>CM053582.1:115642472-115708779 GCA_028627135.1 Pseudochirops cupreus | reverse complement strand
GCCTATACAAACTGATGTTAAGTGAGAAGAGCAGAACCAGGAAAAGTTTGTACACAATCACAGACACATCATATGTGTGATAACCAACCTTGATAAACTGGACTCTTCTCAGCCACGCACAGCTATAAGACAACTCTACAAGTCTCAGGATGGAAGGAGATGTCTACATTCAGAGAGAGATCTAGAAAGACCAGAGTTTAAATGGAGACTGAAGCAATCTACATGCTATCGTTCTTTTCCATGTTTGGTTTTCTTTCTTTTTTCCCATTGTTCCCTCCATTGGTTACAACCCTTCTATACAATCAGACTAATGTCCAATGTGAAAGTATGTGCAGATCCTATACTTGATTGCATGCCGCCGTGGGGGGCGGGGTTGAAGAGGGAGGGGAGAAAAATTGAAACTCAAGGGACTCTGGAACTGAATCTTGTAAACTAAAAGTAAATAAGTCAATGAAAATTTAAATAAATTAATTAATAAATAAATTTTAAAAAAGATTATCATTAGTGTGCGCTTCTCTTAAAGGTTTTGTAGAAATGAGAAAGTGATGTGACAGGAGTTGCTTATGTATTCTTGTTTATATTTTTTGGAATATATACGTGTACACATACACATACACATACATAAATTTCCAAATCATAAAGTATCTCTTTGCCATCTAGCTTAGAGAGGTCTTAAAAACCAGTTCCTTAATGCTTTCAAAATTATGTCACCTCCATTGTGAATATCTGTGTGTAATTGGGTATAATCTAGCAGTTCTTCCCAGTATTAATTTCTGGAATGTCATTTCCACTTCCTCATATAGCATATCAAATACTGAGGTGTTAGAATTCAAATTTGTTGGATAATAAGAATAGACCACGTTAATAATATCAGCATACATGCAGAAGAGATCAATTCACACAAGACAAACCAAGTGGATGAAGAATTCCTATTGCTCAGGCTATAGTGACTTGCCATTGGAAGAATAGACTTTTGAGTTTGTCTGTCAGTATGTATATTGTGTATAGACATTACAGAGTGACAGTGGGCTACTCTCAGAATGGAAAAGGAAGTAAAGATCCATCACATTATGGAAATTATGCTGTATTTTCTTTTAAAATAATTTTTGTTGATTTCTTTTATTTTTAATAGTATCCCTCACCCTGTCCCCTCCCAGAGAGAAATCCCACAAGCAAATTTTTAAAATTTATTTTAAACTTAAATACAATAGAAGAAAAGGGGGGGAAAAGCATTGTCATGTGCACGGAAGAACATGAGAGGATTCAGAATTTACAGCAATAAATTTCCATTTCAAGAAAGCATATATAAGTACTACACACATTGTCTTCAGAGCTGTCCATCTTTTCTTTGCTTCCTTGTAAGTTTTCTTTTATTCTCTGCTTTATATATTTTTACTTTGTTCTTTTTCCCCCTTCCTTCCCCCCACCCAAGAAAGCTAAAATTAACCGTGGATATATTTTTATATTTTGTATTTTTATATACACATATAGACCTATACACACAAACATATATATACATACATACACAAACGTACATACGCTTACATACATATACTTATATTTATATATCTATAATAATACTCAAAGATAGACATATACATTCATGTGCATCTATGTAAGACTGTACTATACTTGTTTGTTCTTTCTTTCTCTGACAGTAGACAGCATCTTCCTTGATAAGTCCAAGTCTTTCCATATTTTTTAAGTTTACCAACTCAGCATTTCCTACACCACAGCAATATTCCAACTTGATACTACCTAGTTGTTTTAAATAGTCTAAAACAATATTAATATGACTGACATATAGTATAGTACTCCTATTTTTCTATTTTGTTTAAATCTATTTTAGCTTTAACTTTATCTGAGATCATAATTAGTACCCTTGCTTTTTTCCTAATAAATTCTACTCCTGATCTTTATGTTTGTGTGTAACTCTCATTTCCTATCCCTCCTGACTCCTCTACCTTACTTCTACCCATTACCTTGCCCTCCTATTACTTAACCTACCCCTTCTCCAAAGATCCCTCCCATATCCTTCTTCCCTCCATTCCCTTTACCCTATTGTTTCTAGTTTAATTTAGAAGACTTTGATAGCTTTCCAAATATATGTTATTCCCTCTTTATCTCATTCCCATTAACCTAGACACCCTTCTATACCCCCACCTTATCCTAATCCCTCACCCTCATTTTATAAATTTAGAAGACTTTTATTCCCTTCTAAGAGTATATATTGCTGTCTCTTTAACTCAGATCTTATGTGAGTTGGGTTCCCTTTAAAAATCCCTCCATTATGTTCTCCCCCCTCCCTATCCCCTTTGCCTTCTTTCTTTCTGAATTTTATATATATATTATTTCTTCTTTAACCTATTTCTAATAGAGAATAGGATTCCAGTACTACTAGCCCTTCTCTCCCATCTGATTCTTTACTCTGTTTTAATTCTTCCTCTCACACTTCATTTGTATAAGATATTTACTCTTTTTACCTTTTCGTAGAAGGTATTACTTTTTAGAATCATGTCATACTCAGCTATACCCGAATCTTTTGTTTCGCACTGCCCAATTCCTAACTGCGTCTTAGACGTGCAGTTCATATTTCCTTGTATAAAAAAATAAACAGTCTATTCTTAATTGAGCCCCTTGTAGTTAGTCTTCAGTATTCACCTTATATTTCTCTTGGGTCTTGTATGTCAAATTTTCTATTAAGTTCAGGTCTTTTTGCAATAAAATCCTGGAAGTCTGGCAATTCATTGAATGTCTTTTTTTTTTTCATTCAGGATTGTGCTTAACTTTGCTGGGTGTGATATTTTTGGTCACAACACCAGTTCTTTTGCGCTTTCATATATAGTGTTTCAAGACCTGTGGTCTTTTAGTGTAGCCACTGCTAGGACTTGTATGATTCTAATTGTGGCTCTACCATATTGGAATTGTTTTTTTCTTCTTCCTTATAATATTTTCTCCTTGAGTGGGGAATTTCAGAATTTAGCTATGACATTATTGTAGGTTTTCCTTGTAGGATCTCTTTCAGGTAGTGATTGGTGTATTTTTTCTATTTCTACTTCGCCCTCTTGTTCTAACACTTCAGGACAATTTTTTTGAATTATTTCTTCTGTTATTGTATCAAGATTCTTCTTTTGATTGTAGCTTTCAGGTAGTCTGATTATTCTTATATTTTCTCTTCTTTATCTGTTCTCCAGATCAGTTGTTTTTCTTATAAGATGTTTCACATTATTTTCTATTTTTTCATTCTTTATATTTTGTTTTATTATTTCTTGATCTCTTATAATTTTGTTGGCTTTACCTTTCCCAGTTATAATTTTGAAGGAGTCATTTTCTTCCTTAAGATTCTGTATCTGTTTTTCTTGGATTGTTCTTATCTTTAAAAAAAAATTTTTTCCTCAATTTCTCTCATTTGATTTTTAAAGTTTCTTTAAAGTTCTGTGAATTCTTGCGGAGTGGGGAGGGAGAGCCAAGATTGTGGAGTAAAAGCAAGGACTTGCTTGAGAGCTCCCCCAAACCTCTCCAAATACCCGTAAAAATGACTCTAAACAAATTCTAGAGCAGCAGAACCAACAAAATGACAGAGTGAAACAAATTTCCAGCCCAAGACAACCTGGAAGGTCAGTAGGAAAGATCAGTTGCAACAGAATGATAGAGGAACACAGTCCAGCATTGGCCGGGCCAGCACATACAGGCCCCTAGAAAACCTGGAGCAGGCCTCAGAGCACTGAATCACTGGCAGCTGTGGTGGTTTCCAGACTTCTGAACCTACAAATGCCAAAGACAACTTAGAAGGTCAGAAGGAAAGGTCTGTCAGACCTGGGTGAGAGAGGAGCAGGGTCTGGCCCCAGGGCAGTGGCAGTAGCAGCTACTGCTGCTTCTGGAGCTCTTGGCCCAGAGATGGTGGGGATCGAAGTGGCTGATCCTAGGGAGGTTGCAGGGTTCCCTTTGCTGGCACTGAGCAGGATTCTCTTGCTTTGCCCTGCTTGGATCTGGGTCGCAGTCCTGGGGTGAGAAGGAATGCTAGTGTGGTAGAGCTTGTGGCAGTGGTGGAGAGGGAATCCTCCTCACAGTTCCAAGGCAGAAAAGAGTGCTTGTGGTCACTCACAGACCAAAACACAGACCAGGAGGGTGAATAAACATCTCTCCTTTGATCATACAACCTTGGAAGAACTAAAAATTTACAGGTCCCTAGAAATATCTCTGAAAACAGCTGCACAAAACCTGTGAAGCTTAGGAAAGTATACCCTCCACACTGGAAGCAGAGTCCTGTCATAACAAAGAGCTAAAAAGTCAAGTAATTGGCTGGGAAAATGAGCAAACAGTGGGAAAAAATTGGACCATTGAATCTTACTTTTGGTGACAAGGAAGATCAAAACATAGAATCAGAAGAAGACAAAAAAGTCAAAACTCCTACATCCAAAGCCTCCAAGAAAAATATGAATTGGTCTCAGGCCATGGAAGAACTCAAAAAGGGTTTTGAAAATCAAGTAAGAGAAGTAGAGGGAAAATTGGGAAGGGAAATGAGAGTGATGCAAGAAAATCATGAAAAACAAGTGAACAGCTTGCTAAAGGAGATTAAAAAATGCTGAAGAAAATAACACCTTAAAAAATAGACTAACTCAAATGGCAAAAGAAGTCCAAAAAGCTAATGAGGAGAAGAATGCCTTAAAAAACAGAACTGGCCAAATGGAAAAGAAGATCCAAAAGCTCACTGAAGAAAATAATTCCTTCAAAATTAGAATGGAGAAAATGGAAGCTAATGACTTTATGAGAAATTGAGAAATTATAAAACAAAACCAAAAAAATGAAAAAATAGAAGACAGTGTGAAATATCTCATTGGAAAAACTACTGACCTGGAAAATAGATCTAGGAGAGAGATTTAAAAATTATTGGACTACCTGAAAGCAATCATCAAAAAAGAGCATAGACATCATCTTTCAAGAAATTATCAAGGAAACTGTCCTGATATTCTAAAACCAGAGGGGAAAATTGAAATTGAAATAATCCACTGATCACCTCCAGAAAAAGATCCCAAAAAGTAAACTCCTGGGAATATTGTAGCCAAATTCTAGAGTTCCCAGATCAAGGAGAAAATATCACAAGTAGCCAGAAAGAAACCATTTAAATATTGTGGAAATGCAATCAGGATAACACAAGATTTAGCAGCTTCTATGGAGGACTGGGAATATGATATTCCAGAGATTGAAGGAGCTAGGATTAAAACCAAGAATCACCTACCCAGCAATACTGAATATAATACTTTGGGGGGGGGGGGAATGGATATTCAATAAAATAGAGAACTTTCAGACATTCTGGATGAAAAGACCAGAGCTGAATAGAAAATTTGACTATCAAATACAAGAATCAAGAGAAGCATGAAAAGCAAGCAGCCTCAGCTGAAAGTGAGACTGGTTGACTCATCAGTAATATCTCCTTTCCTGCTATTGAAGTCAAACTATAGTAGTAATCTTCCAAGTCTCTTCAGTCTAGCAATGTGTAGACATTGATTCCAAGTAAATTTTACTTCCACGTGATGTCCCTGGAAACAAATTATGATTACATTATTTCCCCACTAAAAAACAAACAAATAAATGCATGGATGAATGAATGAAAAAAAATTGTTTGCTTTCTCATTGAGTTGGGGAGGGGAGAGAGGGAAAAAAATTAGAACTCAAAAAAATTTTAAAATGAATGTTAAAAATTGTTTTTACATGTAATTGGGGAAAAATAAAATATTAAATTTTTTTACAAAGGAAAAAATGTTCTGTGAATTCTTTTTGGGCAGGTGACCATTCGATGTTACTCTTTGGGGTAGGAGAGACTTTTTACTTCAGTATCCTCCTCTGAAGACAAACCCTGGTCTTCTCTATTCCCATAGTAACTTTCTCCTTTGCATGCTTATTTTTAAAATTTTGTTATTATGATGATTCTAAAAATTATAATCAGCTGAAGCTGTTGAGGGAAGCTAAGGACTACAAAATAGACTTTTTAATTATATTCAGATAAAAAGGAGAATCAGAGAAGGGATGGGACTTTTGCTTGAGGTGAATGGAGAAATAATAATTGACAGCAGACAGAAGGCAAAGCTACTCAGTTGATATTTTGTTTCTGTGTTCTCTGCAAAGGAAAATGAGTTTTACACTGGAGATGACAGACAAAAATGAGTCACAGGAAATTGATAGCCAAGATAAAGGAGGAGACAGTAAGAGGGCAATGAGCTACTCTTGATGAATTCAAGTCACTTGGCCCAGATGAACCCATTCTTGGGTCCTGAATGAACTGGTGTATGTGATTGCTGAACTACTCTCAGTAATATTTGAAAGATCATGGATAATGAGATGAGTGCCACAAAACTAGAGAAAGGCAAATACCTCAATTTTCAAAAAATGAAAGAGTCAAAGACCACCACTGACTATTACTTCAGCTCCTCGGAAAATTCTAGTAAAGATCATTAAACCAATGGTTGGAGAACATCTGGAAAGGGAAGCAGTGGTTTCATGAAGAACAAGTCAAGCCAGACTAACCCTATTTCCTTTTTTGCACAGGATTAATAAACTAATTAAGGCCAGTGCTGTGTATATAGTTTACCTAGATTTTAGCAAAACTTTTTATTTTTTTTTGCTTTTTGGAGGGGGGAAATCAGGGCAATTGGGGTTGAGTGACTTGCCCAAGGTCACACGGCTAGTAAGTGTTAAGTGTCTGAGGCCGAATTTGAACTCAGGTCCTCCTGACTCCAGGGCCAGTGGTCTATTCATTGTGCCACTTACCCACCCCTTAGCAAAACTTTTGATAAAGTATATCCTACTTTTCTTGTGGACAAATTGGAGAAATAGTGATTCAATGATAATACAATCAGATGGATTCGGAAATTGTTGAATGAGCATTGGGCTGAATTTGATAAGATGAAATTCAAAAGGGACAAATTCTGAAATCAACTAACTTCATATATACAAGATAGTAGAGGCATGGATGGATAGCAGTTACTCTGAAAAGAGTCTTGGGGTATTTAGTGGATCACTAACAAAGTAGGAATCAGCAGTGGGATATAAAAGACAAAAATGTTAATGTTGTCTTGGGCCGCATTAGTCAGGACATAGCTTCCAGGATCAGGGAAGTGATAATCCCACTGTACTTTGCCCTTGTCAGATCTTATCTCTAGTACTGTATTCAGCTCTGGGCACTACAGTTTAAGAAGACATTGATAAATTGGAGAGTGTCCAGGGGAAGGCACCTGGGATGGTGAAGGGTATTGAGTCTGTGACATATGAGAATCAGTTGAAGGAAAGGTTCACGATTAGCCTAGGGAAAAGAAGTCTCAGGGAGGACATAAATAATAGCTGTATTCATATATTTGAAGGAATTGTCTTGTGGAGAAGGAGTTACATTTACTGTCTTTGGCCCCAGGGATCAGAACCAGGAGCAATGAGTAGAAATTTCAAAGAGGCCAGTATGTAAGCTTGATGTTGAGAAAACCTCCCAGTAACGAGAGCTGACCAAATTCAGAGTAGTCTTCCCTGAGAGGTGGTGAGTTCCCTTTCCGTAGTGGTTTTCAGAGCAGAGGCTAGATGAAGGCTTTTTGGATGGGTTATATAGCAGGCATTCCTTCATGCATGAGTTAGGCTAGATGGCTGCTGAGGTTTATTCCAACTGCCAGATCCTAGGATTCTATGATT
This sequence comes from Pseudochirops cupreus, assembly GCA_028627135.1. Lineage (NCBI taxonomy): Eukaryota > Metazoa > Chordata > Mammalia > Diprotodontia > Pseudocheiridae > Pseudochirops > Pseudochirops cupreus. The sequence continues at coordinate 115,701,105 of CM053582.1, read as the reverse complement.
CTTGTTACCCAGGAAATAATATGAACAACAAAGAAGGTGGGCCAGTCTTGGAGGAAGAGCAAGGAAGCACAGGTAATGTGTTCAGCTGTTGGACGTTTTAATGAACAATTCTGACAAAGACATAGATGAAATACTTATTAGACGTGTAAATGACACAGGAAGGGGAAGGAGAGTGATGCACTGGATGACCAGACCAAAAAGCTCCTGACACCTAGAACATTGGGCTGACTTTCAAATGGTCCAATATGGAACAATGTAGTCATACTTTGGGGCTCAAAAGTGAGAGATAGTATCTTGTAGTACATAAAAGTACTAGACTAGGAATTGAGAAAACCTGGGTTCAAATCCTGCCCCAAATACTTTCAATCTATGTGACCTACTTAACCTTTCTAAGTCTCAGGTTTTTCTTTTTCATCTATAATAGGGGGATAATAACAGCACCTGCCTCAAGGCTTTTGTGAGGTTCGAATGAGATAATTCCTGTAACACTTTAGTGTTCCATAATTACTAGCTATTTTTTTTGATAGTTCATCTGAAAAAGATCGGGGGTTTTAGTGGACTACAGACTCAATGTGAATCAACATTGTGTTATGATAACCAGGAATTAATTCAGTGATACCAATATCAGACTCCTGAAGAGCAGATTCTGCTCTGCAAGCCCTCCTACCTGCTTCCTCACCCTCCACTGCAGCCCTCCTATCGCTTGTCCTTTTGCCACATAGGCCCATCTTTTCCACTGTGTCCTCTGGGATTCCTGCTCTGTAATTAACAAACTTCTCTTTATTTTAGGCCCATTCCTCTCATGCCCCAATCTTTTGGCTCTCAGGGAGACCCAGCACCCCAGAATGACACTGCATCCTTGGTGCTCCTTTGTGGTTCTTCTTTCAGACCACCCTCCCCTAGGCCTCCCTCACTGGTCCTAGGCATGGAGTTAATTCTCCTTTCTTTCCATCGCCACTGTCACATTTGTCTTTTCCTGCCTTTAGTCGTCAACCTTTCCTTCACCTAATCCAGATCTTAGTGACCGTTATTTAAATCATTCTCCCTCCTTTCTCAAAGCTTAGTGCCTGACTCGTAGTTTTCCTCTTTATCTTAATTTCTACACTAAATCAAAAGAGAGAGAGAAATTATATATATATATATATATATATATATATATATACATATATATATATATATACATATATATATATAAATAACAAATGTATGTGTATATGTATATATGTATACCTATATGTGTGTGTGCCTATATATCTTTCCTCTAGCTCCTCAATTCCTATTCAACTCCGGTAATTTACCTTCTATTTCATCTCAGTCACACATAAGGATAGTCTAACTTTTGCTCTTGTCATCACCCACAGATATTCCACTTCCATAGTTGAGATTTCTGAAATTCCTTTATCCGAGAACAATTTGTTGTTCTACCCCTCTCTGTTATTCGGCCTCTACTTATTACTTATCCCCACTGAAATTCTCAGCCCCTGCACCTGTTAACACTTCGCCAGGCCGTCACCCCGATCTGGCTAACTTTCTTCTCTTCCCAGTTTCTCTTCCTTAGTGAACCAGTTCAACTTTACACTGTCCTTTGTTCCTGAATCCCTTGCTTCCTTCTCCTGTCACTGATCATACTTTACTGAACCTCAAACTTGTGTTACCCCCACAATCCATTTCCTCTGCTTCTGCTCATGTTACTGAAAAGTGCTGGAGGAAGTCACTCACATGTGCTGCAAGTTTATAATACCAACTATGACAATTCTTCTACTCATCCCACATTGATTCTCTGTCCTATTGTCCGTAGCCCCTGTTGTAGATCTTTCCTTCTTTTCTCCCACCTCCCTCACCAGATACCCTCATCTTTCAGCTGGGGTCCTCCCCTCACACAGCAGGAGCAGAAGCACACGCGCGTCACCCTGCAGTGGGAGCAGACACACCCCAATGCCACCTCAGTTCCTTTGGAGAGTGGGCTCAGTTGCTACAAAGTGTTTGCCTCATTAAGATCATGAGTGCAGCTTAGCTGATGGATGAATCAGTCCCCTTTTTGAAGGACCTGGTGTCTTGCTGCCATCTCTGTCCACTTCTGGGTGGGATCCTGGAGATTCCTTCTTGGGATGACACTTCTGGGTGCATCAGGTTCAGTTGCCAAGGGACCTCAGGCCCTCCAACCTGTCCCTCACGTGGTCATTCTGTCCCCAATACGCCTTCACCCAAGAGCAGGAAGGAGCAGACGCAACAGGAACAGAATCGCCGCAGATACCGTGTGACTCCAAAGTCACGTTGTGAGACTGAGAATTCTGCTGCCCTAACGGAACCGTAGCCGCAGACTGATTTGAGGGGTCCGTGATTGTTGTAGGCACAGTTTGTGCCATGTCAGCAGCCAATCAAAAAGCTCCTTTTCTTTCTTCTTTGTGGCTGCGCAGGAAGATGACAGGAGACAGCCGTGGGCACGCCCTGAAATCCGCGTGGGAGACTTTGCATCAGGGAGAGCGCGCCGCACACACTCACAGGGACCTTCCTCTCAGGCCTCTGACGCAGTCGCCTACCTTTTTTGCAGCGGTCATTTCCCTTTGATGCTGTTTACATCCAAGCCCTTCCTAGTGATAACAGCAACAGATCATGTGGACAAACTAAGGGACACAGCACCCACGCCTGACGGCATATGTGAAGCCCCCCTTTTTACTCTTCCCCACCCTCAGCTCTCGGCTGAGAGGGAAATCCGTTCTACTACCGGCTCTCTAGAACTGGGGCTGTTCAGTCCGGAGTTTGCCTGTCTTCTGTGCTGTTGTCGTTTACATTTTTGAGTTGTGCGTATCTTGTTTTCTCAGGTCTGCTTTCCGCGCTCCACCTTTCTTCACATGCCTCTTCTTTCCGTGTTTCTCTGAGCTCCTTGCGTTTCTCATTCCTTACAGTGCAACGCTATTCCATTATATTAGACTGCCACTGTTGGTTCAGCTATACCAAAAATTATGGGTACGCATTTTAAGAAAATTAGTAGACGCTAAAAGAGTCTAGGTAGAGTCTTGGGTTTGGGGATAGCTTCCTCATAAGTCTGTGAGAGGCCACAGTTCAGAAGGAGGAAGACAGGAGAGAGATGTCTAGAAAGTGGAAGGTCTGAAGGAGCTTAAAAAATGCTTCAGTCAATCAAGTATGGATCCTGTGGACAAAACATTAATACCATGTGTGGATAAGGAGAAAGAGACACTTTATAGGCCAACCAATAAATGCTCTTCTGTTCTGTCTTCTCATTTAGAACAAAATCTTCATGCAGGAATTAGAGCTGAAAAGGATCTTAGAGATCATTTAGTCCAACCTCTGCGTTTCATAGATAAGGAAGGCCCAGAGAACGAACATAATTTATCCAAGGTCACGTAACTAGTAAGTGGCTGAAGGAGTGTTTAAGCCCAGGTCCTATAGCTCTAGGTTCAGAGTTTTTTCCACTCTGCCATGCTGTCCTTCTCTCTTTACAGAAGTACTTCATGTACTTTCTTTAGAGTTCTGCCTGAGAAGCCCAATGCAAACTATAGAAGACCCTGCCTCTGACATTAGCTCTGTTACTGTGTGCATATTATGGAACCTGTATTATTTCACTCACAGAGATGTTGTTCAGATCATAGTTCATGTTTGTATAATATAAACAGCTGTTGTTGCTTTTCTTGCTCTTCCTGCCGTTGCTGCTGTTGTCCATGTTCTCATGCTTCTGAGATTAGCACTACTAGACTAGCTAGCCCACTAAATGTTCTCCCAGGTTCCAGTCTCTCTCTTAATCCGTCTTGCACCCTCAAAGGGCAGATTGGGAACCTGGAGCAAGGGGAAGAGATAGTAAGGAAACTGGCAGTGAGGAAAACCACAGAGCTCTCAGAAGCATCCTTGTGTCAGAGCTATCCTGTCCCCATCTCTCCTGTCCAGTGATGAATAAGCATTTATATAACTGCTATATGCCAGGCACTGTGCTAAGCACTTTTACAAATGTCATCTTATTTAATCCTCACAATGACTCTGTGGGATAACAGTAGCGTTTTATGCCCCTATTATTTGTTTGTTCCACAGTGCGTCCATTTCACCATGTCTCACCTTTTTCCCAGTGTGAGATTGTTGTAGACCTGAACAGTCTTGTCCTACATCTATAGACCCAGGACAACCCTAGAGATACTAACTTCTAATTAGAAACCTATATTCTGACATCTTTCCACTGAATATTGTTTGAAAACCTGCCAATCTTGCATTCTCAAAGAAGTTGCACCACCCACTACCCCACTGCCACCCAAGTAGAGTGGAAGGACTGTTATATTTTTATCTTTGTGTCTCTAGCACATACCATAGGGCTCTGCATATAATAGGTACTTGATAAATGGTTTTTTAATGGAAACTAATTGAGTTCATGCTTCTAGGTTTACTCTCTTTCTTTGCAGCTTTTACTTGCCCACCTGTCTTCTGAACCCCTGACTGTGTCACCCTGTAGGCCATGGAGAATGAGCTGCCAGCCCCACCCACATCTATCAGTGCCACAGTTGCCAGCAGTAACAGTGGGGTCAGTAGTAGCAACAGCAGCAGCAACAGCAGCAATGGTGGTAGCCGTTCTACTGGAGCTGGGCCCCAGATTTCTGTGTACAGTGGTATCCCCGACCGGCAGACTGTACAGGTAAGCCTTAAATTGTTTGAGTATCTATACATTTTGGATCCCAGGGCTAGGCCTTAAGGCTCCAAGGTAGAAAACCTAGAGAAATCCTTTCTTAAAAACTAGAGTCAAAATTACCAGTCTATGGGGATCCTTTGATGGCATTCAGGAGGACAATAGACTCAAAAATTAAGAGAAGAGGACTTTGGTGCTTTGTCTTAGGGACTCCTTATACTGACCAGACACTGCCTCAACTCAATGGCACCCAATGGGATTTTGGTGCTCAAGAGTCTTGTAGTGATTAGATTATCATAATTGTAGACTCATAGACTTTACAGTCTTTACCCTTTACTGAATTAGTTTAACTTCACCCTATCCTTGTATCTTTTCTCCCTTTTTATTTCATTGCTTATCTCTTCAAATCCCAACCCAGCATTTCTCCCACCATCTACCTGCTCTGCTCCAACTTACTGCATAATTTTGCTGAATAAAGTCACCTAACTATGCTGAGTCCACTAGAAAATTATGTTATTCACTCTTATCTGGACCCTCCCTGTTAAACATCAAACTTTTCACTATTCTCTGGTTAAACATCATTCTCTGCATAGTAGCTATCCCAAAACTTCTCTTCCTAAAACATCAGTGCCACCCTCTTCCCAATTCTTCTAAACAAAGGACCTCTCTTCCTACTTTATTGAAAAAAATTGAGGCTACCCATTAGGAGCTCCCTCTCTTTCACAACTCAAATCACTTTCTCATCATCCTTCATTCTATTCTCCTTTGTGTCAACTTGAAGGATGTACTAGCCAAGGCCAACTCCTCTACTTGTGACATTTGTCTCATCATCTCTCATCTCTTTTGGCAGATTTTTCACAAAGTTATCTTCCCTGTTTCCCTTATTTTAAACCTCTTCTGGTCCACTGGTTCTGTTGCTGCTCCCTACAAACATTCTTATGCCTTCCCCAATTCTTTTTTTTTTAATTGATTTGTTTATTTACTTTTAGTTTACAAGATTCAGTTCTACAATCCCTTGAGTTTCAAATTTTCTCCCCTCCCTTCTCCTCCCCTCCATGGCAGAACTAATCTCCTTAAGGTCAGTAAAAACACATTGGTGTGTATCTATCTCTTTATTACTTAATCTACTGACTTTCTTCCGCTTCTCAAACTTGTTGACTTCCCTGCAGCATGTGATGGTGCTAATCAGGTCACATCAAGTCAATAAGTGTTGATTATGCCAGGCACTATGCTGAGTGCTGGGGATATGAAGAAAGACAGAAACAGCCCTTGCTCTCAAGGAACTCACAGTTTCATGGAGGAGAAAACATTCAAACAACTATGTACAAATAAGACAGAGGATAGACTGGAGATAGTCATCAGAAGGAAGGCACCAGTATCCAGAGGGATTGGGAAAGGCTTTCCTTTGGAAGTGGCCCCTGAGCTGAACCTTTACATGGACTCATAATCCAGTTGTCTTTCAAGTGTTATCTTCCATTTCATTATTGTAGTCATTATGCACATTGTTCTCCTGGTTCTGCTGTCTTTGCTTCAGTTTATATGAGTCTTCCTGCATTTCTCTGAATTCTTCACATTATTTCTTACAGTACCCTGATACCCCACTACTCTCACACATTGTAGTTCGTGCAGCCATGCCACAATCTCTTGTTTATTGGTTTGGGGGCTACATCTCTGCCAAATTGAGTGGCCATGTCTAGACCATATCTGATTCCTTGTATTTCTACTCTTCAGCAGTCCTTATTGAGAAAGTCTTTTAGCTATAGCTTAAACAGCCCTAATCACTGCATGGGCATTGCCTCATTCAAAGTGAGAACTTGGAAAGACCTTAGTTTAAAAGGGTCAAGGTCTCCTATTGCATCCAGGGCCATCTCCAGTCATCCTGATCCATATTTAGCCACTGGACCCAAATGGCTGTGGAGGAGAAAGTGAGGCTGGTGACTGTGCAGCCCTCCCTCACCTAAATTCAATGAACTCGAAAGTCATGGCATCACCTTCCCGATGTCATGCCCCTCTTCCAGAATGAAGGACAAACCACACACAATCTAGCTATTGATTTTCCCCAAATAGTTGGAGAGAGAAGACCAGAAAGACAAAAGCCCTGGAAAAGAGAGCAGCCTAGACGGAGAAGGGCGTAAGTAAGAGGACTCCTAGGAGGAAAGCACATGGTAGAAAGGGAGGAAAGCTAAGCTCAGGAAAGCAGCAGGAAGAGAGCAAAGGGAGAGTCAGATTCTAAAGGAGACATGGAAGCACAGAGCCCGATAAGAAACTGGGCCCAGCCTGAGTCTCTGTACCCAATCCTTCCTCATCAGAGTCCAGGCTCTGAGGCTGGAAGATTTTCAGTTCAAAGGTTCTCAGCCACAGAAACCACACTGAGAGGCTAGAAAAGAACCTAGCTGGCCTCTGGGGAGGGGAGGGGCCAGTGCCCAGGGCTGCAGTTCAGCCTGGGGGTTTGGCTGAGCTAAGGTCAGGAGGCCTACTTAGGCCAAGACTCAGCTTGGGGTAGTACTTGCCAGAGGAGAGCTGCAGGTGAGTGACAGAAGAGCAAGAAGGAGGGGCAAGGGTTCTGGGGCATTAGGGGCGGAGGGAGAGAACGCAGAGCTTTGCTTTTTTTTTTTCTCAGAGAAAAGGCTGTGTGGGGTGAGGTCAGAGGGCAGCTCTTTGTCACTGTCCAGAGGCCTTTTTTCAGCCAATCACATTGGGAAGGGAGGACTGTGTTGAGAAAAGGAAAGGGATTGAGGTGGGGGGGAAGGTGGAGAGGAGAGCTTAAGCTAAAGAGAGAAAGGGAGGGAAGGACAGAAGGAAGGAAAGAGAAAAGGAAAGGAGACAGGCAGGCAAAAGGCCAGCCCCAGCATCCCTGTGGAGCTGGGGTGGTGAAGAGCTTGAGCTTTAGTAAGCAGAACTACAGTCCATAGAGGCCCAACACTCTGCTGTATAGTCCAGGAGGCCTTGCTTTCTGGAAAGCCACAGGCAGGCCTCTGGAGACCATCATCAAGAATCAGGAACCTTTCTGAAATTGTTGGTGCCTAGAAGGAGGGTCTGTATCCCCTACGCTGCATTCAGGTGAGTCCTAGGCCTGCTACTGACTTCCAAAAGCAGGGCAGGTACCCTACTGACTTTTATTCTCCGCCATGGCCTCATTCTTGCTCTTAGTTTCCTCCCCTAGCTGAGCTTCTGTTTATTTATTCCCCATCATCTTATTCTCTCTTTGCTCTCTACATTCTAGCCAAACTGGCCTACTTTCCATGCCCTGTTCACCTCCTTCCTAGGTGCCTTTGCATTGGTTGTATGCTTTATGCCTGGGGCATAGAGTGGTACATGGATGTGGAGAGTTGAAAGGAATTTCAGTGGCTATCTAATCCAACTTATCTAAGAAAAAATTGATTAATAATTATTTATTAAGTACCTACTATATACCAGGTACTATGCTAGGCTTTGGTGATATAAGGAGCTTAACTTTTTCTCAGGTGAGACATTATGTTCCTGTATAAGTGCACACAGAATCAATAGAAGATAATTTAGTGAGGAGGTGCTAGCAGCTGGAGGTCAGGGGTAGATAAAAAAAAGGTTTCATGTAGTTGGTGATTGAGGTGATTTTTGAAGGAAATTGAGGATTCTGAGGCAGAAGAGGGGGAAAAGGTTTTAAATGCCAAACAGAAGAGTTCATATTTGATTCTAGGATTAAGAAAGAGTCACTGAAGTTTATCGAACAGCCATTACATGGCTAGACTTGTGCTTTAGGAAAACCTTAGGCAGCTGTGTAGAAATGGGTGGGAGGAAGGAGAGCTTTGAGGCAGGGAGCCCTGTGTAGTATAGTCCAGGTGGGAGGGATTGAAAGACTGTGCAAGTGGAGAGAAGGAGGTGAGTGCAAGAGGTGTTGTGGAGCTATAAGCAATAACATTTGGCAGTGTGATTAGATATATGAGGTATGGAAGACTGAGGAGTTGAGAATGACACCAGGATTCCTAGCCTAAGTGACTGGAAGAATAATGGTTCCCTCAATAGAGACAGAGATGATCAGAAGAGGGAGGTAAGTTTGGGGCGGGGGGAGGAAAGTCATGAGTTCTGTTTTGGATCATTTGAATTTGAGTTGCCTATGGGACATCCATTTGGAAATGTCTCATAGGCAATTGGTGGTGTGTGATTGGAGACCAGGAAGAAGCTAAGATTGTATATATGAGGTAATGTTTGTAAAAAGCTTAGCACGCTGTCTGGCACATAGTGAGTACTTAATAAATGCTTGTTCTTTTCTTCCCATATATGGACCTAGGCGTCATCTGTGTAGAGTTGATGACAAAAAGGAACTTCCACATTACATATGGGGCCAGTGGTCATCCGGCCTTTACTTGAAGGTGAGGGAGTGTCCGCTTACTTCTGAGGTGGCCAGTTCCACTTTTGGAAAGCTCTAATTGTTAGTCAGAAGACCTGGGTTCAAATCCTGGGTCTACTACTTCCTATCTGTGTCACCTTTGACAATTTGCTTAACTTTCCTCATCTCCAGAATGAAAGGATTGGACTGGACCGTGTCTGAAGCACCTTCCAGTGATCTATGGAACTGTAAGAGTGACCACAAACTGGGAGGATGCCCAATGTGGCCAACAGTCCCTCATTTTATCATCAGGAGGCCACATCTCAAAGCTAAGACGTTTCCTTTCTGGAAATGGGCATGAGTCGAGCCTCTCAGTCTCAGTTTCTGCCACAATTCCCTACAAGTCAGGCTGGTTTTTCCCTTCCTGTTTAGTACCTGCTTGGATTACTTCAGCTCCTGCTTCTTTTTCACTGGACTCCAGATAGAGGGAGATAGAGCGCCCTTCAGCCTGAATAACCAAAGGAAATACAAGACAGAAAGGGCAAAGGGTCACAGACTGGATCAGGATCAGAACTGAGGAGTCTTGGCGTCCAGCCTAATGTCCCCTATTGGAGCTTACCCAGCTCCTGAGATTGGGCAAATAGAGCAGAAAGGGACCTTAGACATCTTCAAGCCCAATAATCTCATTTTCTAGTTGATGGAACTGAAGCCCAGAGAGGTTAAATGTCTTACCCAAGGTCAGACAGCTAGTAATTAAAAGACGAGGGACTTAAGGACAGGTCAGTCCGTTACTAAACGTTTGTCTGATGCCTGCTATGCACCAGACATTGTGCTAAGCAGTAGGGATACAGAAAGAGGCAAAAACCTACACCTGCCCTACAAGGAGCTCACAGTCTGATGGGGGAGACAGTCAAATAAATGTGTACAAACAAACTGTATACAGGATAAACAGGAAATCGTTTAGAGAGGGAAAGTACTAGTCTTAAGAGGAGCCGGGAAAAGCTTCCTGTAGAAGATGGGACTTGGAGCCAGATCTTCCTGCCTCCAAATACATCTTTTAGCCATTATACTACTCTGCCAGTTGCCTTCCAGGTGCTGAGAGAGTGGTACTTTCAGGTCCCCTGGGTATCTGTCTGTGTTGGTCTTTATTTCTAACCAGTATGGAGACCAAAGGTTCCTGGGGGGTACCTCAATGGGTACGGTGCCACTACAGGGGTCGCCTTTGAATTAGGCCAGGTGGAAAAAGGACAGGCCTTGTGGTAAAATAGAAAGTCCCCTGGACTTGGAGTCAGAAGAGCTCTGATTTTGATTCCCACTTTGGACATACCTGCACATCAAACGACTTGACCTCTCTGAGCTGTAGTTTTCTCATCTACCAAATAGGAATAACAGTACCTATAGAACCTGCTTCTCAGGGTCACTGTGATAGAATGGATATAAAGCACTTTCTAAACCTTTAAGCCTTATATAAATGTCAGCTGTCATTAACATACAAGCTGAAGATGGCAAGTTAGAAAAGGGGACTTGAGAGGGTAGGCTATTGGACAGAATAAGATAAAACCTAATAGAGATAGATGCAAAAGTCTTAACGCTTGTATTCCAAACCTCAGATTCACATATCACAAGATGAAAGAGGCGTGACTAGATAGGAGTTCATCTGAAAAAGATCCTGGGTCGGGAGAGGTTAGAATTGTTTAGGGAGCTGTAAGCTCTGTATCAGTCCATAGTGTGATATTATAGCCCAGAAAAGTAATACAGAGGAACCAGGAATAAGGAGATGACAGTATACTCTGCCCTAATGAGATGTCATCTGGAGTAGTGTGTTCAGTTCTGGGCACCACAAGTTAGGAAGAATGTTGGCAGGCATCTGGTGGAAGTCAACCAGGCTGGTGAAATGCCTTGAATTCAAACTGTGTGAGGTTCAATTGAAAGTATTAGGAATGCTTGGCCAGGAGAAGGGCAGGAGAGATATGATATGTCTTAAAGCATTTAGAGGCCTATCATGCATTAGTTCTGTCTGTCCCCAGAGGGCAGAATTAGGAACAGTGGGAGAAATTATAAAGAAAAGAAATTGCAAAAAAAAAAAACCCCAAAAAACCAACTGCTTGCTGTTGGGAAGGGGGCTGGGGGTAGGGTGGAGGACATTTACTTACAATTAACCTTATCTAAGAGTTACCTGGCCTGCCTTGGGAGGTAGTGGGTTCATCTTCATTGAAGATCTTCACAAAAAAGGCAGCATGACGACTCGTGAGGGATGTCGCCAGCAGAATTGTTTTTCAGGTTTAGGCCGACCTAGTTGTTCACTGAAGATCCTCCCAACTCCAAAATTCTGAGATTGTGTTGCACCAGGCCAGGAGAGGTGATAGAGGAGGTAGGAGAAGCTTGTGCAGTTTAGCGTGCAGCATTCTGCCCTGCTCATCTGTGAAATATCATATCACTTGGTTCAGTCAGAGGTATGAATTAGAAAACTCAAAAAGGTTAAGACATGAGTGGTGGACCTGTTTGCCAGGCTGGCCTGATGGCTCTAGCTAGCCATTCTTCTGCTGATTGGAGTGAACAAGGTTTGCTCACCTCCACTGAGCCGTTTTGGTGCCTTCTCCTCAGGTGATACAGCAAGCCCTCCACCGGCAGCCTAGCACCGCAGCTCAATACCTGCAGCAGATGTATGCGGCCCAACAGCAGCACCTCATGCTGCAGACAGCAGCACTCCAGCAGCAGCACCTCAGCAGCGCCCAGCTCCAGAGCCTGGCAGCCGTGCAGCAGGTGGGACAAGAGGGCTGAACATACACATCAGTGTGGTTGGGAGACCCCCCAGAGGCTATGGAAATGAAAAGGTTCCTGGCCATGTCTCTGGTGACCCAGAGCAGCTTCTCAACTCGGGGCCTGAAGTAGCTAGAGTAATTAAGCAGGATCTCACTACCCAGAGACTGGAGAGTGCTGGTATTGTGGAGAGGAAGGAAAGGGACTTTAGATGGGAAGGTGGGGAAAGTAGGAGGAGTTTCTGAGCCTGGAGAGCATTATGGGGAGATCTGGAACCCTACTGACAGAGTGTTATTTTTTTATAGGCAAGTCTGGTGGCCAACAGACAAGGGGCCCCTTCAAGCAACAATGGCTCTGCACAGTCCCCAGCCCAGTCACCGTCAGTAAGTAGGATGAGAAAAACTAGAGGTTGATGATCACGATTCTGGGGCTTCTTTCTTTCATCCTGCTTTGAACACTCATGTGTTCCTAGGTTCCTTACTGTGGGGAATCTTTACCTAGGTGAAATGAAGGGACAAAACCTGTCCCTGCCCCTCTCTCATGCACTTTCCATAACTGGCTAGATTTTAAAGGAACGCAGACCTCTCCCCCTTGTGGTAGGGTCTCCCTGGCCTTTCTCTAAGGGCCTTTGCTACCCTGACTAGTCGAAGAGGTTTGCATGCTTCTCTCTCTCCTCCCTGTTTTCTTCTCCCTCCCTCCAAGAGCTTATGTCTGTTCATTCACACATGACATTCACACACATCTACTCCTAGAATAGTCCTAAGTCCACTGAATCCTTTCTGTAGCTGAGAATTCAAATCATAGATGGGGGAGGAACAATGGTCACCTGAGACCACTGAGGGTCACATTCAATCCTTATCCTCCCAGAGCTGGACCCAAAAGAGTCAGGGCCCATAAAGGAAGCCAAGGGGAATCAGCAGTGCTTTACAGGGGGATAGGTATGTAGGCCAGCCCACTGAACTTGCTGTTTTCTACTGCTCATGTCTCCCCAGATAAACCTGGCAGCCTCCCCAGCAACAGCTCAGCTCATCAATCGTGCCCAGAGCGTCAACACGGCTGCAGCCTCGGGCATTGCCCAGCAGGCTGTGCTGTTGGGTAATACCTCGTCTCCAGCACTGACAGCCAGCCAGGCGCAGATGTATCTGAGGGCACAGATGGTGAGCACTCTTGGCTTGGCCACATGGCCGGACTCTTCCTATGGATTTAGAGTAGGGAACTCAGGAGAACTAAGAGAGATCCAAAGGGAAGTGGAGGCACAGAGATTGGAAAAAGAAAGATCAGGAGTAAATGGTTGAAAAAAAAAGAAGCAGCTGAGGGATCAGGAGACATACAGGAAGAAAGGAACAGGCAGGTTAGGGAGTGGGATAAAGACAGGGTTGTGGATCATCTTGGGACCTGAGCAAAGAGGGATAAATACACTATATTGTCCCCGTCCCTTTCCTTGCTTTCTGAGAAGGAAATAAGGCCACTCACCACCTTGTTCAGGCCTCCTCTGCAACTCTACATCTTTTAGTACTCTGGGCAGGGAAGAGGATACACAGGAAACCCACAGGTCCCCCAGAGTATGGTGTACTTGGATGATCCTGGGTTCAAATCTTGCCCGTGCCCCTCACTGCCTAAGTCATCATGAGCAAGTTTCTTCAGCTCTTGGGGCCAAAGGCCGAAGAGGTACAGCCCTCCTCTGTAACTTGAAGGAGTTGAGCTAGATGATCTCCAAGGCCCCTTCCAGCTCTTAATCCTTCAGTCCTACTTGACAGGCATATATGTCACAGAATAAAAAGCAAGGAGAGAGTTGTCCCTTCTGGAGATACGTATGGAGGACCCACCCCCACCATAAAAGCAAAGTAATGCTACAGTTGCCTAGATGTAATATTGACCAAAAACATGTAGTAATAAATGTCACCATGTGGAATATTCATAATCTCCAAACTATATGCAATGAACAACTTTAAAAATAGATCTAGAGGAAGAAATGTGTAAACAGGAGGAGGTGACATGGCAGCCTCTCAGTGCCTCAGTTTCCTCATCTGCAAAATGGGGGCAGGGGGCATATTTGGACTCTCTGAGGACTCTTCCAGCTCTGACTAGATGCTTTTCTAATCCCTGACCTCCTCCTGTATGCTATTAGAGTTCTCTCTATGCTGATTCCATACATTCTATAGAAGATGAGCTTAACAACCCAATACTCTTAACTTGGTTACAAAAAAAAAAACCATATAATCCACCTATACAGTAATCTAGAGGCCACTAAATGTTGAGGAATAACAGCAAAATAACTGCTTGTCCTTAGACCATTTCTATATGAACCCCATCCAAAAAAATGTAAAAAACATGCTAATAGTATGTACAGGTTTGTCAAGTGCTTTAAACATGTTATCTCATTTGGTCAGGAAATAGTGGTAAAGGCCATTCTAGTCACTGGGCACCCTCGACTCCTTCAAGGAGGGGATTCCTTTCCAAATCATGACACTAATCCTGGGCAAACTCCCTCAGAACCACTGGGCTTCCTAGCTTGTAAGCGAATCCCACTGGTACAGATCAACTCTCTGTGCAGAGGGCTGGAGCTGCTACGTGGACTACCAGGGGTGGGGAACTGGCAGTTGTGAGGCCACGTGTGGCCTTCTAGGTCTTTGGATGCAGCCTTTTGACTGAGTCCAAGTTTTAGAGAACGAATCCTTTTATTAAGGGGATTTGTTCTGCAAAGTTTGGATTTGGTCACACTTGAGGACCTAGAGGGACACATGTGGCCTCGAGGCCATAGGTTCCCTACCCCTGGACCAGACCCTTTGGGCCCATGGCTGCGTGTGAGAAAGTAAATAGCATCTCTTCCTGTGTTTGTGGTCCATTTGGCAAAGCTGATATATGAGACTAGGAGCCTTAGTGGGACACTTATTCCTTTATCCCCTCAGCTCGTCTTCATGCTTCAGGTGGTGAGACTTCATGGGAAGCCTTATTCCCAGTGAACAAGCTCAAGTCACTGAATGAGGCCCTTTCACAGTCCCTTTTCCTCGGATCCTCCACAGTGACAGGGTAGCTCCTCCTTTCTCCCTTCGGAGTCCTTTGAGCTGACTGGAACCTCATTCCTTTGTTCTTTTCTGTTCCTTTCTCATATATGCCGTAATGGTTATGAACAAAATATTTGCACCATCCAGAGGACAGCATTTTCACGTGCCCAGAGGACGGGAGTCGAGTTTACAACCTCTTTTTCTCCCCGTTTCCTCTAATTGATGACTTCACTTGCAAGCATGACTGGGTCTTCCTTTACTTGACTCACCCTTAGCCAACTCCCAGGCAGGACCAGGACCTTCGGGGGTTAGCCAAATTTTTACTATACAGTGTGTTTACGGGTGTGCTCACAAAGGGACACACACACATTCACACACACACATACACAAGTGTAGACATACTTAAGGAACCCATGTGCATAATCCTACAGAATTTGAGAGCTGGAAGCGACCCCACCTAGACCTGAGGAGGAATCTCTGACCATGACATCCCTGACCACATTCTGCCTCTGCCAGAACACCTCCAGTTTTTGGCAGCTCGTTATAACAGTAGGCAACCCAATCCATTTTTTGGAAACATTGATTCTGGGGATGTTTTTCCTAATATATCAGGCCCAAATCTGCCTTTTTGAAATTTTTACCCTTTGCTCCCAGTTCTTCATTCTGGAACTAAGAGGAAGCATAGTTCTTCTTCCATGTGACAGCCCATCATCCACCTAAAGAGTCATCCTCATGTTTCCCCCAGGCCTTCTCCAAGGACAGACAGAAACATGAACATTATACATGGGGATGACCCATCCAGTAGAACAAGGCTAATCATACATAGGTTGAAGGAATGAGAGAGACAGCAGGGAAGTAATGGATGTCCACAGAGAGAAAACATAAGGGATGTTTTTTGTCTGCACAGAGAATCACATAGACCACACTTAGAGGAGCATGTGTGTACACACACACACACACACACACACACACACACACCCATGTCAGTCTTTCCAGTGTACAGTCACTGTTTCCAGGTCTCTTGAAAGAGTCTGGCATTAAACTAAATGGGGCCTAATCAGGTCAAGTGTGTGTAGATTTGGTCAGTTCTATAGGACAGCTCTAGGCCAGGTTTCTAGTATACCTCAGGAATGAGACAAGCCTGAGGAATGTCCCTGAGCATGGGGTAGGATGGGAGGGTCTGACCCAACCTAGGGTTATCCATGATTCTTAGGACCTGAGAAAACTGAGGGAAGTCAAGGCTTCCCTGGAGAGAGTTGCTCCCCTGGGAAGCCAGGGATCTCAGGCCAAATCTAACGTTTGGATCTGCCCCAGAGTAGCTCCTTCAGGGCTGCCCTTGGGGCTCCTACCCCAGACCTTTACCCCTAGAGTCCCTCCCTGCTTTGTTGGAAACCTTCTACTTCTGCTTTCTTGGCCTTCCCCATATCTGCCTCCTGGATCTGACTACCCTCCTGCCTTGTGGCTGAGCCCACACTGGGCAGGTAAACGGCACCTCCTTTCCTGTGATTCCAGACCCAGCCAGGTAACCTGGTGCAGGTAACTAGGAGCCTAGGCGGCACTGTTCCTTTGTCCCCTCAGCTCATCTTCACGCCCACGGCCACCGTCACTACCGTGCAGCCTGAGCTCAGCACCGGCTCCCCTGCCCAGCCCCCCACCCCCAATCAGGTGAGGACTCCATGGACTGGGCCTGGGGGAGGGAAAGGGGGGGGATAAGTGGTTCCTAGGGAGGTGGGTACTGCTATTTGGGTTGGCCTAGTAGATCTCCAGAATTTTTGGTAGGACAGAGTTCCCTAGAAAAGCAGGAGACAGAGCAGCCAGAAGTTTTCATCCCGGGGCCCCTTCCCAGCTATTCTTCACTTCCTAATACATCTATGTAGGTGAGGAGCTTGGAAATAGCATGCTGAGGCAAGAGAGTAAGTAACTGCCATTGGGGTCCTCAGTGCTCTAAACCTTCCCTAACATTCCCTTCAATGCCCTACAGCGCTGAAGTTAACTGTCCCACCTACCCATTTCTCCTTCCACCATCCCTGAAATGAGCTTTTTTAGGAAGTCAGTGGAAAAGGCTAGCTTACTCTTGAGGAAAAGCCTAATCTACCCTAGCAGGAAAGATATCATGGAATGAGGATGAGGCTTTGGGTTCCTGGCCATGCCATGGTCTATGGGCCTTATAATGGAAGAGAAGATTCTTTGGACAGCAAGGAAAAGGAGACTGTGCCTAGTGGTGGCAGGCCTAGTAAAGAACACGGACAGTAAGATGTCTATCCTGAACCTGGCCAACACCTTGTGTCCAGCAGAGGGCACCAAGAAGCAGGTTGTGGAAGGATTTTTGACGCCTCAGCAAAGAAAGGCCGAGGAAGGAAGGATTGAATTACTCTAGGGGGCAAAAGAGCTATCTCCTTGTTTGCCCCAGCAGGACAGTAACTTGTCCTCTTATGCCTTAATCAGAGCAGAGGGAGGTCCTCAGAAGTTGTCCACTTCCCTTAGACGGTCTGCCTTAGTGATCTGGCATCATGGGAATTTATTCCAATACTGGTAGCAATGACACTTTTCTGACCCTCAGAGGACTGGTCATGGAAGGGACCTAGGGATATGCATACTGCCCTGTCCTGAGTTAATAGTCCCTTCCTAGAATTCAGTTTCTGCTTTTATCCTTCTATGCCCCCTTTTAAATCTATCCCAGCTCCTATCCCATCCAACTCCAAATACTGTCTATCTGGCATCACAGTCTCCCACCCTATTCAGCCATCCCTGAGTCAATCCCTGGCCCCATTGCTTCCATAGCTTCTCAGCACTACTTTAAGTGTATTGGCATTGCTTCTGCCTCCTGTCCCCATCCCCATCCCCATCCCTCCTTGGTTGGTGCTACCCCCAGATTCCCACAGACCCCTCTTTTCCAGGTACAGAACTTGACCCTCCGAACGCAGCAGACAGCAACCACAACAGCCTCGGGCCCCACCCCCACCCAGCCTGCACTGCCCAGCCTGGCCCTGAAACCCACCCCAGGCAGCAGCCAGCTGTCTACCCCCTCACAGGGCAGAAGCACCGCTCAGGGCTCCCCAGCAGGTGCCAAGCCTGGCATAAGTGACAGTGTGGCTGAGCAACTCAAGAAGGGGGACAGCAGCAGTGGCAGTGTGCCAGGGAGCACTGAGGGCCGGGGGGGACTAAGCCGGATGGTGTCCCCTGTGGCCACACACCCCCTCATTGCACCAGGTAAGGCCCAAGACAGTATCTTGCTCCAGAAGATCCCAAAGCACTACAAGGTTGGCAGAGCATTTCCATACCTCCTTTCTCCAAGATGGTCCTGGACCCAGCCCATCTAGGGGAGGAAGATAGCCAGTCTCACTCAGTTCTCCCTCTGTTTCCCTGCCTTAGGTTCATTGGCCTCTGGTTTTATTTAGTGCTTCTAGCTTGGCAGAGGAGATATTGTAAACTGGAGGGGGAGGAAAGTCTGCTGTTCCTTCTACATAGCGCACATGATGCACTCATGTCTTAGGACAGCTCAATAATAGCTCTGCCCCTGTTTGGGCCCTCTCTGGCTAGGGAAGGTAGATGCCAGCTCCCTGTTTTCAAAAGACAAAAGGAGAGTTAGAGGACCTGGAGGAAGAGCAGTCCTCTGGCGCAGAGAGATGAGCACTTGGATGTTCTTGGCTTATAAACCCCATGTAAAGAGAAATTGTGGGACAGAGGAGCGGCCTGGGCTTGTCTTCCCAGCTCAGATACTTAAGAGCCAGATGAATAAGGGCAAGGCACTAAGTCTTCAAAGTCTCAGTTTTCTCCTTTCTAAAATGGGAAGGATAATATTCACACTATTAATCTCAAGGGATTGTTGGGGGAAGTACTTTTCAAACTTGACTAAGAGACAAAAACTATATAGTCAGCAAGGTTGGAGGCAGATGTGGTACAGTAGGAAAAATCACTGTATTCTGGCCCTGCTATTTAATAAATGCTTATATAATCTTGGGCAATTACTTTATCTCTCTGGGCCTCAATTTCCTCATCTGCAAAATGAAGAGATTGTACCACCTGATCTCTGAAATCTCTTCAGTTCAATTCAACAAGTATTTATAAAGCAGCAGCTCTGTGTCAGGCATGGTGCCTGGTGTTGGTGTAAAGATAAGGAGGAGTAGAGTCACTGCTGTCATGGAACTTACACTTAATGGACAGAGACAACATGTACATAGATAAGTAAATACAAAATGTAAAGTAATTTCAGGGAGGGGGAAGAATTGCCAACAGTTGGAGAATCAGGAAGGGCCTCCTGGAAGAATGGTGGCCTTTGAGCTGAGTCAGTTCTGAATCCTGTGATCCTGCTGGCCTTTGGGAGGAAATGATGCCTGGTTGCCCTGTGGCACTGTGCCAGCTAGCTCAATGCAGGCATTTACGGAAATGTAACTTCATTCAAAACTTTTAATCAGTGACCTGGATAAAGATATAGATGCCATCCTTCATGTAGATGACACAAGGCTAATATGTTGAATGACAGAATTGGGATCCCAGATCATCTCAGCAGGAAAGAATGAGTCACAGGGAATAAGATAAAACCTAATTCACCAGGGATCAATGAAAAGTGTAGCATTTAGGTGCAGAAACCTGCTGTACCCATAGAGGATGGGTGAGGGAGGTGGCTACAGAGCATAAAGAAGCCCTCAAAGTCACAGGGACTACAAGCTCTCGAGGGGAGGTCAGCAGAGTGACTCGGAGACCCAAAAAGCTGATGTGATCTTAGGGTACACTAACAGAAGGAGTGTCTAGTCCAGGGGTGGGGAACCTGAGTCCTCTAGGTCCTCGAGCACAGCCTTTTGACTGAGTCCAGACTTTACAGAATAAATCCTTTTATGAAGGGGATTTGTTCTGTGAAGTTTGGATTCAGTCAGAGGTCTGTCCTTGAGGACTTAGAGGGCCACATGTGGCCTTGAGGCTGCAGGTTCCCCACCTCTGGTCTAGAACAAGGGGGTGGTAATCCCATTACTTTCTGCAGTGATTTGATCAGATACATTTATAATACCATCTTCAGTCCCCCGTAGAAGGGACAGTGACACCCCCAGAGCTAGTTTGGAAGAAGGCAAAGAGGATCAGTCAATTGAAAAAAATTTTAAAATTCCTTCTATGTGCCAGGCATTTCACTGAATAGTGAAGGAATTCAATATTGTAACGTGTTTTAGAGTAGGGTGGTGACATGGCAGTCATGTTCAAACATTTGAAGGGTCGTTCTATGGAAGCAGGATTCGGTTCGTGCTATGTAGTTCCAGAGTGCAGACCTAGGGCTGGGGTGAGGGGTGGGGGTACGGATGAGAGAAGAATCCGTTGTGGCTCAATACAGGGAAGAGCTTCCTAAAAATAAGAACTGTCAAAGAGGGAACGGAGGGAAACATTTGTGCCAGAAGGTATGAAGCAGCTGCCTTGGGCAGGAAGTTAGACTAGCAGCTACTAAGAAGGAAATCCAGCCCATCGTCCAAAAGGTCCTTGAGACTGCCATTCACCCCCATAATTGATCTGGGGGTTCGCTCTAGATCTAAACTCACCCTCCAAATCTGGAGCGGGGGAGAGAGATACAGGAGAGGAAGGAAGAAAGAGGGAGAGAAAAAATTCATTAAACACTCATAATGTGCCAGGCACTGTACTAGAAAGTCCTTCAAAGAATGTATTCTGTCCTGAGGCTGCTGAGCTGTTTGGGCAATAAGGAACCTAGTGAGAAATACAGAATGTCCCACCTTCTCCTTGGGACTCCTTCATGTTGGTTCAGATTGGTTCCAAACTAGCCAGCCACTTGCCCTCTACATACCCCACTCTAGCCAATACAGCCCTGGCTGTGGAGATCCTTGATGCTAACCCATAGATCCCGGGGCCCCAGAACCTCCAGAATTGTTCTAGGGTTTGTAGAGACAGTTGGGAGAGGGGGACCTGTTTCTGTAGACCTTATTTAAGCAGAAAAGGTCTGTGTAGCCATAAAAACTAAGGTCTGTGGGGTAAAGGGTCAGAAGGCTGACTGGGGAATGCTATTACAACTGCCCTCACTTAGTTTCATCCTAGCACAGAGCACATCAGCCCCCACAGAGCTTTCTGTCAGCATCTGTGACCTACAGAGGCACAAAGCCCCCTTCCTTATGGATTCAGACCAGTGGGTTTCACATTGTTCTAACAACCACAATCCTCTCCCAACCTCCCCCTCCTTTTTTCTTCTTCCTCCCTTAGAGCTCTATGGTCAGGGCCCCCACCCCCACCTTCCATGGCTCCTTCCATCTTGAAAGATAAGCTAGTGGAAGATTTGGATGGTCACAAGGGCTCAGGCTTTTGGAACAAAGAGTGAACTGAATCAGGGAGGAAAGATGGGCCTTACAAACCCCTGGGAGGCAGCCTGGGGTCATGCTTGTCCTCAGCTCCACAGCCCCTTAGCATCCCATCCAGCCTACCCACTGGGACAGAATTGAGGGATTAGGAAACTGAAAGGGGGAGACGAATTGGAGGTGGGGGTGGCTTGGCCAGTCAGAGTTGGCCTTGAGCTGGCTGCTGCCCCTAAGGAAGATCATCAGTGGGGGGCTATGGGGTAGCAGGGAGGAATGCGGTCTCCTAGGGGCTATTTCCTCCTAGAGCAGGCTTCTAGTCCCAGCTGGGGCTGTTCCCATTGACAGCTGTTTGGGGGCAAAGCCCCTCCCCCATGGCAAGTTCCCTGCTGCTCTCATCCTGTCACCTTGGCAACCAGGCTTCTTTAGGCCTTACAAACAGAAAAGGCCCCCTCTGCCTTGAAAAGCTTTGAGGAGGGAGCAGAGCCTGGGGGCTTGGCTTTAGGGAGGGAGTAAGGGAGGGGAGGGAAGAGAGGAGAGCTGGCTTTGCCCGGCTTAAATCTGTGAGTCCTGAGCCAGCAGGATACTCCTGGCCTTGGCCTCCCAAAAAGCTAAGCCATGCTTGACACCTGGTACCGAGCCCCAAAGGACAGGGGTCCAAACAAGGACCGACTTGGAACCTCAGGTGTAGTGATACCCTAAGGGTAGCCTCTCTACTGATGCCTCATCTCCCACTTCCAGCTAGGGGCAAGGGCTTACTTACAGTGTGAGAGGCAATGATAGGAGAGAGGAGGGGGTTGGTGATATCAGCCCTGGAGGGTCATTGAGAATCAAAGGCTGTTTACACCCACTGTTTCCCAAGATCCCTCGCAAACCCTTTGTTCTGCCTTCTGCCACCACTCCTCCCCTCCCCCTTCCCCCTTTTGCTCCTGTTCTTCATGCCTACTCCATCCTAAGCAGGGCAGAAGGCACTATCTGTTAATAACAATTACTATATAGTTACTTTGTTCCACCTCAGAGGTTAGTTGCACATCAGTGGGAAAAAATATTTGCAGGTGATTGGCTGAACAGTTTGGGACTGGGAGGGACCACATTCTTCTTTACAAATAGCCATTGTTGATTGACTGATTGATTGATTGGAGTAAAGATAGCATTACATGAAATTGAATAGAGAAGAGGATATCACTGCCTCTGGAAGGCCCAGGTAGAAAAAACATAAGAATGGACCTGTTGGGTTGGGTTGTGTGAGAGGGTCGGCTCTTTGGTCCCTTACCTGTTACCTGTTATCCTGAATATAGGCTTCCCATACTATTGTATGGGTGGAGTCACTGAAAAATTTTGCTTAAAAATGATCATAGGTGGTCGTTTCAACTCCCCCCCCCCAAGACCACACTTGGACATCTAAGGTCTTTTCCTTTAATAAAAAAATACCTTCAGAGATGGAACAGCATTGCTAAGAGGAGGGTGTGTGTTGTTTAACATCTCTCTACCACAGCGCACATGTGCATCCCCACCCTGATACACACTTTACTTGACATTGGTGATCACCCGGTTTCCTTTGGAAATTCACTCTACTGGCTTCCTTAACACTGCGTTCATGCTCTTTCCTTAACTTGTTTCTCCTCTTTTCTTTTCCTTTTCCTTTCTCTGAATCTTCCACAAAATCCAGTTCTAGTCTCTCTCCTTTTCTCCCTGTAACATTAACTGCTCACATGGTTTTAGCTACCTACCACTTGTATGCAGATGGTTCTCAAAGCCACATCACGTTCCTTGCTCTCTTCCCTGATTCTGCTCCCAAAGTTCTGGCTGCCTCTAGAATAGCAGCACCAGGAAATTTATCATACCCATACCTAAATTTTGAAATGTTTTTATGGAGTTTACAGTTTTCTTCCCCAAAAGGACCACACCTGCTGCCAATACCACTCTCCATTCCAGATTTCCTAATTGCTTTCAACCTTAAAATCTCAGAGTTAAAAGGAACCTCCGAGGCCACCTAGTCTAGCACATACCTGAATAAGAATCTCTCCTACAATATATCCAATAGGAGATATCAAACTTTTGCTTGAAGACCTCTAGTGAGGGTGAGATCACATCCCTGCAAGGCAGCCCATTCTGTTTTTGTGTGGCTCCAATGGTTTATTGGCGTTTGCTTCCCCTTTCCTTCTTTATCCTACTTCCAGTTCATCATCAAGTCTAAGTCATACTCTGTATGAGTGCTCAGATCTAGCCCATTCTTTCTGTTTCCATAGCCATCACCATAGTCTAGGCTCCCTTAATTATGTGCCTGGATGATTACCATTAATTCCTTCTGAATGATTATAGCTTGGTCACCAAGGAATCAACCTCTTTGTGACTTAGTTTTCTCTTCTGAAAAATGGGGAAGATAATAGTTCATATCTAGTAGTACTAAAAGGCTTATATGGGGTTGTTTTGATGGTTATTTCATGGTAGTACAGAGAAGTAATGTCTTAGATTTTTTTCCTGATAAAAGGTTCTGCCCAAAGTAGAAGCTCTATACTGCCATCTGAGTGACCGATTTACATAGTACAAACATAAGGCATAGTGTATGTGCTTCTCCCTCAGTAACTCACCATCTGTTTTGCTGGAGACAGGGGAGCTATAGAAATATAGCTATTCTTAAAACATTTTCAGCTGCAGGATGACTAGTAGTAGGTGACTCTAGTTTCATAGCTAGCTTTCTTCCAAAAAACAAGCCCTCAGACAAACCTACTTCCTCTCCCAGACCGCCTAGACTATACAGTGCTGCTGAGTGAGTTTAGAGAAGATACAGTCCCTGCCCTCATGAATCTTATAGTCTAGTAGGACCTATGACCCATACTCAGATAACTATACTATATGAATAGTAATAGCAGCTTGTATTTACAGAGTGCTTTAAAGTTTGCAAAGCACTTCCCACATATGATCTCGGGGCCAGAGCTTGCAGTATGCTCATTTTACAGATGAGAAAACTGAAGCTCACTCCATTAATAATTAGTAGATGGAGCCCTGGACCTGGCTTCAGGAAGACCCGACTTCAAGTCCTGCCTCAGACACTTACTAGCTGTGTGATGTGGGCAAGTCACTTGGTTTCCTCATCTATAAAATGAGGCGATAATAACACCTCCTTCCCAGTATTGTTGTCAGGATTAATTTAGATAATATGTGTAATGTGCTCGGCAAACCTTAATGTATTACATAAATTTTAACTATTTTTGTTGTTATTATGATTACCGATAATAAAAATCTGAGGTAGGATCCCAACCCAAGTTTTCCTGACTTTGCCCAGAATCCTACCCCCTAATCCACATGACGACTACACTGGAGAAAGTCAGAACAAAGTACTACATGAAGTGAATTCTGACCAAGCAGAATAAAAGAAGGTCTTTTATAGGAGGTAGTATCTGAATTGAATTTCAAAGGATGAGAGCAGTTAACAGGTAGAGGGAAGAAAGAGCATGAAGGGAGGCAAGAGGGCAGACCCTCCAAGCATAGGAAGCAGTGGGAACAAAGACACAGAGGCCAGAAACTATAAGGCACACTTAGAAATCTGGAGTGGTTCAGCAGAAATGTGGTGTCTCTTAGAGTGAGACAAAGAATAATACAAGATAAGACTGAAGAGGGATGATGGACCCAGGTTAGGATGTTGGTATATTGAATGACAGGGAAAGGAAGGAATTTGAACTTTACTTGACAGTGTGGAACCAGGGGAGGCTTTTGAATCGAAGACCAACATTGCCATATTTATGTATAAAAAAATGTAGTCTGGCAAGGCGGAAAGCATGGAGGTGAGGAAGACCTAGTAGGTAGGAGTCTATTGCTGAAACCCAAGCAGATAGAGAGTAATGGGGAAAACTTGTATTAGGTGCTGACACTGGGAATAGATAGAGGGGGACAAATGTAAGAGGTACAGCAGAGGGAGAAGAGATAGAAATTGGTAACTGATAAGTAGGATATGAAGGGCACAGGGAGAGAGAATCATAGAGAACCCTAAAATTCCAAACATGGGAGACTTGATTAATGATATTGCCACTGAAGGAAATGATGAAATCAGAGGAGTAGGGTTTGCAGGAGGGTGAGGACAAGGAGACGCTAAGGGCAAATTTGGACATATTATCTTGAAGGTGCTTCTGGGAATGACAGGTAGAAATGTATGATGGTTAACAAGTATTTATTAAGCAGTTGTCATGTGCCAGGCACTGTGCTTAGCAACTGGAAGTATAGGTCTGGAACTTTAGAGAGAAGTCAGGGCTAGAGATAGATTTGAGAATCATCCATGTAGAGGTAATAGTTGAAGCCATAGCAGTGAATAAGATTGCCAAGGGAGAGAGACTATAGAAAGAAGAAAAGAGGGCCAAGGACAGACCTTTAGCATGAGGAGCTGACAAAGGAGAAAAAGAAACCTACACAGGTAGGGTGGTAACCAGAACCATGTGATATCTCAGAAGACAAGGGATAAGAAAGTATTCAGAATGTGGGGGTAATGAACAGTGTCAAGTCCCACAGAGAGATCGAGGAAGTTGAGGGCTGAAAAAAGGCCATTGGTGATTAAGGTGACCTTGAAGAGAACTGTTTTAGTCAAGCCATGGGGGCTGAGAAGATAGTGATTGGTGAGTAAGTAGAAGCATTAAGTGTAGTCATTTTTTTTTTCAGCAAAGAGGGAAGATTGAGGATGCATAAGAGAGGTGATAGCCTTAGAAGAGGTAGGGTTACTAAACTGGTCGGTCAGGAGTTACCATAGATATAGTATAACTAGACTTTATCAAAGCATTTGAAAAAGTCTCATTATTTTTAATAATGCAGTTAGGTGGAGTTTAAACAGGTTGAGTGGTCAGACCCAAAGTGTGCCCCAGGGAGCTGTGCTTGGCCCTCTACTGTTTAATCATTGACTTGGATAAAGGCTTTAATGGCGTGCTTATTCCTTTTGAAGATGAAACAAAATGGCTAGTGAAAGCTAATGCACCAAGTGACAGGCTCCAAAAGACCTTGACAGGCTAGACCATTGGGCTGAATCAAATAAGATGAAATGTAATATGTAATGTAATGTAAATGTAACGTAATGTAAAATAAATATGCCTTGCACTTGGGTTTTTAAATAAAAGCAATTCACAAGTAAAAATAAAGTAGGCAGTTCATCTGAAAAAGATCTGTGTATTTTATTAGTTAAATGCAAACTCAAAATGGGTCAGCATTCTGATAGGATAGCCAGAAAAGCTAACAAGTCTTTGGTTTGTGCTAGCTGGATTTCCAGGACTAGGGAATAGATGGGCCCACTGTGTGTGTCTGGTCTTGGCCAGATCACTTGGGGAACACAGTATTCAGCATGTACCATGTTTTAGAAAGGACATCAGTAAGATGGAGTTTTCGGAGGAGAGCTAGAGCTACCAGGATGACAAAGGGCCTTGTGGTCATGCCTTAAGAGGATGGGCTAGAAGAACTGGGATGTTTAAGCTAGGAGAAGAGAGGCATTAGACAGGAAGTGCTTACTGTGTTGGAAGAGTTGTTGCATAGAAGAGGAATTAGGCTTGTTCCACTAGGCCCCAGAGGGCAGAGCTGCAGAAAGACAGCTTTGGACCTAGTAGAAGAGCAAGCTTCCTAACAAGATGAGCTGGTCCCACAGTAGAGTGTGCTACTTTAGGATGCAGATTGCCCTTCCCTAGAGGCCTTTAAGCAAAATCTGGATAACCACTAGTTGGGTGTGGTGTAACGGGCATCTTGGGCAGTGGAAAATGGGTGCTAGCTGCCAAAGTCTGTTTGACAGCACCTGACCTTGTTGGGTGTCAGAGCAATCAGGGTAGGTGTGGACAAAGTGGAGGCCATATTGGAGTGGAATGTACTGTCAGTCTCTCTAGGTCAGGGTAGCAACCTGACCTAAATCTGCAGGACTTGGGAATGCTGTAGAAAGGAATGAGAGTGTTCTCTTAGGGAGAAAGTGAGTGATTCAGCAAACAGTAAACACTATGTCCCAGACATTGTGTTAAGATCTGAGGCAAAAAAAAAACAGTCCCACACTGAAGGAGCTCACATTCTAACGAGGGAGACAACACATAAATAACTAGGTAGATATAAAATTTTTACAGAATAGATGCAAAGTAATCTCAGAGAGAAAGCTGCTAACAGCTGCGGGGGGGCAGGGGCAGTAAGGGGCAGAGAGGAGGGACAGAAAAGCCGTCTGAAGAAGGTGGCATTTGAGCTGAGCCTTCAAGGAAGCTAAGAGATAGAAGGGAGGGGGGAGAGTTTTGTAGGCATGGGGGCCAGATAGTACAGAGTCACAAAGCTGGAGAAGAAATGTGTGCAGAAAGGAGCCAGGAGGCCCCTGTAGCTGGACTATAACATTGCTTTCCATAGGGCAAAGTGTGAGATGACTAGAGTGGTGGAAAGGACTGAGGGATAAAGGACTTGAATTGCCAGAGGACTATATGTTTGGCGCTTGGAGGTAATAGGTATCTACTAGGGTTGGAGGGGGGTGAAGCAGTCAGACCAGTGCTTTAGGAAAACTACTTTCCAGCAAGCATTGAGGGATCTGGAAATAATGACAGATCTGGACATTTTCACTTTGCATAGCAGAACATGCCACATTTAGCAGCAGTCAGGGCTGTGGTCATGGTGTAGAGCTGCCTTCATCACATTCTCAAGACTCAAGATTCTCCCTTCTCCCTCTTCCATCCCTCTCCCAGCTAAAGAAAAAGAATTAGTGCTTTTCACCTTCTTAGAACCACAGACTCTCAGTTGGAAGGGCTGTCCCATGTTGTCCCACCCCTTCTGGAGCAGGAATGCCCATTCCAACATCCCAACAAAGAGTTTTCTAGTCTTTCCTTCAAAACCACCGGGGATGGGGAGTTTACTGTGTCCTGAGGCAGCCCATGCCACTTTGGGCAGCTCTAATTCTTAGGGAGTTTGTTTTCATAGCAATCCAACATTTACTAGCCTGTCTTCCATCAGAAGCTCCTAGTTCTGTCTTTGCAGCCAAGAGGAAAAGGCTCAGCATCCTTGTTCCTTATCATAGCTCTCCAAATACTTGAAGATAGTTATCATGGCATTTCTTCCTCCCTCCCATTAGGCTTCCTTTCTCTAAGCTAAACATTCCCTAATTCTTTCAACTGATATTTGTGTGGTATGGCCTTTTACCTGTCGTGGTACCTCTTCTATGACCATGTGCTAGTTTATCAATATCCTTTTAAAAATCTGGTGCCCAGGGCTGAATACGGTGCTCAAGATACCATCTGACCAGAGTAGAAAATAATGGGATCATTATCTCCATAGATCTTAATATTGTGTCTCTACTAATGCTGGTTTAGATTACATTAGTTTCTTGACTGCCCAGTTAAACTGTCCATAGCTTTATGTCATCAGCAGATTTGATAACCATCTGATACTTGTCTTCATCCAAGTCACTGATTAAAAATTTTGCACATTGAAGAGCCAAGGACAGATCACTAAGAGTGGTATGGTGGACACTTCGCTCCAGGATGACATCAGACTCTTCAGCCAAACCCTTTGGGTCCAGGAATTCAGTCAGCTCTGAACTGACCTCATTGTTCCATCATCTAGCCCCCTTCTCTTTAGGCTGTCCACAGCAATATCAGCAAAAACTTTATTAAATGTTTTGTTGAAACTTGGGTTAGTTATTCCCTTAATCTGCTGGTATAGTAACCGTATCACAAAAGGAAGCAAAATTAGTGTGGCATTCTTTGCTTATCTCATCAGTGTGATAGTCTTCCCACTAATGCCCATCACAGCCCTTTACATTTTCTCTGCTCTGTAGTTCCTTTCTGTGTTTTTTCATATATAGAAAACTCCAGTGTCCTGGAGTTCTTTTTGTTGTTTTACTTGTTTCTCAGGGATACTGATGAGACATCCAGCCTGTTCATCTGCCCTTCCATTCTTGTTCAGTGATTGGCCCGCCACCTTTTCTCAGTGTACACACCCTCCCCAAGGTCTTTCATCTTGCTTCTTGGGCACAAACCATCCTTAGGAACGTGATTTGCCATCTTCCCATGACCTGTGGAGTCACTTTAATTCTTTACAGGAATCATGATGTCCTAGCCACAAAACACGATAAGGAGAAAACTGATGTTAGGGAAATAAATGGACTTTTGTAGCGGCAAGCAATTTGGAATCTCAAATGTGATCCAGCTCAATTCTGAGCCCAGCTCATTGTCCATCTGCATTGGCTAACTGAGATACATGTATGGCTGGACACATTTGATAGGTTGCCCATCTAGCTTCATGTCATAATCTAGGCTATATGCATTTTTTGCCTACTTTGTTTTTCCAATTTGGATGGGTGACTTTCTTTTGCATTACAGTGGATTTATCTAAGAAGGCTTTGTAGGATGCTAGATCTTGATACAATGAGCACATTGTCTTCTGTAAATAGGAGCATTTAAAGAGCGTTACCATCAGTGAGGAATCATTCTTTTTCTTATGACATTAAAGAGAATGGGGCTGTAAAAGTTGAAGACACCACAACATCATATGTATCATGGATGAGATGCTTCTGCCATGGGGGTAGAGGGATTGCCATATGGAAAACAAATGAAGTGAGTGAGAGGCTGATGTCACTGTCACCTCCATCAGGAACTACAGTAGCTTATCAGAATACTCAGATATCAGGAATGCTGCTGATGATTTCAGAATACTCAGATTATTAGGAATGCAACTAGTGTATCATTGATCAGATTTAGAGTATCTTGAATGTAGATGGAAACTGGGTGTGGTGGTGAATCCCAAATACCAAGGAAACTGAGGCTGGTGGATCTCTTGAGCTCTAGAGTTCTGAACTACAGAGCACTATGCCAGTCTAGTGTCTGTATTGTTTGACACCAGTATGGTAAGCGCCTGGGAAAGGGTTAGTACCAGGTTGTATAAGGAGGGGCAGTCCAGTCCAGGTCAGAAATAGAGCAGGTCAAAGCTTTTGTGACATTTAGTAGTGAGATAGGGGCCATGAGTAGCCCCTGTACTTCTAGGCTGGGCAAGATAAGGAGGCCCAGTATTTTAGAGAAAGACAGACAAAAATGGACAAAGAGACAGAAAGGAGGGAGGGAGACATAGAATGAGAGAGAGACCAGGTCAGCTGGGTGAAACTGTTAGCAGTGGTGAGGTTCCAGGGCCATGGGCTGTTGGCTAGACCCACAGCAACTCCAGTACCGTAGAGTGAGGAAGGGCCATAACACTCCCAAGAAAAGAATATTGTCTCAAGTAAAGACTTTTCAAGAGACAAGCCACTGGCTTGCTGACACCCATTGTTTCCCTTCTTGCTGAAATGGCTCTGACCAGAAACACTGGCTTTGGGAGGAATTCCTCCACATTGTCCAATAGGGTACTGTTTCCAGTAAGGTTGGGGGTGACCAAATGAACAGCCAGGTTTTCCAGGTGAAATACAGCAAAGAGCCCCTGGGACAAGCTTTAAGGAAGCTCCCCTTTGATTTACATTTGTCAATTATTAAATTCACCAGCTCAGGCAGAGCGAGGGAATGTGGTAGCCCCTTCTAAAGTATTCTATCCATACTCCAGCTGATCAGGTTAGGGAAAGTTTAGCCTATCTAGTTACCCATAGTCATCTGGTAACATGACAACATTGAATCTCATGGTCAGCTGTACCCAGTTAGCAGTTATTCACACATAATGGGGGCTGAAGGGAGTCTGTATAGCTCAGAGGAGTAAAAGGCCCTATCTACCCCCATTTCCCAGTGTCAGAGCACTACCCAGACCCTAACCCTAAGGATTAGCTTACCCACCATTGCCACTTAACCAACCAGTCATTAAGGCCCCTACCCCATAGCCACTAATGCTTTGATTCTAAAAATTGAACTTGCAAATCACCAGGTATTCTGGATCCCCGCTAGAGCAGAATCAGGGGCCTCTGAAAACTTAGGGACTCAATTCCCAGAGAGCAGGTGTTGCTGTCTGGTTCAACTAGTGCTAGTTGAAATAGTTCTCAAGAATGATCCAGGAGACCAAGTCCAGCAAACAGGGAGACATCACCAACTATTCTGCCTAAATGGAAGTTGCTGTTTCCTCTTCTGGGTGGTGCTGAGGGTCTCTTGCCTAGTGTTGCATAATAGAGCTATTGTTGCACTCCTAATACTGCCAAAAGCATTGCCTGGAGCAGACATATGCTATATCCAACTATGGCCTTTTGCCAGTCCCTGAGCCAAAAAGTCTTTCAGGATATTTATAGTGCTTTTTGAGACAAAGAAGTGACCCCCACATAGGTCAGTCAACTGTCATTGATCTGGTTTCTGAGACCATCAATTCTAACATTAGCTCTAGTCAGGCCTGAGACTACAGGTCTGCAAGGGTTTCAAAAAAAAGTGACATCAGAAAGAGGTTGGAGATAAGGCAAGCTGTGTTCATCTGGTCTTTCAGCCTTCTCGTCAGACCCCCTGTTACTATTTTTCAGGAGGAAGAGAAGGGAATTATAGCTTTGCCATATATATAGAGCCATCTGGGACTGCCTCCCATTGATACCCAACCTGCTGGACCAACTGGCAGGACTGGTGATAAGTCAATGAATTGAACCTACATGGGATATGCAATCTGAATGATAGATGCGATGCCAGTGAATGGAAGATGACCTTCCTGGTCTCCTGTCATGACCTGTATGAATACAAGGTTATACGACTCAGTTTGTGCATTTCCTTGGAAATTTTCAGATTCATGATTCAGTATTTTAAAATTTCTTAATAGGTATTGATATATTTTGTTTTTATATCACCTTTATTTTCCAAATATTTCCCTCTCTGCTTCCTTCCTTATAACAAAGAAAGCCATTCCTTATAACGACAACAACAACAAAAAGAACAAGAAGGAAAAAAGGAAAGCAATTCAGCAGAACCAACCAATACATTAGCTGAATTATACAATGTTCCACACCCATAGTTCCCCACCTCTTCAAAGAAGGTAGTGAGGTGCATTTTTTCATCTCTGCTTTGGGGATAAGCTTTGTCATTGTAATTATCAGTGTTTATTTTAATTGTCTTTTCCATTGACATGGTGATCATTGTGTCTTTTTTTCCTGATTCTGCTTACTTTACTCTGCATCAGTTTGTATAAGTCTTCTCAGGCTTCTCTGAATTCGTCATATTTTTATTGCTTCTCATGGTACAGTAATAATACATTTGAGTATCATAATTTGTTTGGCCACTCCCCAAATAATGAATATCTGCTTTGTTTCCAGTTCTTTGCTACCCAAAATAGTGCAGCTATTGAATACTTTGGTGTATATGAACCCTTTCCATCTCTGACTTCCTTTCCTTTTAAGACCTTTTGGACTGATGGTTGGTGGCCTAACTCAGTGATGAGGATGTGCCCCTCCAGGTGAGGGCATTCATGCCATCCTTCATCCAACACTGATTATTTATGTAGTTGGAAGAGGAGGGGAAATTGGAAACCCTTAGAAAGCCAATAAAGAAATCCTTAAATCACATCTAAAACCATATCCCTGTGAAGGACCCTGGCACTGCCAAAACACCTATAAAGGTTGCTTCATTTTCCAGAAATCTCCAGCTCTTTTACTCCCAGACTTCTCACTTGGATAGTTCCTCTCATTGACCTACTGGAATACCTCAAGGCTCACCACTAGACACTGAAAACACAAAGTGCATACCATTATCATAACAATTTTTAGTTCAGCTCACTTTGATATGCCTAAACAGCCAAGATTTATCATAGGGACATATCACAGGGGTAAGTGGATCTACACAGAAGCTGTCCTTGAGATCAAACTGGATCTCTCCCATATACTAGTCCTGCATCTATTTCTCCTGCAAGCTGACTGCTCCTGAAAGGAGCTAAATAGTAGAGGAAAAAAAAGAAGCTTCTCAGAATACAAGTGGAGTTCCTGTCTGGAGGGAATGTGGCATCTCCTTATTGTCCTTACCAGAAATGCCCAGAGTACCGCCAGACCAGCTCCTTCATAGCAGAGCTAATGTCAGATTCATCAGGCACAATTTAGTTGTAGGTTCACCTTCACATTCCAGGACATTAAAGTTGTGGACAAGGACATTGTTTGGAAAACCAAAATTTGGATGCCTGGCAAGTCAACCATCTCATTAGGCCCTCTTACAGACAATAAGATTTGTAGCTATTCAGCACTGACTAGACTGATAAGAAGCAGTTTGCCAGCAGCAGATACAGAATGCCTTTTCCTACATCTAGGCTACCTCCACTTTAAACTGTCATGGCTCCTGAACCCAAAGGAAGACTTCTGAATTGGCTTCTTTGTGCCTCCCAGAGAAGTGAATGGGCACAAAGGTAGACATATGGTCACGTTGGACTTTCAGTGGCCACAGACATGTCATAGTATTTGCTGGAGCCTATAAATTATAGGCTAATGAATTTGATTTTATTAACTGGATAATTTATTAATTGGATAGTTCTATTTTGAATCATTGAAGAGATAGTGTATATCTAGAAAAGCAAGTGATGATTCCAAAGGCTGCCTTAAAAACATCATGCTAGACTAACATTTTTTGATTGGATTTTTAAGAGGAATGTAACAGATGTTATTTATCTCGATTTTTAAAAAAGTGTTTAATGAAATATCTCATACTATTCTTCTGGAAAAGAAAGATGTGTACTAGATGGTAATATATTTAGTTGAATTTGAAATTAGTTGAATGCCTAGACTCAAAGGATTATCATTAATAGTTCCATGGCAACTTTGCAAGTTATTTCCTTTGGAGTTCACCAGGGATCTCTGCTTGGCCCTGTGCTGTTTTGGCATTCTTATCAGTGACTTAGATTAAGGCATAGATGGCATGTTTATCTAATTTGCAAATGAATCAAAGCTGGGAGCTATAGCTAACACATTGGATGACTGAGTCAGGATATCAAAAAATCTTGACTCAACAAACTGCCTGTTTTTGTAGGACTGAAAAGCTAAGAGTGTTTTTTGCATTTTTAAATACAAATTTTCAGAGTTGCATTTAAAGCCCCTTGTATAAAAGTACTTATGAAAGCCATCTCATTCACAGAAACTCAGAGTGAGAAGGAGCCTCAGAGACCATCAGGTACCCCAAATAGGAATCCCTTCTATAGTATCCTTGACACTGACCAGTAACCAACTGGCCTCAGATTGATAGACCTCCAGTGCAGGAAGCTCATCTCCTAATGCACCCAGCTCCACTTTAGGACAGCTCTAATTGTTAAAAAGTTTTTCGTTGCATCAAACCAAAGCCTGCCTCTCTGTGACTTTGATCCATTGCTTCTTGTTCTCCCCACTGAAAACCAAACAGAACAAATCTAATCTTTTTACCCTATGACAATCGTTCAGTTTCTTAGAGACAGGTTTCTCTTTGCAGGTTAAATATCCCTAATTTTTTCAGCCAGTGTTTGTATAGCATAGTCTTTGTTCCCATCACCATCCTGGTCACCTTCTCTTTCTCATGTTTCTGTACATGTAACCTCCTCAGCTCTTACAGGGTCAGTTATCATCTTCATGCCAACTTTCTCTTAAACTCTAGTCCAGGGGTGGGGAACCTGTGTCCTTAAGACCACATGTGACTTTCTAGGTCCTGAAGTGTGGCGTTTTCATCAAATCCAAATCTTACAGAGCCAATCTTTATTCCAGGTCTACCCTACTTAAGAAGATTCTTCAGCCTGGTTAATTTTTTAAAAATTTATTTATTTACTTTTAGTTCACAACATTCAGTTCCACAATCCCTTGAGTTTCAAATTTTCTCCTCCCATGGTGGCATGCAATCAAATATAGGATCTACAAATACCTTCACATTAAACATTAGTCAAGTTGCAAAGAAGGATTATAACCAATGGAGTGAACAATGAGAAGGAAGAAACAAAACAAAACAGAGAGAGAGCAAGTCATTTCCTTCAATCTGTGTTCAAACTCCATAGTTCTTTATCTGAATGTAGATATCCCTTTCCATCATGAATCTTTTGGAGATGTCTTATAACCTTGCATTGCGGAGAGGAGCCCAGTCTATCAAAGTTAGTCGTCATCACACATACAGTGTGTCTGTAATTGTGTACGAAGTTCTGGTTCTGCTCTCCTCACTCAGCATCAGTTTATATAAGTCTCTCCAGGTTATTATGAAGTCCGTCTGCTCCTCATTTCTTATAGCACAATAGTATTCCATTACATTTGTATACCACAACTTGTTTAGCCATTCCCCAATTGATGGGCATCCCCTTGATTTCCATTTCTTTGCCACCACAAAAAGAGCTGCTATAAATATTTTTGTACATATGGGTCCTCCTCTCACTTGTAGAATCTCTTTGGGATACAGTCCTAGAAGTGGTATTGCTGGGTCAAAGGGGATGCATATTTTTATAGCCCTTTGGTCATAATTCCAGATTGCTCTCCAGAATGGTTAGATCAGTTCGGAGCTCCACCAACAACGCATTAGTGTTCCAATTTTTCCATATTCTCTCCAGCATTTATCATTTTCCTGTTTTGTCATCTTAGCCAATCTGACCATTGAGATGTGGTACCTCAGAGTTGTTTTGATTTGCATTTCTCTAATCAGTAGTGATTTAGAGCATTTTTTCACATGCCAGCCTAGTTAATTTTTATCTCATATTACTCCAGTAAAACTGGTCTACTCATTCCTCTCCAAATTCAACATTCTATCTCGCATCTTTATACCTTTGTATAGGCTTTCCTCCTTGCTCCCTCTTTACCTCTACCTCTTAGAATCCCTTGCTTCCCTTAAGACTCAGCTCAGGTGCTACTGAAACTTTTCCTTATTTCCCTTGCTTGTTAGCATCCTCTTCCTTCTCAAATTATCCTATACTTTCTTATCTGTCTACGTGTTATATCCCCACTCCACCCACCAGCAAATATTAGTCCCTTGAGTGTAGGGACTATTTGTAGTTTGTCTTTGCATCCCCAATCCCTACTACAGTGCCTTGCATATAGAAGATACAATATATGTTTATTAAATTAAGTTATATTGAGGACTTGTAAACTTTTCAATAATTACTTCTTTGCCTTATGTCAGTTTGGCAATTCAGATATAAATGGTTCCATTATCATCCACTGATAAAAACAGACCATTTATAAAAATGTTGGAAGATCTGTTCAGTTTTATGTTTGTTGTCCTAAGTTCATCTACAAATGCTCTCAGGTACATCTGACTCTTTTTAGGCTTATTTTTCTCACTAACTACCTTTCACTGTTTTATGAGAAAAGAGTACTGGTTATAATATTTTATCTTCCATGACTTGTTTCTTATATATCCATGATGATTTTTTAGTGACCATCACCCTTCTAAGGTACTCACAGCTTAATTATTTCATAATAAAAATTTTTGCTAGAAATTGACACCAATCTCAGCATCCTATATTTTTTGGAATCTACTTTCTTCCCCCTTTTGGAAATTGAAACATCTCTATCCTCTATTCCTTTATCACCTATTCCGTTCTCTACAAAGATTGCTGGTTAATGGTTCAGTAGTCATATCCACAAATGTTCTCAGTGCCATAGAATACAATTCTATCCAACCCAATAGTTTTAAGTTAAAACTAGGTGCTCTCTTATAATCTCATTTATCTAATATTTTAATTTCTTGTTGACAATTTTTGTTTTATTTTCTTTGATTCTCTGATCTAGAGATCATTACCTTTAATGTTGGAAACAGAAGGGAAGTAGGAATTCAATAATTCCACATTTCTCTTGGTTATCCATGATCACCTTCCCATCCATAATATTCACTGGGGCTAGCCCTTTCTCATTTCCCTACCATTAAGTTTAAATTTGATTAATCAATTTTTAATAAATAGCTATTATGTATAGAATATTCCTAGTGAGATGCAGAATTTGAATGAGTCATTATTAGGGCTGTCATGGGGTTTACGGTCTAGGAAGGAAATAAGACATGTAACCTCTGGCCCATTCCTGAAACTCTGAGCTTATACAAACTAGGTACATTCTTGGAAGCAGTTCAGTAATTACTCCTTTGGCTCTGGTCAGTTTGGTTTGTTTCTAGCTTTTCTCAAGAGACTCTTAGCTCCCATGCATATATACATCCAGTTTCTATGGCACAGAACATAAAAAGGTTAATTATACACAAGTGCTAGAAGGATTCGTACCTAAACCCATATGCAGTCCAGAAATCCTTCCCTGCTGGTAGGCCTAGCTTGCATAAGGCACCTGCCTGTTCTGTCACTAGAGGAGCTGCCTTAAAAGTTAATCAGGATTTACTTCCACAGAATCACAGAATCTCAGAGTTAGGAGGGACCCCAGGGGCCATCTAATTCAGTCTATATCTGAACAAAATTCCCTCTACAATATATCCCTTTACTTTCCCAAGCTAGATTTGAGCTGCTTTCTTTCCTCTCCACCAGGAGAAGAAAGGACTAACTATTGCTAGGGAGTCAGGCAACCTGGCCCTCTGGTGACCTCCTTTTCCCCCAAGGGCTTAGCTGTTCTTGATTTTTAGTAATGTATAGTTGAGGCCCCCAACTGAAGCTAAGGTCTTCCCAAGGAGATTGGGTTTCAAGGTTGCTAGAGAGTCAGCCCTCTCCTCAAGACTTACACAATCCACATGATTCATGGTACTGATGACAGGCATGGTCCAGGTTTGTTCTTATATCCTCATCATGTCTCTTTGCCTCATTGCTCCTAGGTTTTGACCCTTCCACTGGTCCTTGGGCTTCACAGTTCCGTGCAACACTGATTCCCCCCTTCTCTCCTTTCAGTGTCAGTGAATGTGAAGTTCAGCTTTGTCCTGGTCTCTTAACTTCCTTTGAGACTTGGAAGCTCTGCTTGTGGCTGCAGGGCACCACCATATTGCTGTCTTCCCAGTGACTGTTGCTACTGCCATCTATTCATCTACCTCAGGAAAATGTTACAGCTTTTACAGTGAAGCTGGGCACATTGCCACATTCCTAGTTCTTTTGTTTTAGTCAGGACCCATCTGTTTCACGAAAGAGCCCTTCAGGTAGGTATGAAGATTTCTGACTTGCTGGGCTCAACCAGTCCTCTCTTCCAACCAAGCTAAGGTGATTGAATTCCATCATCTCCTTCTTACCTAGTTCAGGGTACAGGCAGTGTACCCTCCAACAGTCATCCCTACCTGATGACTATTTTGAGAGATGGGGAAAAACACTTTCCATTCACCTTTCTAATTTATCATTCCCTTCATCCCTTCTGCTGACTAGGGCTAGGTGATACAAACTTTCCCAAGCCTTGAAGAAACCTCCCAAAAACCATAGACACACTAGAGAGGGAGGGACAAAACTGGTGGCTGCTACTAGAAACCCTGCTGCAAAGACAAAAGCATGTGAGCTCCTTAAAGACACAGAGATAAATATAATACATAATACAGTTATAAATGATAGTAATAGTTATGAAGGTGGTGCTTTAAGGTTTACAAAACAATTTGCTCAAGACAGTGCTGCTAGGTAGTTAATGGAAGTATTATCCTCACTTTGCAGATGAGAAGACTGAGGCTTAGAGAGACTTACCCTGGGGCCCACAGCTAAAACATTTCAAAGCAGAAATCCATCTCTTCTGCACTTTTTCCTACAACTTTGCCCACATTATTTTTGTTACTTTTTCTTATTTTTGATGGGTGTAAGCTGATATCTGAGCTATTTTCGTTAATCAATGAAGTTGAACATTTTCAAGTAATACTTTAATGTGTCCTTTTTCGTAAATTGTCTGCTCATATAAATTTAATTCAGTTCAACAAATATTCTCTGAGTGCCTACTCCACACAAGGCACAAGGGGATGCAAAAATGAATATGAAATATCCCCTGTCTTCATGGTGTTTACATTTTACCGGAGGGGAGAGAACAACGTGTAATCTATGCACAAATAAATAAACAGCCCCAGAGAAGCAATAGAGCCCTAATGATCACATGACAGCAGATGGGAGAGTTAGGATCCCAAAGAATCTTGCCAGGCTGTTGACCCCAGTTGGCTGAACCTAGTAAGATGAAATTCATTAGGAATAAATGTAAAATCTTGCATTTTGATGCAAAAAAACCCCAACTCCTCAGTACAAGACAGAGGAGATTTGGTTAAATAACAGTTTTGGAAAGCATCTAGTAGCTTTCTTAGACCACGAGCTCCACATGACTTAGCAGTGTGATGTGGCAGCCAAAAATGTTAATGTAGTGGGGCTCCATTGTACGGGGCATAACCTCCATGAATGGGTAGGTGAGGGGCCCACTATACTCTCCTCTTATAATACTCTATGCAGAGTGCTGTGTATGTCTCTGACCACCATGATTTGAGGACATGGATAAGCTAGAGGGTGTCCAGAGGACGGCAGGCAGGACAGTGAAGGGCCTCCTGTCCTTGCTATGTGACTGTTAGTTGAAGGACCTAGACATGTTTAACCTGAAGGAAATCTTGGAGGGATATAATCAGTGTTTCAAATATTGGAAAGGTTATCATGTGGAGGAGGGACTCGCTTTGCTTCATTTAGCCCCAGAGGACAGAATGAGGAGTGAGAGATGAAATTGTACAGAGGCTGATCTAGGCTGGAGGTCAGGAGAAACTTCCTAATGGTTTGATTGTCCAAGGTGAAGGGGGCTACTTCCATAGGGGATGGACTTCCCTTTGTTGGAGGTATTTATTCAAAGGCTGGATGACCACTCATCAAGTACAACATAGGGAGAATTCTTTTCCCACATATTACGTTACCTCTGAAGTCCCTTCCCATTCTCAAATCTTGTGATTCTGTGATTGGGCAGTGCGAGAAAGGCGACATCTTCTGATGGACCTAAGCCAAGTGGCTTCACTCTTATAAATTTGTATAATTATAGAGATTCTACAGGTTGAGTTTTTTAATTGCATATTTTACTTTATTTTTATATAATCAAATACATTTGTCATGACTTTAACTTTTTCTTCCATTTGTTCAATGGATAAGAAATTTACCTCCCTCTACTACTGAGATATCATGCCTTTTACTTCTATCTTTTTATGATTTTTATGTTTGATTCTTTGATCCAGTTATTTCTTTTTCTCTGGAACTTCAGTCCCAGGCTGCAAACACAGTTGTGAACATAGGCACTTTCCAGGCAGTCTCTGCCTTTTCTGAGAACACTGGACACCTATTTATTTTGCATTCAGAATCTTTTCTGAAATTTTGGCTCAGGGCCCTAGAATTTAAATTCACTCTTGTTCACTATGTGCATGCGATTATAATTGACCAGTTGTGAATAACCCGTGGTACCCATACATGACCATGGCTCTCTGTAGACCTTTAGCTAGGAGTCTCTTTCTGTGAAGCGGCAGACATGAAGAGGGCAAGGCCCGGTGGTCATCCATTCAAGCTAACAAGATGCCTGCCTTCAACAGCATCAGGGGCAAGGGGTGGAGTAGAGGCAGTCCATCACAAGAATGTTTCTTGAGACCCTGCTATGTACCAGTGCACTGTGCTAGAAATTGAGGGGGATACAGAGAAGTTTGAGAAGGTGATGACCCACAAAGACTCCTCTCATTGAGGAGATAAGACACATAACACAAGTGAAAAGGCAGCCAACCAAATAAAGCAGTAAATGGTAAGTCCCAAATGAGTGATATACGTAATGAGCACTGTGAGGGTTCAGAAGAGGGAGAGAGCACTTGCATCTGTCTCTGGATTCCAGGGCTGTCACTAGGATGAGGTGAGAAGAGATGAGCCTTGAAAATGAGCAGGATAGCTGATCAGCAGGCAACCTGAGGAACTCAGTACATAAATCTCAGGGAGTTATCTGCAAGAACAGGAATACAGCCGTGTCAGGGACCAGACTAGGCTCTTTGGCTCCGTGTGGGAAAGCAAGGGGATATGAAATGGGGGGGGGGGTGAAAATT
The DNA here is from genome assembly GCA_028627135.1 of Pseudochirops cupreus. NCBI lineage: Eukaryota > Metazoa > Chordata > Mammalia > Diprotodontia > Pseudocheiridae > Pseudochirops > Pseudochirops cupreus. The sequence continues at coordinate 115,660,354 of CM053582.1, read as the reverse complement.
GGGGGCCAGGGAGGAGGACACAATGGGAGCCAAGGCTGAGTTGAGCCATACTACCTAACTTAAATCTTTCTCCCCACCAGCCTATACTCAGCTGCAGCCACACCAACTCCTTCCACAGTCCCCATCAAAGCACCTGCAACCCCAGTTTGTCATCCAGCAGCAGCAGCAGCAGCAGCAGCAGCAGCAGCCACCTCTACAGCAGCAGCAGCAACAGCAGCAGTCCCAACAATCCCGGTCCCAATCCCAGTCCCAATCCCAGCTTGCCTCAGCTCTGCCAGGAGTAACAGTGCAGTCCAGCCCTGAAGTTCATGCCATGTCACTAGGCCCAGCAGTCCCTGCCCTCCCACTGCAGTGTCCTGCTACCAATCAGCACAAACCTGGCAACAGCCAGCAAGGCCAGCCCTCCAGCCCAGAAGCTGGGCCCCAGAATGGACATTCTGAGGGCCTGCACCACCACCCCCAACGCAGGTTCCAGCACACATCAGCTGTCATCCTCCAACTACAGCCTGCTTCACCAGTGGTGAGTTAGCCAGTCCCCAAGGTGTATCCCTCTTTTGGATAGCCACAGCTTAGGCAGGTCACACCCAACTTGGCAACTTTCCTCCCAATGTGGGATGTGATGCTAGCTGCATGTTTGGACTCTGCCTGGGTATTTCAAGAGCCTCTTAGGTACCATTTATCCAGAGGGAGGCAGGGCAAGGAAAATAATAGACCTATGTATATACAGCTCCTCTGGACCTACAGAGTCTGGATTTCAAAGTTCTTGTCAATTTCCCATCCCAGAAGCTGTGCCACAGTGCTTGTGGTTCTGTCTTCAGTAGAAGTATTCAAGTATATGGTGGGAGGGACAGGGGAACTCCTAAAGAGACCATCCCTCTCCCCTATTCCTTGACAGACCCAACAATGTGGTCCAGATACCTGGAAGGAGGCAATGCCCAGGGAGAAGAGTATGCCTGAGACCCTGCCCAGCCCAGCAGCTCAGCAACCAGCCACCCTCACTCCCCCACCTGCTGGTCCACTCCAGCCCACAAGCTCTGATGTTCAGCAGTCTCCAGCACATGGTAGGGGGAGTGGGAGGGCAAGATTCCTTGGGGAGAGGAGACATTTTTCCTCAGCTGCTTCTTGGACATCTGATGTGGGCACCAAAGTGAGTGGGAAATTGGTAGTCATTGAAAACACCTAGTAGATGAAACAGCAAGGACATGAGGTGAATAGGATCTGGAGACAGGGAAAAACAGAAAGAGGTAACTGGGGGGAAAGGGGAGTGTCTAGCTAATTGAAAACAAGTGAGGAAGCAGGAGAAGAGATGAGTACCAAAATACTAAAGCCTGAACACCAAGAGCTGCATCTCAGTGGTGGCCTGAGGATCTGAGGAAGTGGAGGGGGGGGGGGGGGCGATAATTCTCCTGAAAAGTAAGGCCGCCTGAAATGCAAAGATAATTGAGCAAGTATTTGGGGTCTGAATTATTAATATGAGTGTAAAATGCAACTTTAAAATGTTGTTCATTTGAGAGACATTGTGGTAGAATGGAGTGGGCTTGAATCCCAGTTTGGTCACTTACTACCTATGAGACCTTGGTTCTTTAGTTCACCTCCTTGGGCCTCATTTCCTCATCTATAAAATGGGGCATGAAGTCGGACTCAGTGACTTCCAAGGCCTTTCAGCTCTAAGTCTATGAACTAAATCTTTTTTAAGAGATTCCAGGACTTTATACTATGCAGTAGTTATTATATACTCACCGAGGAAATGTTTTGTGTCAAATACTTAGTACAATAATAATTTTGCCCACATAGGCATAAAATCTAAGAATTTGGTCCAAGAATTTGAAATAGGAAACCTGGCAAAACAGCCTTAGTGCTGAAGCTCATGGATAAGGACAATGGCTATGAGCCATAAGGGGTGGGAGGTAGGGATTCAGGAGAGGGCCAAAGAGAGCACTTGAATCCAACCTAGTTAGAGTATCCACATAAGATCTAGTGCCCACTGCTAGGTTTGCCATCTGCCCAGGAATGGGCATACATGGATTTTTCTATGTTCTCCATGTCATGAAGCTCTGCCAGAACTCTGTGCCCTGTGGTAGAAGATTTCATAACGCCTCAGCCTCCTGCTGGACTTCCACCCTTTCATTTCTTGCCTTTCTCAGACTGCCTGCAGAGTGGTCTTGGCCCAGAGTTCAGTGGCATCATGAGCCACCTATAATTCAGGAAGACAGTTCCTGCCAGTGCCCTGAGTGTTTTTCAGAACAGAGGAAGGAGAGAAAGAGACAGAGAGAGAGAGCAGAGAGAAAGAAAGGGAGATCTCATAGGGATGAAAAAAAAGAAAAATGGGATTCAGGTAAGAAGGAAAGAAAAGAGGAATAAAAGAAAAAAGCAAGAGGAAGAATTTGTGAGGCAGGGCAAGGAGAGCAAATGAGAAATCAAGACTCAGGAAGGGACCTGAAAATTCATCCCAGAGATTTTAACCCAGGGTCTAAAAACTTAAAAAAACCCAAAACTATAATTGTATTTCAGTGTAATTGGTTTCCTTTGTAATCGTATATATTCTATGCATTTAAAAGCATTATTCTCAGAAGGGACCCAGAGGCTTCGCTAAACTATCAAAGAGCTACAAGACACAAGGTTAAGAACCCCTGATCTAGTTCAGCCTCCTATGGGTCCAGAATTTCCTTACAGATAATGCTACAGCTTCTGCCCCAACACCTAGAGGGTGACTAGGAGTGCACTGCTTTGTAAGACATCCCAATGGGTGGCTAGGTGGTGCAGTGAATAGAGCACTGGCCCTGGAGTCGAGAACCTGAGTTCAAATGTGACCCCAGACACTTAATACTTCCTAGCCATGTGATCTTGGGCAAATCACTTAACCCCAATTGCCCTGCCTTCCCTCCTCCAAAAAAGGGGAAAAAAATCCAAGACATCCCAGCCTGTTCCCCTGGCGGACAGCTCTTCTTGTTCAGAAAGTTCTTCCTTTCCAGAATCTGCTTCCACAAAACATGGTCTCATTAGTACTAGTTCTCTCCTCTGTAGCTAATCTTCCACAGTAGAGTCCTTCACACAAAGACAGCTACCTGTCTTCTCTTTTCAGACTAAAAACTACTGGTTGCCTGAGCTGTTCCTCAGCTTTGTATGGTCTCATGTGAATCCCACATGTCACTCTCAACCCCTCATCTACACATCTTGGTCCCTCTCCTCTGAACATGCTCTATGCTCTAGTTTGTCAGTGTCCTGGTTAAAATGTCATGCCTAGAAGTTCATAAATTATCAAAACTGGATGAGACTTTAAAGATCATTTAATCCAACCCCCTCATTCTATAGAAGAGGAGACTAAGGCTCAGAAAATGGGAGGGACTAGCCCAAGAATTTATAGTGGTCTGGTACTCTTTGATTTGCTTCAGGCATGGTCTGACTAAGGTAGATTAGAATGGGACCATTACCTTCCTTCTTCAGGGTAACCACGTGGTCAATTTACCTCCCTTTCAAACCAGCTCTGTTGTTTACCCCAGCAACCAGGTTGATCAAGAGCCTTGGACCCATGTTTAGCATGGAGAAAAGAACACTTGGAGACATTATAGTTGTCTTCTTGTATTTGAAGGATTTTCCTGTGAAAGGAGCAAACTTGTTTTATTTGACCCCAGAGGGCAGAATTAAGGGCTAGAAATTAGAGAGGTAAATTTAAGGGTTTTCTCCAATATCCTTTAAAAACATTTTTTTCAATTAACAAAAATCTATTTCTCACACTTCATACCCCTCCTCCTTCACTGAGAAAAATCAAACAAAATAAAATCAGTGTAATAAATATGCATAATCAAGGAAAACAAATTCTTGGATTGGCCATGTTCAGAATATACATGTCTCAAGCTGTCCATCGCCTGACTCTCTGTCAGGAGGTAAATAGCATATTCACCATGGGCCCTCTGGGATCATGGTTGGTCATTGTGTCAATCAGAGTTCTTAAGTCTTTCAAAGTTGTTTGTCTTTACAGTTGTTATTAGAAATTGTTCTGGTTCTGCTTACTTCACTCTACATTAATTCATACAGGTTTTCCAAGGTTTCTCTGAACCTGTCCCTTTCTCATTTTTTAACAGAATAATGGTCCATTACATTCATATAATTGTTCTGCCATTCCCCAATTAATAGACATTCCCTTAGTTTCCAGTTCTTGGACACTAAAAAAAGATGCACCATAAGTTACATATGGGTCCTTTTTCTCCGTCTTTGGTCTTTTGGGGATTAAAGGCCTAGTAGTGGTATTGCCGGGACAGAGAGTAAGAACAGTTTAGTAATTTGGGGGGGATAGTTCCAAATTGCTCTCTAGAATGGCTAGATCAATTCACACCTCCACTAACAGTACATTAATGTACCTATTTTCCTGCAGCTCCACCCCTTCAACATTTGTCATTCCTTTCACCAGTCTGATGGGTGTGAATTGGAACCCCAGAGTTCTTTCGATTTGCATTTCTCCAATTAGTGTTTTGGAGCATTTTTTTTCATAAAGTTATTGATAGCTTGGATATCTTCCTTAGGAAACTTCTTGTTCATATCCTTCAATCATTTATCCAATGAAGAATGAATGGCTCTTACCCTTACAAATTTGAATCAGTGCCTTATATATCTAAGAAACAAGACTTTTATCAGAGAAATTTACTGCAAGGATTTTTTCCCATTTATTTATTTCTCTTCTGATTTTAACTGCATTAGATTTGATTGGGCAAAAATGTATATAGTTATTTAAAATGGAATTTTGCTTTTTTTTTTCCCTGCTGGATTTTTTTGGTAATATACAGAAATGCTGATGAATTTATTTTATAAGCTGCAACTTTGCTGAAGTTTTCATTTGGTTTATTTCATTTTAGGTGACTTTCTGGGGTTCTAAGTAAACCAATCATGTTACCATTTTGGTAGTGATAATTGTTTTCCTTTTTGCCTGAACTTATTCCATTCCCTCATATTCTTTTTCTTGTCTTTTTGCTGCCAATAACATTTTGAGCACTATATCAGTTAACAGTGATGATGATAATGGACATCCTTGGTTCACTCCTGATCTTCTTGTAAAGTTCTCTAGTTTATCCTCATTATATATATACTACCTCTTAGTTTTAGATAGATACTACTTATCATATTAAGGAAAGGCCCATTTATTCCTCTGTTTTCTAGTATTTTAAACACAGATGGGTGTTGTATCTTGGCAAAAGTCTTTTCTGCATCTATTGATATAATCACAGAATTTTTGTTGTTCTTATTATTAACATAGTTATGTTTATAGTTTTCCTAATACTGAACCAACTCTGCATTTCTAGTTTAAAAAAAGTATGACCTTGGGCAAGTCACTTAACCCCAGTTACCCTGCCTTCCCCCCTCCAAAAAGAAAAAAAAAAGCCCTACCTGGTCATAATGTATAATCTCTGTGACATATTACTGCAGCCTTATTGTAGCTCCTTGTTATTATTTTATTTAAAATTTTTGCCTCAGTATTCATTGAGGATATTGGTCTATACTTTCTCTTGTTGACTTTACCAGGTTTAGGTATCAAGGCCATATTCGTATCATAGAAGAAATTTGGTGGGTCCTCTATTTTTTTTTCAAGTAGTTTATATAATATTAGAATTCATTGTTTTTTGAATACTTGATAGAATTTACTTATATATCCATCTTGTCCCAGGTATTTTTCCACTTTGGGGAGTTCATTTATAACTTGTTCGGTTTCTTTTTCTGAGACAAATCTACTTAAAACCACTGTTCTGTTTATCTTGGCACTTTTAATTTACATAAATATTCATCTGTTTCATTTAAGTTGTCCTTTCATGGGCATATAGCTGGATAAAGAGTTTCTAATAATTTTCTTTATTTCTTTTTCTTGTGATTTCACCTTTTTATTTTTGATACAGGTGATTTTGTTTTCCTCTTTTAAAAAATCAATTAGCTAATGGTCTATCTAATTTTTTTCTATTTTATGTTTTCTATTTATTGGTTTTTCTTGAAAAACCAGCTCCTAATTTTATTTATTAATTCCATGGGTTTTGCTTTTTAGATGCAGGGGTGGGGGAGTGTTGCTTTTGATTTTTTAAAATCTTTTCTTTGATTTTTAGGATTTGTTTTGGTATTTAATTGGATTCTAAAATTTGTTCTTTTTTTAGTTTTTTTATTGCATGCCCAATTGTTGATATGTTCTTTCTTTTGTTGATAAAAGTAGTGATTTAAAACATTTCCTTAAGCATCCCCAACATTTTGTTATTATTCTCATTGCTCTCATTATTATTAATGAAATTATTGTTTCTTTGATTTGCTTTTAGACTTAGGATTAAGTTATTTTGTCTACAATTAATTTGAATCATTGTTTCAATTACCCTTTATTGAATATTATATTGTTGTGACTAGTAAAGGATGTTTAATATTTCTGCTTTTGACATTTGTCTGTGAGGTTTTTACACACTATTATATAGCCAGTTTTTATAAAGATACCATATATTGTTGAGAAATATGTATACTTTTTTCTATTCTCATCTCACTGGAGAGCTATCGTATCTAACTTTTCTAAAATTGTAGTCAGGACTTTAACTTCATTATTATTTTTATTTTTGTTAGATCTCCCTAGGTTGGAAAAGATACATTGAAGTCCCCTATTATTTTATTTTGCTGTCTATTTCTCCTTGTAACTTATTTAACTTTTAAGTTTAAGTTTTTAAGTTTCTTTTAAACTTACATGCTATGTCATTCAGTGCATATATGTTAAGTGCTCATTCATTGTCTGTGGTCTTCTGAAGCATAACATATTTCAGAGTTTCTACTAAGCTATGGTAATTTTTCATCAGGAATACTTGCTTTCCACTTTTTCATTAAAGGTCCTTTTACCCCTGTAGGATTATAGTCAGTTTTGCTGGGCAAGTCCTTTTTTATTGTATATCTACATTCTTTGCCTTATATAATGATTACCAAGCTTTCAGCTCCTTTACAATGATGCTGCTAAATCTTTTGTGATTCTGATTGTGACTCCTGAGTACATGAATTCTTTCTTTTTGGTTGCTTGCAGTTTTTGTTTGTCTTGTTTTGTTTCGTTTTGCCTAGAAGCTGCGGACAAGTTTTATTTCATGATTTCTAAAAATATGCGTGTGTGTGTGTGTGTGTGTTGGATTGGGGAGGGGGCAGGTAGACAGTGTTCATGGCCTTTAGATAGTCTAATGATTAACTTCTATTTGTTCTATTCCGATTTTCACGGAATCTGTTGCTTGAGTCATGTTTTATACCTCTTGTACTAAGCTATTAATTCTCCTTATAAGTCTTTCCTCTATATCTCTCACATTTCATTTTACATTTCGTTCTCTAGTGCTGTCATTTAAATTTTAAATCATTTTTAACTTTTAAAAACTCTTCATTTCCTCCAGGAATTCTAGTTGAATTTTTCTTAGAGCAATTTTTCTTTGAGGCTTTACGCATAGATGTTTTGGAGTCATTCTCTTCTTCTGGGTTTGTGTTTTGAGTGTTCCTGTTACCATAATAGCTTTTTGTAGTAGCATTCTCTATTCTAAAAAATAATTCTCCCAGCTTTACTTCTTGAATTGGGACTTTGTGTTAGGGCCAGGCTCCATGTACTTCAGGAGGGAATGCCTGGACCTTGTTTGGTCCTGATACTTCTCTCTTTGAGTATTTAAGGCTGTCATTCATAGTCAAGGCTGGGCACTTGCAAACTTTCAAAGTATCTGAAACTATTTGGCTATGTACAGTGTCTAGTATATCTCAAGTGCTTAATAAATGCCTATTGACTTATATAAATGCTTGCTGATCCAGAAGAAAATCTGATCACTGCTCTCTTAATCTGAGTTTTGCAAACTCCTAATTCAGGTTTGGGTCTGTGCAACACCATTATGGGCTTGCCCCTGGTTGGACTCCAGTAGACTGCTACTAGCCCCAGCTATTGTCAACTAATTGGAAAGCTCTGCAGGTTTAGAGGGACAGAACTATAATTTCCCCCTTGGTTTGAGCCCCTTGCTCTGTTTATGGGCTCCAGAGTAGGCTAGGTGCTAGATCAGAGACACTGCTGTGGGATTGGAGGCACGCAGCTGCTGTCAGATTCCTTGCCCAGATCACAGCCTCAGGTTTCAACACACCATGCCCTGGAATGTCACCCTTATACATAGTCACCTCCTCAGTCCTCACTGGATCTGTTTCCCTGCTCTGGGGCACAAATGACAGAACTGCCAGTTGGTTCCTGTTTCTGCTTCCTCCACAGTGCTAGGTCACTCTATACTGGATCTGAGACCTCTTCTTGGCCTAGTAAACACCTACAGGCCTACTTCAGGCATCATGCTGAAAGATTGTGCCTGCCTTCCTGGCTAGACATCCCTCCCTTCCCCCAGTGTCTAGATTCCTTATGACAATATCATCTGGAAAAATGATTCACTATGATTTTTCTTGAGTTTTCCAATCAGGAATTATCAGCCTCGTACCCTATGTCTTATCTGAATAGTTGGAGGGATGGAATGGAGCTAGAATATACTGATTCCTCCTAATCTGCCATCTTGAGTGATCTCTCTAAATTTAAGTTTAACATAAAGACAAGTTTCCTAACAATCTAAAAGTGGATTGGACTGCCTCTTTAGTGGTGAACTGGCCCTTGTTAGAGTACTTCACACAAAGGCTGGACTATCACTTGTGCAGTATGTAGGGGGAATTCTTTTTCAAGTATGTCTTGGCCTAGACGTCTGCTGTGGTCTCTTCCAGCTCTGAAATTCTATAATTATGTGACTCTATTCTTGCACAATTTATTTTCTTTTTAGCCTAAATACATTTCAGCTTTTCTATAGCTCTATGACTTCATCTGTGTAGGCCTCCCCAACACTGTGCCAATTGTAGTCTGCCCATACCTCTTTATCCTCTCCTTCTCTAAATTCTCCATAAAGGGTCTGGCTAGCATACTGTAGGACTGTGGATACAGAACAGCAATTATGCTGACAATCTGTTATCCTTTTATTTGTACAATCTGACTGGTCTACCTGCTTTTGTGTTACCAGATGTCCTTGATGTTGTCTTAAAGAATAGAGAATTTGCGATTTGGAAGGAACCACAGCACCCATGTAATCCAACCTATACACTAAAGAAATCCCTAATATAACATACCCAACAAATGGTTAACCAGTTCTGCTTGAAGACCTGTAAGGAGGGGGAAATTACCACTTCCCACAGTAATCTATGCTACTTTGGGACAACTCTGATTGTTAGGAACTTTTTCCTAACATCAAGCTTTAATCTGTAATGTCTACCTATTGCTGATTCTGCTCTCTGGAGCCAAATGGAATAAGTCTGGTACTTCTCCAACATGACAGGCTCTTCACATATTTGAAGACAGAAGTTATGTTCCCCCAAGTCTTTTCTTTTACAGGCTAAACATATCCGGTTCCTTCAACTTATCCTAATATGTCATGGACTCAAATCCTCCACTATCCTGGTAGACCTCCCTAGACATTCTCCAGCTTACCGAAGAAAGTCTTTCCTAAAATATAGTGCCCAGAACGGGACACAATACTACAAATGAGGTCCATTGAGAGCAAAGTGCAGTAGGACTATGACTTCCTGATTCCTGGAAGCTGTGCTTCTCTTAATGTAGCCCAAAATTGCACTAGCTTTTTTTTTTTTTAATTCCTGTAACACCTTGCTGACATATATTATCAGATTTGTCATCTACTAAAACTCCAAGATCTTTTTCAGAACAACTGCTTTCTAACTATGCCTCCCTCATCTTATACTTGTGAAGCTTTTTTAGACTAAGGTACAAGACTATTCATTTATCTCTGTTGAATTTCATCTTATTAGATTCAGCCAACTGGCATCAGTATCTTGACAAGATCTTTTTGAATCCTGACAGTCATCTAGTGTGTTAGTTATCTATCCAGGCTTTTTTCATTTACATATTTAATAAGCATAGAATCCATATTTTTACCCGAGTCATTGGCAGAAAATGTTAAAACAACCAGGGCCAAGCACAGATACTCTCATGTCCTTCACTGGTGACTTCTAGCCCATTAACATTGAACCACTAATAGCTGCTTTTTGAATCCTGCCATCCAACAAGTTCTGAATTCATCTGATTACCTTATTGACATTAATCAGTATCTGTCTTCTCCACAAGAAAAATATGAGATACTTTATCAAAAGTTTTGCTGAAATCTAGGCAAACTGTATTTTCATCAGTCTCTTCTTCTAGTAGTAATCCTGTCAAAAAAGGAAGTGAGATTAGTAAATTATGCTGGCTCTTTGCATCACTATTCCCCTTTCTAGATGTTCTCCAACTATCTTTTTAATAATCCGTTCTAGAATTTCGCCCCTCCCCCCCCAAAAAAAAGAAAAGAGGAAGAGGGAAAGAGGAAGGAAGGGAGGAAAGAAGGAAAGAAGAAAATAGGCTTCAGTCTGTACTCTTAGCTGATCAGTTCTTTATTTGGAGGTGGATAGCATATTTCATCATGAGTCCTTTGGAATTGTGTTGATCAAAGTTACTAAATCTTTCAAAGTTGATTATCGTTACAATATTATTGTTCTTGTATAAATTGTTCTGTTTTTGATCATTTTATTTTCTTTCAATTCATACAAGTCTTCCTAGATTTTCCTAAAACCATCTATTTCATCATTTGTTACAGCACATGGTATTACATCACATTCATATGCCATAACTCATTCAGCCATTCCCCATTGATGGGTATTCCCTCAATATCTAATTCTCTGCCACGACAAAAACAGTTTGCTATAAATATTTTTGTCTTTATAGATCCTTTTCCTCTGTCTTTGATCTCTTTGGGGCATAGAGACCTGAAAGGTTATACACAGTTTAATGGTTTTGGGGGCACAATTAAAATTGCTTTCCAGAGTGGCTGGATCAGTTCACATCTTTGCCAACAGTGTATTATGAATGTGCCTGTCTCTTACACCCCACTCCCCAGCATTTGTCACTTTCCTTTTTTGTCAGCTCAGCCAATCTGATGGATGCATTTCTCTGATTATCAGCAATTTAGAACATTTTTTTCATATGGCTATTGATAGCTTGGATTTCTTCTTCTGAAAATTATATGTCCGTATCCTTTGACCATTTATCATTTGCAGAATCGTTTGTTCTTAAAATTTTAGTTGACTTCTTCATACTCATAGTTTTACAGGACCCACCCATACTTTTATATTTGTCTTCTATTACCTATCCTTGCTTTAGAGGCAGTGAAGTCCTGAGTTCAAATATGACCCCAGACCTTATTAGCTGAGTGAACCTGGGGAAATCAAATGAGATAATTCTTTGTAAAGAGTTTGGTGTAGTGCCTGTCATATAGTAAATGTTTAATAATTGCTTGTTACCTTCCTTCCATCCTCAGTACATTTTTTTTGGTGATTTACACCACTTCTCAGGTACAAAACATCATTGATAATACGCATCACACTACTTTCACCCACCGTGTGTTTTTCTGTTGCCCTCTGAGGCTCCTATAATTTTCATTTTTCTAGGATTGTACTGTTCTATTATTTATAATCATATAGCATCGCCAGGAGAATATTGTTGTTAAAAAGCTGGGCTTTGTGACAGGGAGCAATTTGGAATTATTGAAAGCCCAGCACCATTTCCCAAATGCAATCTTTTCCTATCTCCTTTTATTCAAAATTCTAGGTTCAATTCATTAACCACCTTTTAGCTCCTGTTCAAGCTATACATATTCAGACTAACTCAGTGAGTTGCTCATCTAAAAGCATGTTATAATCAGGGCAATATGCCTTCTTTCTTCATGGCCCAGCTAAGATCCCAGCTCCTCCTTGAAGTCTTCCCCACTCCACCTCCCAACTGAAAGTATCCTTTCATTCTCAAATCTTCTTAGACGACTTTTTCTGGATCTCTCCTTTGTCCTTGACTTACATTATTTTTGTATATTGCTTATTAGTGAACATGTTGTGTTTCCTCACTCCTAAGCTCCTTGAGGGCATCTTTGTAACCATATTGTGCCTGGCAAAGTTGTCTTACACATAGTAGGCAATTATTAAATGTTCCTTAAATTAAAATGCTTTTAGTCAAACAGCATATTAATGGAGTTGGCCCCCGGTCTTCTGACTGCAAAGTCCAGCATTTTTTGGACTACACTCTGCTACCCCTCAATTAAATCTTTTCTGGCTAAAGTGAATTCTGGATGCTGTCTGTCTCCTCCTTGTGACAACTATTTTGCACCAGTTAAAACATCATTTAGGGCAGCTGGGTGGCAAAGTAGATAGAGCCCTGGGCCCGCTGGCCTCAGACACTTACTAGCTATGTAACCCTGGGCAAGTCACTTAATCCTGTTTGCCTCAGTTTCCTCATCTGTAAAATGAACTAGAGAAGGAAATGGCCAACCACTCCAGTATCTCTACCAAGAAACTCCCAAATAGGGTCAACTGTGAGTCAGACATGGCTGAAAAATGACTAAACAACAACAACAACAAAGAACAAATGATGGTAGTCAGAGTCAAGTGTTTTTACCTTGATCCATTTCCCATCTTATCCGAGTTTGTTCTAAAAAGTCAGATTTGAAATGCTGCTGTTGTCTTCTCAGCTTTATCCTTATTTTTAATTTGGTTTTTCTTGGGCCTTTATTCTAAGCAGTGACCCGACTACTGATAGAGGATTCTGAAATGACTCCCATTTTAGTAGTCAGTTAATTTGCAACCGTCTGTTTTCATGATCAATTCCAAAGTTCTTTGCTTACTATAGCCAGCACCTTCTAATGCTCTTCTTGAAAGAAAATACTCTGATACAGATGTGATGTTTTTGAGTGGCATACAGACTTTTCATTTCTTGATCCCCAAACATGTTTTTCTAACATAATCTTGCCATCCTTTGGCTCAAAGTTGCTGAGTATAAGGATGTAATTTGATTTAGTGTGGAGCATTTCATCAGGTTCTTCAGAGAATTTCTCTACTTCTTCATTCCTTGCAACAGACAGAGCCAAATTTCTTCAGGATAATTTTTAACTCAAAGTCTTTGTAAGCATTGTAAGATGAGGTGACCAAGGATCCCCTGAAATAATATTTCTTCTTCATCTGTGGGTACAGAATGGAAGCTTCACTGCAAACTCTTTTATTCATCTCTCCAGAAAGAATGTATGAGCTGCCCTTCAGCTGGCTGCATTTCCTTTATGTTTTCTGGTTTCATTTACAACAAAAATGTCAAGATGACTGTGGTTCAGTTCCCAAAGCAGTGTGTCAACTGGTTGGTCATTGGACAAAGCTTCCCCATTGAGCACCAACAACTCAATTAATCTTTGTAGACAGTCTAAGTGTTCTTAGCATCCTCTGCTGCTTTTCCAGCACTCTGCCATCATGATTGTGGAAGCAGAAGGGGGGCTGCGTAGGATCAAGAGCTGTTTGGCATTTTTAGCTGTTTCACTGGTTGCCATGGCCCCCAAATTCATCACCTAGCAGCCAACAATGAGCTTCTCCCCACTTACTTTGGCTGGTCCTCAGACAGCCAACAGTCTGTCACCAAGACTGCACTTGAAGCCTTTCCAGCTTGGTAGAACCTGCCAGAGCCTGGACTCTGCTGGATGAGCCTTCCAGAGCACTGACTCTAGAGCCCGAGGATCTGGGTTCAAATCCTTGTTGGTAAAATGAGGGAGGTAGATGAGATGGTCTCTGAAGTCACTTCCACAGTGAGGTATCATAGCAGGACTTCTGTAGAGCGGGACTCTAAACATATTCCTATAAAAATGTCATATTTTTTTCTTATTGTTAATAGTAACTATTACTTAAAATAGCATTTTAAGGTTTGCATAGTGCTTTACATGTTAACTCATTTGATCCTCACAAAACCATGCATGGTCAATACCGTTAATCATCCCTATTTTCCAGTTGATATTCTTAAAACCTGGATTCTGGCATTTCAGGTACTACTAGCTACTCTTTCCCGCATCTGAAAATCTAAGCATGTCTTCTAACTTTTTTTAATTAACAATTTGAATGCAGTTCTAGGAAAAAGCAAAGGATAGGTCCCTGTGGCATGCCTTTAGAGAGAGATATCTTATTGCCGTCAATTTGCTGACCAGTGCCCTCCAGTTAGGATTGTTCAGTCATCTATGAATCCAGCTATTATCATGCAATACACATCCATCTTGTCATTAAAAATAGCCTGAGAATTCTTTGTTACAGGGGATATGGCTTTCCAGAAGGGATATGAAGAAGGATATGAGGAGAAATCTAGGCAATGCAAAAACAAAACATGTCAGTTAAAATATATGTTGTATATAGATAGACACACACACACACACACACACACACACACACACACTCACACTCTCTCTCTCTCTCTCTCTCTCTCTCTCTCTCTCTCTCTCACTCTCTCACTCTCTCACTCTCTCACTCTCTATCTCCTGAGTGATTTTGCCAAATGAGTGAACGTAAGCTTCTTCAAGGCTAGGGCTATCCTTTCTTAAAACTCTTTCCCTGTCTCCTGCACAGGGCCTGGTTCTTAACAGGCTCATAATAGCTGTTTGTTGAATTGAATTGCTGGAATCAAGTCAAATCAACACAAAAGAAAGAAAAACGCTGAGCATTTCGTGTGTCTGATACTCTGCAAACATGTGGCAGGCACTAGAAACTGAGGGCATGATCAGTTTTTTTCAGGAAGCTCATTGTTGTAGAGGAGAGACAAACATTAGACACCAAGAGTAATATCCAAGGACTGAGAGCTGAGAGGGCCCAGAGGCCATCCCGTGCAGCCCATTCTCTTTAAAAAGGAAGGAATGCAGGACCCAGGGAGGGGCAGTAAGCTGACCAAAGTGAGGCAGCAGCACACTCCAGGTTTTGAACCCAGGTCTGCAGTCACTAAATCCTGAGGAAAATATGGCAGTGCATGAAGAAGAGCTAAATCGGGTGCTCTGGACCAGGAGCACTAAGAAAAGGTGGTGGTGCCAACAGAGAAAGAGGAGGAATCAATCTTAGTGACCTGAGAAAGAGGAGGAATCAATCTTAGTGACCTTCTTCAAAGTGTTGACTTACTACATAGCCAAGCATTGCGGTGGGGATAAAAAAAAAGGCAAAAAGTTAAAAATGGTCCCTGGCCTCTGGGACTTATATCTAATGTAATGGTCGCCAAAGGAAAGTAAGCAATTGAGAAAAAAAGGGAACTAGACCCCTTGCCATCCTGAGAGAGAGTTAAGAAATGAGGAAAGAAGACCTAGGTATTCCCATGGGGCAGGGTGAAAAAGGGAAAAGGAGTGAGAGGGAAAGTTAAGGAGAGAAAGAGGAACAAAAGCAAGCAAACAAAAAAAATGTCGAGTAAAGAGATTGTGATTAGAAAGAAAAATCACGAAGGTGAAACATGCAGGGAGTGGGAGAGCTTGGGACTGGAAGTCAAAGGACCCGGGTTCACATTTTGGCTCTTCGGCTTTTTAATATGAGTGGCTTTGGGAAAAATCGTTGGCTTTTTTGAGCCTGTTTTCTCCTCTATACAAGGAGGCTGCTTTGGTCATTGCTTAAATTTGGTCACCTACTGAGTTCAATAAGCAGCTAGTCGGGGGCTCCGACTTGTCAGTAAAGCCTTGGGCCCAGAGCTCCTGGAAAGCCCTGTTGGTGCCTTATCCACGTTTATGTTCTCTGAAGCAAAGACCTTGTTTATGACCGACTCCAAGTAGGTGTCGGTTGATAGAGTGAATTTGGGTTGTGATCATGGCATTCGGGTGGTGAAAACAAGAGCTCGTGGCCTTTATGCCTAGAGCCAAGGCTACGTGTAGTTGGAACAAAGCTTGGGAAAACTGCAGGGGGAGAAAAGGTACGGATGGAACATAGCTCAGCGCCGGTCCCTGGCCCCAGCTCAGGGACTCCGAATCCTGGACAGCTCTCCGCCCCGGAGGCAGTGCTCCCTCCCCACCTCTTTCCTCTTTCGGCTCTCTAAGAGCTTCACAGACAACTAGTGTTCTAACCTCCCCGCTACCGACCGGGGAAACCTGAGACTGCGGCTGGGGAAGCTGTTGTCGGGGCAGCTACGGGAGAGCGCCTCCTGGAACCCAGGAGTGCGGGGGCAGGCCTGTGGACGTGGGGGATGGCCGGGAGGGAGGAGTGTGCACTCGTGGCGGGGCCTCTGGAGACGTCTCGGCCCTCTCCTTACTGCAAGGTTTCTTCTCGATCAGGCATTGGGAGCTTCTTCCAGATAATGCTAGTTCACGTGGCCCTGGTGCAGTACGATTCTCCAAAAAAAAGCACTTTCTTAACAGCCACCCCAGAAAGTAGGTAATTACAAAGGAAGGAGCCTTTCTAGGCTCGGAGAGACCGAGAGACTTGGCCAAGGTGACACAGCAAATGCGTGTCCCAGCCCCGTCCAGAGACGCTTCCTCTGCAGGCATCTTCGGCTCTCCTTTTGGCTATTCCGTGACTTTCTACGCTTCCTCCCCCATCCCTCTGTTTGGGCGTTCTCCTCCCACGTCAGACTCCTCCTAGTCTTTAGAAAAAGCCCTGGGGCTCCAGCTCCTCTGAGCATCAGGTACTCTCCTCCTCTGAAATGAGGGGCAACATCGGCTCTATTTCTCCAGAGTCCAGGCTTCGATTCTTTCCCTTTCTCCCTCCCTCCCTCCCTTCCTAGGCTTCCCCGGCGCCCTCCCTGCTCCTGCCCACTTCCCCCGCTCTCCCCCCTCGATTCTATCCTCAGCTCCTGCTCCTCCTCCGCGTTCCTGCCACCCACTTACTTAGCTCCTCCTCTCCTCTCCCTCTCTTCTCTCCAACCCTAGGTTCCTCCCCTCGCCCTCTAGCTCCTCCCCCCGCCCCAGCAGCCTAGCTCTTCTCTGCAGTCCCTCCTCCCCACCTCCCCCGCGGCCTCTCGATCCTCCGAGCCCCTCCCTCCCCACCTCCCCCGCAGCTCCGCCCCTGCCCCTCCTCCCTCCCGGCTCCTCCCCCTGGCGGAGGCGGCCGCGGGAGCCGGGCCCGGACGCACCGCATTGTCTCCGCGGCGGCTGCAACCCTGGTGCGCCCGCCGCTGGCCGCCTCTCCCCGCGCGGCGCTCAGCCTGGACCCGCGTCCCCGGCGTCCCCTGGTCCAGACCTGCCCCCGCTCCCGCCGGGCCAGCAGGGTCGGATGCGCCGCGGCGGCCCCGGGCCCCGGCTCGGAGGCTCCCGGCGGCCGCGTGAGGCGGCGCCCGGCCCCGGGGCTGCGTAGGCCCCGCCCGGCCCGGCCCCGTGCGGCCGGGCCCCCGGACAGGTCAGTGCCCGGGGCGGGAGCGCGGGCGGGGCGGCCCCCGGGGAGGTTCGGCGGGGCCGGGTCCGTGCTCCTCCATCCCCCCACCCCCAGCCCAGCGACCCTGGCTCACGCGGGCACCGCCCTCGCCCGCCCCGGCCTACTCCCCGCCCGGTCTCCGCCGCCTCCCCCAGACTCGGAGCCCCGCCCGGCCCCGAGAGCCACTGCGGCCTGGCCAGGGCTCCCCAAGTCTCTCCGACCTCAGTTTCCTCCTCTAGTAGACGGGGTTGGCCTCCGAGGGTCTCGGGCCGGCTCCGCTGCGGCCATCTCAGCTTTCCTGGGTCGAGGCGTCTCTGATCCTCCCCGGGATGGGGCTGCCGGGTGGGGACGGGGATGGCTGTGAACTTGGGGGGGGTTTTCTCTGTGCTGGGCTCCGTTTCTAGGGCGTCCTGCCTCCCTCCCCCCAGCCAGGAGAAGCTGGACACTTAGAAACCAGACCCAACTCTGGGGGCCGGGAGGCTGTTGGCGGTGGACGCTGCGTCCCCGTTGTGGCCGTGCTCCGGCATCTTTTGTCTGTTTTTAATTTTTAAGGAGGGTGCTCAGCCCCTCCCAGATGGTAAACCAAAATCGGGGAAGGGAAACATACCGGCCCTAGATCTCTTCAGAAGCCTGTGAGGACAGGGAGCAGCGCCTGAGACTGGACCCCGAGGGTCCTGCGTTCTTCCGCTTACAGC
>CM053582.1:115606364-115642372 GCA_028627135.1 Pseudochirops cupreus | reverse complement strand
CGGAGGTGGTATCTCCTGGACCAGGCCACACTGCTTTTGCCTTCTCCAGCCGTTCGGTGCTGGAGCACAACTGGATAATCTAAAATCTAATTAGAATTACTGTGGGATTTTCTTCTCTTCCTGGGTCAGCTCAAATACAAGGACTGCTAGGCTTTGTGGTTAAAAATAAAAATGGCAGATTAATGAGTCAGGAAAATCCCTTTTTCCAGGACCTGTGTCTTCTGCCCTTAACCGTCTCTTCGAGTGCTCCAGTGCAGACAAATATTTTGACTGTGTTTAAAGTCACAAGTGAGGTTCACCACAGCACTGATTTCACTCCAGGCTCTGGAGAAGGAACTTCTCTTATTTTCTTAGTTAAGAAGTAAAAAGACCTGCCTCCTCTACTAAGATAAATACTTAGTCATGTTATCCGGATTGCTCAGTGTTATTCAGAAATGTTAACCCCTGGGAATGGGCAGATAAATATTTGTGTTTTCCATTGCCGACTCATTCTTAATCTAAATTCCAGCCTCAATGAAGATAGTCGTTGAGGACCCACTTATTGCAAAAGGGGATAAATTATAGGTCCCTAACCTCTAGGAATTTGTACCTTATTGTTGCTGCAGTAAGACCTACTGGCTGTTTGGGGGGGCCACCTATCCCAGGCACCTTCCTGTCATGCTAACTCTAATGGCAGTACCTGCCAAAGAACTCTTTCCAGTTATTCCTTGGATACAGCCCACAACTTTATTCTCTAACCTTGATCTTGAGAAGGTAGGTGGCCTTCCTGGTAAGTAGATCCAGATCTAGAGTCACTTTACTTTTTCTCTTGGGATGCTCATCTATCTCTTATCACTGTTCATTTCTGCGAGAGGCTTCAGAGTGGAATCCCCAGTTCTCTCCTTCTCTTCCTGGACTCTTGGCTCACTGACCTTTCTTTCCCTTTCCGGTCTTGGTTTCCCTTCATACTTTTGTTCAGGACATGCTGTTTACTCCTCCCACTTCTACTTGCTGCTAACTAGCAAAGAAGCTCCATCCCTCTCTTCCACCTGTCCCCACAGATTCCCTTAGCTTCAGGTTACCTCAGACATTTGTTCCTTTATATTTCAGTAGGGAGTTCTTCACCCCACAGCTGACTCTTCTAAGCTATCACTTCCTACATTTGCTTTTTTTTTTTAAGAAAAATTATAGATATAATTTATTGACTTTAGTACCAGCCTTATTACCATAATTGATTGGAAACTAACTACTTGTTAAAGGCATATTTTGTTTCCTAAATTCAAGCACTTGAATTTTTTCTTGACTCTTATTAATACATTAACTTTTCAAGTGAAGTTGAGTTTACTCACATTTTCCCTTTATAATTATTCAGCTCTTCCAATCCTCTCCCTTTTCCCACCCCCTCCCTCATGACTCTGTCTGTTTCTGACTCTGGCTTAGCCCCAGAATCTACTCTTTCTCAAGCCACATCCTTTTTCCTGCTTTAATCATTTCATGTCTCAGCCACTTTGGATCCCACGATTCTGATATTTTCAGAAGGGGAGTGGGTAAATTAAGAGGTTAGATCTATGAAGAATTGTAGTTCTCACTGGCATTAGGCAAACATACGTGACTGTCTTTTATTTATTCTGTTATGTTTCAGAGGATGGAGTAGTGGTTCTCTTTTGTCTGAAATGTGCCTTTCTTCATTAGGAGTATACATCAGACCTTTCTTTCTAAAGCCTGTGAAAGCAGTAGTCACTAGGTCACAACCCAGACTGGCCACACCTACCTATCTTTGCCCTCTTCTCATCCTACTAGTAGGCATTCCCAATCACCAGGCCCCCCAGATCTGGGAATCTTGAGGGTTGATGGTTATCATTCTGCTTGAACTGCCACATGGCTCAGTGATCATGATCATGGGGTTTTCATCCCTTCCTCGGGTGTCTCAATGTAGGCAAGTTGATATTTTTTAAAATGTTCAGTGTTTAGGCCGTTGCAGAATGCCTATGCTGACTGGGCCTTCACCCTCACAAGGCCTCTCTTTTAAATCACATGAGTACCTGTGCTGGCGATGGCAATAGGGGAACCTTTCAAAATGGTGTTGTGTACCTACATTCCATTTGTTTTGTTCCTGTGTTCTGAACTGGAAAACAGAGGATAGTTTCCTGCCAGTAGGAGAACTTTGACTAAAGGGACACTACAGGCTTCCTAGTGGTGGTCAGAAAATGCCATGTGACTGGCCTGCAGCAGTCTTTACTCTAGGGCCAGCGTATTCACTTCCCCAGTGGCCTAGCACCCCAGTGGCAGAAAGGCTATGGAAGTACTAACTGTCATCCCCTTGTCCCTTCAACTTTGGGATGTGCAGGTGTTCTCTCTATGCCAGTGGATAATAATCCCCTTTAGTACTTTATTTACAGAAGTTAAGGATTAAGCATTTTAGAGAAAGGGGTCCTACAGAAGATTTTATTCTATTTAATTGCTTTCCCGATTTCTAACTGAAATTTAAACTCATTGAACCAGTTGGGAAAATTTAAGCATTTCTGTTTCTATAAAAATTGTATTCTTGTTTGATAAAGCCTTATTATACGTGCATCACAGCTCAGACTCTTTAAGCCAATTCACATCACATGTTTTAAAGCAGTGTTCTATTTTGGTCTTTCTTCAAATTGAATTCACAGTTACATCAGAAAACTACTGCTTTGGATACTTTGTTTGCTAGCAGTAATTGAGGCAAGTGTTTGTGGAGTCGTTGGGGAAGTGAACAATTATTAATTCAGCAGGTTAATCATGGCTGTTCAGGGGATTTTTTCACCATAATTCATTAGGAAAATATCAGTGGACCCCGAAACTAGAAAACATTTTAGGATTTTTTTAAACTTAGCTATAATAATAAACTTAGGTATTTAGGGTTTTCTTCAAAGCAGCCCTGTACAGTAAACTTGATTATCTAATATGGTTGTAAATTATTCCAGTTAATAAAGAGTTATACTATACACAGATCACCACAGAATTAGGACACAATAAAGCATTCACTGCAGAATCAAGCATCTTCAGTTTTAAGTTTAGATAATTCTTTTAGCTAAGTCAACATGAAAAATCTAATACTGAGTTATGCAGCAAAGCATATTCTCTCTTTCAGTTCATAGACTAGTAAAGAAAGATGAGCTTTCTTTTTCAGTTCACAAATGACCTGTAAATTTAGACTGAATCACTTGAAAATAAGAAAAAATAGAAGTTGCTACTGTTAAAAGCTAAATTAGCACTTTCATTTTCTCAGGTAAATCCAGGTAGATAAAAGACTTGGACTAGTTTGCTGGTTATGCTGCTCCTTAAAGAGAGATGAATGTTTAGTGTGGGAGCCATAGTCAGCTCTTGTCCAGCAGTTAAGGACTCTGGCATATTGAAAATATTGGCAAGAAAGTAAGCTGTAGATTTCATGGCCTCTTAAGAGCTATTTTCAGACCATTTTCTAGAAAAATTTTAGATTTCATAGTCTTACTATACAATTCAAAGTTTCAATTATCCTTTCCTAAATTTTGGCATATCTTAAGTTTAAACAATATTAATAATATGCATTTCTTAGAAGCTGTTTAAAGGAATTTAAATTTTTAAAGATTAATTTTTGGAAAAACATTTTCTGGTCCACTTTGGGGGCACATCCACCAGGAAATCTTTTCTGTCATTATTAGTGTTCCACCGGTAGCCTAGAGGGGAGGCGGTGTGGGCTGAGAGCTTAGTGAGAAAACAATTATGGGAAAGAAGGAGGAGGAGAGGAAAGTGTTTCTAGGGAACAGAGGTTATCATTAAGTCTTTATTATCAAGGCCAGTGTTTTCCAGAGACATGACTCTAGAGACCACTCACTGAATCCTAAGCTAATAGCATCCACTCTATCCTGGGTTAAGTCAGATTCATCTTGCCCAATATTCTTGCTTTAAGAAATATGTTATAGGCAAGGATGGTTGCCCTTTCGTGACATCAGCTTCAAATATGTGTGTATCCTGAACATCCCTAGCGTTCTTGGGATGATACTATCACCAGTGAATTTATGGAAACCCTTTGAAGCTCTTTTTTCAGGTTATTCCACCTTGAAAAAGCAATGAGTTGTCAGAGTTTATCTGTTGTGAAAAGTAACCCATTTGAAACAAGCTATGCTGTTTCAAGCTAGTTGGACTTAAAGAGAAGGCTTGCTAGTTTTGGAATGTCAGGATCCAGAGAACAGTGCCATGATCACCTTCTGTCCCCTTTATAAAAGTCTTATTTGTTCTCAGCCTTTGTCCACTCAGAATGAAAAGTCCCCTCCCACCTATGGGGGTGTGGAGGGGAGGTGTGTGTGTGTGAGAAACGTAGACATCCAATCTGAAAATAAAACCCATGTCTCTAGTGTTCTAGCACCAAAGGTTAGTGTAAATATTGGTACTGAGAAATTGGTGGCTACCTTAGTGCCCTTTTGTCAGTTGGTTTAAAAGTCTGTTAGGCAGCCAGTAAATGTTTGCTGAGTGAATGATTTGAGTTGAACCGTTCTTTGGTTTATCTTCATGGCAGGAGTGACTACATTATAATCTGCCAAACAGAATTGAAAGCTCTCTGCAACCTGAGTCCTGAAAGAAAGGAAAAGACTAGGAGTAAAATCAGAATAGGAAGAGACTTGGATAGTAGATGGTGTATAGTTCAGTGAAAAGAGTGCCAGATTTGAAGGCGGAGGACTTGGGTTCAAATCCTTTAACATCTCAGGCTTCATTGTCATCTGTAAAGTGAGTGGCCTCTTGCAGCTCTGATCCCAGACAGAGGCCTGTTTACTTGGACCACAGTGATGCTGGCTCCCTGGTACACAGCCCAGTTCTCTCCATTGGGCAGCCTCTGGAAGACCAATCTGCCTTTGTACGGGGCCTCAGCCCAGCTCCTCAATAAAGAGCATCTATTAAGGGCTTACTTCTATGCTAGGCACTGTAGTGGAAAGATTGTTGGATCTAGAAGCAACAGATCTGAATCCGAATGGCAGGCTACCTAACCTTGGAGCCTCACTTTCCTCAGCTGCAAGATGAAGATAAGAATAAGTATGGACCATTGTGAAGTATTATAAAAACGAAGGCCTTGTCGAGGCCTTTGATTCCTCCAGAGCACCCTCAGCCCCATCTTAAGAAAAGAGCCAGAAGCCCTCCCCTGTAAGCATCAGTGGGTACAATGGCAGCAGTCTCAGGTGGAAGGTCATGGTAGTTTGGGAATCACTTCCCATCTTCCTACGGCTCGGACAGTGCTCGTCACTCCAATAATGCCCTCTGCTATTGTTGCTACCGAGTTTGATGTGGAGAACTGCAGTTAGGGGCAAAAGCCCCAATTTTAGAGCTGAGGCTGTGGGCAGGAAGCAGTCTGCAGCTGTTTGGAAACCCTCCATTGCTCTCCTTGTTCTGGCCAGCACATGGAGGGGGTCTGTTCACCCCATTGATTTCTTCTATCCCTGGTACATACAGAAACCTGAAAACCTTTACTGCTTACAGTTTGGTTGGTCCACCCTTCAGCAGGAAGAGGCCAATGGGCAGCTCTTCCTTCCCTTTCCTTGTGCCCTCAGGGGCAGCATGAAAGGCAGCTGTATGTTAATTTCGGGAAGGGGGCGTGGGGGGAGAGCAGCTTTCCTGCCTGGGAAGGCAGAGCTGTGGCTGCTCATATCTGCCTAGGCTCCAGCTTTTAGGCCTCTGAAACCAGGAGCCTTGATTCTCACCAGTTTGACTGGCTTAGTGAGCCAACTTCCCTTATCTCGGAAGCTCCTCTAAGGCTTTTAAGATTTACTGGATACAAAGCTTCAGCCCTTATTCTGATTAAAGGATATATCACTTTGGTTTCAGAATAAGCACTAAGTATTGGAATGAGTTATTTAGGGCTCTAAAGGTGTTAAGCATTTATGTTCCTTTCAGGGTGAAGGCCACACAGGCCAGCCTTGTTTCAGTTGACAGCCAGCTGTGAGTTCTAGGAGTGACCTGGTAATGATGGCATCTCTTAGGTACTCAGTGCAGACAGGATAACTCAGAGTGCCTATCAGCTTAGTAAGTGATAGCTCACATTTATATAGGACTTAAACTATTATGTCGTTTGGATGGTGGAAGATAGTCTTTCCAAGTACCGAGCCGTCAGTCCCTCCATCCTATCAGAACCGAGATTAGCAGCTTGGGAACTCTCCTTTTGAAGATCTTGTTCCTTCATATTCAAATCCCAGAACAAATAACACTTAGCTGTGATTCCTTAAATCAGGAGTGGGGGTAGGCTGATGTGGCACGCCAGTATTCACCATGCAAAACCTCTCTTTGGAATCACTGGATAGTTTTCTAAGTGAAGCCTCAGACCACCCTCATTCAGTCTGCTTCTAGTCTAGATGATAACCCTGGGTTTTTTTTTTATCTTATAAGATTTAATCACTTTGCCTAAAAAGGCCCAAAATCTAAAATTGAGACCCCAAAGTTCTTGTTTAGCCTATTTTTTTCCTGAGCCCTTCCTCAGTCACCACCGCTGTAGATGGAGAGCCTTCCCCACATCTGTAGCAAACCTTGGCCTTACCCCCACTTCCCCCCATAGGTTTCTCTCTCAGACTCATCTTCCCTGATAATTGGACAGACAACTTCTAACTGATATAATTCCCGTGAACCCTGATATTATTAAGCCTTTCTGAGCAGTGGTAGGTAGTGGCATTGCTGGAACTGAAGCCCAGGTTCAAACCTGTAGAGGAAAAGGCTTAGGGTCAATGTGATTCATTTGCAGGCTCTTAACGTGGAAGAAAGAGTAGACTTAACTCTGCTTTGCTAGACCAGAAATAGGAGTAACTGGGCTCCATTCAGCAAATAATTAAGTATCAGCACTCTTGACCTTGTCTAGAGGACCATTATGACATTGAAATACAAGATACAGAGTAACGCAGCTAGGAAACACTGAGACCTATGCTGGATCAAGAAAGCTTTCTTAGAGGGGGTGGCCCTGGAGTTTAGTTTTGGAGGAGAGTGGTTGCAGTAGGTGGAGGTGGGAGCATTTCAAGGCCTGGGGAACATTGAGTTCAAAGGCAAGGATGCAGACACTGGACTACCATGCATGGGGAACTGCAGTAGATCAGTTAGGCCGAAAGTACATGAGAAAAAATAGAAGGTGGTGCCAGATTGAGAAGAGCTTTCACTTCAAAACTGCAGGCAGTATTTTATCTTGCACAAAATAGGAGCCATAGAAGAATCTCAAGCAGGAGCATCCAAATGAATTTGACAGTTGTGTGAACTAGAGATGGGGTTCCTAATCTCCCCCTCACCCCTGATCACATGTAAGTAGGCCAGAGGACAGGTTCTAAAGGCTTGAACTAAGTGGTGACCAGCTCAGTAGAGAGAGGGGAATCCACAAGATGTTGCAACTGACAGGATATGACAAGCGACAGAGTGAATAAGAAGAGTGGAGGTGCCAATTCCAAAGTTATGAACCTGGGTGACCAGAAGGATGATTGTATCCTCAGTAAGAATAGGGATATTTGGAAGAGAAACAAGTGTAGATAGTGAGTTAGAAAGTGAATGAGTTCCATTGGGATGAGTTCCATTGGAATTTGAGATGTCCAGAAGGCATTTAGTTTTGGGGGAGTGGAAGTCAGGAGGCACAGCATTTGAGAATATACAGAGATGATTATAAAGCATTCATGAGAGCTGATGGCATCATCAGGAGAGTGTAAATGGGAGATTCTTTTGTGTCCTGGGCCCTTTTGGTAATCTAGTGAAGTCTGTGGACCTTTTCTCAGAATAATGTTTTAGCATTTAAAAAAATTCCTAATGGAAGGAAATGAGCAATTATAAAGATCAGTAAAAGTTAGGGTATAATTTTTTTCCCATCCAAATTCACAGATTTTTGAAATATATCTATGGGATTCGGGTTAGGAACCTCTGATGTAGAAAGAAGAGAATATGGCCCAAGACATAGCTTGGGGATACACTTGTGTCCAGGGGGTACTTCTGAACAAACAAATAGAATCATCTTCAAAGGGTGGGTCTCGGGAAAGATTTTAAAGATCCTAATTTTATAGATTTTTTGAGATCATTTTATAGATGAGGAAGGTCAGAGAGAAGATAACTATTCAGCTTTTAGCAACAGAACCAGAACTATAATCCCAGTCCCTTTTTTTTGCATCCCCGGGCATTACTAGCCCATACCTTTCTCCATTTCAGCCTGTGGAGGTAGATAGAAAGGACAACCCTCTGCTCCCATTTGAGTGCATAGCACCTGCTACCAGCCATCCTTCTCTGTGATGTTTCAGTACATGCCTCCCTTTGCAGGGGCCCACTTAAGCTTAGGCTGTATGGCAGAGTTCCTTGTGAATTTCACTGTCACTTTTCCCATCCATGTGTGAGTAAGCTGGCTTAGCTGAGATGCAGTGATGGGACTTAAGTGCCAACGGCTGTGAGTGAGCTCTGCACCATATATAGGGGACCTCTGTTTATCATTTGAACACTCAACTCCAGGCAAATCATCCCAATTATGCCTCCTTATAGTGTCTTTTGTTGATAGCACTATCTGCCTTGCCCTACCTCTAGCCTAACAAGAGCTTCAAGGAACCTTTTAAGTCAGAAAATTGAACTGTTCCCATGACCTACAAAAGTGAGAACCAGAAATAGAGCAAGTCAGGGGAGGACATTCTCCTTGAGCTGGTATTTTGCATCTCTCTGAGTGGTGCTTTCTATTCTCTGAGTGGGGAGTAAAATGGAAAATCTGGACCCCTTCCCAACTTCTCTGGAATAAGACTCTTCACAGTAGCTTATTTTACTGGAAGTACAGTATGGTGCAATTAGAAGTACCCACAAGCAAATGTTAGTACTGAAACCCATTGCAAGGTGACTTAGGAGGCATTATAAGTGTCCCAGCTGTCAGTTATCTCTCAGCATATCTTAATCACTTCTAATTCTATAGTAATAACCCATGGTTTAGAGTTTGCAAAGCTCTTTTCTCACAGTAACCTCACAAGATAGGTAGTGCCAATATTACCATCCCTGAAGCTTGGAGAGGTTAAATATCTTGCCATGAAATGATTGCATGGCCGCTCAAACCCTGGCTTCTTGCCTCTACATTCAGCACTCAGCACTACACGGCAGCGCTGCCTCATGCTAAACTACATGTATGTCTCCTTCAGCTACAATTCTGAAGTGGGAGCATTCTTTGGTGGGACTTAGTCGTAGGCTGCATGGTTTATAAACCTTGTGATCATTTTTGGACCTTGGGGGCAGTGACATCTACTGGTTTCTAAGGGATTGAATGATGCTGTGAACATGTGCAGTGAGGAGGTGTCTAGCTTTAGGGGGCTCACCTCTAACTTCCAGCTCCACACTGCATTGCCCTCTGTTGGAAACACCTCCCCTGCAGGGGGAAGAGCTGAGCAGCAAGCATCTATCTGACAATATTTCTGCAGTAGACAGATGCCTAAAGATGCCATGCTAGTATAGGCAGGAACAAACCTAACAGTCCCTAAATCATTCTGGCTTTGGAAAGTGCTTAGCAAACATTAGCCAGCGCCAAGGGCCCCAATGAAAGCCAAGCCTGGCACATTGGTAACGATGGACCTCAGGTGCCTGTTTTGTTATGCCCTAACAAGAGCTATTCTTTCTTCTTTTTTTAGTGTGGAGAAATGAAAACTTGGAAAAAGAGTTGTCAGGAAGAGTCAATCTTACATTGGCAGAATAAAGATGGAATTTGGGGCAGGGCATGTATGATATAATCTCCCTAAAGACATCCTGATTTGGTGTTAGGACACTGACTCCCTTCTGCTGTGGGATAGATCCCTGATAATTCCCACCCCCCCAAAAAAGATACAGTGTACCTGAGCTTGAAGCTTAGTTTACTTTCCCATCATATTTCCCATGCTGTATTAAGGGGTCTGGAATCTTAGGGGACTGCCCAGGCAGTACCTGAACAACTCCATTGCTTATTAAGAAACGTCTAGGGGGCACTGACTCCAAAGACAGATCAGAGGTACCTAGGGACCTTAGGGGCCATCTAGTCCAGCCTCTTCGTTTTGTAGTTGAGGACACCACCGCCAGTGGTTAAGTGACTTGGCCTGTGGTTACACAGTATTATGTGGTAGAGCAGGAATTTGAACCCAGGCTCTCTGGCTTCACATCTAGTGCTCTCTTCCTGGCTCTTGATTTTAGACTACTGAGGGCCAATTAGAGCAGGTGTACGTTTTAGTGTTTCTCTCCTACCAACATAGGAGAGCAGCAAATTTGTCCTTGGGGCAGATTGGGAGGCCTGGGAAAGATATTAATGTAATCTCATTATGCTGAGCTTGTCACGGGGCCAAGTTGTATTTGGTTATCCCAGAAATAGCCCAGTTACCTTTATTAGAACAGGTAAGGAATTGATCTCTGGGGTGACCACACAGAAAAGCAGCTCCAGACCTTGATAGGACCACAGAACATCCCCCTGGCCATATCATGGCAGTGTTGTGTGGTGTATTGCTCAGTAGTAGTATTTCAGAACCTAGATTCAAATCCATCATTCAGCCCTTACTAGCTGCATGACCATGTCTAGCCACTTAAGTGTCAGCCTAAGGGTTCTTTATCTGTAAAACGGAGGTAGTAATATTTGTGTTCTTCATGAGGTTTCAAGGGTCAAAAAAGAATGTATGTAAAGCATTTTTTCATAGTCCCTTGAGGTTTGCAGTGTTTAAATGCTGAAAGTCAGAGTAGACTAATTGTTTCAGTGTGTTTTAAAGGTAGCAGTGTTGCCTAACATACTCACCCTCTCCAGATAGGGCCCTTTGCTCTTCTCTGCTCTAAATAGCTAAAATTCTACCTTTGCCAAGTGTAAAGGAAAATCTACCCCAACCCTTGAGCTAGCCATGGAGTCCTAGAATCCTCAAATACCAAAGCTGGGTGGGATCATAGAGACACAAAAAAGATTTGGGCTCAGATAGGAAGGACTTGCCTTACTACCACACAACTAGTAAGTGGAATAGCCAGAATTAGAACACACATCTCCTGACTTTGGGCCAGTGCTGGGCCGAGTAGAGAACGTGGCATTAGGAGTTATTCTCCCACCTACTTACCCTCTACTAGGATAGCTAGGTGGCACAAAGGACAGCATAAGGCCTGGACTCAGGAAGACCCGAGTTGAAAGCAGCACTCAGACACTAGCTGAGTGGCCCTGGGCAAGTCACTTAACCTTGGTTTGTCTCAGTTTACTCAATGTAAAATAGGGATAATACTACCTGCTTTGCAGGTTATTGTGAGGGTCAAATGAGATAATTGTAAAGTGTTTAACACAGCACCAGCACACAGTAAGTGCCATATAAATGTTAGCTATTATTATTTGAGTAGGGTTTAACATTTTTTTTGCATCCTTAATGAATGACTTAATGATTTATATCTGAGATGAGAGACTACAGGGATAGAAGAGTTTTAACAAGATTAGAGGGAACCATATTAAGGGAGGCAGGAGATTACACGTTAAGGAGGTAGGTAAGTAGGTAAAGTTCTGCCAAGAGTAATGAGAGTGTTGCGGGTGTGTCAGTCAGTGTTTGTAATAGAGGGAAATGATTTAAATCGTTAGACAGGAAGACTCAATTTGGAAACAGATGTAGCTTTCATTTTTAGAAAACTCACTTTTATATTTTAAAGTTATTGCTTAGTTTTGCAAGTTTAGAGATTTTCAAGATAGACTTTAAAAATTAGTTAGCTAAGGGGGCAGCTAGGTGGCACTGTGAATAGAGCACCGGCCCTGGAGTCAGGAGGATCTGAGTTCAAATTCAGCCTCAGACACATTTAACACAAAAAACCAGCCATGTGACCCAATTGCCCTGCCTTACCCCCTTTTCAAAAAGAAAAAAAAATGAGCCCCCCTGATAAGAAAATTGAGGTCCTGGGGACAGCTGGGTGACGCAGTGAGTAGAGCACCGGCCCTGGAGTCAGGAGGACCTGAGTTCAAATCTAGCCTCAGACACTTGACACACTAACTGTGTGACTTTGGGCAAGTCACTTAACCCCAATTGCCCTCCAAAAGCAAAAAAAAGAAAGAAAGAAAGAAAATTGAGGTCCTGAGAGAGAGTTGTACTGTAATTTGCCAAAGATC
Organism: Pseudochirops cupreus; assembly: GCA_028627135.1. Taxonomy (NCBI): domain Eukaryota; kingdom Metazoa; phylum Chordata; class Mammalia; order Diprotodontia; family Pseudocheiridae; genus Pseudochirops; species Pseudochirops cupreus. Next base: position 115,630,341 of record CM053582.1, on the reverse strand, counting down.
ACACATGTGGTAAATTGTGGGGCTTATGTTCAAACTTGGGTCCTTATACCCCCAAAACAATGCATTTGCCACTGATTTTCTCTGATTTGTTTTTGCAGATGTGTCAGAAATGTTATCCATTTTGTTTTTTCTATTTGTCACAGTAATTGAAGCAGAAATTTCTGAAGTCCTTGTGAGATGACCCATTTCCAGTTCATCAAGTCACTCATGAATTAGTTTAGGAGATATTTTTGTCAGGATGTATTTGGACAGTGTTACAAAAACTGCAACCACATTTTGTATTCTCAGTATTTTTTCTTGGCCCATTATAATTAAATGACATAGCAGATTTTAAAGATTTTAGCAGATATATATATAAATATATATATATGTATAAATATATATTTATATATATAGGCTTTAAAAACAGGATCAGCATGAGAAACTTAAAATATTGTGTTGAGAAAGAGGTATTTTTTTATTTCTAAATAATTCTCTACTATAAAATTGTATCAGAAGAAAAATATGCTTCAGTGGGAATTACTGTTCTTTAAAACTAGGTTATTACCATTTCTGTATTCTTAAATGAATCCAGACCAACTTATGTAAATTCGTTAATGTGACCTTAAAAATCTCACCAGCAAAAACTTCTTTTTGGCTAATCCCCCATAACCCTGAATTTGATTACATTAGAGAAAGAGATAGTTGCTGGCCGCTTGTGTTACAGCTAAATGCTTGCAGTAAAGGATTGAGAATACTGGTAGTCAGTCAAAGTAGGCCTTAAACTTTTCTATACCGTGCTATATGTATTAGGACTGCATAATTTGAAATTAAGAATTTCTGCTCTATGATGATAACTTAGATCTTTATTCTATCTTAAATGCAGGTTGTTGGGTTGGGTTTTCTTGTGTTTGTAAAAAGTCATACGATGCCTTTAAAACTTGATTTCATTTTGGTTTTTTTAATCAGTAATTTGAATGCCCCCCCCATTATAGTTATTTGACATTTACTAAGCTAGTTTCCAACATAGGAATAGAGATATTTAGATGAGCCTGCGTCAGTAATCATCTAAAATTTTTGTAGGCTCCCTGAGACAAGAACTGCCCTGTTTTGTTTTGTTTTGTTTTTTAATCTGTTGTTTCTTGTGTATAGTAGATGGTTACCAAATGTTTGTTCATTAAAAGTGGGGTGGGTATGGAGGTGGAGTCGCTTGTCATTAATTCACCAGAAAGAGTTAAGGTAAGATTTGGGGAAGGAGTTAGAGGCATGATGTCACTTGTTGAGTTTAGGTTAAGTGAGATTCATCTGACCAGGATTTGGACTAGATGAGAGCTCCTAAATCTTTTTGTGTCCTGGACCCCTTGGGCAGTCAGGAGAAGCCTGTGGACCCTTCATCAGAATCATGTATTTAAATGCATAGAATTACAAAGGAAACAAAAGGTTAGAAAAAATAAAAGTGTAATTTTTTTCCCAACCAAGTTCATGGATCCCCTGAAATCCATCCCTGGGTATCTGCCCCCTTGGGACTCCAGGTTAAGAACCCCTAAATTAAATGATTCTTTCCAACTCTCTAGGATTTTGTTCTCCTCTGGTTCACTTGAAGAATGGATGAGAATCCACAGAAAACTAGTGGTTATGAAAGTAGCATTTTGCAGAGAGATGAAAGCCATTTGAGATTAATAATGGGAAGAGTCTATGGGAAGCAGTGGATTGGGCAGGAACTTTGGCCAGATTATGGTTTGGGTTGTCACTGTCTCTAGGTTGGTTAAATGTTCCATGTTGATCAGAATAGTTTTTGTACTTAATTGTACAAGTTAATGTTGACTGTCCTAGATTACAGACTCCCAAAAAGACAGTTACCGTGTTTGTATAACCCAGTTAAAGTGTTCTGAGCACAGGACTTATGCATAGGGGTAATTTTCAGGTGGTATTGGAGAACTTCACTGTTGACCTCCCCCTCCCTTTTAGGTAGGTATGAATGAGGGTGCCTGATACTGTTTGGGGTATAGTCTAGTCTACAGCCTTCTCATCCCCCCCCAAAAAAGGCACATTTTTGCCAATGTTGTTTCCCTTGGACCCAACTTTGTCCCATATGCATCTCTGTCCAGGCCTCTGGTTCTGATCCCTCCTTCTTGTGTCTTCATATTTCCCCTGCTACAGAGACAGGTAAGGGCATTGTTTATGCACTGAACGACCTCAGCAGCCCCGGCATGACCTCAGGGAACGGAAACTCTGCCTCCAGCATCACTGGCACTGCCCCCCAGAATGGTGAGAATAAACCACCACAGGCCATTGTGAAACCCCAAATCCTGACGCATGTTATCGAAGGGTTTGTGATCCAGGAGGGGGCGGAGCCTTTCCCGGTACGGACTACTTCTTTTCCCCTTTTTCAAAAAAAGTTTATTTTGGATGTGTATTAATTTTTTTTTAACAGTTCCATGTAAAGTCCTGAATATGCTAATCATTCCTTCTCCTTTTGTACCATGTCTTAAAAGCCCATTTCTTTCCAGGACCAAGTAAGTATTCACCCAGATCCAGAATGGCTCAGTGAACACAAATGAATTAGCACATTCCCTAGGAAAGCCACACTGTTTGTGATCAGAGAGGCATCTCTGACTATTGCAACATGGTCAGACCTGGGAAAAGGAACTTTCCAGAAGTTGAGGCTCGGATTGGAACACCTCCTGCCCCAGTACTAATGTGAGAGTCAGTAGTATGACTGTTATTCCCATGATGCTTCACCTGAGAACATGAACTCAGATGGGAAAGCATGTGGGTGATCAGCTGGAGAGCAAGAGGAACCTTGTAGAAGCAAATTATTAATATCCTGTGTAAGTGAGAGATTGAAAGAACAGCCATGTAATGTGGCCAGGCAGCAGCTAATGTCAAGACTAGTATGGAAGGATACCAGGGTCCCTGAAAGGTCCTTCTCCAAAGCAGGGGCTTTCGAAGACCTTAGGGAGACAGTGGGATTGAGAGGACCATTAGAAGTACTCTGTAGCAGCAGGAAGCTGTGTAAAGGGCAAAACGTGTTGGTCCGCTGGAAGCTGGGTTGAATTTGGAGTCGAGGCATTGATTGAAATCCTGTTTCTTACACTGATTACCTTTTTGACGTTGGGCTCCAGTGTTCTCGTCTGTAAAATAAGAGCGCTAGATTAGATGACCTCTAAGGTCCTTTCTGTATCTGTATCTTTGTCCCAACGACAGACCCCAAAATACAGAAGACCAAAAAAGTAGCTTATTTGAACAACAACAACAACAAAATAAAAAACGGGGGAAACTGGAGGAACTGGTTTGAGGGACTTCAGAACAGATAGTCCTACTTGATGTTTGCTTTACAGGCTGAAGGGACCCGAAGCCATGAGTGTTTTAGCACCTGTTCCGAGGGTAGAACTCTGGTCACCCAAGACATTTCCACCAGCCCTCTAGAGATAGCAGTCTACTGTTATTCACCATTTTCTCCTGTTAATCTGGAAAGGATCTGGCTGATTAACAGTAGACATCCGGCATATAATCTTGAGATAAAGGAGCTGATACTCTGAAGGATGATGAAAGATAATACATTTTGGAATCAACTGCAGGGTATTTAGACCAGGAATGGGGTGGGTCTAAGTGGCCTGGCCCCAGAGTGCCCTACCCTGACTGGACCAGAATGTCTTTCCTTAAGCCTGGGCTCACTAGAGAACACCTGACTCTGGGAATACCAGTTGGGGAAACCAGTGAAGCTTCTAAGAGTAGCAGCAGAGAGCATTGTTTAAGCCACCATTCATTCCCCTGGATCCAAACACCGTGTGATTTGACCATTTTTGTACGGTTACATTTTCAAGCAATGTTCTGTATATCGGAAGAAGAGTAATTGAAATGAAGAATCTGGGCTAGTGTCCTAGCCACCCTTGGGGTGGTCATGTGGATCTGTGACTGGCTTTCCATTTTCTTCTCCCTTTCTCCTCCCTGGCCCCTTGGGAACAGGGTGGCAGAGGGCTGGGGAAAGAGTGATCATCAAGACAGCACCTCAGAGCCTCAGCTGACTGCCATGGTTTATTTCTCTTATCACTTCTCAGTCCCACTTGTGCTGTTAGTGCAAAGGAAAAGAGAAGGAGCTTGTGCTCCTTGGACACTTCTGAGGGTGGGCCTATTCTTAGCATCTCGAACCAGCCATTTGTTCCCATTAAAAGTCAGCCTCTCCTGTTTGATATTCTGCTTTGTGAGTTCAAGGACCAGGGTGATGCCAGCAGCTAAGAACACTGGCACCGACTGAGACCTACTACTGTGAGTGTTGTGGAGACTTGACTAGTGTTTGGCACCACAATACTTCCTACATATTATCTTGATGAGGATAGAAACCATGAAATAAATGATCTTGAACTGTGGGCTCTCCTAATCTCCCAGGCCCCTGTCTCCTCATCCTGTAGGTGGGACGTTCGTCCCTGCTGGTGGGGAACCTTAAGAAGAAGTATGCACAAGGGCTTTTGCCTGAGAAACTCCCACAGCAAGAAAACACTACCACCACTGATTCAGAAATGGAGGAGCCCTATCTGCAAGGTGAGTGTCCCAGGCTTTGAGAACTCTGGTCTTGTGCTCCGCATTCTGTCCTGATGCCTTAGTGGCCAGCAGTGGCCCAAGAAGGCCTTGACAAGTTTTTCCATGATGCCAAATGGGTGAACTCGGGGAACAGGGAGCCTGTGTGTGTTAAACTCATGAGCTTTCAATCTCAGGGTCCTGTGGTCTTTTCCAGTTTCATCCCTGACCATGTGTCCCCTCAGTCTGCCTGCTTTTCCCTTATAAATTGTTGGGTCTACTGTGGGAGCCTGTATTAGAATGCTGTGAGGCATACTCCTCCTATCTTGGGTAGCTCCAGTGGTGTGCTTTCTAGGGCAGGAGTAGTTAGCTAGAGAAGGGGTGGGGGATGGGAGAGGGACTGTCTGCTCTTTAGGAAAATCACTTGGTGGTTGGATAGAGGTTGGACTGGAAGTGGGGAGAGACTTTGGGCAGGCAGAACCCCCTCCCAGTGGCTATTGCAATAGTACAGGCACGAGGTGATGAGGACCTGCATCAGAGGGTTGGCTATGTCGGAAGAGAGAAGGGGCAAGATCAAGAGATACTGCAAACGTAGAATTGCCTGGGCTTTGCAGCAGCTTGGATGGCGATGGGGTGAAAGTGAGGAGTAAAGGATGACACCTACTTTATGAACCTGGATGGTTGGGAGGATGGTGGTTTTCTCTTGACAGTAATAAGATGGGAGCTGTCTTTCTCAGCTTCTGTTTGACGCTTGGACCCACAGTACTGGAAAAAGAGAAACCAAGAGAGTGAATTCTTAAGAGTGGAATCACCAGGTTCTCTTGGGGAGTTCCACCCAACACCCCCCCCCAAAAAAAACAACAACAGTGGAATAGCCTAAGTCCTTGGGATAGCCTGTAGTAATGTGGCGGGGCTGCTGCTGGTTCTGGCAACTATAGGAACACATTGAAGAGCATGGAGTAAGGAATCTGTTGGGCAGGAGGGTGACCAGCATCCTCTCAGACTAAGAATCCAATGTGTGTTTTTCAGAATCCAAAGAGGAGGGGACTCCCCTCAAACTCAAATGTGAGCTTTGTGGCCGGGTGGACTTTGCCTACAAGTTCAAACGTTCCAAACGCTTCTGCTCTATGGCGTGTGCCAAGAGGTGAGTGGCCTCAGCCATGCTGCCCTTCCCTTCCCAGTTTTCTTCTTTTCCTGACTTAAGACATCTTTGCTTTCTGCTCTTAATCTTATCAGGTTCTTGATGCCCCAGCAGGCTTTTCTGCCATCCCAATGTACTGAGACATTTTCTGTCTTAGGTGGCTGTGACCTACTTGCATTAAGTGCACAGTAGATAGGACTTAGCTGCATGAAAACTAGAATCTTGGGGCCCAGGGCCAGACCAGATTAAAGAGCATCCCAGAAACAGAGGACAGGAAATAGCCTATGTGTGTAGTTCAGTCTTTGTATTCCCTCCCTTCCTGAGGCCTGTGCCAGATCCCTGTCATAAACCTTGTGTTTAAAGTTTTTCCTGAAGTCACACCCCTTCTTCCCAACTGTTCCCATTGTGGCATTACATGTCAGCTCAGTGATAGTTGTAGGTAACTGCCTAATGTTTCCCTTGCCCCATGTGACCTCAGTGGCCAAGACAGAGGGATACCTAGGCACAAAGCCTTCAGTTTCTGGATTGACGGTAGAGCTGCTGAGGGTCATCATGACCAGTGACTGGATCTCTGAATGATGGTCCCTACTGTTATCCAAATCCTTGGGTAGAGTTGGGCTATCTCAAGCTATGTCCAAGTGCCCCTGCTCTGCTTTGGGAAGTTAGGGAAGACCCAGCTGGAGTTGGTGGTGGCTTTACTGTCACCTCCCTTCAGTGTTCTCCAATTGGGAGCTGATGGGCAGTTGATGTCAGCTACTCAACTCATCCAGAGGCCTTAACCCTTTTCTCCCTGGTCTTGGGCAGGTACAATGTGGGCTGTACCAAGCGTGTGGGACTCTTCCACTCTGACCGCAGCAAACTGCAGAAGCCAGGGGCTGCCCCCCATAACCGCCGACGGGCCAGCAAGGCAAGCCTGCCAGCACTGCCCAAGGATGCCAAGAAGCAGGTGAGAGGGTGCTTCGGCCCAGCCCTTTCCTATGTGTTCTTCCATGAAAAGCCACCCTCGGGGCAGCTTCTCCAGTTCCTATAGGTGCTGTCTGGTGCAGAACTACACTGTGTCCTTTACTCTGCTCTCCAGTGCACAAACCCCTCAGCTGAACTCCCTTTGTGCTGGATGCCCAGAACCTCAGATTGACGTCTGTCCTTGAAGGAGCTAAAGATAATGTAGGCAAACACAAAACAAGGCTGTATATGATGGAGGCAGTGTGCCACAGTGGGAATGCCCTGAACATGCAGAGAAGCTGCATTTGAGGCCCAGCTTTTGTGTTACTGCCTGTGTGGCCATGGGCAGGCCACTTCCTCTCTCATCTGGACAGTGAGAGAATTGAACTGGATGACCTCCAAAGCTGTGCTCCTGCCATCACGTGAATTTCCCAGAGCTTCACAGCCTTTCACAAGGTGGCTTTCTTTGTCTCCTGCCTTGCTCAGGGCCAACCAGTTCTCCCTTTCTCCTTTGACTCTTGATATGCCTACTCCAGGGAGATCCCCTTCACCACTTAGATTGCTCCCCTTTCCTCAGTGCAGAGCTAGGTTGTCCAGGGAACACCCTGCTTGGTTGTAGAAGAGTTGGAAATTCCTGGAAGATGCTGAAAGAGCCCTGTGATCCTGATTTTTCCCTTTTGCCCTTCCCACATCCCCCTTCCCAGAGTGGTTGGGCACCAAGTCCCTGTTCTTCTCCCTGACCTCCACTCTGCCACCCCTGGTGCTGTTCCCCAGGAGGGATCTGGCCCTGCCCTAAAGCCCGAGCTTTCTGTGTGTGTTTCTCCAGCCTGCAGGGGCCGTGCCTCTCTCAGTCACAGCCGCACTGCAGCTGACCCACAGCCAAGAAGATTCCAGTCGTTGCTCGGATAACTCAAGTTACGAGGAGCCCTTGTCCCCCATCTCTGCCAGCTCTTCCACCTCACGGCGGCGCCAGGGCCAGCGGGACCTGGAGCTCCCAGACATGCACATGAGGGACCTGGTGGGTGTCGGGCACCACTTCCTGCCCAGTGAACCTACCAAATGGAATGTGGAAGATGTCTATGAGTTCATCCGTTCTCTGCCAGGTAGGAGCCCCAGAAGATCCCTTCTCCCTGGAACTCAGGTATCTCACAGTTGGATGTTGGGAAGGGCCTGCACCACTCTTGCTGGCTCTTGGGTGCTTCTTCTTCTATAAGAGGGGAGAAGGAAGGGGCATTCTGAGACAGATTGCTGCCCGGGGAGAATGACCGATCTTCCAGCAAATAGCAATTGAGAGCTGTCTCCTTGGCAAGATCCAGCCCCATTGCCCTCATTGTGAGTGCTTCTGCCATGCTATGCTACCTTTTGGTCCCTGAGCAGGGAGGGTAGTGATCTACCTACAGATCTCTTATTACTCATGTCCCCACTACCCAGCTTCTAATAGATTTGTCTTACCTTCTTAGGCTGCCAGGAGATTGCAGAGGAGTTTCGTGCCCAGGAGATCGATGGGCAGGCCCTATTATTGCTCAAGGAAGACCATTTGATGAGTGCCATGAACATCAAGCTTGGGCCCGCCCTGAAGATCTATGCGCGTATCAGCATGCTCAAGGACTCCTAGGACCTGGCCATGGCAGAGACCCCTTCTCTTCTCCCTGGGAGCTCCTTGCATCCTAACTGAGCAGAGCACAAGAAACGTTCCCACGGGGCATAGAGAAGGAGCCATGAGCTCCTCCTGGGCATGGCTGAGGAGGAAGGGCTCTTCCAGCCTCCTCACTCCCCTCAGGGCCCTTGCATTTCTGCAGGAGAGGACGGAGGTAGGCAGGTGGCTGCAGAAGTTGGGGCATTGTGCTTGTAAATATTGGTAGCATCAGCTTCTTCTGAAGTCCCATGGCTCTAGCCCTGCTCTCTTCCCTGCCCACCCTAGCCCCCATCCTCACCTCTCAGAGGCACTGGCAGCCAGAGCTCCCCAGCCCAAGTGGGATAGCTGTCAAGGATGACCACCAGGCCTGGACAGAGGCCAAGGCAGCCCTTACCTGCCTCATGCCCTCTCCTTCCCTAAGCTGGTTAACTCTTTCTTCACCAGCTTCTCCCCCTTCAGCCTGATTCTGAAATAGCCAAGAATTCCCCCAGATACAGGCATTGCTACGACCAGGTGGAGAGAGAGAAGCTGGGCCTGATTTGGCCACGCCTGCTGGCCCATACGCCTTAATGCTGTGTGTGTGACTGTGTGTGAGAACCTGGACTGGCACATGGGCTGAGCTCCTTCCTTCTGGCTTTATCCAGGTTCCTCTTAGTGCTTTGTTCTGGACTCCCACTCACCCTCAGGTGGAGAATGAGGGAGCTACAGCCTCAGCACAGAGGCTGAGAGAGTCTGTATGGGGGAGGATTGGGGACTCTTCTTTCTGGACTCATGAGGCCATCGTGACATGCTACAAAATGCTCCTGAATGCCCTACTTTCCCACTAGCAGCATTAAGGAAAGATCCCCAGCCTAAGGGCACGGCCTCTTCCATTCACACCACCTGCAGCGGCCAACACCTTGGGGACCCCGGGGACTGTTGAAAGGGATTGCACAGCTCTTGTGTCACGTTCGGCCTGAAAAAGGCCATCTCCTCACCTCCTCTGCCTATACCCCTTTGCCTCTAAAACTTCCCAGCATCCATTTGGGCCTCTCAAGAAGGTAGGGTGGGAAGGGAAAAGAGCTCCCCCCACCTCTGACTGCCCAGCCTCATGCAGACTGGGAAGGGGTTGGGGGAGAAGGGAGGTTTTTCCTGAACAAAGTGGGTACCTCCTTCACCTGAGCTATTCCTCACCCTCTAGGCAGGGTAGAAATGGGAAATGAAGGACTTTTTAGAGACCATTTTTTTTTAATTAAATAAATCTCTAAAACCTGCCGTGGCTGTCCCCTTACTCCCCCATGGGCTTCTGCTTTCAGTCTTGAATGGCAGTGGTGTGACCCCGTGAGGACTAGGTGGGCTCAGGCCCAGAGCACTTGGCAGTAGAGGTGGTTGCCCCTGTGCTTCTACATCATATAACATTGAAGGACAGGAACATCAGAAGAGCAAACCATGTGGAGCATTAGGAAGGGGAAGATGGTCTCCTTGGTGACAGTGGAACTTAGTGGGTGTTCATATATGTATGAGCCTGAGCTCTTAGGGCAAAGTAAACCACCACCACTTCTCTCCCAATTATGGGAGAATGGGGAGGGAAGGATGGGTTGGACTTGGATGCAGAAGTCCTTGTTCCATTTACTAGCTAGAAGACACCCTTTGGGCACACTGCCAACTGTGCCCACCCTCATGGGCACAGCATGAGTAAAATGCTTGAGAAATAAAAGCAGTTATTTTAATTACCTGAGGCAGGGACCCCCCCTTCTCCTCCTGTTGCCTGAAATTCTTACCATTTTTGCCTTTGGGTGAAGGCATTTTCTCCAGGAAGTCCCTGCTAAAATGTGTATACATAGCACCATTTACTTGCTTAGGTGAACCCTAGCAAAGGGCAGATATGGATATAAGACTGGCCAGTTCTGATGGGAGGAGTTTGAGAACAACAGGAGTGTGGTAGAGTCTGGCGGGAGGTTGCTAAAGCAGGGAAAAGATCACCCTAAGACAGTGGTTCTCAACGTTCCTAATGCTGAGACCCTTTAATACTGGTATGTGGGCGGACCCGCCTGGAGACAGAGAGAGGAGCGATGTCTCGGTTCCTAAGACCATCGGAAATAATGTGTTTTCCGATGGTCTTAGGCGTCCCAGTGACCCCTGTGAAAGGGTCCCACAGGTTGAGAACTGCTGCCCTAAGAGTATAAAAATGCTAAAAATAAATGGTGTCCTTTGCAATTAGAGGTCAGGCCAGCCCTGACCACAGAAACCCTAAGAGCTCTAGCAATGTGAATGAAGAAAGGCAAGGGGGTATCAGGCCACTGACTTCCCAGCCCCTCCCCTGGATTTTGGCAAATGAACAAAGTTTAAATAATAAGGAAAAGAACCCAAGAAGTGTTTTTGGCCTTCTTGAATACTTTGAGAATCCATGATTATGTCAATCTTTGTAATTTTCTGTGACTGGAAAAAGTTGCTACTTATGAACTGAAAAAGTTCATTTCTTGTATTGTGATCAATTTTCTGGTGATGAACCTCTTGGAATGAAGACCATGGTCAGGCCTGTACGCAAAGAAAGCCTTTCCTGAGCTCATGCTCTGGCAGTATAGCCTTTGACAGGGACACTTCCATGTTCCCATAAGATTTTAGAAAAATGTATTAGCACAAAAGAAAGTTATCCAGATAATTTAGGTTTAGACCCACTTCTATAAGCACTAGGAAATAATTAGAAGGGAAAAAAAAGTCACACGTGGGCCTCACCAAAGCCAGTGGGATGCCTGCTAGAAGAAAAAGTTCAAATTGCCACTTACCAAAGCACCCATGAAGGCTTGCCAATCAGCCCACCCATAGTGAGAGAAGGGGCACCCTGTTCTGAGGCTGACTTGAACAGTTGTCTCAGGGCAAACAAGGGGTGATTTATAGAGATGGATGTTGAAATGAGTTCCTAAGGGACAGGTACTTAATGTCTGCCCAGGGAAGGACATTGTGCCCAGGACAGAGGCCAAGGCAGCCCTTACCTGCTTCATGCCCTCTCCTTCCCTAAGCTGGTTAACTCTTTCTTCACCAGCTTCTCCCCCTTCAGCCTCATTCTGAAATAGCAAAGAATCCCCCCAGATACAGGCACTGGCTCCATGGAGAAGGTGGGACTGCTTTCCTGGAAAAGAAAGGATAGTAATAGGAAATCAGTGGAAGATAGTGGCACTTACCTAGCTTGACTTAAGTTCCCACGTTGCAGATGAAGGGCTTAGTTCACTCCATGTGTGTCTATCCAGCTGCTTGGGTGAGACCAGAATATGTGAAGTGAGTCTGGAGATGAATTTCATGTGTCTGTGATACTGTTGAAGGACTGTATGAATGTCAGGAAAATCATTCTGAATTTTGTTAGTATTAGTCAAGGAAAAGGTCTCCAACCCTTCATCTTCCAAAGCCCTAGATTCTCCTTACTGGAGGGCAAAGCCTTCCTTCCCCTTTCCAGTCACTTAGATCTTATCCTGGGAGAAGGAGCACCAGGCACCTGATGAAGAATGTTCTCTCTCCCTGCCCTCCCCCCGCAAAAAAACTTCAAATGTCTGGGAAACTCTCAATGGCTACCACTGTCATCACATACCCATTCCCCAGGCTTCAAGAACAAGGCTTCAAAGCCGATCCGGGTAGAGTCAGCATTTATCAAGCATCTGCATGCCAGGCCCTGTGCTAAGCTCTTTTCGTTTGATGTCACAACAGCAGAGGTAGGTGCTATTATGATCCCCGTTTCACAGCTGAGGAAACTGATATAGGTAAGGTGACTCGCCCAGGGTCACAGAGACAGAAAGCGTGAAGCTGTATTTGAACTCCTCTTCCTGACTCTGTGCCTGGTGCTCTGTCCACTACACCAAACAGCTGCCTCCAAAAAGCCCTAGTTTGGGTTCAGTCGGCTCCAGGCAATGGAGGGAAAGAAGCGACCCCCTCTCCCATGGCCCTTGTTTCCTCCCCTCACTCTTCTCTCTTGCTGGCTCCTTTCTGGAACCATGGCCTCTGTGGTGGCTGTCTCAGATGGGTGTTGAGTGACATGAAGGTTCGCAAGTCCTTGACACCCGAGGAGGTGAAGAAGCACAAGAAGGCCTGAGCAAGGATAAGAACCTCATGCTGGAGGAGGGCAGGGGGATCCTCGTGGGTGATGTGGGGCAGACTGTGAATGACCCCTACATGGTACCACCTTTGTTGATGCTGCCAGACAAGGACTGCCACTATGCCCTCTAGGATGCTCCCTGTGAGACCAAGGAGAGCCAGAAGGAGGACCTGGTGTTCTTCTTCTGTGCACCCCTCAAGAACAAAATGATCTGCACGAGCTTCGAGGACACCATCAAGAAGAAACTGACAGGAATTGAACACAAATTACTGCTATGAGAAAGTGAAGGACTGCTGTACCCTGGCCAAGGAACTGGGGGGCAATGCTGTGATTTCCCTAGGGGGAAACCCTTGTGCGTCTCCCACCTCTGGCCCCCCTGCTGGGGCTGCTTAAGCCCAGTGGTGGAGCAAGCTGCCCCCTTCCTGCCAGACCCAAGGGGCTGAGGGGACCCTCGCAGGGGCAGGGCAATCTCTTCAACCCATTTGCCACATTGCTCCCACCCCCTCACTTCCCCCACTTCCCTCCATGGCACTGGCTTTCCCAAAGGCCTTTGATATTCTCGTTCTTTCGGAGTTGTAGCAGACCAAGGCCTCCCTGGGCACCCACATCAGGGGAGGCTAGTATTTTTTTTAACTGACATCGATGGTTTTCCACCTTCCCTGGTGCTGCCAACTTCTAACCGCAATAGTGGCTTTGTGCTTGTTGTTTAGTTCTGTGTATAAAGGGAATGTTGTGTAGACCCCCTCCCCACACACAGCTAACCCCCCCCCCCAGTTACTCATGTGTACAGTAAAAGGAAAGTTCAATTTTTTAAAAGACAAAAGATAAACTGCAAAAACAAAAAAAGGCATTCCTTTGGCCAGGGCAACAGTGGAGTGCAAGTGGAGTGGGATGGAAGTCAGGAGCTCTTTAGGAGCTTCTGTTTCCTCTTGTGTAGAATGAGAAAGTTGGACTAGATCACATGTAAGGCCTCTATCAGCTTTAACACTCCTTATTCTTGGGAAGTTTAAGTTCACCTTCCCCATTCCCCTGGTGTGCCCACTACCTGGCTGCTTCTGCAGCAACCCAGGGCCTGCATTTCACAGACAGATAACTCATCAGCTCTCACTGGTCTGAGACTGAAGGGAACAGATACAGACTTAGGAAAACACTTAGCAGGAAGCCATGGCTGCAGGTAACTGGCACAGGGCTGCCCAGGCTAGACAGGCTAGATTCCTCCGCTTCAGCCTCTACTGTCCTCTTCCCCCCTTCCCCTTCCCTCCAGACTGTCTCCCCAGGCCTGACCCTCACCTTCCTCACACACCCTTCCACTTCCTAGTGCAGCAGTCTCCTCATGGGAATCCTGCTGCTTTTCAGAATCATTCTACTCACCTCAAAATAAGCACCTGAGAAACTGTCACAGTCTCTCTTTATTTTCAAAATGTACTTTAGTGGAATATGAAGTGCTGCATTTGGAGTCAGGGGAGGTGTGGGTTCAAATCCACTCTCTAATAGGTTCTCTGCTAATGCTAACGAATTGTATTTACCCCATGAGGGTTGGCATGGTTCAGACTCAAGAAGGCCAGGATTCAAGTCTTTCCTCCACTCAGTCCTGGCTTTGTGACCCTGGGCAAATCATAACCTGTTAGTGCACCAGGAACCTAAGAGTTTTCCATTGCAGAGCAGGCACCTATCTGTACTGGTAGAAGGAATGCCTTTACAGAAATTACAGGTCCAGGCAAAAAAAAAAAATCTACCACGTGGAGTTGTGAGGATTCAGAGAAATACAGCTTATCTATAGATAAAATACTATACAAACCTTGAAAGTAGTCAACAAGCATCTAACTATGCATTGAGCACTGTGCCAAAGGCTTTATAAGGAATCATTTTATCCTCACAAAATCCCTGAGAGGTGCTATGATTACCTCCGTTTTACAGATAAGCAGCCTGAGAAATGAAGTGACTTACCCACAGTCATCCAGTTAGTGCCTATCTGTATGAGGTAGCATTTGAAGTCAATTCTTCCTGATAGCACATACAGGCTCTATCCACTGTGCTGCCTACCAGTCTAGAGGCAATAGGGATACATGCATTAGAGACATAGCACTTGTGTGGAGGGTGGTTTGGAGCAGAGAAAGACTGAGGAGACCAATGAGAAGGTTTTTGCAATAGTCCAGGTCAGAAGTTGCAGGGGCCTGAGCTAGGGTGGTAGCTATGGAATCTTTGCCATGAAAACCTCAAATGGGGTTGGGAAGAATCAGACAGCTAAAATGAGTGAACAACTACAAATGTGGTAGGTGCTGAATAGAAAAGGAAAAACCTGGTTCCTGCCCTTTGTGAAAGCTAATTGTTGGTAAATGGTCAATAGAACATTTTTTATTTAAAAGATAAAGCAAGAACAAACATGCATTTTTTCCCCCAGTGCCTGGAGAACATACTCTCCTACACTACCTTGGTCTCTTGGGGGAGAATAGGCTGAACTTAGCCCATCTCCTACATAGTTGGCCGCACCAGTTTCCCATCCAAAGACAAGTTCACAGCTGAATGAGTCTTTGTTTCAGCTACTGCTGAGCTATGGTCCTGGAGACCACTTTTTGCTCCTCAGGTCAGTGACGCTACTTTCTGACTGTGGCACTCAGACTCCTGAATGCTGAGAAACTAAAGCATTCCCTGACCTTCTGTATGAAGTCAGAGGCTCCAAACTCCTTCACCTAAAAGTGCAAATGACTAATGAGACCAAAGATTGAGGCTCTTTCACAGAGCCATAGGCCTCAGTGAGAAGAGGCTTGCATCTTCTCCCGTTACAGGATGGTCTCACAGTGCTAGCAGAGGAGTCACTGAGTAAGGAAGGGGATGAAGCCAACAGGCCTTTTGGAATGATTCCCCATCCAGGCAAAGGATTTCCTTGTTGAAATATGGTGAGCCAATTGGAACCAGTTACAGACTGTCTAGCCCTTCCATGGCACGTCACTCATCATGACTCCTGGAAGCAAGCTCCCTCACTCTTCCACATGGAAAGGTGCTCTCTAAGCAACAAATTTGAGATTTCCCCACACTTCACTTCTCACAGTAACTCTACTGTTTAGTAACTGTGATCTTGAGCAAGTTAATTTTTCTGAGGATGTGGGCCTAGATGGCCACAAAGGCACTTTCCAGCTCCAGATCTATCATCCCATTATCCTACTGAAAAAAAGCTGCCCAGGAGTATCTGTTGTTAAGTGAGCTTCTGGTTTTTCTAGAGATGTCCTAGGTTGGTGTTGTCTGTGAGGGTCTTCTCTGCATTCATTTAAGATGTGCTGCTTCTCTGTGATGTCCCTTGACTCTGACCCTGAGCAACTCTCACCCATAAAGCATCCTTCTTTTGGTATCAACCAACACATAGAAGGACTCCTAGAGTCAGGGAGAAGAGAATGGGGTGACCAGTGAGAGGATGGACATCACATAAAGGGTGCCTGTGTTGCTCTCCACAATGGACTATTTCCCTGGGTACAAATTTATCAGAATGGAGGGTGGGGGAGTCATTAAAATGCACCCTCTGCCTCCTCTCTCACCTCTATCCAGTTCTCCCTTCCTTGAATCTCTACCAAAACAGCTGCCCCCTTTTGCCTCAGTCCCTTGGATTTTGAAAGAATAGAAGTTAGAGTAAATTAGTGAATAGAGCATAGGACTTAGAAGCAAGAGACCTACCTAAGTTTGAATCTCAAATCAGACACATAATAGCTATGTGCTCATGGCTAAGTTTCTTAAAGGTCCAGAGCTTCAATTTCCCTTCTATAAAATAGAGTTGTAATAGTGTTTGCATCACCCACTTCACAAGGTCATTTTGAAGAAAGCATTTGGCAAACTTTAGAGGACCCTATAAATATGAGTTGTTAGACTCACTAGGGAGTAGAGAAAATGGTTTCAAGATATTGAAGTGAAAGGTCACAACTGCCAAACCTTTTCCCCAAACCTCTTCAACAACTACAGAAAACACACCAGATCAAATTCTGAGTGGGAAATCCAAGAAAAAAAATCACAGTGAGTCATTTTTCCAGCCCAGGGCAAGAGGACAGGAAACAAAGTCTGTGGACACTGGAGAGGGAACTGGCCAAGAACACAGAACAGCAGAAGTGGCACCAGTGGTGGCAGCAACACCAAGCTATGGTAGGGGTCAGAGAAGTGAGGAGTAACCCAGTATCCAGTTCTTAAGCCCAGACAGTAGGGGAGCTTGAAGACCTGAAATAGATCCTGGGGGACCCCTGTACTAGCACTGGAAGCAAGAACAAGTGTTATTTGGCAACTCACCCATTACCAAGTTCTGGGTCACAGCTCCAGGGCAGAGGAGCAATCTCTGTCACACGGGAGCAGGGACACTATCTATATAAAGATAAGAGCGCAGGTCAAGAGGGCAGTAACCAGCTTTCTTCCTGGATCATACTATGTTGGAAATAGTGAAAACTTAGAGGCACTCACTGAGCTGTAAAAGCAGCAACAGGACACAAAGACAGAAGATCAAACCAGATGTTTCCCCCCATCCCCAGAGGTGAGCAGAGGTTGATTCTAATGTAAAGTTCAATGCCAAGAAATAGGCTAAAAAAGTGAGCAAACAACAAGAAAGTAATCTGACCATAAAAAGCCACTATGGTGACAGGGAAGTTCAAGACACAAAAAACTGAGAAGACAATGACATTAAAACCTCTACAAGCAAAGCCTCAAAGAAAATGCAGATTGGACAGAAGCCTAACAAGAATTCCTAAAAGAGCCAAAGAAAGATTTAAAAGTAACAAAACAAACTTTAATCAAATATGAAGGGTAGTGGAAAATGAGAAAATAAATAAGAGCTACATAAGAAAATTATGAAAAGGGAATTAACAGCTTGTCAAAAGAGGCACCAAAAAGTACTGAAGAAAATAACTCCTTAAAAATGAGAATTGAACAAATGGAAGCTACACGAATTCAAAAGACTAAAGAAAAAAATAGAAGAAAATGTGAAATATTTCATAGGGAAAACAACTGACTTGGAAAATAGGTCAGGGAGAGATAGTTTAAAAATTTATTGGTCTACCTGAAAGCAATGAATAGAAAAGAGTCTACACATCATATTTCAAGAAATTTTATAAAGAAAAACTGCCAGACATCTTGGAAACAGAGGACAAAGTAAAAATTAAAGGAATGCATTGATCATCTCCTGAAAAAAAGCCCCAAATAAAAACTCCCAAGAAGATTACAGTCAAAATCGAGAGCTCCCAGATCAAGGGGAAAATACTGCAAGCAGACAGAAAGAAATAGTCCAGATATCATGGAACCACAGTTGGAATAACACATTTAGCAGTTACCACTATAAAGGAGAAGAAGGCTTGGAAAATGATAGTTCAGAAGTCAAAGGAGCTAGGATTACAACCCTGCAAAACTGTGTATAATGCTACTATGGGAATATTAATGCAATGAAACAACTTTCAAGCACTCTTGATGAAAAGACCAGAGCTAAATAGAAATTTTGACATTTATAAGAATCAAGAGAAACATAAAAAAGATAAATGAGTGAGAAATCATAAGAAACTAAACAAGGTTAAAGTGTTTACATTCCTATATGAGAAGACATAACATAAAAATATATATAATACAAAATATCTAAGAACTGTGTGTCACTATAAGGATAGTTAAGTTAGACAAAAGCCATGGGTATTATTGCCTATTATGTTGTGATTATCTCAAAAGAAGAATGGAAGGGTGAAAAAGAGGGATGCACTGGGATAAGAAGAAGGGAGAGGAAGAATGGGGGAAATTGTCTCATAAAAAAAGTCATACAAAGAAGAGTTCATACAATGGAGGGGGAAATTGTGGGGGTAGCAGGTAACACTTCAACATCACTCTTATCTGAACTAGTTCAAGGGTGAAAGAATAAATAAATAAATACACACACATACATGCATACACACAGAGGTATAAAAATTTATCTTAACCAATAGGTAAGTGGGAAAAAGAAGGATAGATTAAGGGAGGCAATGGTCAGAAGCAAAACAGACCCTGGAGGAGGGGGCAGAATGAAAAAGAGAAAAATAAATATAAGAGAATAGAGTGGACAGAAATACATAGTAGGAATTATCACTATGAATATGAATGAAATTAACTCACCCATAAAATGGAAGAGAAGACTATATTAAAAACCAGAATCCAACAATATGTTGTTTGCAGGAGACACACTTGAAACAGAAAGATACACACAGAGTTAAAATAAAGGGTTAGAGCAGAATCTTTATTCTCCAGCTGAAGTAGAGTACTCCATAAGGGAGGAGATACAGAGGGATACAGGGAAAGCTCTGTCTGGTTTGGGGGTCAAAAAGCCTAAGTGTGAAACTTATCTCTGTTGCTACCTTTTGACCTGGGGCAAATTAGTTCCCCTCTCTAGGGCTACGGTTTTCTCATCTGTTAAGATAGAATACCAGATTCTAAGGACCCTTTCAGCATATAAAGCACCACCCTCTTATCACAGATGTAAGCACTGATCACTCCCATTCTGCTCTAACATATAGTCTCTTGTCCCTTTTACCCTAGCAGAGCCCATCTTTATTTCATTGCGTCAGAATTACTTTGGGGACAGACAAGCAGAAGTTCAAGAGAGCCATATATCTCAGCTTGATCTAGAGGAGATTCCCTAAAGTTTGAACTGCCTAAAAAATGGAATAAGCTGCCTTTATGGGTAGTGAGTACCTTTACTCAGAGTCTCCCAGCAGAGGTTGGTTGTTATCTGTCAGGCACTACCAAGAAGATATGCTCCTAGCTGTGAGTCAATACAACCATTTTTTAAAATTAAATTTTGTGTTTATTTTTAGTTTACATCATTCATTTCCACAAGATTTTGAGTTACACATTTTCTCCCCGTCTTTCCCCTGCCCACCACCCCAAAACAGTGATCCCACTGTATACCCCCTCCTCCAGTCTGCTCTCTCCTATATCCTCCATCCCTCCTCCCACTTTCCGGCAGGGCAAGATGGATCTCCTTACCCCATTGCCTGTATATCTTATTTCCCAGTTGCATGTAAAATGATACAACCATTTTGAAAAGCATTTTGGAATTATTCAAATAGAATAACTAAGATTTCTATTCCTTGTGATCCGTAGATTCCATCATTAGGCATATGCTCCAAGGGGAAAATTGATAAGAAAGTTCGCGTATAAAAACAACAACTGCAGCAAAAACAATAACAGCGAGCGTTTAAGGTTGAAGTAATTTAATGGTTTAGGGTTCGTAAAACACTGCACATATGTTACTACATTTGAATCTCACAGTAACCTTGTGAGGTCTTTGCTGTTATTTTATTTTACAGATGAGGAAATTGAGGCAGACAAAGGTTAAGCGACTTGCTTTGGGTCACAGAGCCAGTCAGTGTCTAAAGCAGGATTTAAACTCAAGTCATCTTACTCCAAGTCCAGTACTCTTACCTACTCTGCCACCTACATATCTCCCACATACACTAAAACAGTTAAAGTAGTACTTTTGTGGTAGTAAAGACATAGAAACAAAGTAGATGCACATCAATTGGGCTAGGCAAGTCATGGTACATGAATGTAGTTGTATATTCCACTGCTGTTAGAAATGACGAATTGCGATGAATATAGAGAAGCATGAGAAGATAATTTATATGAACTGAGTGCAAAGGAAAGTAGCAGGTCCAAGACAACAACATACACAGTAAGTACAATAATGTAAACAGAAAAACCAGGAAACAATTGAAAAGCTATGTTGAAAAATTACAAAGAGGAGGCATACACTCAGAGAAGAGGTATGAGAAGACACCTCCCTCGCCTCTATTACAGCCCTTTTACAGAGGTCCACAAATATAGAAGAATCCTGCATGTATTTCCAGACTTTTTGATGCATTTATCAGTTTTGCTGATTTTTTTTCTCTGCTTTTTTTCTTTAAAAAATATTTTTGTTATAGGAGGTCACCCTCTGGGAGAAAGGAGGAAAAGGGATACGTTCAAAAATTTAGGCAATGTAAAAATCAAAGATATCAATTAGAAATTATAATAATAATTATAATTATGAGAGAGATAATTATGGGAGGAGGAGAAGATATCCACCTGTATGGAAATCCATGAACTAGAATAAGTCACATTGTGTAGACCACTTCAGTGAAAAACAATGGAAGGAGAAACAAAAGAGAGATTGTGATGGAATCATATTACAGGCCACCTGGCTAGAAGGCAGAATTGGATGGTGAGTTGCAGAGACAGATTACAAACCTAGCATGGAGCAGATCTAGGAGAGTCTTCAGCTCTCTAGAGATCTCTTAGAGTACTCTTTGCCAGAAACAGAGAAGCTGAATGTTCACTTGCCTTGCTTATAATTTCATCCTTCAGAGAATGGGGGAACTACCATTTTTAATTTTTTTTGGAGGGAGGTAGGCAGGGCAATTGGGGTTCAGTGACTTGCCCAAGGTCACACGACTAGCAAGTGTTAAGTGTCCGAGGCCAGATCTGCCTCAGTTTTCTCATTTGTAGAATGAGAATACAAATTGTGCCTGCCTTCCAGGGTGGTTGTGAGGACAAAATGAGATAATATATGTAAAGCACTTTCAAACCTTAAAGTGCTATATAAATGCTAGTTAATGTTATTATTATTCTGCAGAAGAAATGAGCTCAAGCAGGACATGTGACTCATAAATAACATTCTGATTACACAAATATTAATGATTCTGATAAGGAAAGAAAAGGAGCATCATCTAAAGAAACCAGTAGAGATGCCCCAAGGATGGGTGCACATTGACACTGTTAGACTTTAAGAAGATGTGCATATTCCAAAGACATCCCCCCAAAAAAGGAAAAGGACCCATTTGTACAAAGATATTTATAGCAGCTGGTGGCTAAGATTGTGGTGCCTAAGAATTGGAAATTGAAGGATGCCCATCAATTGGGGAGTGGCTGAACAAGTTGTGGTATATGAGTAATAGAATATTATTGTGCTATAAGTAATGACAAGCAGGATTATTTCAGAAAAACTTGGAAAGACTTACATGAACTGATGCATGATGAAGTGAACAGAACCAGGAAAATGTTTTACACAGTAACAGTAATGCTGTTTGATGAAGAACTGTGAATGACTTAGCTATTCCCAGCAATACAATGATCTAAGACAGTGGTTCTCAACCTTCCTAATGCCGTGACCCTTTAATACTCATATGTGGGTGTATCTGCACGTGGGCAGACCCTCCTGGAAACGGATAGAGGGCCGATGTCTCGGTTCCTAAGACCATCAGAAATATGTGTTTTCCAATGGTCTTAGGTGACCCCATTCAACCCCCAAAGGGGTCGCGACCCACAGGTTG
The DNA here is from genome assembly GCA_028627135.1 of Pseudochirops cupreus. NCBI lineage: Eukaryota > Metazoa > Chordata > Mammalia > Diprotodontia > Pseudocheiridae > Pseudochirops > Pseudochirops cupreus. The sequence continues at coordinate 115,608,772 of CM053582.1, read as the reverse complement.
AGAATCATTGATCTAAGACAATCCCAAAGGTCTAATGATGAAGTATGCTATCCACCTCCAGAGAAAGAACTAGTATTGATTGAATACAAATTGAAGCATGCTATTTTCACTTTCTTTCTTTCTTTTTCCTTTTGTTTGCGTCTTCTTGCAGAAAATGACTAATATGGAAATGTTTTACATAATTGCACATGTATAACCTATATCTGAGAGCTTACTGAATCAGGGAGGGGGAGAGGAGGGAGAGGAAGGGATAACATTTGGAACTCAAAACTTTAAATAAAAATGTTAGAAAATTGGAAAAAATAAAAAGATGAGCATAGAAATGGAAGCAAGGAAAGGCAATGGAAAATTAATACAAAGGCGTGTCAGAACCCTGAAAAATTAGAGATAGGAGTGCAAAAGTTCAGAAAAAGTTGAGACTGGTGAGGCATGCTAATGAAAGCAAAAAAGGATTTTTTTAGGTCTATTGGAGACAAAGAAGAGATCAAGGGTCAAGAAAGGACTCCTTCTTGGACTGGATGGAGGAATGATAAGAGATGATAGAGAGAAGGCAAAATTCCTTTTAATTTCTGTTTTCTTTACCAAGGAGAAATGGTCTTCACCCTGGGAAGTATAGAACAAAAGTGTCTGATGGAAATAAAGTCCAAGAAGAGTAAAGAATTGTAGAGGGAGCACTAAGCTTGCTGAGTTCAAGTCATCAGGACCCAGGTGAACTACATTGAGCTGCGATGAGTGATCTTTGAAAAATACTAGAGTCTACGAGAGGTGCTGGAAGATGCCTCTCACTTTCAGAAAGGTGATGAGTGTTCAGACTATAGTCTAATGAACTTAATTTCCATTCCTGGCAAAATTCTAGAATGTATTATTAAGGGGAAAGATTGTGAACATTCAGAAAGGAGAGCAGTGATCACTGTAGGGGTTCATCAAGAATAACTCCTAACATTTCTGGCAAGGTGGAAGAGAACTCCTGATCCCCTTTATCCTCCAACAAAAGCCGTAGAAATATTGCTAAGAAAAAGAAAAGCAGAGAGAGAAGAAAATTCCTTTTTTTTCTTTTTTCTTTTCTAGATTGTCTCTTTCTCTTCAGGCTGGATGTGCAACAGCTACTGGCCTGATCCCACTGCTGATCGGCGTGGAAGCTTTAAATACCCCTGTGTCCAACCAGGGCTGGTTCACTCCTCCTTGAACAGTCTGGTGGCCCTAGCACCCAGGGGCTCACCATATTGGTTCCAGACTTCATATAGACACCTAATTGACTTTAGCCCTACTGTAGCTCAGAACTGCTGAACCCCAACAATCCACCAACAATCTTCCTTAACAGCAGAGACTACAGATGCACCACTAAGAAGTATGCAAATTCTTTTCAAAAAAGTTTATTTTAGGGGTGGCTAGGTTGCACAGTGAATAGAGCACCAGCCCTGGAGTCAGGAGGACCTGAGTTCTCTCCAGCTTCAGACACTTAACACTTACTAGCCATGTGACATTGGGCAAGTCACTTAACCCCAATTGCCATGCCCTCCCCCCTGCCAAAAAAAATATATATACATACATACATATATATATATATATATATACATATATATATATATATTTTTTTTTGAAATTAAAAGAGAGACCTAGCTGCTGCTAGAGATACAATAGCCACCTCTTCCTGCCACTGCTAGGACCACTGCCTCAGACACTGACATGGCTTCCCCAGGACTGAGAAAGTACCATTACCCCATGCTACCCCAAAGAGGAAATAAAGAAGAAGAGAGGGACCATCTTTAACACCTCTGACCCAGGGGCTCTCCCAGATTGTGACTGAAGATATAAATATAATGGCAGTGATCACTGTAGGGGTTCATCAAGAATAATTAATAACATTTCTGACAATCCTTGCCTTCAGGGAGCTTGTATTCTAATGGTGAAAGAAAAGGGATAAAGAGGAGCTGAGAAGGAATAGGGGGGCAAAGGTTCCCCAGCATGGCAATGGGGATGACTTGGGAGTCCTGTGGAGGCCTGGATCTTGGCAAGATAAGGTCCAAATCAACCTACTGGGGCCCATGGTGGTTGCAAGGACAACATCCATTTTTCTGTGAAGAGGAAGAAGAAATGCCTGTGTGGACATGGCTCAGAAGTGGCCAGTCTTGTCCCATGCTGCCAGGGATGAGAGATGAGGAGGGGGGAGGAAGCTGGGCCACTCCCACAGATGGACGGCTAAGGAGGCAGTCTGTGGCTACTCCCTGGATGTGCTCCCCCTCGCCAGTGTAATGTCCCTGATCTGAGGGAAAGAAGGGAAGGAGAGAAGCTGCCACAGCCATCTCCTGAGGGTCATGGGCCAGAGAGAGACATTTCAACTTCAGCCAACATGCCTTCCAGGGACTAGAACGGGAGGGGGACAGAAAGCCTAGAAGAGAGATCTGAGG
>CM053582.1:115568068-115606264 GCA_028627135.1 Pseudochirops cupreus | reverse complement strand
AGGCTCCTAAAGCATGCAGCAGGTGCTAGCAGCTTGCCCCTGCCTCTGTCCCCCAGCTGGGACAGGCCCGACCTTCACCCTTGCTGTGATCACAGCTTGAAACACCCTCTGCCTTTTATTTAATAAGAGCCAGTGTTTATATAGTGTGTTGAGGTTTGCAAAGCCCTTTATATGTATCATTTGATCCTTACAATAACTCTGGGAGGAAGGTTCCCTTACTATGTTCATTTTCAAGATGGGGAAGGAAACTAAAGTGTAATGATAAAGGGACTTGCCCAAAGTCACACAACTTCTAAGTGTCCAGGTGGGATTTGAACTCAGGTCTTCCTGACTCCAAACCGAGCTAGAAGAGTGCCAGATTTTGGAGTCGGAGGACCTGTGTTCAAGTGCCACAGGCCATCTAATCCAACACCCCCATGAGGAGACTGAGGCCTAGGGAGGTTGGGATGTGCTTTAGGTCACCTTTGCCATATCAGAGGCAGGATGTGAACCCAAAGCCAGCGTCTTTTGCGATCTACAATCTTCCTCTGTCTAAGCCCATGTCCACCACCGTGCATGGGGGAAAGGGAGATATCAGAAACCCAAATCATCTTACTGTTGCATGACTGCGAACAAGTCACTTAACTTCTCTGGGACCCAGTTTCTTCATCTGTTAAATAAAGTAATTAGACTAGATGGTCTCTTCTAGCTCTGAGTCTATGATCTTATGATTTGCCTTTTTCAAATATTAAAGCGGGAAGCATTTTTTTCCATAGAAGCAACAAGGTGGGGGAAGGGGAGGGGGGATGGGTTGTGGTGTGGAGCTAAATTGATGGATCACATTCAAGTCAAAGAAATAATCTGCCTCAGTAAAGAAATTCTGCAATATTAAAAACCCAAGGGACAAAACTAATGCAGAATCTCTAGCTGAATCTGCAACAAAGGAGAGAGAAGAAATGCCAAAATAAATTAAATAATAAATGTATTAAAGAAATTGAAAGCAGATTCTAATGGAGGAGTGTGGGGAAAGGCAAGAAAAGAAACAAAGGAACCACTGACAAAAATGCAAAGCGTCGCAGGAGATTCGCAAACATTGGCAGAGGAAGCAAAAACAGGATAAATGGAGTCAAGCAAAGCTCAATGGGCAACGAGGAGGAAATCGAGGAACAAGCCTCAATGCTGATTCCTCAAAAAAAAAAAAAATTGCAGCCATAGTCCCTGAGTCTATGGGAAGGACTGAAGAAGCTGGAGGGAGAGATTTTTAAAAGGACTAAGCTTGAATATGAAAAGAGAGGTTAGGAAACCAGCGCTCTGCCACGGACTCTTCTTGCTAAACACCCTGTGGAAAGAACCTGCCTGCAGACTTAACCTGGCGTTAAAGGGATAGTGGGACAGTCATACAATGGAGGGGTGTGGAGTGTGAGAGGAGGGAGAGAGAAGGAGGAGGAAGAAGAGAGAGGGAAGGAGAAAAAAGGAAAAGACAAAAAGAGAGAGGAGGGAGAAAAGAGAGAAGAGGAAGAGAAAAGAGACAGAGAGAGAAAACAGACAGATAGACTTGGGAGCAGAACCATGCCCAATGCTTGCTTGCTTGCCCCACTCAGTATTTTGAAGAAACCTGGTGATCACTCACTCACAGTTCTTGCTCTGAAACAATGGAAAGCTGGTCTACCACGGCAGATCTGTAAATGTAAAAATGCCCTAAGTGAAAACCCTGCTCCTAACTGGGGGTTATGAGAAATTGAACATCCTTTCCTTTACCCTGTCTGGTATTGGAGAGGATTGCAGGGTTGCAGCCAAGGAATGCATGTACTAGGTGCCTTGATAAGTCATCTACAATGATGATTTCTGCCGTTCTAATTGCAATTGTTATAAGTATGACATCAGAAAAACTGCAGGTAAAGTGACGAAGGGAAGAAACTCATGGGATGGGATCCTTGAGTCACGAGACTTGAACTCCAGACTCACAACATCACCATCACCCACAGTGAGGGATCCCTGACAGCCAGCAGCTCTGAGTCAATTAGAGAACTTGGGAACCCTCCCAGAACACCCTCTGGTGCTTAATTGGGCTTTCTTACTCTGGACCTTTGCCGATGGCATGACTGGGCTCATTACTGGGGGAACCTGGCCGTTGTCAACCGAGAGGAATCGATTTCTCACATTCTTTGGTTTTCAAAATCTGCTATCGAAGAAACCTGGGGAGAACCACTGAAAGATTTTGTTGTCGTTGTTGCTTTGAGACTGGATCTCCTTGTCTTACCCATGAAGTGGCCACTCTTGGACTCAACCCTAATGCTGATCTTCTTTAAAGTTTTGACCTATTTTGTTTCCAATCTGGGCTGGTTCATCCTACCTCAATGAGCCTGGTGACCCTACACCAAGCCTGAGGATGCCAAGCTTGGTGCAGGCATCCCATTGCCTTTAGCCCACTTTCAACTCAGAACTCCCCAACTCAAGCAGCCCACCAGCCTCAGCCTCCCCAATCGCAGGGACTTGAGACATTGCACCACCATACTAAGCTATTGTCAGTTTTAAAGGCTTTCTAATTTATAACCTTAAATATGTATTGAGCCGTTTTATTTTTCAATAATTATATTTTAAAATCTCAAATATTAAATTGTTTCTATTTTTCTTTCAAAAGCTTACAGATTTTACTTGATGTTTCTGACTAATCTAGTGACAGTTTCCTAAATAAAAGAATAGTATCTTGTTTTCCTGATAGGAAGTTTATCTTGGTCTTTTAAATTGTGAATTTTTACATTCTTTGATCTCTTTCTTATTTTTAAATATCTTTTCTCAAGCAAAATGTTCAAAATTTAGGAAATGTAATTTTTGGTATAATATACACATGGGTAGGTTTTTTAGAGAGCAGAGAAGAAACAGATCCATGATGGTGGAAACGGGCAATTCCCAGAGGAGACAGGGAGGGATGGGATCAGGGCACAGGTGGCCTTGGAGAGAACAGGCACCATTTCATCAGAGATGGGTAATAAGAAAGAGAGAATGAAAGATAAAAGGGAGAAGATTGAAGATCAGTTGAATTAGGGGAGAAAAGGAAGCTAGCGATAAATAGATGGCCTCTTTTCTCTATAAAATAGAAGGCAAAATTCTCTTTTGAGAGGGAAGAGTAGGATAGGAAGCTTGACGAGAGGAGAAAAGGATTTGGAACTGATGTTATGGATTGAAGTCCAGTTGAGGAAGAATAAACAAATTGTTGTTCAGGAGCGAGAGCCCAGTTAAGACGCTGAGGTTCTTCTTTAATGCTTTTCTCTTGGGTGGCTCACAATTTTAATTCTTCTGAAACTGGGACATAATTTTCAGTCATGCAACACTTTGACACAAAAAGGGGCAGAGGGAGACTTTGTTTGAGGAAGAAGCTCAAAAGGATTATAAGCACTGCACAATTTCCCAAAAGAAACCCAGTCCACTCACTCTCCCTTTTATAGTCTACTCACAGTGAATTTGCAAGGGATACCTACTAATGAACAAGCTCTGTGGATTACCACTGCATATCAAAGCTCGAACAATAGGCCGTTTTCATCCACTTGGCTTTTCTTGTGTAGATTGTTATGCCAAACTCTTTTAAGTGATTATGACTCTTTTCTTAGAAGACTCTGCAGTGTTCTGAGGCATATTGCAGTCAACACAATGGTCCCCCACTATAAGGAGCATCCAGAGGAGGTCAGCATCTACAAAAAAAAAAACCCAACCTCTTTGTTTTGAACTCTCTGCTGGACAACCCTCATGATGGTGACAGACGCTTTTGATAAGCATACATCCCTATCAGATGATCATTAAGCAAAGTTATGTCTGTTACATTATATTATTTTGATATGTGTGTATGTATGTGTATTCTTGGAAGACGCCACACAGAACAGGGAGCTCTTAACCTTTTCTGTGTCATGGACACTTCTGGCAGTCTGGTAAAGCCCTATGAGCCCCTTTCAGGCAGCTAGGTGGTATAGTGGATGGAATGCTGGCCCTGGAGTCAGGAAGGCTCATTTTGGTGAATTCAAATCTGGCTTTAGCAAATCACATCACCTTGTTTGCTTCAGTTTCCTCATCTGTAAAATGAGCTGGAGAAGGAAATGGCAAACCACTCTAGTACCTTTGCCAATATGGGGTCACAAAGAGTCGGTGTGACTGAAAAATGACTAAACAACAACAAACTGAGGGGACTTGCCCAAAGTCACAAAAGTAATCGGTCAGCTTTGATCCCTGAACTTGAACGAGGAGCAACTGAAGAGTGGCATCAGCACACCTGTCCGGGACATCTTCTGCTTTGGTTTCAGAGGAAGCAGGCCAGAATGGCCTGGGAGGGAGTCCCCTTTTTGTGTTTCAGCACATTCTTGCTGTCCACTCTGTCCCCCTTTGCTTCCCAGATCATGTCTATACAGTTGGCCTGGAGGGGATGGGGTGCAGGGAGGGAGGGACTGTTTCCCCTGCTCAAGCAGCCGCAGGGGTGTGAACACCATGACAACATGCACAGTCCCCCTGGGAAAGAAAACCATAAAACCCAATTGAGGGAAATCAAGAAAATGAAATAATTTGGGAGAAATTCAGTGTTCCTGGATAGTTGGATTCAAGTAATTATGTAAGTAAGGCCTCCTGAATAAATCTGTAGATCTAATGCAATGCTAATTTTTAAAAAATACCTATAGGTTTCTTCTTAGAAGTTGATAAAATCACAACAAAACTTATATGGAAAACTAAACAAGTCAGAAATAGCGAGGATTAATTGGGAGAGAGAGGGTTAGAAGGGGGGGAAGGAAATTAAAGTAGGAGGAATTCTCCTCTAAGACTTTAAAACATGTTATAAAATAGTCCTCTTTAGGGACAGCTAGATGGCATAGTGAATAGAGCACTACCCTGGAGTCAGGAAGACCTGAGTTCTAATCCTACCTCAGACACTTGACATATTTACTAGCTGTGATATCTTGGGCAAGTTACTTAACCCCAATTGCCTTGCCTTTCCACCCTCCCCCTCCAAATACTCCTCATTAAAATGATCCAGCCCTGAGCAAAAAATAGAAAAATAAGAGTGAATCAGATTAAGGATCCCCAAAATAAAGTTTAAAACATGCAAAAGATTAAGTGATAGACCCAATTAGCAATAAAAACTGGGCAAAATAATTTTCATATGAATAGAGAATGAAGTCTGGAGTTGGAAAGACTCATTTTCATGAGTTCAAATCCAGCCTTAGACACTTACTAGCTCTGTGGCCCTGGGCAAGTCACTTAATCCTGTTTGCCTGAGTTTCCTCATCTGTAAAATGAGCTGGAGAGGGAAATGGCAAACCACTCCAGTATCTTTGTTGAGAAAATCCCAAATGGGGTCATAACTGAAAAATGACTCAACAACCATGGATGGGAAAACCAGCTAGCATTATGATAAAAAAAAAAAAAATCCTTCCTTCATATACCACAGCAATGTCAGATGCTGAGTATGCCCAACTTGAAAAGCAAACAGTTATTTGTTGGGGCAAAAAAGACCCAAAGACCCCTTGTTTAGCCTCCCACCCAGGTATGAGAGAACGTCAAGATGTCATCCCAGTGCTGGAAACTGGTGGAGTCCCTATGATTGAAACCAATGGTAGAGAGAAAACAATGCTTGTAGGCTTGAAGGATGGGGACTGTGTGGAAAAAAGAGACTATTAGTGACGGAACAGCATAAAAACATGGGCATGGGGTGTGAGTCAATGGACACTGTGAATGAGTTGGGATGTTGTTTAACTGTGGGTTCCTGGGCAATCCAAGGGGTCACTTCAGGTCTTTGGGTACAGAGCCTTAGGAGGTTTGGATTGTCCCCTCAGGTGGACCTCCATAGAACTAACTGAGAATTAAAGCAGACACTCCTAACCTTTTTTCGGCCAGTGAAAATGAGTGTGCTCTGAGTCCAACCTTCACAGAATGATTCAGCATTTGGGGGAACAATGGTTACAAAGCTCTGATGATAGAAATATCTGATTGGCATGGTTCTGAACCCCTGGTGGTTTCTTCACGAGAAAGAAAGCATCTAAAGTAATGTAAGCAGACCCAGAGCCAAAAGAGAGTGTGTATGTGTCTATAGCAAATCAATTCCAGCTGGATCCCAGAGTTAAACATTAGAAATATACTTTTAAAAGTTAGACAAAAATGGAATAATGTATCTATCTCCATTGCAGAGGATGAGTAGGCATCTAGCTATTAAGCCAACAATTCAATCTGTAATGTCTTCAAAGTGGGAACATTTTCCATAACTTAGAGAATTGTCATGGAGGCCAAGTCTCCTAAGCAATCAAATTATAAACATGTATTAAGCACCTACTATGTGCCAGGTTCTAGGGATACAAAAAGAGGCAAAAGACAGTTCCTGCCTTCAAGAAGCTTACACTCTAATCAGCGATATAACACACAAAGAAATATGCACAAACAAGCTATGTATGGGATAAAGAGGGAAGAGGGAAGGTGCTAGATTTAAGAGGGGTTGGGGAAGTCTTCCTATAAAAGGTGAAATTTGAGTTGGGACTTCAAGGAAGTCAGTAGGCAGAACTGAGGAGGGAGAGCATTCCAGGCATGGGGGACAGTCAGAGAGAATGCCAGGAACTGAGAGATAGAAAGGAGGCTGGTGTTACTGGATAGGGAGCAACTGGAGTTTATTGAGCAGGGTGGTGACATAGTGGGACCTGTGCTTTAGAGAAATCTCTGGTGGCTGAATGGCCCCTGTGGCCAACCTGATGGTGAGCCTCTCTGAACTAGGCTGGTCCTCAGAGGATGGGCACATGGTCTCTTCTTGAGTCTAAACTCATCTTTCTAGTTTGATAACACCTACTGGTTTGTATTTCGTTGGCATAGCCCTTGAGGGCAGCTAGGTGACACCGTGGATAGAGTGTTGTGCCTGGAGTCAGGAGGACCTGAATTCAAATGTGGCCCCAGCCACTTACTAGCTGTGTGACCCTGGGCAAGTCAGTTAGCCCAGTTTGCCTCAGTTTCCTCATCTGTAAAAGATAGTACAGTATCTTTGCCAAGAAAACCTCTAAAAGGGGTCATGAAGAGTCAGGTCATTACTGAAAAACAACTAAATAACAAGAGGTCTTTGAGAATCCAGAATTTTCTCCATGCTATGATGAGAACTTTAGCAGAGATAAAGAAAAATTAAAGAATTTACTGGAGATACTGTAAATAGATTTTGCTTCCCAAAGTTGAAATTTGCTGCACAACAAAAATAACATGATAGTGGTCAAAATTAGATTGAGATTGGTGCAAAATTTCATAGCAAATATATCCAAAAGATACACATATTCACGGACAGCACCCAATCTATATTGGACAAGTGATTTACAAAATAAGCTAGATAATATGGAATAATATATTATATAGTTTAATGGGATATGATATACACGGCATATGTAATGCACAGAATCACTTGCACAAATTTTATTTTTACTAATAAGCATAGGAGGTGGGTCCTGGACCTATGACATCATTGATACAAAGAAAGGCCAGAGGCGGACAATTCCTCTACCAACGCACATTGTTACCTTCTCGGTATCTCGTGGTCATAGAGAAATGCCTTGGGAGGTTAGGGGCATTGTCCAATCACCACATCGTCTACTTGTTTCCCATTGACCACACAGGCTCACACAGAAGTTGGCTGAAAGCCAGGTCTTACTGGCACCAAGGACAGCTCTCTATCCACTTAGCCACACTACCTCTCTCTGAGTTCATTCATAAGCAGAGAAGAGTTAATTAAACCAACTCTCAAGTACAGCTTTCTTGCTCATCAAATTGGAAGAAATAAGAGTGACAAAAATTAGTGCCAATGGCTATGGGGAAATGGTTACACAAATATTGTTCCTAGAATTACAAATCAGTTGAATCTATTTAAAGGGGACGCAACAAGAGTCACAAAAACAAACATCTGTTTTAGACTCAGTAGTCTCATTATTGGAAACAGAACCTAAGAATAGTATCTTAATGAAAAGAAATATAGGTAGCACAGTGAATAGATTTAGAATCAGGAAGACCTGAGTTCAAATCCAGCCTCAGACACTTTCTAGTTGTGTGACCCTGGGCAAGTCACTTAAACTCTGTCTCCCTTTCCTTATCCGTAAAATGGGGGTAATGATAGCAACTAACTCCCAGGGTTGTGGTGAGGATCAAATGGTATAATGCTTGTAAAGTGCTTTGTAAATCTTAAAGCATCATATAAATGCGTGGCTATTATTGTGTATTATTCTGTTTACATGACAACCTTATTTGTGATTTCAAAAAGCTAGGAATAACCTAAATATCTAACAGCAAGTGAAAGGCTGAATACACTATACTGTATTAAAGGAGTAGAACATCACAACGGTCAATAGGATAAATATGAAGGAATTCAGAAAGAGGCGAAACAAAGGAAAAATAGAAGCTAAGGATGGACAGCGAGGTTCCAATTATTGCGAATAATTATTCCCCTGAAGTGCCCACATGTATTCCAATTTGCCCTGCTCGAAGTTACAGTTATGTAAAACAGGGTAATTGGTTCCAACCCAATGGAAATCTATAGCTCAAATTTGAATAATGTGACCAGTCAGGGAGAAATTTCTTGCACTAATTGGGACTTAGCTGTATACTGACCATGACTATACAACATCAAATAAAATACTTTTATAAATACAGAGATGAAGGAACAGAAAATAGGAGGAAACGCCAAGGGAGGGACTGGTAGGCTATCCTAAATGCATCACATATATCAATACTTACAAGTGTGTGTTTATTTGGTTTTGTTGCTGTTGATAGTTAAGTCCTTCAAAAAAAAAAAAAAGAATAAGACCCTGCCAGGATAACCACATTTCCTTTTTTGGCAGTGTTATTGAACTGTTGGTAGATCAGGAGAATGTTACAGACTTGGATTTCAACTAGGCACTGGCAAAATCCTGGAAAAGAGAGATCTGTGAACTAGCCAGTTCAGTAGATTTGGAGCTGGTTGAATGACTGGACCCAAAGCACGGTGATTAATGGATTGATGTCAACCTGGGAGGTGATCTCTAAGCTTGTCAGCATTTCTATTGATGACTTGGATAAAGCCATAGATGACTGCTTATTGAATTTGCAAATGCTTCAAAACTAGGAAGGAAAATTAACATTCTGGCCACACACTTGGATCTATAAAGACCTTAGCAGTGAAGAATAGGAATTCTTAGCCTGGGGACCATTAAAAAAATTTTTAAAGAAATATTTTGATGACTCTATTTCAACACAATTGGTTTTCTTTCCAATCTTAGGTATTTTTTTAATTTTTAAAGAAAATCTTGAAGACAGTATTTCAACACAGCTGGTTTTCTTTCCAATCCTATGTATTTTTTTAATTTTTAAAGAAATATTTTGAGGACTCTATTTCAACATAGTTTGGTTTTCTTTCCGTTCCTATGTGTTTTTTTATTATTAAAGAAATATTTTGATGACTGTATTTCAATATAGTTGGTTTTCTTTCCAATCCTATGTGTTTTATTTTATGCATTTGAAAACATTATTCTGAGAAGCGGTGCCCATAGGCTTCCCAGGCTGTCAGAGGTCCATGACACAAAAAAGGTTAAGAAACTTTGGACTAGAAATACGAGCTGAATCTCTTGAGGTGAAATGTAATCTCTATGAGTGTAAAGTCCTTCATTTGGGTACAAAATAAAGCTTAAGATGTTGGGGTATACCTAGAGTGCAGCTTGTGTGACAAAGACCTGGGCGGGAGGGGGGAAAGGGGGCGAGGCAGGGTGGGTTGGATGCCCTACCAGTTCAATGAGAGTGAACAGTTTGATATGGCAGCCAAAAAAACCCAGCGCTCTCATTAGGCTATCTGAGCAGGAGAGAGGGAAGAGTCCCAATAATCAATGGGCTTGGGGACTGGCATTACAGCTAGAGAACCAGGAATGAGGAGGAACTAGTTGACTTCTAAGGCTATCCACTTCATTTTTATATAGCTCTAATTATTAGGAAGTTTTCCTTGCATCAAACTTAAATTTATTTCTCTGCAACATTCACATTTTGCTCTTAATAAAAAATATTAAATGGAGACCCAGTGTCTAGAAGGAGGGAGATCTTAGTCCCTCTGTCCTCTGCCCTAGTAAAAGCTTGTTAGGGTTACTGGATTCAGTTTGGGAAGGGGTCACATTTTGAGAAGGACATGGTCCAAAAGATGTCCAGGATGTGAGAGTAACTTAAAGTCAGGCACGTGAAAATAAGTGAAAGAACCTGACAGTGTTTAATCAGGATTGGAGTTCAGAGACACTTGGTTGTTTTCAAACCCGTTTGAAGGGGTGTCCTGTAGAAGGATTAGACTTCTTCTGCCTGGCCCCAGAGAGCAGGACTAGGAACAATGGGAGGAAGTTATAGAGAAGTAGATTTAATCTTGATTTAATGGAAAACTTCCTAAGATTTACAGAGGTCTGAAAATGCAATGGGCTGCATTGGGAGGTAATTAGTTTCCTGTCACTAGAGTGAAGTCAAGAATGTTGTACAGAGCATTCCTATGCAGTTATGGAAGAGCTGGACTGGGTGATCTAGAGTCTTTGGGGGGGGGGGGGCCTCTTCTGCCTTTGCCCCTATACTAAGGCTTCCATAAAAGTCACAGGTCCTCCCAGCACACTGTGCCTTCCCCACAAACCATAGCTCCCCACATTGATCATGGCTGTCTCCAACATCACAGCACCCACATCCCACTGGTCCCACACACAACTCAGCCTGTACATATACTAGCTGGAGGGATACATATATCCTAAGAGCATCTTAGAAGAGAGTCAACCCATAGCCCCATGGACAGGCGACAGGAAGAGACAACAAGTAGAGTGATCAGGGACAGGAGTTGTCCTAGCCAACAACTCTCCTTGGACCCATTTGCGCCTTTGTAAAATCACTGAATCTCTGAACTGAAAGGCAGTCAATGACCATCTGCTCTGACCCATACCTAATATGAATGTACTTTAGATATCCAGCCTTTGCTATGTAACCCCAGTCTCAAAACCCATTGGAATAGGACTCTCCTGTTATTGGTGGAGATGGATGCTCTGCCCTGTGTGAGGGTCAGCTGAGCAATGCTCCCCTGCCTGGGCTGTCCACTATTGTCCACTCACCATCTAAGCAAACCTGGAACTTCTCATCGCTGTTTTGTGGTCAGGAAACCGGGAAGTGATGTCAACAGCTTGAGGCTTAATCCTCTGAGCCAATCCATTCTTGCAGATCGGTTCAATGCCTTTTATGGAAAAACTAACCCAACTTGCATGGGGGGAGGGGAAGGACACTGCTCCTGTCACACTTGGTAGGTCCTTACCAATCTAGAGATCATTCTCTTTGATAGGCAAAACAGGAGATGTGTTGAAGATCTCTGTCTTCTCTCTATTGTCCATTGCCATCATTCCATCCACCTTTGAGGAAGTTATCCTAACCTTTCTTTGAACCCCTCAATAGAGCTAAAGAACCTCTCCCCCACCTGACTTTTGTCTTTAGCTTTTCTCACCAGCCTTAGCTAATTCTGATTTTAAGCACTCCTGTCATTTACTCTTTCCACTCCCACCACATACTCTCTGATCCAATGACTTGCTCTTGACCACTTGGATCCTTCCTTCCAACAACATTGCATCTCTAGATTCCCATTGTTTTCACTGGCTGTTCCCCATGCCTGGAATGCTCTCCCTCCTCCATCCCCTGGCTTCTTAAAAGTCTTAACTAAAGTCCTACCTTCTGGAAGAAGCCTTTCCCAGTCCTCGTTAATCTTTAGTGCCTTCCGTCTAAGATGACTCCCAATTTATCCTGAATTTAGCTTGTTTGTACGTAGTTATTTGCATGTTTGCTTCGTTAGATTTTGAGCTTGAGAACAGGGACTGGCACATGCGACAGAGGGGGGAGGAGGAGCTGCCTTTCTTTGTTTCACCAATGCCTGGTATGTAGTAGGTGTTTAATAAATGCTAGCTGACTGCCTGGCTACAGAGCCATGCCATTTACCTGCCTTTGCTTCAAACTCCATCTTCCATCTTGCCTTTTTTTTTTTAATGTTTTACTAAAAGATTAACATTGAACAACAATACAAGTAACTAAAATTGCTTAGAAGTTATTTGCAATTCAATTAGTTAATTTCACTGCCTAAAATATATAGATATAAAAATTCAATCCTCTGCATCCCACCCTGCCAAATCCTCCTCAGGATTCCTTGCTTGGTTCTTTCATTTCCATTAACTTTTCTCTTACATGATCAGAGTGTATCTTTTATTCTTCTGGCTCCACTTTTTTTTTCCCCTTTGAATTATTTCCTTGGTTTCTTTGCTTATCTTCTGCCAGTTGGTCTTCATTGGGTTATAATTGGAACAACTTTACACAATTTAACTATCTCTTTTTCTCTCCTCAAAACGTCTATTTATATCTTAAGAATTTCGTTGTTAAGAGTTGACTTTCCTAGACTTATGTGAACTGATGCTGAGTGAAGTGAGCAGAACCAGGAGAACACTGTACACAATAACAGCCACAGTGTTCAATGATTGACTTCTATAGATTTAGCCCTTCTCAGCAATGCAAGGACCTAAAACAATTCCAAGGGACTCATGATGGAAAATGCTATCCAAATCCAGAAAAAGACTCATGGAGGCTGAATGCAGAGTGAAGCAGACTATCTTTGGTTTTGTTTTGTTTTGTTTCTCATGGTTTCTCCCACTCGTTCTAATTCTTCTATGCAACATGATTAATGTGAAAATGTGTTCAATGGGAATGTATATGTAGTGCCTATATCAGATTGCATGCTATCTTGGGGGGAGGGGAATTTAAAACTTTTGGAAGTAAATGTTGAAAAATAAAAATAAATTAACTAATAAAAAAGAGTTGACTTGCAGAATTTCAGTTCATGGGATCATTAACCTGGACATTTTGGAATGTGGCACACAGAAATCTAGTTAGATGGAACTGTGTCTGGGTTCCCTGTCCTCTATCACAGATTTTGGAAGTGGAATGGTTCTTTCTCTCTATGGATCTTATCACGTCTACCTCAGCAATGAATTCCTCCCTACTGGTGAGGTGTCATTCTCATCAGCAATCAAGCACTTATTCCATATTAAGCACTAAGGATACAAATAGAAAAATAATTCATTCCCTGTTTAAAAAAAATAACTAGTATTTCTTTAGAGATTGATGGTGCTTTACAAATATTATCGCGTCTGATCTTCTCAATACCCCTGAGAGACAGGTGCTATCATCATATCCACTTTATAGTTGAGGAAATTGTGGCATGTTAAGAGAGGCATTTTATGTGATTTGTACAGGGTCACACAGCTAGCTAATTGTCTGAGACTGGATTCTGATTTGTGTCTCCCTGATTCCAAATCCAGCACTCTAACCACTATGCCGTTTCACTGCCTCAGTTCGCCTCATCTGTCAAATGGGGATAATAACAGGATCTTTTGAAAGAGAAAGTAATCACTAAGCAAAGCCCAGAAAATTATTATTTTTCTGCTAGGAAGAGAAAGAACTCCACCAGATGCCTGGATAATTGAAATCCCCCATCACGTCTCTAGCATGCCTCCATTTGGGGCTTACTATCTGTTCTCCAAACCTCTTATTTTCCTCTTTCTGTCCAGCTGGTCTGTAGCCTATTCTGATAACAAGGTCATTTCTATTCTAGTGACACTCACCCAAATGCTCTCCACCATGCTTTCCCACTCTGGGCTTGGATTTGTTCCAGGTATACATCTTCTTAATATTCAATGCTCCCTCCCACCTTTTACTTATTCTATTCCTTTTGATTTAGGATTACTCTTCCAGAGTCATGGAGTTCATCTCCCCAAGTCTCAATGATAGCTATGTCAAATTTGCTTCCTTTCATTAAAATTTCTACTTCATTTGAGTGCAGATTTCTGTTCATTTTTTAAATTTAATTTTTCTTTTTTTTGCATGTATTTTCTGTTGAAACATAGCTAATATGGAAATAGGTTTTGCATTTTTCACGTGTATAACCAATAGTATTGCTTGCCTTCTCAAGGGGTAGGGGAGGGGCAGAGGGAGGAAGGAAAAGGATTTGGAATTTAAAATTTTTTAAAAATCAGTGCTAATACTATTTTAGTGTAATTGAGAAATATTTAATGAAATAAATCAAAGCATATATTTTAATTTAAAATTTTTATATTTTATTTTTCCAATTATATGTTAAAAACAATTTTTAATGTTTGTTTTTTAAAATTTTTAGCTAGAAATGCCCTCCCGCTTTCCCTCCTCTCCACCTCTTGAAAAGACAAACGATTTGATGTAGATTGTACATGTGTAGTCATGTGAAACATATTTCCATATTAGTCATGTGCAAAAAACCACACACAAAAAAGAAAAAAAGTAAAAAAAAAAAGTATGCTTTGGTCTGTATTCAGACTCTCTCAGTTCTTTCTCTGGAGGTGGTTAGCATTTTTCATCATAAGTCTGTCAGAATTGTCATATATCAGTGTATTGTGGAGAATAGCTAAGTCATTTACAATTGATCATCCTTAAAATATTGCTGTTACAGTGTACATACAACATTCTTTTGGTTCTGCTCACTTCAGTTTGCATCAATTCATGTAAGTCTTTCTGAAACTATCCTGCTCATCATTTCTTTTCTTTTTTCTTTTTTAAAATTAGTTAATTTGTTTTTAGTTTTCAACATTCATTTCCATAAGATTTTGAGTTTTAAATTTTCTTCCCCTCCCTCTCCCCAAGATGGTGTGTAAGCTCTACATATACATTCATATTAAACATACTTACAGAGTAATAATGTTGTAAAGAGGAATCTGAACCAATGGGAGGGACCACGAGAAAGAAGAAACAAACAAACAAACAAAAAAGGGAACTAATAGTATGCTTTGATCTGCATTCAGACTCCATAGTTCTTTCTCTGGTTGTGGATGGCATTTTCCATCATTAGTCTTTTGAAGTTGTCTTAGATCCTTGCATTGCTGAGAAGAGCAAAATCTATCAAAATCAGTCATTGCACACTGTTGCTGTTACTGTGTACAATGTTCTCCTGGCTCTGCTCATTTCACTCAGCATCAGTTCATGTAAGTCTTTTCAGGTTTTTCAATAATCTGCATATACCACAACTTGTTCAGTCATTCCCCAATTGATGGGCATGCTCTCCATTTCCAATTCTTTGCCACCACAAAAAGAACTGCTGAAAAGAGCTGATATATATATATATATATATATATTTGTACATATAGGTCCTTCTACTTTTTAAAAAAAATCTCTTTGGGATACAGACCTAGTAATGGTATTACTGGGTCAAAAAATCTGGGCAGTTTTATAACCCTTTGGGCATAGCTCCAAATTGCTCTCCAAAATCAGTTCACAACTCTACCAACAGTACATTAGCGTCCTAATTTTCCCACATCCCCACCAGCATTTGTCATTTTTCTTTTCTGTCATATTAACCAATCCAATAGGTGTGAGGTGGTAGCTGAGTTGTTTTAATTTGCATTTCTTTAATCAATAGTGATTTAAAGCATTTTTATGTGACTATAGATAGCTTTGATTTTTTTCTGAAAACTGCCTGTTCATCTCTTTTGACCATTTACCAAGTAGGGAATGATTCCTAGTCCCGTAGATTGGACTCAGTTACCTATATGTTTGAGAAATGAGGCCTTTATCAGAGAAACTTGCTGTAAAATTTTCCCCCAGTTCCCTGCTTTTCTTCTAATCTTGTCTGTATTAGATTTGTTTGTTAATTTAATGTAATCAGAATTATCCATTTTACTTCCTGTAATGCTGTCTCTTTTTTTGTCATAAGTTCTTCCTTTATCCACAGTAAGATAATAAAAATAAAAATATTTCTCAAAAACTAAAAAATGAAAAATTGTCTAGTTTATCTTGCTTGTTCTCCATGTAGGAGACTTGAGGTTTGTCTTGGCCAAAACATAGCCCAGAACCACTGAGACTTTTGCTATTGACAGATGAATAATAATGACAGGAATTTAGGTGGTTAGAGGACATTGACCGTACCTTCTTAGCCTACCTTTTGTTGTATCCAAAGAAATATATATGAATTATCTGAACTCTAGTTATTGTAATAATAATAGCTAACATTTATATGGCACCTACTATGTAACAGGCACTGTGCTGTGCTTTACAATTATTATTTCATTTTATCCTCACAAGAACCCTGAGAAGTAGTTGCTATTATTATCCCCTTTTTACAGATGAGGAAACTGAGGCAGAGAGAGGTTAAGTGACTTGCCCAGGGTCACACAGCTAGAAAGTGTCTAAGGCCAGATTTGAACTCAGGTTTTCCCAACTCTAGGCACAGTACTTTATCCACTGTGCCACCTAGCTACCCTAAGAAGGCTTTCATCTTTGATTTAGACAAAATAGTTGAAAATGAAAGAGTGGGGACACCCCCCCTAGTTTTTGTTAGGTAGATGGGGTGGTTTTAACAAAGAACTGTACGTCTGTCCTTATCAGGGAGATATTTTAGCCATCATACCCTAACTAACTGAGGGTAAGATGGCTTTGTGGAGACAAATACCTCAGTGTTTGGCAAAACAGTGTACTTAGCAATGGACAGACCCAACACAAATGCCACATCCATTGAAGAATGGCCCGAGTGAGTCCAATGGAACCTAACTCAAAGGAGAATAAATGAAAGCAGTGTAATGACGTCACCAGAAGATGTCAGGGGTCCTTCAGTGTTGGAGGCTCAAATTGCCCTCACTCACACACATTTCCCACATCATTCTCACTCTTCCCTCTGATGTTGTGTGTATTTGTGAGAAAGTGTGTGTCCCATATTTGGTAGACAAGGCTTCTGTTTCAAAGCTTCTTATTAGGGTTTTCTTTAAATGTCTTTGCTTTGAACTGATTGTGTCCTCTGGCTCACTGAACACACTGGTTGGGGCTCATGATCTATCAACTTGAAAGGATATGGACCCATAGACTATTTTGAACTAGGGTTAGTTACTCCAGGGAAACCATGAATAAGAGGGCAGTGCTACAGGTGCCACACTCATATTTTGTATACTCACATATAGATATTTGAGGTGATAGATATATTCCTGGCTTGTAGTTCCACATTCAGAGCTATTGGTTGCTTCAAACAAAGTCTTTCTTAAAAGCTACAAGTAAAGAGACGAAAATCAGTCTGCAAAGAGGTCCCTTGGAGTCTGGGATCTGGGGAACAAAGTCCTAAAATAGCTTTTATGTTCTTCTTGCCCCAAAAATCCACCATTAGGACCTACATCAATACACCTGGGACAAAGTCAACCTAAACTGCCCCCAAACTATACCAAGACTTTCTTGCTTGCAATACACCCGGTTGGTTATTTGTTTTATTTTGTTTGGGGGAAGTATTAGCTCACTTCTCCCTAGTCCCACCATATCCTGGTTCACAACACAGGGTCCCCTCTTGGATTTTTTTCTCCTACAAACTTCTAAATATCTCTGCCTTTAATCCTCTTCCTTCATTGTAGCTACATCCTAGGGTGGAGACAGGGATGGAGACAAAGATAGAGATGGAGATAGAAATAGATAGAGATCGAAACATAGATAGAGTTATAGATAACCATTATATATCTATACTACCTATACCATTTATACCACCATGGCGATAGATAGACAGAGAGAAAGAGAAGGAGACAGGTAGATGGATGGATAAACAGAGGTAGATTCACCATAGACTTTAGCTACAATGCATATGTATATATATGCATTACATATATAATATATCTGGCATACATATGCTTTATATCTGATAATATCTGCTATATTGTGTGTGTGTGTGTGTGGCAGGATTCTCCCTCCCCCTCCCTTTTTAATTTAAAGTACATTTGTTTAGATTTGTGAAACTCTACTCAAACATATTTTTATTGGCCGTTATTAGATACACTCCATCCCTGGCTTGGAACATGTCCTTCCTATATTTCAAGCCACCGTTCAAATGACCAGACCTGTTTCTCAGACCTTTTCTTTGTTGTTATTGTCTCTTTTTGGATGTCTTTTTTGCCTTTTGGTTCAACATCAGCATCATAGTCTTTTTCTAAAGTCTCTCTGTCCCTTCACCCTATAACTTTCCGGTGTAAAACAAAATGGTCAAAATTGACTGACTCTGTGACCACCTCAGATAATCTTTTTAAAGCAGTTCACTCAGCCCCCAAAGCTACCAAACTATGCATACCTTTTGATATTTAATAGACCTAAACCCCCAAAGAGGTCAGATAAAGAGAAAAAGGACCAAAAGGTATAAAAATATTTATGGCAGCTCTTTTTGTGTTGGCAGGAGGGGGTGTTCATCCACTGGAGAATGGCCAGATGAATTACAGCCCATGAATGGGATAGACTATTGTGCTGTAAGAATGATGAAGGAGACCCTTTAGATAAGCCTGGGAAGACTTGTATAAAATGATGCAGAGTAAAGTGAGAACTGAGAGAAGAATTTATAGAAGAACAGCCCTGTCGAGTCGAGTCAAGTCAGCAAGCATTTATTAAGTGCTTACTGGGTATCAGGAACTATGCTAAATGCTGAGAATGCAAATACAAGTAGCAAGAAAGATAGGTCCTGCCCTCAAGAAGCTTATGCTCTTATGGGGGGCAGACAACACATAAAAGGAAACTGAGGCAGAGAGAGGGGGGCAGAGGGAGAGGAGGTGACCAAGATAAGGCATAATAGAGAAAGAAGATTGAAAACTCAGGAACAGAGCAGGGGCAGGAGGGTAGGAGTAGTTTTCATGACTGACCAAGTCGTTCCCCAAAATAAAGTTTCTAGGGGGAATTCACCAATCAGAGGAAGCTGCCTCACGGGCAGAAGAACCTTCCAGGATGAGAAGGCTGCGAGTGGAAGGTGGAGAAAGAAGCCTGACTTTGTTTTTACCTTGTAAAATGCTTATGTTGTAAGAAAAAGCACATTTGAAAGACTTAATATCTCTAATCGGCCCAATAATCAACCATGATTCCAGTCACTCAGTAAACGGCCCCCACCTCCTGGCAGAGCAGTGATGGATGGACTCAGGATACAAATATGTTTGGACATGGTCCGTATAGGAACTGGTTTTGTTTTCAACCATGCATATTTGTTACAAGTTTTGTTTTTCTTTTTTCAGTGGAGGGGGGATGGCTTGGGAAGTGGAAGGAAGAGAAAATAAATGCTTGTTAATGGAAAACAAATGTGTTATTATTTTAAAATAAATAAATAAAGTGGCTGTTTGCTTCCCAGATTTTCCCATCTCCTTTAAGGCCCCCCTGCCTTTGGTCAGCACCAGTAATGAAACAACGTGCTCTCTCAAGACTGTATTAAATATGGCCTCATGGTCTGACGCATCAACCTCATTGACTGCATCAACCGCCAACCTTCCAGCCTGGTGGCTTTGGCAGATTTCCTAAGCACAGAATATAGACCTTGTCCAAGTCCTTCATAAACATTTGGACGGTTTTCTCACACTCCTCCCACTTTTTTAGGCTATTGCCCTATGGATTCGAACCACCAGATCCCAAGCAAAGATATCTTTACCAGTCTTCCCCATCCCCAACCCATCCCATTTATATTCCAGGCTGGGGCCCAAGAATAGAATTCCTCTTCTAAGACACTATTAAAAAAAAAATAGATTTTTATGGAAATCTTTTGTGGTTATATCATTTAGATTTCCCCTTCCCAGAGATCCAGTCCTTATAAGAAAGAAATTTTTTTAAGAAAAAGAAGGAGGCAGAATTAGCAAAACCAACATATAATTTTTTTAAAACTGACATTTTACACACGATTCCAAACCAGGGACAGTCCCCACCCCTGCCTCTTGAAAGGAATGGGAAAAGGTGTCAGATACCACCTATTTCAACCCAAATCTGTCTTTCTCTTCTGAGGCCCCTACTTTTAATTTTTCATAATAATGAAAACACCACTTATTCCCCTTTTGTTGTTGTTGAGTCACTTTTCAGTCATGTCTGACTGTTCATGACTCCATTTGGGGTTTTCATGGCAAAGATACGGGAGTGATTTGCCATTTCCTTTTCCAGCTCATTTTACAGATGAATAAACTGAGGCAAACAGGGTTAAGTGACTTGCCCAGGGTCACACAGCTAAGT
Source organism: Pseudochirops cupreus (assembly GCA_028627135.1). NCBI lineage: Eukaryota > Metazoa > Chordata > Mammalia > Diprotodontia > Pseudocheiridae > Pseudochirops > Pseudochirops cupreus. Next base: position 115,586,263 of record CM053582.1, on the reverse strand, counting down.
AAGGGTATCTGAGGCTAGATTTGAACTCAGGTGAGTTTCAACTCAGTGAACTCACTCCAGGCCTGGTACTCTATGCACTGTGGCACCATCTAACTGTGGTGTGTTTTTAACCTGGGCTAGAGTTTTAACCTAGAGCCAATAGAGAGGTCCATGGATGGATTTCAGAGGGTCTGAGGATTTGGGTAAGGAGGAAAAATTACATTTTAATTTCAATATAATTGTTTTTATTTTGCAGTCCTATGAATCTTATTTTACACATTTCATGATATTATTTTGAAAAGGGGTCCATAGGTTTCCCCTAACTACCAGAGGGGTCCTTGAAACAGACAAAATTAAGAGCCCCTGACATAACCCCTTGCCTGAGATTTCCCAATTGCTAGTGATGCTTTCTGTGTGCAGATGCTGGAGCATCATCATTAGCCCTGGGTGGAACCTGCAGGGGGGAGTAGGCTGCTGCTGATTTAATAAATCTCCATCTTCCCGCATTCCCAGACCTCTCCAGTGTCTATATCAGGTCAGCAGAGAAGTCTCAGTTCCAAGGAGTTAGCATCACCGCTTCTCTCTCTTACTCTTATTCTGACTGGTGGATCCACATAATTACATGTTGGAATAATAGCATTTCTACAGGATTTTGAGGTTTGTAAAGAACTTTACATATATTAACTCATTTGATCCTCCCAATAACCCTGTGATGTACCAGCATTATTCCCATTCCACAGATAATTAAACCGAGGCCCAGTGACTCGCTCATATGTAGTAAGGGGCAGAACGGTCTGAACTGACCCCAAAGCTATAACACACAGACTCTCACACCTCCTGTGGTCACCTGTGGTTAGGCTTCCCCTCTGCCTCTTCAGATTAATCTATTTTCTTTGAAGCACCTCTCCCCTTTCTTTCATGAAATAATGTATTCTTCCTAATAACCAGGAGAATGAAGCAGTATTCATCTCCATAGATGCAGAAGTGTGATTATCAGGCCTCTGGGATTTCTCTCCTGTCTTGACTGCCTTCTGTGGCCAGTTGCTATTACAGAGCCCTCTATGACGGGATCATTTGGTTAAGGACTCAGGGGATGGAGACTCCCAAACAAGGTTGGGCCTCCCTTTCAATGAGTCCCCTTGGCACAGCTGCATGCAGTTACAGGTCCACGATCTCCAAGGTTCCCAAACTGTCCTAGGGCCTGGCTTGTGGACCCACCTATCTCTGTAAACTCAGAGCCAAAAAATGAACCTTGCTCAAATGGCCCCTGGGCTCGAGGTCATGGGACATCAGTGTCTGCTGGGGTATAGGTATGCATTGCTGGATTTTGACTGAAACCAGCTGCTCCTTCTCTGTCCCTGTCTCTGCAAAGTCCTCGCTGTGTCTCCTTCACAAGCCAACCAATTTGGGCTGTTTTCATTCTCAAAGAGGACCATGACATCAGGAAGATGATATCATGACTTGCAGGTAAATGTGGATTTAAGTGAGGCAGGGCTAGGCAAAGTCACCAGCCTCACTTTTTCCTCGGAAACCATTGGGTCCAGTGGCAAGACACAGATCAGAACAACTGGAGATGGCCCTGAATGTACCAGCAGACAGCTGTATACCAATTCTGGTTATGCTAGTAATGAAGCCAATTAGAAATTTCCCTGTTCTTGGCATGGGGGGAGGGACACAACCAACCAATCAATCAATCAACAAGCATTTAATGAACACTTACCAGGCATTATGTTAAGTGTTTAGGATATTAAAAAAAAAAAAAACCAACGGCCACCAATGCTTGACCTCAAGGAGCTTACATTCTAAAGGGGGTAAGTGGGCAGGGAGAAGACATACAGCTAGGTGGCCAAGTGGATAGAGTGCTGAACGTGGAGAAGGCCTGAGTTAAAATCTAGCTTCAGACACTAGCTATGTGATCTTGGTCAAGTCACTTAACCTTTCTGGCTGCCTCTTCAATTGTGAAATGAGGAGGATAATCACAGCACCTGCTTCACAGGGTCATTGTGAGGATCAAAGGAGATGATATTTGTAAAGGGCTTAAAGGCACTCAGACATTTAACTACTGTTCTCTTCCTTTTCCCCTGGTGCCTAAATACATATAAGCAAGATACACAGTGAGAAGATGGGACAGTCACCTTGTCAGCTGAGTGCGGGTCGGGTCGACCCAAGAGGGGAGAGGCTTGAGGCAGGGAGTCCAGTTGGAAAGAAGCCTCTGGTGCTGTTCTGAGCCAGAGGTGATATGAGTTTATTCTAACAAAGTGGCTTGCCTGGAAGAGCCTTTGGGGAAGCCTCGGAAGGTAAGAAAGGAGTGGTGGGTATGTGGGAGCAATGATGCGTATTAGGGTTGTAGTGTGGAGAGGAGCCAGTTGCTGGAAGCTGCGGTGTGGGGTTGGTCTTACAGCAGAGGCAGGGGTGGGATGTTGTGGTTTGTGGGAGCCATTGTGTTCAGGGGTGCTGTGGATGACATTGCACGGTGCAGGACAGTGTTTGTGGGAGCCATGGGGTCTGTGGAAGCTATGGTACATGGGAGAGCCAAGAGACAGGGGAGGAGCCGATGGGGCATGTAGCTGTGGTTTGGGGGGGACTTGTAGAACATTTGGCAGACCTGTGTGTGAGCCATGGCGTGTTACAGTGAGTGTGTGAGCCATGCTACACATAAAGATGGGAGGGTGGGAGGTGGTGGCGGGGCAGCGTAGAATCACAGAATCTCAGGGTTGGAAGAAAGCCAGATGCCATCCAGTTCACCTGAACTTGGACGAGAATCTCTTCCACATCAATAGCCAGGACAACCTCTGTTTAAAGACTTCCCACATCTCTAATTATCAGGGTTTTTCTTTCCATTAGGCACATATATGCTTTAATGCAATGTCCACCTATCCCTCCACGTTCTGCCTTCTGCGGCCAAGTGTAACAAATAGGGCCAGCACGGTATAGTGGACAGGACGCTAGATCTGGAATCAGGAAGATCTGGGTTCAAATCCTGCCTCAGACACTAACTTACTGTGTGACCCTGAGCAAAGCACTTAACCTCTCTGTGCCTCAGTTTGTATATGAAGATGTGCAAAAACAGATTAAACTAGATAGCCACCTAAGGGCCACCGCAGCTCTAAACTGATAATCTTAAATCTGATTTTTCTTCCACGTGATAGTCCTTCATATACTTTCAGAGAGCTGCCAGATCTCCCCTATGTCTTCTCTTCTGAAGGCACGTCCACAGCTCCTTCAGTGGACCCTTGCTGGGCTTGACCCATGTCAAGTCTTTTCAGCACCCTGGATATATGAGCTCAAATGTGTGTATGGAAAACCACGGACTGTATAGGGGAAACCATTGTATCTGTAGAAGCTAGAGTTTGTGGGCAGGTCATACAAAGTGTGTAGTAGTTGTGGTGAAGGTGAGAACCCATAGTATATGAGGACTGTGGTATATACTAGAACCCTATTGTCTGTACTGGGGGGAAGGGGAGCTGGGATATATGAAAATGTGATCTTAGAAAGTGAAATGCCCAGAAAATCTTGAGAAGGAACCCTAACTCCAATGAGAAATGGGACGGTTGGGGGATTTGGGGTTGGGGGAGTGAGAGAAGAAGTACCAGGTGAGAAGCAGCCACAGCACAGAGATCAGAGATGCTGGAGCTCAGGACTAACAATGTAACAGCAGACTTCTTGCCCCTGGGACTGGCCAAGGAATCCATTCACCTTGCTCAGAAATGCACCAGCTACAGTCACAAGAGGCTGGAAGTGCCTGCTAGCAACAAGATATCCAGGGCCAAGTTCTACTCCCATCCCCATCAGCTGGAGCTAAGATCCTGAGTCCACCCAAATCCTATCAATTCTTTGTGCCCTCAATCCTAGGACCAGGTCTTCCCTCATTCTTGTCTCCTTCTTCAGCAAGTTAAGTGCTAGGTGGTCCTTCTTTTGCCCACCTGAAGGGAAGGGGCAATGAGGAGTTCCATTTACTAAATTGTACATTTCCTAGGCCTCCTCAATCCAGGTCCATTGTATGTTTGGCCTTAGGAAAACAGTTTGCTTATAGTCAATCAGTAGCCATTGTTTCATTATGTGTTGTTTTCTCATCATGTTCTGTTTATTTGCCTGTCATTCCTATGTTGAATAAAAAAAAATTGTAGACATAATTCAGGCATGTACATCTACTTATATGGAGAGTCCATCCATTTTCCCAAGGTCACATGACTAGTATTCTCTGAAATACAGTAACTCAGGAGGAAGGCAGTTTCAGCAGTGGGTCGGGGCTCAGAGCTATATAATGAGCGAATACATGTAAAGTGCTCTGCAAACCTTAAAGTACTATGTAAATATTAATTAATATTATAATTACTATTAACTGATCAGATCCACAAATCCCTGTACTCCTTGAAGATGAATCAGTGTCACCCTGAAAAGAGTGAGGGGCAGAAATTATGCAGTTGCTAGGGTGACAGGAGGACTCCTTATTGAATGGCTATCAGCATCATCTGGTGATGAAATGAATTGGACTAGATGGCCTCTGAGGGCCTGACAGCTCCTTGCTACCTCCATTCTGTGACACCTTTGGGGGAGCCCTGGTTTTATAGGTTCATAGATAGGAGTTAGAAGGGGCCGTAAAGTTTCATTGCAGATGAGGAAACAGGCCCAGGGGGTGTAGCGGATGAGCCTGAGATGGGATTTGAACACATCTTGGGAGCTGTGACATTTGTGTGGAACCCCGATAATCAGGCTGGAGGAGGTCCAGACCCTATACTGGATGCTGGAAATACAAAGACAAAAACTGAAAGCAAATCATGGGAGAAGACCAAAGGTCTGTCACCAGGGCCAAGGCTACTCCCCAAACCTAGAGGTCCTTCTTCCCTGTCTTCCCAGCTTGATTAAGCCAGGAAGTGAGGTGGCTCTCAGAGTCCTTAAAGAGTCTGGATTGGACTAGTGGCATTGGGAGGGGACAAGGAGAGGAAGGAGACCCCCCTCTATTTCCAGGCTCCTGGGACTGAGCTGCCATTCTGACCAGGACAGTTTACCCCACACTCCTTAGGGCTCTGGGTGAAAACCCTCTCTTCAGGGCCTCCTCCCTGTTGCCACGAGAGCTGCCCCTCACTCCCTATCCCAGGAGTCCAATCCACTTCCCATCCTGGCAGTGATTCAGCCTCCTCAAGCCCCACATCACTAACCTACAAGCTTGTTGTGGGATCTCCCTGGAGAGTTCTTCTGGGCATTCTTCCCTATAAGAGATCCCGACTTCTCAATATTGGGGACACCATCAATTTTGGGAAATCAGAAATGATAGAATGTAAACTCCTTTTACTTGAATAGATAAGGTCCAGGGGAGAGCAAGGGATGTGCCAAAGGGTGGTAGCCTGCCCTGTGACCAACAGCTCCTACTGACAATGCTTTTGAAAGTACATTACTGATACCCACTAATCTGAGATTCACAATGATTTAGGTGCTGCTATTACCCTATTACAGCACACCAAGACTGAGGGGTGTAGTGACTTGTCCACAGCTCGTCAGGTGAGATGAAAGCTTGTTTCACTGACTGCAAGACCTACCACCTCTTCCCTCCACTTGCCTGAGATCACTCAGGGGATGGTTCAGCCCTCGATTCTGCTGCCTCATGGGGAACCCAGGCCCAGAAAGGGTCTCTGACCCTTGGTCTTAGAGGAAATTTCTGTGCCTGAATATCCCTGAGCCTAGAGAACAATCAATCATTGGGAAAGATGAAGGCAGGAGACAGGAAGGAATCCCCAACCTCCCTCATCTGGACAGTCCCCCAGCCACCCACCCACAGACCACACCAGGACACCTGTGTCTCCCAGTCGTAGTACAGTTTTATTTTTTCACAACAGAGAAATACAAAGAGCATAGGGCTTTTAATTTTTTCATTAGTTTTTTTTTCCCCCACATTTTGCTTTTTAAAAAAATTTTCTTTTTAACATAATGCAAACTTTCCCTTCTGAGGTCCCACCTCCTTAGCCCTGCAATGCCAGGTCTCAAGAGTGGACAAAAGAATCAAACATCTGGAACCATTTTTCTTTCTTAGTAAGGGAACTAGATCTAAATTCGGTGGCCTGGAGGTTCCATAGACAAAAGAAAAAGGGGTGTTAACAGGAGTGTCAGAGCGTATTTACAGGGTATTAACATGCTGACAAAAAGTCTACAATACTGAGTATCATACAACATCAAAGAGTCAGAAACAAGGGAAAAGAACCCAGTGAAAAATACGTGGAACCAAAGGGCATGAAACAGCTGGTCAAACAATGACATTGTTAAGGCTTAAAAAGTGTATAAAAATAACAGTTAATATTCAGAACGGAACTTAAAGATACAGAAGATATAGATGAGTTTTTGTCTAGGTTTTTTTTTTCTTTTCCTTTCTGGTGAGGGGGTTGTTGGGGCTTCTCCGGGCTCTGTACATGGATCCTATATACATGGGGAGACACGAATGGCTTTCAGATAAGGGTGGGGGTGCTGGGGCTGGCTGCCAGGCCTCTGACCGGCTGCTTTCCTCAGTGCCCCTCCACCCCTGAGGGACCCTGCAGGGATGGAGGTTTGGGGATGGGGTGAAGGGGTTCTCTGGCCTGGGCCTTAGCACAGGGTGATAAGTGCCATCGTCATCAGGTTGGGTAAGAGGAGGTGACTTAGAATTCTTCTCTCGCTTGCCTTGAGCTGAGGCAGGTACTGAGTGTCCAAGGCCCCAGAGCCACCCCACTCCAAACCCCCAGGCAGGCCCAGCCTTTTTTCCCTGCCAGTCCCCAAAAGTCTGAGGCCCCTCGCAGCTGTCCTATCAAAGCCTCCTTGGTACTGGAGACTCGAGGGATCCCCAGGCCTGAATTTCACCAGTGCCTGTGGGGGATCCAGAACCTAGGGAGATAATCCACTCCACATTTTGCAATATGGCCATGGGCCACTTGATGGCGAGTTTTGGGGGGCTTGACCTGGCCTGGCTGCCTATGCCTATCTTGACCTCACCCCAGCATGGAAGACACACAAGCATCCTCTCCAAGGTTAGGGTTCTGTTCCCCAGCCTGGGGAGGTCCAGCTCTTTCCCGGAGTGGGGAATGGGCACAGTTCCAGGGAAGGTGGACTCAATGGGCCTCCACTGTAAAAGGGGAGGATATGCAATTGGGCTCATTTCTAGAAGGCTGGGCAGGAAGTCAGGGAGGGTCCCATGCCCTCATTCCAGGGATCGACCATCCCCACTCCTCCCTTGCTTTGGCCCAGCTTTGTTCTCAGACATCTAGAGTCCACTCCACCTGTCCTCCCTTCCCCCTAGCCAGGTCCTGGTCCCAGCCCTAGCCCAGAGCAGACAGGAATTTCAGGAGAGGTAGAGGAATATTCTCATCCTAGCCAGCACTGGAGGTAGACTGGGGCACTCTCTACTGTAGTTACAGGGCCCAGGGGGGACAGAAACCCAGGGAGCACCATTGTCAGACTAAGGAGAGGTGAAGAGGGCCAGGTAGGCAGGTGATATAACTTCCACTGACAGCCCTCACAAAGCCCCACTCTAATGGGAGCTCAAGACCTTCCTCCTGCCCCTCCTCTTCAGGAGAGTTACTCTTAGGACAGGGTGGGGAAAGCCTGATTCTGGAAGTCTGAGGCAAAAGCCCCTCTCTGAGTCTCCTCTCCCCACCTCTGCTTCCTGTGGAAGACCTGGCCATCTCTCTGGGTAGGTGCGAAGGGTGCCAGGGTCTGGGCCCTACCTGTCCCATCTGCCTCTGGGATGGTGGGAAGGCCTGGCCTGGCCTGGCCTGGCACACGAGGGGAGGGAAGTTTGGCGATCTGCATTATGGGGCTTCTTCCCCTAGCTCCCGGCTTCTCCCACTAAGCTTCCTGCCTGACCCTCCTCAGCCCAGTTCTGGCCCTAAACTCCAAAGTCCAAACCATTCAGAGGCTACGATTCTCCCTTGGGTCCATGAGGTGCCCTGGGTCATTTCCAAGAGGTCTCTGTGATCCCCTTGCTCCCTTTCTTCCCCTCTGCCCAGTGCTCCCCCGGGCATGGCCCAGCAGAAGGGGAGAGGCCCCCACTCTGTGGCTCTCCGTGTCCGTCTGTCCGATTTTCCTTTTGATTTTTCCATTTTAGCAGCACCAACTTCTTGGCCAATAAATATTTTTTTGTTGTTATTTTTTTAAAAAGGAAGTAGAAAGAAAAGAAAACAAACAAAAAACCAACCCAATGAAGGGGGGGGTGAACTAAAGACAACCCAACAGAGAGAGGTTCAAAGTGCTCTGAAATCGTCTTTGGATGTCACCAAACTGTCCAGAATCCCCTGGTGGCCGCTGCTGCTGGCCAGGCTCCTGGGCATAGCAGTTAACTGGACTGAACTGAGCTGGGACTCCTGGGGGAGTCGGTGGCAGGTGGGCAGAGGCCCCTCGACGCAGTGGGATTCAGGAGAGCGGCCCGGCCTGCAGCAGGGGCACGGGCGGGGGGTTCTGATTGGTTGGTTTCTGTGCCCCTGCCTGGGGAGGCTAGGGGTGGGGGCACACAGAGCGAGCGGGGCCCTGGGTTCAGATGAGCGAGATCCGCACAGGGATGCCGGGAGACTCCGTCCTTTGGGGTGAATGGTGGGTGACCAGGTGCTCCACCACAGTGTGTTTGGACATGTGCTTCATCAAGTAGGTCTCCTGGAGGGAGAGAGAGGAGGGGGCTGGGTGAGTGCTTAGGGGCTTCCTTCCTCTCCCTGGGTCCCCAGGCAAATCAGCATCCTGTGTGCGATGTGCCACCCTGTGGCCATCTCTGGGAAGCGCATCTTCCTTTGCGTCCCAGGGCCTTCAAACACCAGCCTCTACCCATGGAGACACAGAGCACTGAACCAGCCATTAGGGGACCTGGGGCAAGGGAGTATGGCAGGGGAAGACTGAGGCAGTGCTCTCATTTGGGCCGTGGCCACCAGGGGAAGAAGGATGCTGCTGTCATCACTTGCTAAGTTTTTGCTCCTCTGGACAAAGCCCCAACTGTCCTGCCCTAGTTATAGCTCTACATCCCAGCTCCAGGGCACAGGTTAGAGGCGTGGCAACTACTCACCTGGTGCCCACCCCCAAGATGAGAGCCGTGCCCTTTGCCTGGTATTCACCCAATCCCCCATCAAGAAGAGGATGCATCCCCCAGTGCAGATGGCTCTCAGACCTGCTCCTACTCACCGAGGTGTAGGCACGCCCACACATGCTGCAGCAGTAGGCCTTGGCGTGTTTGATGGCATGGGCGGAGAGGTGGATCTGCAGGGAGGCGGAGTCTGTATATGCCCGGTAACAGTTCGGACACTTGTACGGTTTATCTTTATTGTGCTGTCGCTGGTGAGACTGGGGGAAGAGGAGTAGTGAGCGCCACAAAGGCCCCAAGGAGTTACCTCACCCGCAAGCCCCCAAAGCCTCTTGGACCTATGCCCCAATCCCAGGTGCTAATACGTCCCCTTTGTCCCCCCAACAATGACCCCCAACACCCTTCTCTACCCTCCCCCTCCCCCATACAGGCTGGCAGGGGCCACTGACCTGGAGGTTGGAGAGCTGGGTAAAAGCCTTTTCACAGCCAGGATGCGGGCACTTGTAGGGTCTGTCTCCAGTGTGAATTCTGCAATGGTCCACAGGGCATGGAGTGAGGCTGGGCACTTGACGTCAGGCTGCTCAAGAGCCCTGCCTCCAGGTCCCAGGAGCCCAGGGGAGCCAGCAAGGTCGAGTGTTCTGGCCCCCAGATCTCCAAGCCACCCCTCTCTTCCTAAAGTCATAGACTATGGGGGAGCTACCACTGGACATACCTGCCACCAATGCCCCAAGTAAGGGCAGGGTCAAGAGAGCCTCATGGAAAACTGAGAGGACAAGCCCATGCTCAGCTCACTGCCATCCTCAGCAGCACATCATCAGCTTCTCACTGCCCCTCTGTAGCACTCACAGAGACACCCACATCCAGACACACTCACATACACACCCACTTCCAGACACATCCACATACAGTCACATAGACACAGACCCAGATTCGGATACACACACAGCCCTGCCCAGGCCATCATCTCCCACCAGCAATGACCTCCTGACCAGCCTCCCTGCCTCCATCTGCTAAAGCCCACCTGTCATCCCATCACTCGCCTGCCCCAAACTGCCCCTGGATCCCCATGGCCTACAGGATAAAGCCCAACTTCCTCAGGCTGCACCCAGGCCATCCTCAAGTAGGCCCAGAGGAGCTCCCTGCCCCAGTGGACAAAACATTCCCTCTGCCCAGAACATCCTTCCTCTATCTACCCAAAGCATACCTAGCCTTCAAGGTTAAGCTCAAAGCATTCCTCTTTCAGGAAACATCCCCTGACTGCATCCCCCCACCAATTTCTCCATCTTTACCACTCCTGCCTGCTGTCCCACTGATTCAGCCTCTTTGCTGGCTACTGTCCCTGGCCAGGCTCTGAGCTCCAGAAGGGCTGCTGTGGCCCCTCCCCTCGGGATGTCCCCTGGAGCCAGGAGCCTTGAACTGAAAGCTAGAGCAAAAGCCACCCGGTTGACTGACTGGCCCCAGATCCCAGGCTGCTCCACTTTAAAGCAGCGACTGACAAAGCTTCCATCTCCATCTATCACCCAGCAAGTAAGCTGTCTCTCCAGGCTTTGTGCCTTCTGTAAATGTGACGCCATCTATGTCATTATCCAAGACAGCTGAAGAGTAAAAGGCCAAGGATGGATGCCGGGGTGACCGGTACCTCTGAAACCCCCCCCCCCCGCCACTCTAGCTGCTGTTGCCACTGTCTTCTCCTTTCCCCGGTCATCTGCTGGCCTGTGGACCTGTGCACTCATGAATGTGGACATTCCCTCCAAAGGTGCAGGTTGCCACTCATCCATGCCTGTTCACACTGTGTGACTCCTGTTCATGGTTTCCTGCAATTCTGGCCCTAAGCATGCTTTGGGGAAGGCTCCCTCTGCTTCTATTGACAGAGGATGGATGGAAGCTGACGTGGAGAGCAATGGGGCCAGGGGATAGCTACTGGATACTCTTCGCTTTCCTATCTGGTACCATCAATAACCTAATGGACGCTCCTATGCCATTAATGTGGTTACCAACAGCACACTGACCACTGACCCCATGGCCACCTCCTCTGGGTGGGTGACCTGGTGGCTTTCCCCACCACCCAAGCTGACTCTGGATCTTCATTCATCCAGCTCCTCTGATTCTATTTCTCTGTCCATATTCTTAGTGACTTCCTAACAAATGCCTGAGCTGCCCCTCCAACCAGCAGAGCGCCCACCGGCTGGTTGTGTGATCTGAACCTGATTCTCTCAGTTCTAGGATAAGCATTTTACAAAGGAGAGAATTCAAAGCAGGAAGGCGCCTGGCACCTGCCTTCTGTCTCCTTCCAACACACCTAGCCCCTGCTAGGTTCTTGTGGGTCAGTTTGCGAAGACTTGATGTCCGACAAGATACGATGGTTGGTTCTACCTCAGCCCAGTGGATCCTTCCTTCCTGGGAGTTTTATAGTCTAGAATCCCAGAATCTCAGAGCTGGAAGGAGACCTTGGACTTCAGAGGGGCCCTCCCTGACCATACCCCTCCCAGCGACATCCCTGGTAGCGTCTGGTCTCTGCCTGAGAACCTGCAGTGAAGAGGAGCTTACCACCTCCTGAGTTAGACCTTCCCTTACACCCCTCAGCCTTCTGCGTGCTCTTCCATCCAGTGACACTGGCCTCTTAACCACCCCATGAACTGACACTCTGCCTCTCAGCTCCAGGACTCTTCCTCTGCTGTCTGGAGCAGTGCCTGGAGTGTGCCTGCCTCCATGCCTGGAGCACTGACAACTGACCACCCCGGCTCCCTTTAAGTCCCAACTGAAATACCACCTCCGAGCCTTCCCCGTCCCCTCTCAATTCTAGTGCTGTCTCTCTGTTAACTGTCCCCTGCTTATTCTGCATGGGGCTGGTTTTGAACATATGTGTTTGTGTGCTGTCTCTTCCACTGCACTTTAAGCTCCTTGAGGGCAGGGCCTGTCTTTTGCCTCTTTTTCTATCTCCAGCACTTAGCCCAGGGCCTGGCACATAGTGGGTGTTTAACAAATGCTTACTAACTGCCTCTTCCCCATGAGGCATCCCTTCAAGAACTCTGGTACAGTCCTGACTAGAGACACATAACACAGGGGAGAGTGCTGAACTTGGGAGTCAAGGAGTCTTGGGTGCAAATCCCACCTCCAACATGGGTTGTGTGACCGAGGTCTAAATGAACTCAGTGCCTTGGAGCCTTCGGTCTTTGAAGTGCTCTCTCTACCAGCTTTTGGGATGCCTCCTGAAACCCCTTCCCATTCATAAAGTCACTGATTCTCTGAAATGAGGACCTTAAACATGTAACCATGGGTCATGGGATCACCGATCTAGGGCCACAAGAAACCTCAGGGGTCATGTAAGCCAGCCCTGCACCCCAACTGTCAGTTTATAGCTGAGAAAACCAAGGCCTAGAGAGCAATGACTTGCCCAAGGTCACACAGACAATAAGTTCAAATACAGGATTTGAATACTGGGCCCCCAACTCTAAATCCAATGAATCCTCACACTTCGAATGTCCACTACCCCCCACTGCTGCTGGAGACTTAGCCCTGTCGCTACCCTGACCATCCTCGTCTCATGACACAGTTTGTGAACAGCCTTCCTAAAACAAAGTCCACAGGGCTCCAGATGTGGCCTAAGCTGGGCAGGGGACAGCAAGATCATTACTTCCTACATTCCAGACACTGTGCCTCTCCTGATGCACTTGAAAATTACCCTAGCTCCTCCTGATGCCAGTCATGAAGGTGGTTCACAGTCTCTTAAAACCTGTGCCCCATCCCCTAGGTCTTGTTTGAATGAATCCTCATTAGGGAGGTGGCTAAATGGTGAGTGGAGAATGTGCTAGACTTGGCTGCCCAGAAGACCCGAGTTAAAATCCTGCCTAGGAGCTGTGTAACCTTAGGCAAGTCATTTCCCGCTTTCAAATTCAGTTTCCTCCTCTATAAAATGGGGATAATGACAGCACCTTCTTCCCAGGGTGGTTGTGATGATCAAATGAGATCATATTCATAAAGTGCATTACAGATTTAAAGCACCATGCAGAAGCTGCTATGACTGTCATTCTATCTGTGCCATTGATTTTATGAACCCAAGGATACAACTTTACATTTACTCTTATTAAATTTCATCTTCTCAGACGTGGCTCAACATTCCGGCCTGTTCAGAACCCAGTGAGTTAGCTGCTCTTCTTAGCTTTACATCATCTATGATGAGCCCACCACCTCTGCTTTCTTCTAAGTCACTGAAAAAAAATTACTTAACGGTACAGAGAAAAAGACACATGTTTTAGGGAACATGTTTTTCACCATCTTCCTGGAGAAAGGAGTTATATTTCAGGGTCTGTAAGTTAGAGCAACAGTTCCTACCTTTTTAAACCTCAAATGCCCTCTCAGACCCCTGTCTGAAAGTACTTGTAATTCAAGGTGCAGATTTTGTGTGCTTTTTGTAATTTTGTGGATTCGAGGACTCCCTGCCAGGGCCCTGAGGGAAGGAAGCCAAGGCTCCCAGAATGAGAATGATGGTCCAGAGGACTTATTCTTTTTCCATTTTTAAAAATAACACCTATAGTGGCAAAGAATTGGAAATCAAGGGGATGCCCATCAGCTGGGGAATGGCTAAACAAGTTTTGGTATATGAATGTAATGGAATACTATTGTGCTATAAGAAATGGGGAGGAGATGGACTTCGTAATAACATGGAGAGACTTATATAAACATGTTGAGTGAGAAGAGCAGAACCAGGAGAACATTGTACACAATTACAGACACATCGTATGTGCGACAACTAACTCTGATGGACTGGGCTCCTCTCAGCAATGCAAGATTATGATCTAACTCCAAAAGACTCATGATTGAAGGAGATATCCACATCCAGAGAAAGACCTACAGAGTCTGAATGCAGATTGAAGCAAACTACTTGCTCTCTCTTTTTCTCGTTTTGTTTTGTTTCCTATTTCTCACTGTTCACTCCATTTGTTATAATCCTTCTTTATGACCTGACTAATGTTTAATGTGAAGGTATGTGTAGATCCTATATTTGATTTCATGCTGACATGGGAGGGGAAGAAGGAGGGGGAGAAAATTTGAAACTCAAGGGATTGTGGAACTGAATGCTGTAAAACTGAAAGTAAGTAAATAAAAAATTTATTTACTAACATCTATACCCCCAGGGAGGAACTGTGGTGAAAAAAAGATCCACAGATTGAGAACCTGAGTATAAATCCTGGCTCCATTGCTTACCTTCTGTGTGATGCCAGGTAACAGAGACTACCTGAGTCTCTTTGCCTCCGTCTCTTTGCCTCCTGTGAAGGGGGCTGGTGCAGATGACCCAGGGTCCCTGACAGCTCCAGATCTATGAGCCTGTCACCCCTTTCCCAGTCTCCACAAACCCTCTGGAAGGACAGGGTAGGCCCTGGCAGTGTATGTACGTCAGTCATAACAAGGGAGTCCTCTGGTTAGAATAATTTAACTTAATTAAGAAGTCTCTGTTGCAAAGGAAGGAGAAGTCTGGTTGGAGGGGCAGGAGACCTAGGGTCTAATCCTGATGAACTTGCACAAATACCTCCCCCCCCCAGGCCTCAGTTTCTCCATCTGTCCTTTCAGTGAAAGGGCTGCACTAGATAAAGGTCCATGGCCAGGCCCCCGAGAGCTCAGGTAGGGTATAAGCTGGCCGCCAGCAGCATGAGCAGGTGAAGGGGGTGAAGGAAGCAAGAGTCTCACTACCCTGCCCTGGTCTACCAGGTACACCTGGGGTACTGTATCTCATGAGGAAAAGAAAGACAGCTGGGTGGTGGGGTTTGAAGTCCAGAACACCCGAGTTCAAATGTGACCTCAGACAGTTACTAGCAGTAAGACCCTGGGCAAGTCACTTAACCTCTGCCTGCCTGAGCCTCCTTGTCTGTAAAACGGAGACAATACGAGCCTCTACCTCCCAGGGTTGTTCAAATGAGGTACCATCTGTAAAGCACTTAGCTCAGTGCCAGGCACACAGAAGGCACAATACTAATGCTATTATGTTTATTATTGCCAGAGTGCTGGGAGGTGATGGGTAGAGCCTCAACTCCCCCATTCCCTCCCCCACTCCCCTGCCAGGGTTGTGCCCCCTGGTCAGCAGGCCTTGCTGAGCCCTGGTCTGGCTTCTGGGACACTGGGCTCCATGGGGATGGTGGCCCAGAGGCCAGAGGCTCCAGGCTGGGCTCCCAGCTGCCCAGGCCGGCTCACTCCAGGGACTGTGGGTCCAGGGAAGAGGAAGAGGAGGCAGAATCCCACCACGTGTGTGAGGTTATCCCAACCTAACAGCTCGGCAGAAAAAGCACTGGGTGTGGAGATGGGAGAAGTCTGAACTCAACAGGGAAAGGCCTGCGAGCAAACTCCCTCTGCCAATGCATGCCAACACCTCTGTACTGAGTAGTTTTAGAGGGCTGCCTCCAGTGGGGGCCTGCGCCATGCTGCCTTTCACTAGCTGTCAAATCAAACCTCCCAAAGCCTCAGTGTTCTCACCTCTAGAATGGGGCTAAAGACAGCACAGTCACTGCCCCAAAGGGCAGGTGTGAGGCATGTGTGAAGGGTCCTATAGAAATGTTATCAGGATGGGAACTGGGAAGAGGGGGCAGGGAAGGAGGCACAACCAGCTCTGGGGAATGCCCTTTTACCACCAGCAGCCCCTGCCCTCTCGCTCCTGGTCCTGGGGCAGATGGTGAAGCCCCCCAGCAGGGCACAGACAACACACCTGTCAAGTTCCTTTGATTTAGGCCCTGCGATTCCAGGAGTGAGCCTGTGCCCTGGTCCATCTCCTCTGGGGTGTGATAAACTTCATTTTTTTTAGCCTGTCCACCTCAGGCCTGGCTGGTGGTCCTCCACTGGCTCTGTGACACCCCCTAAGGAATGGCTACCAGTCTAGACCAAGGGATGGCCCAAGGGATGGGGGGGCTAAGAACTTGGGCTGAGGTAGGCATATTCCTCACCCTTTGGAGACAGACGGACTTGAATCCCATGGAGTACTTACTGGGGTCAGAGAAGCAGGAACTTTAGAGCTGGAAGGGACCCTAAGTCCAAGACCCCTCATTTTTACTGAAGCACGAGTGTCTTGTCGAGAGTCACAAGACAGCTAAAGGGATCGACCACAGGGCCGATCCTGATCTCCCTCCACCGCTGAGCCCTGCTGAGCACCAAGTACCACCACTCAGCTTCCCCACAACCCCCAGAGACCCCCTCCATCATCTTCTCCTTGCCACTACCTCTCACCTGGTGTGCTGCTGGAGGTGGGAGAGCTGGCGGAAGGATTTCTCACAGTAGGAGCAGTGATAGGGCTTGACACCCAGGTGGATGCGCAGGTGTTGGGCCAGGTAGGAGGCGTTGGCAAAGGACTTGGAGCAGTGCGGGCACTTGTGCGGCTTGGCCTCTGTGTGCGACTTGGAGTGGATCTGCATCTCGGACTTGGTGAAGAAGGTCAAGGGGCAGACTTTACACCTGAGGAGCACAGAAGCAGACTTTATGCCTGGGGGGCACCCACAGCCCTCCAAAAACTGCCCCTCCCTCCTGCTTACACCTTTCACCCCACTACGTGCTCTGGGACCCCATGCCCTGGCTGCCCCCATGCCTGGAATGCTCTCTCTCCTCATCTCTGCACCCTGGCTTCCTTCAAGTCCCAGCTAGAATCCTAACCCCTAGGAGAAGCCTCTCCTCGTCGCCCTTAGTGCTGGGTCTTTATCTCCAATTTCTCCTGCACACAGTTTGTTTATACAGCAGCTTAAATATTGTCTCCCTAATGAGGGAGACCTCCTTGAAAGCAGGGACTGAGTTTTGCCTTTCTTTGCATCTCCAATGCTTAACATAGTGCCTGGCATAAGAACGTCTCTAGGTATCTTGATACATATCTGGCCACTGGACCCAGATGGTTGCAGAAGAGAGAGGCTGGTGACTCTGCACAGTCCTCCCTCACTTAAATCCAATTCACTTGCACGTCATGGCATCACCTTCCTGATGTCATGATCCTCTTTGAGCATGAAGGATAAACCACAACAGTACCTGGCATATAGTTGGTGGCTTAAGAAATGCTTACTGACTGCTCCAGTGAAGATAGGGCCCACATTTAGGGGGAAAGGTGGGAGGAGATGTAGGCCTCCCAGCTCTAGGTATACAGAGACTTCACCCTTCAGAATACTCAGGGAGAAGCTGGGCTTTGGGTCACTGGAGTTTTCCAAGCCAAGGCTAAGCTGGGTTAGATGCCTCTGAGGTTCTGAGAGTTTATGATTTTATGGCATGCATGAGGGCACAAAGGCCACTGATAAAAGGATTTTGCCCTCACACTTGAGAAGGCCACTGGCCTCCTACCTAGGGGAAGGTGAGCTTCACTTAAGGAGGTGAGGTGGAGTGGGGTAGGGTGGGGCGGGGTGAGCAGGCTCCACCGAGGAAGGATACTCCTCCTCAAGTGTCTCTTTTCAAACTCTCCATCCTCCCTGGACTGTGCCATCAAGCATGACCACATCTCGGATCTGGAAGGGGCCTCAGAGGCCATTAGTCCCCTCACCCTTCCCCTCTTTCACAGCCCTGGCAAGGAATCCTCCAGAGTCGGTCTGGTGACCCCCAGTGATGGGGAGTCACTCCCAAGGCAGCCCCGCCAACTCTTCAGTGCAGCCCCGGTTATTCAACAAGTTGGAAAACAGTTGCTGTCTTCAAAGAGCTTACGAGGGCCTGTAGTTACAAGTCCCTTAGCCTGAGCTGAAAACCAGCCTCTCCACGACTTCCTTTCTCAGAGACTGGAAGATGGCATCACAGCCAGGTCTGAGTCTCATCTTGCCCATTTCCTTCAGGGGACCCCTCTCCATGTTATCATCCTGGGTCCCACCCTCACTGTCTCGGTCACTGTGGATGTGCTCTGGCTTGTGGGTTTCACAGAACTGAACAAAGCTCCTGAGGGGGTCTGGCCAGGGCAGTCAGGGGAAACCAGGCTTCCCTCCGCTTGGATCTTGGACCTTTCTCCCTAAAGCATTATGCTTCCCCTTCTTCCCTGAAGCCTGGACCTCTCCCAATAGGACCACACCCCTCCTAAGCCCCTTCTTCTGAGTAAGGAAGGCAGGCTGCTCATTCCACACACTTGCTCCCAGACTACTCCCCTTAGGAGGCCTTCTCTTTGGAGTCCAGGCAGGCTGGTCATACTCTCCCCTACACTCACAGCCCTTCCCTCTCCATCCTTGGGGCTGTCACCTGTGCCTCTCCAGGTCACT
>CM053582.1:115535245-115567968 GCA_028627135.1 Pseudochirops cupreus | reverse complement strand
CCTGCTTCAAGACCAGCCCGCCCCCCCCCCCCATCATCTGCTACGTTAATGTTTAACTAGCCCCCACCTTAGGCTCACACATTCCCCGGACCTTCCACCACCCTGCTCCTGGACACCCAGGCCATCATCAGAGGTCATGACATTAAGATATCTGCACCAACTACAGCTTTAGGATCAACAGCCACAGAAGAGCCTGTAGTGGTGCTTAGCTATCAGTCAGAGGAGCTTAGATTTACAGCTGGAAGGGATCTGAGGCCAGCTAGCCCAACCCTCTCATTTTACACATAAGGAAAATGATACCCAAAGGTTAAGTAAGTCATTTACCTAAGGTCACACAGCTGGTGTCTGAGGAAAGATTTGAACCCAGGTCCCCAGACTCCAGAACTGGTATTTCTTCACTTCTTAATGTGGGCATTTCCCAGTGGCCTTCTTTCTTCTCAACACTCCCTCCCTTTGTAGACTCATTCCCTCCCACTTCTCTGCAGAAGACTCCCCAATTTTGATCTCTAGCCCTGACCTCTCTCTTAATTTACAGTTCCCCAAGATATAAGGTGCCCCCCTGACACTTAGTCCCTGCGTGACCTTGAGTGAGTCACTGGCTAGTCTATGTCTAGTTTCTCTTGTCTTTCTGAGAGATAAGAGATTGGCCTCGGTGGCTTCTGAGGGTCCCCTCCAGGTCGAGATCGAGAATCCTCTGATCTCTCCTTGAGTAGCCCCTTGGCGCCTCATGTTCAGGAGGTCTTGAGCTGGGGTTTTTTCTCTTTCAAAGTCTGTTCTTCCTCCCGGCTTGGCTACTTCTGTAGGGGTACCATGTTCAGCCCTGGGGGGAGGGGGGAAGGGGTCACCAGTTATCTTTAATTCTCCCTTCTCCTCTGGCCTCATATCCATCAGGTACCAACCAAGTCAATGCCACCTCAATGTCCCCTGTCCCTTCTTCTCTAGTCCCACAGTCACTACCAACCTGGGGAAGGCCTTCCTGGCAGTGATCTCACCCCAAGAATAGGCATTACCCCCTAGAACTACAGAAGAAGCCCCTGAACAGGTCTGCCATTCCCTAATCCTTCACATGCTGCTAGAATAGGTAACTAGATGGTACAGTAGATACAGGGCTAGTTCTGAAGCCAGGAAGACCTCAGTTCAGATCCTACCTCAGACACCTAAAAGTTGTATCACCCTAAGAGATATAACAGAAGCATCTACTTCCTAGAGCTGCTGTGAGGGATATCCAATGGGATATCTGTAAAGTACATATATTACCAGAATAATTTTTTTAAATGTATCCATCTGGCTATGTCACTCATCTGCTCAAAAATCTTCAATGGCTCCTCACTGCCCAGGCAGAGAGGCACAGAGCTAAACTTGGAATGAGCGGACCTGAATGTGAATCCTAGCTCTGCCACTGACAACCTCTAGGGCCTCGGGAAGGTCACTTCATCTCTGTGTTTCCTCATGCGTGGAAAGGAGGGGGGGCTGTGTTAGAAGATTCCTGGGGTCCCTTTCAGCTTTGATGCTGGGAGCCTGCAGACCACTACCCACCTTCCTCAGGGAGGTCTCCGTATCACTCCCCTCCACGGACTTGGAGATTCACTCTGACTCTCCTCTGCCCCCCAAAGCACACCTTGTATTTTTCCCCCTCTATGTCCTCCCTCAGGCTGCTCCCTGTGCCCCAGAATGCCCACCCTGCTCCCCTCGCCTCTGCCTGTATTGGGTTCAACTCCAATGGTACCTCCTCCAGGAAGCCTTTCCTTAGCTCTCCCACTCCCCCTCTGCAGAGCAGGCACTGCTGATATCAATGAATGATTCAATGCAGATGAATAACACATGGGTGTCATACTTGGAGGGACACTGAGGGATCCCTAGGACCTCACACACATGGAAGGGAGGACACAACAGGGGTCTCTCTCACAAACGAGAGGCAGCGAAGATCTGATCCCTGAGAGGAAACAGACCTTACAAGTGGTGCTATGGGAGGATGCAGACCTCCCCCTGGAGGGGACTGAGGCCTCACGTGGGAGTGGGAGCAGGCTCAGACATCATGGGTGGGGCCAGAAGCCTTGCACTGGGGGGAGACAAAAGCCTCACCCTGGGGCAGGGGTGGGGAGAAGCTTTGCTGTCAGATCATTCCATGGTGAGGTGCCCTCAGCCCTCAGAACATCCTGGGGGCTTATGGAAAAGACCTGCCTACCCTCAGAGTTCTTTTGGGATGACCTGCTGGGAAGTCTAATCCATGCCTACTCACCCAAACTTACTTCCTACCTGAAGGACAGCAAGGGCCCAGGGTTCAGCTTGCCAGCTCATAGTTCCCCAGACTGCCCTGCTCCCTTCTGCCTGAGTGGCCTGGCTGGACAAGGCACCAATGGCAGCATCTTACCAGGGGAAGGGACGAGCAGCGGGTTCAATCTGCTCCCAGGGGACTCCCAGGGGGCAGAAATGGGAGGTGGGGTAGGGACCAGGTGGCCCAAATAATTCCTGGCACCAGGAAATGGCTCCCCCAACTCAGGGCCAGAGCAAGGGAGGCAACCTGCCTGGAAAGGCGGGCCTCTACAACTCAGTTCCCACCTGTATGTCTTCCCCTCTTTGGCGGTCTCTCCTGAGGCCAGGATGGGGTACGGCACCACAAGGACAGGGGGTCCCGAGGGGTTTTCTGCCTTGATCTTCTTGCGGCCCCGTTCTGTTTTGGGGGCTCCCAGCAGGCTGTGGCCCTGAATTGTCTTGATGGAGTCCAGGATGGGGGGGCTGGTAATCCCTGAGATGAGGGTTGGGGAGGAGGCTATGAGGCGGCTCTGGCTGGTGGAGGTGGGCGTTGAGGGGGTGCTGGTCCCTGTGCCAGCACTGGACTCAGAGGTGCTGACCGCGGGGGCCCGGGAGGATAGCCCCAGACCTGTGAGGGGAGAGACAGGAGAAGAGAGGGAGGGCGAGAAAGAGAGAGGTTCATATTTCAACTACCTGGATTCCAGAACCATCCCCCCTGCCAGCCATCGCCCTTACCTGTGACGGTGCTGGTGGCGGGCCGGGCATGCAGGGCCACGTCAGGCTGGGGCACAGCCTGCGGGTGTAGTCCCGGCACCTGCTGCAGTTTCGGCAATGACATGATGGACTGGCTGCTTTCAGCTGGGGAAGGGGGGACCAGCAGGGGCTGCTGGGAGGAGACCGAGGTGGGCGGCAGGTGTGGGGGCCGGATCTTCTCTGCCATCAGCTGTTCCTTGATCTTGTTGATCAATACCAAGTTGTCCAGCTGAAAAGGGGAGACAGGACAGAAGAGCTGAGGGGGATCCCCAAGGAGCCCAGCCCTGACCTCAAGCCCTCACCCAGCCTGCTTGGCAGGACCACCAAGGACTATCCTAAACCCTCTCTCGTCTCCCACCTCCTCAATGGCCCCTGACAGAGAACCCTCCCCTGCCCTGCCAGCCCCAGTTTCTCCAGTCTAGCAGCAAGGCGGCCACAGCATCCCCACCAAGGCCAGGGTTGGGTTTTTGTTTGCTTTGTTTGCTCTGTCCTGTGGCCTGGGCATACAGTCTTGGCCCCAAGGTGAGCCCCTCCCCCTGGCAGGCCATAGCCGATGCCCCAGACTGTCCAGTTAAGTGCAAAGCTGGCTCGAGCAGGGGTGGGGGGCAGGGGTGGGAGGAGGAGAAAAGCTCTTTCTTACCTGGCTGGGCATGGTGGGAGGAGGGGGCCAGAAGTAGGGGTTGTTAAAACGAGGTTCGGCCATCCTGCAGGGAGAGAGTGACTGTCGTGGGGAAGAGACCCTCCCCACCGGTCCAGGGCCCCACTTAATCACTGACCCCCCTCCCCTGTGGGGGAGGCTGGCACACAGGACAGTGGGCCTCCTGCTGCCTCAACAGGGAGGGAGCCACCCCCAGCTTCACAGTCTTCTTAGCGCTCCTCTCTGAGGGAAACAGGAGCCACGGGGCCATGGTTGGACAGCTTGAGGGACGTCTATCAAGTTTGGTGTGAGTCTACACTGTGGTAAGGCAGGTGCCCAAGGACTACTGACCTTGTCTCTAACCCCCAAGGGCTGTTGTAGGGTGTGGGGCTGAAGGGAGACTTGTGTGAAAACTCTCTCTCCACCATGCCATCTCCATGCTAAACAGGCCTGGCATTCTTGGTATCCAGCCCCACACCCTCCCCAGCTAATCCTCGAGGGCCAAGGTCACCATCGGCCATCTGCCCCAAGGAAACCCCAGGCCCCTGCCGTCTCCTGCCTGGATAACAGAGATATTCCCTGGACCAGGACTGTCCCTGGAGGACAAGCAGGAGCTGCCTACGCCTTAAATGAACAGAAGACCCCATCCTCACAACACAAGAGAGCCAAGCTGTACATAAACTATTAAGTGCCAGAATGAGTCCGTGAATGACCATGCCACACACTTTGTTTAAATGTGGCCATTTACAAAGTCACCCCTAAGTGCTCATTTCCCTATCTCTCTACAGAGTAAGATCTAGGTCCTAGAAAATTTGGCTATTCCTCTCTCTAACCCACAAAATACCCCAGAGGAGCCAGGCCTGGGCTTGGCCTTGGGCCAAAGAACATCCTGAGCCCTTAATGGTCAGCAGTTGCCTCCTCTGAGGGATTAGGCCCTTTGGCCTCTGCCACCAGGAACCCAACCAACAGCATGGTCAAGTTCAAGTGTGAATCCTTTCCTCAGTCAAGCTCAGGGCCCCCTGCCTGAGCACCAAAGGAGGCCTCCCCCCACTAATGTTCTGTATTCCATCTACTCTGTGCTCAGCACTGAAGTGCAGGCAGAAAGTCTCAGATGTGCTCTTGGGGAGGCAGCCAGGTGCAGCAACACCAGGAACTGCGAGACCTGCATTCAAGTCCCACCTCTGACATCGACTAGTGGGATCTCAGACAAGTCACTGTCCTTCTCTGGGCCTTAGTTTAACTCATCTGTAAAATGGAGATAAAAACCCTTGAACTAACTCCCTCTCAGGGACGCTGTGAAGGTCACATGAAATAGTGAAGGTGAGAGGGAGTTATTAGTACCAACCCTCTCCTTACGGAGCTTTGGATGCTGCAGAGCGGAGACTCACACCCATAAAACGAGACAGGAGATGATTCAACACTAAATTTCCCCCTGAAGGGACCTTAGAACACAGAATACTGGAATCTGGAATAGTTAGACCATACAACGTCAGAACAGGAATGCTGGAGCACACCAGAATCCAAAGGGACCTTGGAACCCAGAGCATTAGAACAGACTGTGTTAGAGCAAACATAGAACATAGAGCATTCAGAGCTGAAAAGGACCTGGGAGTTCTGGATGCTAGAACCAGAAGGGGCCTTACTTAGAGATCTGGTCTGACCCTCTCATTGGACAGATGAAACTGAGGCCCAGAGAGGAGAGGTGGCTGGTCCAGCTTCTCATGGGGAGCACAGAGAGGCTGGGCTTGGACCGGGGCCTGACTCTGGAGCTCGGAGCTCTCCCACTCCATCCCCATGGCTCTCCCCAAGGCTGTGGGCTCTGCACCAGCCCAGGCCCTCCCCCATCTACCCACCCCCTACTGCCACACAGCAGCCGCCCACACCCCCTGCTCAGAGCTGGCTCTCACCCAAAGTGTGCATGCATGGCTCTCTCAGAGGCTTTTTGTTTTTTTTTAAATAAAAACCCAACTGAAAGGCAACCAAGTAGAAGAGCAGAGTTTGTGAAAGTCCCTTCTGCTCTGCCCTGGACCACGTGGGGAGTATGACATGTATAGACACTGGCAGAGACAGAAGCACGGCTATGGAGACAACGTTCCTGCCCTCCCTGAGCTGACAGTCTGGTCAGGGAGATGACGCTTAGACACATGACACGGGGGAGGACGATACAAGACAATATAGAACAGTGTGAGTGAGTGGAAAGAGCCCCAGGCCGGGAGCTGGGAGCCCTGAGACCCAGGATTTAGAGCCGGACTGTTGAGTTCAAATCCCTTATCTGCCAAATAAGGAAACTGAGGCCCACAGAAGGGGGACTGACCCACCTAAGGTCACCTAGCACAGCAAGGCCAGGATTGGAATGCAGGCCTTTTAACTGCCTACAAGCCACTTCTCTTCTCTGTGCCTCAGTTTCCCCAGCTGTAAAGTGGGAACAAGAATGATACCCGTGTCTCCTCTCTGCCAGGGGTGGTCTAAGAATCAGAGGTACAGAGTTATATTGTTATGGGATCTGCAGCTGGAAGGAGGCAGGGCATTCAAGGAAGGCCTGCCTCCAAGGCCCCCCACCGAGGCTCCCAGGAGCATCCATGGCACCCCATTATGCTGTTGCTGCTCAGTGAACCAGCTGAGGCTCCACAGGATGACGGAGAAGGGGCAAGTCACGGGGCCTTTGGCCATTCCCTGCCCAGCAAGAGGACGCCCTGATGCTATCCCTCGTCTCCCCTTCTGAGTCACAAGGGCCTCAGGGGGCGGGTCCTCTTCCTCCCCTCTGAGCCTGGCCTGAACGGGGCATGCAATTGGTTGCTGGCTGTCTGGGGCTGTTTACCCAGAAGTAGGATTCAGAACTGGTGAGATGGTGGAGAGCCTCTGGACCAACTCCCTTCATTTTCCAGATGAGAAGCTGCCCTGAGCAGGGGAGGGACCTGCCCAGGGCCACTCCAGGACTCAGAACCTAGGGGTCATTCCCTCACAGCATGCTCCTTCCCACGGCTGCAGGGAAGAGGACCCCTTTAGGCCATGTGACACCCCACTTTTCAGTACCAAGTCCAAGTGTCCAGACAGTTCTGGCCATACAGAGAGAAAACGGACATGGGCAGTGGAGGGGCTGCACCTGGGCCAAAGGGCATGGGAAGAGACCTCAGCACCCTGGGTCACGCAGGAAAATCAGTGGCAGAGAACAAAGTCACACCCAGGTCCCCTCGACCATAAGCCCAGGCCCATTTCTCTGCCCGGTCTGTGAGGCTTTCCCTGATCCCCACACTGAGAGGACTTCCTAGGCACCCCCCTCAGTACATTCAGCTGGGTCAGAGTTGCATCACTGGCCGCGTTAATCAACGGCCACTGAACGGAATCCTTCCGAGGACAGTGAAGGTTTCATTTCTGTCTCTATCCCTCTCACCCAAAATGGATCCTGGCACACAGTAGGCATAATAAATTCTTACTGAATCAATCAATAAACATTTATTAAGAACCTATGTCCTAGGCCTTGTGCTACAGGCACAGGAAACAAAGGGAGGCCAAAGAAAGTCTCCAACCTGGAGGCGCTTAGGATGGGAGCAAGGCTTCCTGGAGCGGGGAGGGCTCAGGTCAGGGTGTGGACACCCCACGGGCAGTGTGGGGCACCAGTGCCATCTGACCTCTGACCCAGGGAAGAGTAGCGCCAACCTTCTACCAGGGGAAGCCGGTCCTGATTCCTCTTAATTGCATCTGTCAATCATACCCAGTATGTAGCCTGTCGGTACACAGTTGTCTGCACCTTCTCACCCCAGATTAGACTGTGAGCTCCTTGAGGGCAGGGACTCTTGCCTTTTTTTGCATCCCTAGCACTTAGCACAGGGCCTGCAAACAGTAGGCGCTTAGTAAATGTGGACTAACTTCCCTGCTTATAGGAAAGGGGAGAACACAGCCCAGCTCCCCCTCCTCACATCCTGACTTTGGTGAGAAGCAGGACTGGGAGAAGCCGGCTGACCAGGCGCAGGGCAGAGCCCATGGGGGCATCTACTGAGCTCAGCGTTGGTCCTTAGCCTGAGTCACAGAATGCTAGGGCTGGAGGTCCTTGAGCAGCAAGAATGTGGGCTCTGGATTCAAAGCATCTGTTTTTAAGATGCTGACTTTTACTACCCAGAAGACTCTGGGTAAGACTTGAGGCCCTAGCTTCCTCATCTATAAAATGAGAGGGTTGGATTTAATGGTCTCTTGGGGCTCTTCCAGCCCTAGATCTATGATCTAATCTAGCCACTCTCCCTCTTAAAAACAACCAACCAACCAACCAAAAACACCTTGAGGCCCAGAAAAGTGAAATGCCTCATCTGTGGGGGGGGAGGGGGGTAGCCAGTAAGATTTGAACTTGGGTCTTTGGAGGCCGGTGTTTCTCTGACCACACCATCCTGCCTCGTCTTCCAATTAGTCCAGTGGTCCCTGGCATCCAGGAGAAGGAGCCAGTGCCTTTGTTTCCCTCCTCAGTGCCTGCCTGTTTTGTCCTGGGCGGCATGGGATTTGTCTTGCCCAGTCACCGCCTGTGTGAGTCTGCACCTTCATCTCTTCATTTACAAAATGAAGGGGGTCAAACCGAATGGTCAATGAAGTCAGTGAACATTTGGACTCCATACTAACAAACTCAAATTAGACACAGGTTTGCTCTAGGGGAACTCAAAGACCGATGTGGGGCGTGGGGAACGTAGCACAGAGCACACCAAACCAGATCACAGGGCAGACCAAAAGGGTCGCCAGAAAGGCTGGTGCGTCTGAGAAAGGACGGCTTCTGGCTGGTGGCGGGGTCGGTGAGGGCTTGTCTGTGGAGGTGATGTCTGAGCTGGGCCTTGAAGGCTGGGCGAGACTTTGGGCTGGGAGGCATCTCTGTCTCCTCCTTCTCCCAGTGGAGCCAGCTTGGCATCCTCACTGCCCCAGGATGCGTGCCATGCTGATTCCTGCCTCCACACCTTCAAGGTCTGGCTTTTTCTGGCTGTCTGCACATCCCACTGCTGACTCCCTAATGGTAAGCGTGATCCCAATGTGGGACAGGCTGCCTCTGGAGCCAGTAAATCCCCCCCTCATCAGAGGACTTTGAACAGAAATGAGACAGCCACTTGATGGGTTTGCAATAGTGGGTACTGTTCCATAAGGTCACAGATTAGAGAGGTGGAAGTCATTTTACAGATCAGTAAGGTGAGGGAGGACCTTAAATGATGTGCCCAAGGTCACCAAGGCAGTGATAGAACTTCCAAGTCTGGGTCAGCTTAAAGTCCTGTGACTTCTTTCTATGTTGGTTAGGCTGGGGTTACTGGGAGCATGGCTGACAGTGGGTATGGAGCCCAGGCTCCTAAATCCTTCTTCCCTCCCCCAACCTCCTTCCTGCTCTAGCTACCAGCAGCTCATATTGCACCAGGAACAGCAGGCTGGGGAGAAGGTGCTGGCCCCCAATATGGTGCCAGAGATGTCCAAGGACCAAAGGAAAAGAAATCCAACCTTCTAGGCCCTCGCTTTCCTCTCCAGAACCCAGCAGGAAGCTAAGGAGGCTCTGAGCAGCCCAAAAAGATGCTACAAAATGCAAGCCTTCAAGTCCCTGCCTTCCCTTTTCGCAGAGGAGAGCCCCTCAGGCACCCACCACATTAAG
This sequence comes from Pseudochirops cupreus, assembly GCA_028627135.1. Classification (NCBI taxonomy): domain Eukaryota; kingdom Metazoa; phylum Chordata; class Mammalia; order Diprotodontia; family Pseudocheiridae; genus Pseudochirops; species Pseudochirops cupreus. The sequence goes on along the minus strand of CM053582.1, from coordinate 115,558,720 downwards.
CCTCTAGTTTCACACAATCCCAGCAATACTGGTTGGCTGGTTTCTAAGGCGGAGGAGAAGGAGCAAAAAGGAGCTGCTGCTATTAGACCCACTGACGGTGAGGGAAGAGACAGAAAAATGATTAAAGTCAGGCAGGAGCACAGTGGTGTGGAACCATTAGTACCAGGACAATACAGCTGTGGAGCCCCCGCCACGACTGATGTGCCTAACGGTGACAGTGACTTACCCAGCAACATTCCACTACACTCAGCACCCTGCTCCAAAGATGGCAGGGAAGAACGTCATCCATTCTGAAAAGACTTCCGTCTGGAACAGGAAAAGTCTGTTCTTCTAGAACCATTTATTCCAGAAGCCTTCTAGAGAATGCAGGAAAGAATCACAGACTGTGGCCTATCATCAGAACTCCTACAGAAGGGGCCTTAGAACCCAGAATGTCAGAGCTGGGAGGGTCCTTAGAACACAGGGGGTCAGAACTAGGAGGGTCCTTAGAACACAGGATGTCAGAGCTGGGAGGGCCCTTAGAACACAGGATGTCAGAGCTACCAAGGAACTTAGAACACAGGATGTCAGAGCTAGGAGGGTCCTTAAAACCCAGAATGTCAGAACTGGGAGGGTCCTTAGAACAGAGAATGTCAGAGCTAGCAAGGAACTTAGAACACAGGATGTCAGAGCTGGGAGGGCCCTTAGAACACAGGATGTCAGAGCTGGGAGGGTCCTTAGAACCCAGAATGTCAGAGCTGGGAGGGCCCTTAGAACAGAGAATGTCAGAGCTAGCAAGGAACTTAGAACCCAGAATGTCAGAGCTAGCAAAGAACTTAGAACACAGGATGTCAGATCTGGGAAAGGCCTTAGAACACAGGATGTCAGAGCTGGGAGGGCCCTTAGAACACAGGATGTCAGATCTGGGAGGGCCCTTAGAACACAGGATGTCAGGGCTGGAAGGGGCATTAGAACACAGGATGTCAGAGATGGGAGGGCCCTTAGAACCCAGAATGTCAGAGCTAGCAAGGAACTTAGAACACAGGATGTCAGGGCTGGAAGAGGCATTAGAACACAGAATGTCAGAGCTGGGAGAGGCCTTAGAATACAGGATGTCAAAGCTGGGAGGGCCCTTAGAACACAGGATGTCAGAGCTGGGAGGGCCCTTAGAACACAGGATGTCAGGGCTGGGAGGGGCATTAGAACCCAGAACATCAGAACTGGGAGGTAACTTAGAACACAGGATGTCAGAGGCAAGAGGGCCCTTAGAACCCAGAGTATCAGAGCTAAGAACACAGGATCTGGCATGGGGAGGAACCTCAAAATTGGAAGAGACTTCAGAAACAATCTAGTTCAACTTCCTCGTTTTACTGACTCTGAGCAGTAAGAGCTAAAGCTCCTGGCCCTCTCTGACACTTCTCTCCATCCCCTCACTGACCTCTCCCTTGAAGGTACCAGGTATTACAGATCTCTGCCTGATAACCCCCTACACGTCTCTCATGCGCCAAGCCAAGAGCTGAAGAGGCATGGAAGTAGCCTATAAAGAGCCCTGGCTCTGGACTCACGGGCCCTCAGCTCAAATCCTGCCACTGCTGTTTACTATCTACGTGACCTTAGGTAAGTCATATCCCTTCTCTGGGCCCCAGTTTCCTCTGTAAAATGAGGGGTGTGGTCTAGCTGACCTGAAAGTCCCCTTCCTGATCTATGATCCTAAGCCCCTTTCTGGAGGGAAGCATGCTCAGCCCTGGTCCTACCTGCACAATGTGGGGTAAGCCATCTTAATCTTACTGAAGCCTCAAATTTCCCAAAAGCAAAACAGGGGAGCCCTGGGCGCAGAAGTGCCCACAGAAGAGCTGAAATGTCCTCATCATTTCCAAAGGACTCCACACCCCACACATTCCTCACTTGAAAGGCCTTCCCTTTTCCAAATGTGGTGGCAGACAGAACTTTCTGGTGCCACAGACAGCAGTAGGATCAGTGCAGAGATGGGGCCGACCTGCACCAGTCGGGGGAGCTTCCTCTCCTGAGATGCCCCTGTACTAATGAAAGCCCAGGCCCTGTCACCACAGAACCCTTCAAGGCGTGGCTCAAGGCCACTTCCTCTTCCGTGGCCATCCCAGGTCACCTTGGCCTCTCTGTCTTCTCCTCAAGAACCACATGGTTTTACAAGTGACTGTACCTGCTTTAAAGGCCTCCCATTGTGTCTTGTGTCAGTCATCTCCCCAAGCAAGGTGTAAGCTCATCAAGGACAGGCCTTGTGTCTGTCCCATAGCTCACTACAGTTCAGGACTGACCAATAGCAGGCACCTGGTCACAGGCATTGGCGAGGGGGTATCCAAGATCCAAGTGCCAGTCAGGGCAAAAGTGAACCAGAGAACAAGTCCAAGGTCCATACCCTCGTCCGTTACAGCTCTCCTTTTAATCAATGCCTGCTGATACCAAGAGCCCACAGGCCTGTGTTACAGGCCCAGTGGCCTGACAGAATGCAAGCTTCTTGAGGACAGGGCCTGTTTCCCTTTTTCATTTGTCTCTCCAGCATCTAGCATGCAGTGATCGGCATTTTAAGTATGTTTACCGACAGGCCTGGAGAGGAAAGGTCCAGAACAAGGGTCTAGAGCTCAGCAGACTGACTTGGCTGTCATGGACAACAAGCCCTGGGTCCAGGTTTGGAAGATCTGGATTTGAATCCTGGCTCTGCCACTTGGAGAAGCAGCATGGTGTGGTGCACAGAGACCCAGCCTCAGGACCAGGAAGCCCTACGTTCAAGTCCGACACATGCTGGGGGCCCTGTAACCTTCTGGGGCCCCAGGCCACTTCCTCTGAGACTATAAATTTCAAAGAAGGCGACAACCAGCCCTGGCAGGAGGAGTTCCCCAACCTGGGAGTTCCTTCTACCACAGGAATCCCAGCCCCTCAGGGCCCCAGGCCACTCAGCAGCCCCTTTGATTCCCACAGTGGACTTCACCCTTTCTGGACCCTCATAATCCCTGCCTTTGAGGTCTTCCCATTCTGCTGGGGCTGACGGTCATGCAGACACAGAGAAATATACTACAAAGTTGGGCGTAACGGGAGCAGAAGAAGGGCCAGAGAGGGCTTAGCCCGGTGCCGGGCACACACAGTAGGGGCTTAACAAAGGCTGGTGCCTGTTGCTGGACATGGTGCGCTGGGCAAGAACCTTTTCTGCTGTGGACTCAAGGAAAGATTCACAGGAGAGGGTGCTCGAGCAGGGCCTTGAGGGGAGAAGCTTCCGAAAGATAGAGATGAGGACAGAATGCGTTGCAGAGAGGTGGGAGCCAGCGCTAGCACATCAGATTCAAAGGACAGTCACAAAAATAACAGCTTCATTCTGGGCTTTAAGGTAAGGTAAGGCAAAGCATCCCACAGACACCATCTCCTCTGAGCTTCATAACTAAACTACAAGGTTGATGACTAGAGGCATAGCTATCCCCTTTTTACAGATGAGAAAACTGAGCCTGGGAGGGCCAAGTATCTCCCACAGAGCAACAAAGTTAGGGAGTGTCAGAGGCAGGCTTAGAACCGCAGGCAGGGTTAGAGCCTGGCACTCTGCCTGCTGTGTCTCTGAGGACGAAGAGTCCATTGAGGCGGAAGGGAGTGAGGGAAGGCTGAGGCCTTCAAGGACAGGGCAGCTGGGAGCCAGGAAGGGTGTTTGGGCAGTGCCACGATATGCTCAGATCTGTACTTCAGAGAGATGGTTCTGGCAGCCTGTGGAGGCTGGACTGGGGGAGGGAGGCTCCTGAAGGGGTCCAGGTGAGGAGGGAGGAGAAGGCCCTGAGGCCCAAGGCCACAGACCCAGGTTCTCCACCTCTGAGTGTCATGGGCCCTCTCTGGCAGCCTGGAGAAGCCCAGGAAGCCCTTCTCAGAAGGACGAAGGCATAAAGGAAAACAGGGTGACCAAGGAAACCAGTTCTATCTAAGCTGCTAAAAGCCACGTCCCCCCACGTCAGCGTGAGGAGCCCCTGATAGGGGAATGGTATCAATGGCCATGGCAATGTGTGAAGGGCGCTGAACTGGGAAAGCAGAGGGGGCATCTAAGAAGAGCTGAGGGGCACCAACCACCTCACGGGGGCAGGGAAAGGCTGTGACTTGCCCAGGATCACACAGCTGCTTGGTGTCTGAGGCAAGATTTGAACACAGGCCTTCTGGACTCCAGATCCAGTGCCTCACCCATCATGACAAGCCACCTCCTAACCTGAATATCTTGGGGGGGGGGTGTCTGCAATGGAAACATGGAGCTGGAAGGAAGACAGGTTTAAGGCAGAAGGTAAAGAATTATGTTTGAGAACATGTTGAATCAGCAGGCAGCTGGAGATGGGGAGCCAGAGCTCAGGGGAGAGACGAGGCTGGAAACGGAGACTAGGGGGTGTGCACCCCCTCACAAAAAGCCTGGTGAGACTGCAAATGCAAGTATTGTTATTCCCCACTCTACAGGTGGAGAAACTGAGGCTCACAGAGGCTGGCTGGATATATAAATTCAGGCATCATCTGCAAAGACAGCAGCAAATGAGGGCATGGGGGAAGGAAAAGAGAAGGGGGAGGAGGATGGTCACCTGCCCTTAGGTGTGTGGGGTAAGAGGAGGGGTCTGGGAACCACCCCAGAGGCCCACCATGCAAAAGGAAAACGAGGAAAAACACTGAAAGGGGAGCTGAGCGGCAGTTTAGGTCCGGGGGCTCTAGGCCTACGATTCCCTATTCTATGACGGGAGTCCAGGACGCTTAACTCCGCCTCCTTCCGCGTTACAATGAGCAGGCTGGGCTCAAGCATCCCCATGGTCCTTCAATTCTAAAGCCTAAACTCGGTGGCAAGAATGGGGGAGGCTTCACAGAGGGCCTCGGAGGCGGAGCAGCTAAGAGAAGGGGCTCAGGATGGGGCTGGACGGGGTGGGCAGCAAAGGCAGGCCAGGCAGACACAAGCAGGCCACCGAAGGCTTGGGAAAGCCGTTCATGCAGACTGCTGCACATGGCTAATTACTGCAGCAGAGGTAACGAGCTTTTGGGGCGTGTGTGTGTCTGTGTGTGTGTGCGCACGCCTGTGTGCTTGCGCATTTCTGCTTTCAACAATGAACTTCCAGGTTTGGCAGGGAGAATGCCTCCCGGTGGAGCAGAGGGAAGCCTGCTGGCTGCTGCCAGACCGCCCCATCCACCTGCCCAGTGAGCCACCCCTGCAACTGGGGCTTGGCCGCTTCAAACCTGTAGCTCTGGTTACTTCCCAAGCCCCACCAAAGGCCAGCAAGAAAGGGAAGATTGCTCAGGAGGTGGCCAGGGAGTCCTCGGTGGGGAGTGAGCAGCAGAGGTTGCTCCATGAGGATGGCAGGCCCCAGGCTCAGGTCTCTAGGGACCTTGCCCCTGCCTTTCTCTGCAAGAGCTTAGCTTGAATGCGAGCGGCCCCCAGGCCAAGGGCTCCTTACTGGGAGGGGAATATGGACAGTTAGAGGAAGACCACAGCCACTGTGCTAGGACCACCCAGGGCTGGTTTTACGGGGTCCAGCTGAGTGCCCAGCACCAACTAGCAGGCACCAGCTGACTTCCTGTGAAATGGGCACATGGATATTCCAAAGGCATACACACAAACACCAGGCAAATATACACAGGGGTGCACACAGACACGAACATGCACACATATGAGCAGGCACACATGCAAAAAAGACACAAGGATACACAAACACACACAGAGACACACGCTAAGATGCATGCATACAAACACAGACATACCGTGTGTGTGACAGACCCTTTTGCACAGATCTGACCATGTCACTCCTCTGTTCAAACTGGCTCCCTATGACCTACAGAATAAAGTACAAACCCCTTAGCTCGGCATTCAAGGCCCTCCACGGTCTGGTGAAAGCCTACCTTTCTGCTCTTAGCTCAGTCGGCTCCCCTCCATTTCCTCTATCCCCCAGCAAGGCTGGCCCCACCTCCGTGTCTGCTCCTATGCCAAGAGGACCCTTCCCCCAGGGCTGCCCTCTGTTTGCAGAATTCCTTCCCGCTGTTCAAGGCCCATCTCAGATCTGACCTTTTCTGGGAAACTCCCTAATATCTACCCACTCCACCACCCCCAAGCTGGAAATGACCTTTCCCCCACTACAAATGTGTGAGCCTAGATGATGCCACGGATAGAAATAAATGGTCAGATTTGGGGAGAGATGATTAGCTCTGTGTGGGCGCTGCTGAGGCATCCAGGGGGAGATGGCCAGTAGGAAGCAGGGAAGCTGTGGATCTCAGGTCTAGACTGGTCACATAGTTTGGCCTTCCTGCATAAAGAGGTGATGATGAAAACTGTGATAGTGAATGAAATCATCCAGGGGAAAAATATACCAGAAGAAGACAGCCAAGGATGACCCCCTGGAGAACAGCTGCACTGTGGGTCAAGGAGTAGAGTCAGTGAGGGGGGAAGCGTTTAGGGAGGCAGGTGCATCAGCAGAGTGTGGGATCTCTGACGCCAGGGGAGCAGAGAAGGCAGTAAAACAAGGCACACCCCAGGACCGAAAGCTATGGAGATGGCAGGGGTGTGAGGAAAGGGCATGGGCCAGTGGTGGCCCTGGAGAAGGAGAGGGAGGGGGACAATGGCTCCCGCTGAAAGGGAATGAAGAGAGAAAGGAGAAAGCCTTCTAAAGAATCTTGTCTGCGAGAGGGAAAGAGACTGTATAGTAGCTCCAAGGGCTATAAGAGTCAAGAAGGCCTCTTGTGAGGGTGAGGGATCTGATGTGGGATCTTCAGCCCAGATCCCCAAAGCCTGAATAATAAATGATGAATCTGTGGACAGATAGGAAGGAGCTGATAGCAAGGGAGCAGCTGAAGGCTTATCACAGAGAGGTCCCTGACAAGGTGGGAAGGGATGGGGTCTGGAGCCCATGGGTCAGGATAGGCTAAACCTTCCGTGACCTGAGCAGAGGATCAGAAATTGGAAAATGGAGAAGGGGAGAGAGAGGGTGTCTGCCTTCTCAGAAGTCATCTCTGGGGGGAGGTCCAGAGCAGCCGCTGTAGGGAAAGAGACTGGGGGTAGATCAAGGGCTGTCTGGTTTCCGTGAGGACCCCAAGGGTTCACAGTGAGTGACCTCCTTGGGCCAGCTGCCTAAACAAATGTGGCCTTGGTTTCCTGTGCCTGGGCCTGATCTCCCCCAGCAGGCCAGAAGCCTCTGGGTGCAGGGTCTGCCAAGCTTCCTTCTGCATCTTGTTCGGGTGGCAGCTGAGGGGTCATACAGACTGGCTGCCCATGGGTCGGTGCTTGGAAAGGTTTACTGCACATCGATGGGTCCTGGCTTCACAGAGGAGTCATATACCTGTCTTAGAAAGGGAGAACTCGAGGCCTACAAGGGCAGTATGGGCTGTGTAGCCAGAAGAGAAGTCGTGGGGTCCCTCTTGTGACCTTTACTAGCACTATGTACCTGGGGCGCTGGGCCTCAGTTTCCTCACCTATAAAATGGAAATAATAATAGGACCTACCTCACAAGGTGGTACATGTAATGTTCTCTGCACACCTTAAAGTACTAATTTTCTGTCATAATTAATAATTAGAATTAATTAATAATAATTACTACGATTACATCAAAGGGCCTGCTTTGTTCCCTGAGCTCCCTGAGAGATGGCAGGATAGCAGGACTGGCAGCAACCACACTCGAGATGCCGTCTGGGATCCAGGCACAGGCTGGGGGCTGAGGGCCACCCATGTAGTTGAGAAGCGTCCCCTTCCCTGCCCCTGCTCCAGGCCAGTCCCAACATCTTCTGAAGTTCCTCAGGAGAAAAGGGCACATGTCGACAGCAGAAGCTGGGGTCCCCCATTCCTCCCTGCCTGTGCGGTCAGGTCCTCCCTAGGAAAGCTTCAGGGCCAGTGACAGCCCCTTCCAACAGTCCTGCCACATGCAGAAGCTCCTGATCTAGGCCTACTGAGTCACGGGGACACAGCAGGCTGCAAGACGCAGAATGAGGGATGACAGGGGTGTGGGGAGGACAACACTAGGGGAGAAGAGACAAAGCCATGCCTTTGATCACTACTATGCAGCTGGGAGGTGGCGGTGTTTCTATTACACAAAACCAACATTATTATTATGACCACACAATTCCACCTCCCATCTGTATACGGCTTTTCCCATTTTCAAAGGGCTTTACCAACACGACCTAGACTGTGAGGCAGTAAAGGCCAGCATCTGGGCAAAAAATTCAGTTTAAGGATGAGGAAACTGAGGCTCCAGAGACTCCCCTCAATGACATCCTGTCGATGTCAACGTTTGTGGCTTCTTGAATGGAGCGACTGGGTTTTGTTGTTGTCTGCTCGAGGCTTAGTACAACCAGCACATAAGTAGAGGCTTGTCAACGCTAACTGATGGAATGAATGACTGATAGCGTGGAAGGACCACGAGACTCAGTATCAAGACACAGCCTGGGAGCCCAGACCACTGGCTCTATCCATACAGAGCACAACCTCTGACCTCCGTGCCTCTCATGTTCTCCATCTATTTTAAGAGGGGCAGGGATACTATAGTGTTTAACCCACAGGGCTGTAGTGAAGATCAGGTGAGGAGATAACGTATGGAAAGCATTTCACAGGTCATTAGGTGTCCCATAAACGCCAGCTATCGCTGTTCTTCATTCTCGTCATCTCTGAAGGCATCTGGAAGCACAGTGGAGAGAGAGCCCTGATTTCAAATCCTGCCTCACACACTTACTCACATGGCTGTGTGACCCCCAAGTAAGTCACTTAGCCTCTCTTGACCTCTGTTTCCTCCTCTGTAAAATGAAGACAATAATAGTGCCTGCATCCCAGGATCCAAAGTGCTTTCCAAATCTGAAAGTGCTACAGATACGCTATTCATCATTATTATTATGTCTTATGAAACTCAGTCCTGGGATGAGTTATTATCCTACTAGAACGCTTTTGTATTTAGTGTTAGGTGATGATAGAGGGGTTGATGTAAATGAAATTATTATCCTTATTCACCTCATTCTTCATGGAGTCCTGGGGCGAGTTACTACTCTGCTATTTATTATTCTTTTATAATTTATGTTCTGCTGACTGCTGCACATGTAACTATAATGGTGGCTCAAACCCAGGTCCAGTGCCATTTGTATGGCAACATCATGCTGTTTTTGATAGGTCCAGAGCTAGGGACTGTAGCACTACCATTCACCTTCTCTACCCACTCGAAGAGCACAAACTGCCTGGCACCTCAAGCTCCAATGGACTCCCATCTCAAGCTGTGTCAGGAGGAGCCCAGCATCACACATCCTTTCTGAACTCCTCAGGTGGAAGGCCTCCATCATTCCATCAACACACACCTGTCATGGGCTCATTAACCTGTGCTGGGCACTGAGGGTGCAGGAGAGCCTGCTCTCTCAGAGTCTGCAGTCCAATAAGTGACTGACAAACACAGACAGGCAAAAAATTAGGAGGCATGATGATTTCATTTCAACTAAAGTCAATGCAACAAGCATTTATAAGGAGCCTACTATGTGACAGGCCCTGTACTAGGGATGGGACATACAAGGGAAAATGAAGCACGTCCTCTCCTCAAGGAGTTTCACTCTATCGTGGGGAAGGAGGGAGGAACAACACCCCCAGAAATAAAGGACTCTGTAAAGGAGGCTGGCATATGCCCTAGACCAGGGGCAGGGGACCTGAGGCCTTTTGTCAAGGGGATTTGTTCTGTGAAGTCTGGATTCAGTCAAAGGGCCGACCTTGAGGCCCTAGAGGACCACCTGTGGCCTTGAGGCCAAAGGTTCCCCACTCCTGCCATAGACTTTGGGAGGAAGGAAAATAAAGGTCAGAGGAAAGAAACAGGCTGAGATTTTCAAAGAAACATCAACTCCAGGGGCAGAAGGCTTTTAAGAACAAAATTCTAGTAAACAGGATCCAGTGAGAGAGAATGGAAGGAATGTCTGATGATGTCCAAATGGTTGGTCCTGCAACACCTGGGCTAGCTCTGATTTCGAAAGGATGAGTCCTGAAGACGGAAACAAGGTCCCACAATGGATACAGAGAGTAGGCACGGACCTGAAAGAATGGTGTCAGGAAGGCTACAAGCCTCAGGGGCAGAGGCAGGCGAGAAATGGACACCAGGAAGGATGGAGGACGGCCCACGAGGAGCCAAAGACAGGAAGAAGGGTCCCCACCGCATCGAAATACTCCTAAGGCCACTTTCTGTAGGTAGAGAAGAACTGCAAAGAGAACAGATGTCCAGAGACAAGCTATGATACGTCAAAGTAACAGAATGCTACTGGGTCACAAGAAACACTAAGTATGAAGAATTCAGAGAAGCCTGGGAAAAGTTAAATGAACTTATGCAAGTGATGTAAGCAGAACCTAGAAAAGCAAAACCAAAAAAAAAAGCAGAAAAAACCCACACGTAAGAGAACCAAACACCATATAACTGTGGTGACCCAGCTGGGCCCAGGAGAAGAGGGGATGAAAAATATCTCCCTCCCTCCTTTGGAGAGGCGAGGCAGGATGGATGGGTGCAGAAGGTCGCACTTCTCTAGACCCCCGGACACGCTCAGCTGTTAGTTTGGCCAAACTGCTCCCACCCTCTTTTCCCCCTCTTCATTTATTTTTTGGCTCTTGGGTGGGTGAGAAGGGAAGAAAGGGATATATTTAGAAATTACAATGATGGAAAAATGATATCTTTTTTTTATTTTAATGTGTGGAGGCAAGAAAAACAAGGAAGGCCAAGGGCCCCTTCTTGGGAAAGATGAAGAAAAAAGATACCACAGGCTTGGGGGGAAGCAACCTAACTCCATTCTTGTTTTACTTTGGTTTCCAACAGTGCCATATGGCAGTTCAAAGTATTACTGCAAGTCAACTCTCTGTGACAAAAAAACAAAAACAAAACAAAAAAACCTAGAAACAAGGTGGGTGGGTCATCAAAGGAGCCCTGGTTGGAGGCAGGGGGTCTGGGTTCGAATCCCATATCTGCCATGTTTTGAGACTTTAAGCAAGTCATTTTCTGTATCTAGGCCTCAGTTTCTTAATCTATAAAATGAGGGGGTCGGACTAGGTGACCATTAAAACCTTTCAGTTCTAAATTTGTAATCATCTGGGTGCCCAACAATTGGTGAAGAGCTGGACAAACTGGAGTTCATGAATGTGGGGAAGACAGAATCTGGACTTGTGGCATCATCATCCCCGATCAACAAAAAGTTTGTAACTTCAAATTTTAAGACTTGCCTGCAGCCCTGAGACAATGGCAGACCTGCCCACGGTGCTGTGTGAACAGCCGGACTTGAATCCAGTTACTCCTGATTCCAAGACTAGTCCTCTGTCCACTGTGCCAGGCTGCCCATAGAGGACTGTAACGGAACATTACTGCACCATAAGAAACGGCAAGGATGTGGAATTCCAAGCAACACGGGAAGGGCTGGATAAAGTGAGGCAGAGCAAAGCAAGCCAAACCAGAACAATATCCAAAATGACCACAATCATGTAAATTAAAAGAATACTAAAAGGCAGCTGACCGCAGAGGAACTGCAGAGAACAATCCTGGTCCCCAGGAACAGAAGAGAAAATGTACTGAGTTCCTTTCAGTAGAGAAGTGGGGGACTTGGGTGCAGAGTGGCGCATACCCCACCACACACGGCTGATATGTTAGCTGGTTTTGCGGAATTGTTTTTCTTTGTTAGGTAGGAGGATTCCATCAAAGGAGTGGTGTATCTGGAACTTACTGTGATGTAAAAAAACAAAAGGTCACAGTAAAACTTATTTTAAAAAAAATCACAACAAAACAACAACCTCACATGTGACGAATAACTGCGTGGGGGTTTTAGTGGACTGGACTGAACGTTTAATACGGGCCAATGAGATGGCAACGCAGACAAAACAGCTAATGAGATAGTGGGCTGAGCTAATGGAAACAGCATCTCCAATGAAAGAACTCAGAGTCCCACTTTCTCTGCTTGGGAAAGGGAAAAGAACAAACATTTATTAAGCACCTGCTGTGTGCTGGGCACTGTGCTGCTTTTTACAAATATCTCATTTGATCCCCACAACAATCCCGGGAGGTAGGTGCTATTATGATCCCCATTTTACAGGTGAAGAAACTGAGGCAAGCATAGGTTAAGTGACTTGCTCAGGGTCACACAGTTAATAAGTGTCTGGGGCCAGAACTGAGCTCAGGTCTTCCTGATTCCAGGCCCGGCACTCCATCCACTGCTCCACCAGCAGATCACACTTGGAGTTCTGAGGCCCACAGTTTGGGACAGACACTGATAAAGGACAAAGTGCCCAGAGGAGGGCAGCTAGGCTGGCAAATGGACTGCAGATCATCATCCCACATGCGGGATGGCCGAATGAGCCTGGAGAACACCTAGGGCAAGGGGAGGGGGAGCAGGCCGTGCTGCCGGGCTCCACTGAGCAACCCTAGGAATGAGAAGGATGGCAGAGGGCAGAGCCGGGTGTGATGGAAGCAAGGCTGGTCTACACATCCAAGCTGTCAGTGGGACAGGCAGCAAAAGCTCAGAGTCCTGTCTGAGATGCTGCCTCCACGGTGACTCCATGCACATGTGAATAACACTAAGACCAAACATGATAAGGGTCAGAAGGGAGACACAGGAAGTGATGGGAGTAGGGGCTCACAATTAACTGGGAGCTGGATTTGGAGTCCAGAGGCCTAAGTTCAAATCTTGGTGCTGTGTGACCTTAGACAAGTCACGTAGACTCTGTAGGTCTCAGGTTTCTCAAATGTAAAAAAAAAAGGTTAGTCTGGCTGCCCTTCCAAGTCATAGTTAAGAAGATGGTCATAGTTAAGTCACAGTCAAGTATGGTCATAGTTAAATAGATGGCATCTGAACTGGGTCTTGGAGATGGATTAGAATTTTAACAGCCCAATCAAGAGGGAAGGATCAGTGTAAATGAAGTCATAAAGGTTGTGGTCCAGTTGTGTTCGATTATCTGTGACCCATTAGGAGTTTTCTCGGCACAGACACTGGAGAGGTTTGCCATTTCTTTCTCTAGCTCATTTTACAGATGGGGAAACTGAGGCAAACAGGTTAGGTGACCTGCCCAGGATCAAACAGCCATTAAGTGTCTGAGGCTGGTTTTGAGCTCAGGAATTCCTGACTCTAGGCCCAGCGGTCTATCCACTGTGCCACCTATGGAAAGACATAAAACTTATATACTCCTGAGGGAGTGAGAGTAGAACTTTGAGGCCTGTGTCCCGGATCTGGCTTCACCATCAGGTAGTTATGTGACCTCGAGCAAATCCCATAACCTTTCTGGGACCCCATTTCCTCTTCTGTAAAAACAACGGTTCTGAACTGAGGCCCCCCTCCTCTGACGCTCCAACCTTAGAGACTCAGGCCCAAGCCACTCCAGACCCAATCGGACCAGCAGCAGAGGGTGGAGGCTAAAGGGCCAAGTCTGGATAAGCTGCGGCTTGGCTATATGAGCCAGGGTTCATCACTTCAAGTCTCAAGTGGCTCTCTTCGACTGTCTGTTTCATATCAGCTGCCCTTTCTGCACCAGTGGAGCAAGCTTCCACACCAGGAATTCCAGATCTAAGTGCAGTTACAGGTCTGGACCAAAATAAGGGCCAAGCCACGCACTGGAGGCAGGACCCCAAGTGCCAGACTACAGACAGGTGACAGCAGGGACACATATCAAAATTGCCACAGGCCTTCAAGGACCAGCAGGATCAATTACCTGGGATCTTTATTCCCCATAGCCTCGAGGTCACACAGGTAGTAGGTGACAGAGACAGGACGGGAACCTGGGTCCTCTCCCTCCATTCACACACTGCCCTTTCCAGGGAATTCCAGGCAGAGGGAAATGGGGGGGGGGCCCCAAGGCTGCCTTACCAGACCCAAGGACTAGGGCTGATGGATGTACTTGACTTGGGGAAAGAGGGGGGTGGGGCAGAGTAGTCTCTCAATCTGAATAGAAGGAAGATGAAGGGGCCTGAGAGGGAGAAACAGGGCTGGGGACTTTAGGCTGCTGGAGATCCAAACTCCACCACAGAAGCTCATCAGAGTTAGGTTACCACCATGGAACCACTGGGGAAGGAAGACAGAGGAAGTAAGGCCCCCAAGGGATCACTTTCAGTTCTGAAAAATGACCTCCCTCAAGGCATATTCTGCCAGGGTCCCCAGCCCCAGTCTCAGAGATCTGGCGGTCCTCTGCTGCCAAATCCTTCTGAACTGTAGGCAAGTCACCTCCCACAAGGAGTCAAGAGACTGGGGCAAAGGAGTCTGGCAAATGACCATTTATCCTCGCACAGCACCCTGCTGGGCCCCTGCGGCTCCCAATCCAGATGGCTAGATCCCAAAAGGTTATCCCCAGAAAGGCTTAGAATAGGGACAGGCATGGGAGTAAACAGAGCTACGGGAAGCAAGTGGTGGAAAGAGCTGAACCTTGACTAGCTGCGGGCAAGGCACTTAACTGCTCCCATCCTCTGTACTCTCATCTGCAAAATGGGTACATTTTAGCACCGCTCACCTCACAAGGATATGTCGAGGAAAAGACTCGATTAACCTGTAAGTCCATTAGAGAAACGTGAACCCTAGTCTAGAACGAGCTGTTTCCCTCTTCTCTCCCGCCTGTCTGACTTTCTAGACTAGCTCACATTCCACTTCTTATACGGAACCCTCCCAGATCGCTTCCTTTGGCACTTATTTACCACCTTTTTTTGTCACTTAAATGGGTTAGTCTTGCCTTTCCAATTAGATTGTCAGGTCCCTGAGACCTGGTTGGAATCTTGTTTCATTTTCTTTTGCATCCCTGGAAGCTAGAAAGACTTCAAATACAGACCCTGGAGACCGTGGGACTGTCATTTGGGAGGGAACCACCCATTGCCTGACCAGAGAAACTCATCCACAGGCTGGCCACAGGAGGATAAATTTTCCTGGCTTCTGCAGTTCTTGAATTCAATCCTATCTATAGAGGTTTCAATCTGTGTAAGGGAAGGGATACCCACACTGGGAAATTCTAGATCCTTTAAGGTCTGAAGAATTCTGTTCCCACCCCCACCCAGGGGCCTAGCACACAGGGCAAGATGTTTGCTGAATCTTCACTTGACAGCAGAAAATGGGAAAGGAAATTACTTTGCTGGGAAATGGGCACCAAAACAAGCAAGGTAAAGGCCGGGCCCAGAATTTTTAACTTCTGGTTCCCACTCTGCTGCTCCCTCCATACTGGCCTGATAGACACAGCTCCCCACCTGCCCTCCTTGCCTTGCCTGGACTCAGGCCAAGGCATCAACCACTTCAGGAATATTCACTAGGAGTGGCGAGGAGGGGTCATCTATGACCTACTCTTCATTCTCAGGCCATCAACTCTCCCCTCACTACTAAGGAGACAAACCTGCAGAAAAGCAG
The DNA here is from genome assembly GCA_028627135.1 of Pseudochirops cupreus. Classification (NCBI taxonomy): domain Eukaryota; kingdom Metazoa; phylum Chordata; class Mammalia; order Diprotodontia; family Pseudocheiridae; genus Pseudochirops; species Pseudochirops cupreus. The sequence goes on along the minus strand of CM053582.1, from coordinate 115,543,426 downwards.
CCTTGCCAACTCAAGTGGCTTTGAGATTGTGTATGTCTGATTAGATACTCATGGGTCTTCCTGAGCCCATCTTGACAGATGGTACCATTGGGGGCACTACCCTACACCGTGATGGCCCTAGGGAGCCATGGTCCCTGAAAGCACACAGGTAGGGATTGCCTGAAGATGACTCCAGACAACTAAATAACCAGTCTCTCTGGGAGACCCTAGGCACCTGGAGAAAGAAGATAGGAAGAAACTTTCCATGGTCCCCCAGGGGGAAGGGGAAGAGGAAGAGGAGGCACCTCAGCGCTGTCCATCCCCTCCCACCCTCCCATTCAGACCTGAACCTCCAAATATTCCACTAAGCATAGAATCTAACTCTACCTGAGAAGAACACAGCACAAAGACCTGCTTTCTAGTGTCACATATCAATAATTCCTGGCTCTTCCACTAACTGTAAGACTTGAGTTCAAGTCTGTATATGCCAACCATGTGACTTTGGGAAAGTCACTTTCCATCTCCGAGGCTCAGTTTTCTCAACTGTAAAAATGGGCATGATGGAGCCTGCACTACCAATCATTGCGAAGATCCAGCAAGATGATGTGAGCCCTAGACAGCAGGTCAGGGAGTGTTAGCATGATGGTATAATGTATCCCAACCAGATCTGGACAATTTGGGGAGCTGCTCCCTTCTTCCTCCCCCAACCCCAGTGCTCACTGCTGTCCTCTCAGCGATAAGGCTGAGATTGGCCCTCTCTAAAGGCAGTGGCCAAGGCCAATGTTCTGAGAGAGATCCAGGGATCCACAAGACCTAATACTTCTTAATTCAAGACAACAACGGCCCAAGTTTATACTTGGCCTGCTCTTGAAACCAAATGCATGCACTAGAAGTACAAGAGAAAAGATGAAACAAGGACCCGCCCCTGGATAACTAAAAGGAAATCACAAAATCTCAGAGCTGGATAGGAGCTCAGAGGCCATCAAATCCAACCATTTCTGACCAACAAGTCTTCCAGTATAGTGGACACAGCTCTGGACTTGGTGTTAAGAAGAGATGAATTTAAATTCTGCTAGTCACAGAATTCCTCCTACCCCCATGGCCTCCTGTCCCCTGTAAAATTAGGGAGTTAGACTAGAGAGCCCAGAGCCCCCTTGCCTCACTTGGTCTCTGGCCAAGATTCTGCCCACTTGTGAATCAGCCACATTTCTTCTTTGAACCCTGGATCTATCTATGATCCCATAGTATCTCTGATTCCCAATTTCTTCATCTGTAAAACAGAGGATAAACAGTAACTATATCAGGGTTGTTGTGACGATCAAATAAGATAATGCATACGGAGTGTTCTGTATACCTTCAAGTGCTATAAAAACATCAGTATTATTACTGCACCCAACCAGTAGACATCTGACCTCCCTTTAAGGGCACTTTTAGTGAGGGAGACCTACTCCCCCTGTAAGAATCCCATTCTACTTTTTGGACAGCTTTAATTATTAGGAAATTTGTCCTTAAATGAAGCCACCCATTGCTTCTAATTCTTCCCTCTGAGGTCAAGCAGAACACATCTAATCCCTCTTCCCCATGACAACCCATGAACTAGTGAAAGGCGTTGCAAGTTGACCCTTACTTTCCTCCCTACCCTCCCCCCCTTTTATTGTGAAGTGAAGAAAGATATGCAAGGGAGACTAAGGTCTGTACCAGGCCAGGAGGTCTGACTAGAGCTAGACAAATATGGTTCAGATCCTACCTCGGACATTACCTGTGTGACTGACCTTATGCAAATCCTTTACCCTCCCATTGCCTTGGACTCCTCATTAGCAATCTCTGAGGTCCCTTACAGCCCTAGAGGCAGGTTGTAGTGAAATGGATAGAGAACTGGGCCTGGAGTCAGGAAGACCCAAATTTAATCCAGCCTCAGACACTTACTAGCTGTGAGCCTCTGGGCAAGTCACTAAACCTCTGTCTGTCTTAATTTGCCCATCTGTAAAAATAAGGATGATAAAAGCGCCCATCTCAAAGCCTTGCTGTGAAGATTGAATGAGATCATATTTGAAACGATCAGAGTACCTGGCACACACAGGCGCTCAATAAATGCTTATTTCCTTTCTTTCCTTCCTAAATGTTTAACTATAATCTCCTAGACAATTCACTCTCCACCTAACCTTGGCCTTCTGGGCCCAGCATGCTTCCTTCTGCCAGAGTCAAGAACTAACCTCTAGTTCCTGTGGGTGGGGTAGGAAACAAATGCTTTCCTATTATATGCTATCCATTATCTCCCCTACTGCTGAATCTACCCCACCACCTCCATGAAGATGTGATCAAGAAGGGCCCCAAGCCATACAAAACCCCACCATCACTCCTCCATACACCCCTAGACAGTGCCAGTCAAGATGCTGTCCAACGGACCCCAGCCTGGGTCAGAAGTGATCCTCCGCTAGCATTCCTTGGAATACTACCTCGACAGACAAGGTACTCTAGGAAAGGGCCAGGAACGCCAGGAGATGCCATCCTGTTCAGCAGTGAACACCGAGGATAACGGGAGATGGGGACAAAGATATTTCATCTGATTGATTATAGAGCTAGAAGAGATAGGAGAGGGCAACAAGTCCATCCCCTCATTTTCCTTACAGATGGGAAAACTGAGGCTGAGAGAGCTTAAGGGTCATAGAGCTGGGGTGGCAAAGGAGGTTAAGGAAGGCTGCAGAAGTGGCCCCAGGGCTTGGGAATAGAGACAGAGGGGTTCAGTAAAAGGGCTACAGAAGGTAATAAGGGAATTGAAAGGCTACCCTAACTTCTCAACTCAAATAGATTTGTTGCAAACTCCTCTTGCCTCCCTTGAAAATGGCCTGCAACCAAGCTGTTCTAGGTCTACTCCCTGAACCCCGGAAATAATCTTAGCCGCTGGGGAAGATGATTTTTTTGAAACCCTCCCCCCAAAAGAAGGCGTGTGTCTGCAGCCCACTGAGCAGTCATCCCTGCGGGTGCCCCAAGTTGCTTCTAACAATCTCCCAAAGTGCTTCTGGGGTCCAAAAACACTTAGTCACAGATTCAGAGGACGTCAGAGCTGGCAGGGACCTTCGGAGACCTACGTCTAGTCCAAGCCTCTCATCATATAGAAGAAGAAACTGAGGCGCAGAGAGGGAAAAGGAATTCCACCCAGTTCCATTAGCGCCCTGCCAGGATCCCTGCAAGGGCCGCTGGAAACGATGCAGGAGCCCCATAGGAAGTAGACATGTCTCTCCCCTAAGCGGCTCCATGCCGCTCACAGTCCATACGTGCAGACTCCAGGAGAGATGGTGCCAAGGAAGCAGGGCCGGCACCACCAGGTGCCGAGGAGACTAAGCCATCCTGAAACCCTTCCCCAGAGCTCCTCCAATACCCCCCCCATCCCCACTCTAGGAATGACATTGGGGAGGGGGCATTTCCTCCTAAACGGCGCCTCCCCGCTCCCCCCAAAGCCCGCGCCCCCGGCATCCCCTCCGGAGAAGCAGCCCCTTTCCATGTGCATCCACTTCCCCACTAAATAACCCGCTAAGAAGCAAATCCACCCACTCGGGTCTCCTTCCATTCTAGCTTTTTGTCCCACCCCCCCGGGGAGAAAAAAAATGAAAAGCGTCCCCCCCCCAAAAAAAGCAAAAAAAAAAGCCCCAAGCCCCAAACTTTGGGTCTGAGTTAACTTTACCCCCGCGGCGGGCAGCCGGGCCCCGATCGCGGGGCTGTTTCCTTTTTTCTCTTTCAAGTGCGATTACATTGTGTCTCAAGCCCCGCGAGGCTCCTGCACACTCGGCCCAAAAGTGCCAAAGAAAAGCAAAAAAAAGCCGTGGCTTTGGGGGGCCCCCTTCGCCTCCAGCCGCCTCTCCCACATTCTCAGACAGTTTTATTAAAATTTTCAGACAAAAGAAAAACAAAAATGGCAGCCTGGCTTATTTTTAAAACAGGACAGGGACGCCATATTCTGCAGATCTGCAAAAAAAGGGAGAAATCCGGCGCTGGCCACCCAGCAGGCGCGGCGGCCGCGGCGCGCGAGCCCCGCTCCATTTGCAATCAGTTTATTTGCATTAAACCCCATGAATCATTGTTTACCGGAGAATTGCGAGCAGGTTTGAATAGCCCGGCTTTAAAAAAAAAAAAAAAGAGCCGGAGACACTTCCTCCCCCCGCGAGCCTGCGAGCCGCGAGCTGCAGCCGCCGGCCGGGGCCGGGGCTGGCGCCGGGGCTGCCGCCGGCGCTGCAGCCGCCGCCGCCGGGGCTACTGGGGGTGGTGGCCGCGCGGGAGCGGCGGGAGCGGCGCGAGCCCCGGGCGCTGCAGGCGCGAGCGCGGGCCGGGGCCAGAGCTCCCGCAGCCCCAGGCCCGGCCCGGCTGACAGCGGAGGTGGAGGGGGCCCTCCCCACGCCCCCGCCCCGGGCCCCGCAACTCCGTGCAACTTTTGCTCCAGGCGCCCGCCCTCGGGCCGGCCCCGGCCCGGCTTCAGGCCGTCAGTCAGTCCGTCCCGCCCCGGCCCCGGCCCCGCACAGACCTGGCTCCGCTCGCTCGCGGGCAGCTCCGGGGCTGCAGCGAGAGCCCGCGCCGCCTCCGCCGTCGCCGCCCGCGCCTCCGCCCGCGCCTCCGCCGCGGCCGCCCCGCTGCCCGCCGCCCGCCCTGCCTCCCGCCTCCGCCGCGGCCGGCCGGCCGAGGAGGGCTGGGCTCGGGCTGGCTCCGCTCGGCTCGGCTCCGCTCCGGCGGGGAAGCCCGAGCTCAAACCTTCCGGGTCGCCTGCTGTTCACTTCTGGGGGCTGCAGGCGCCGCTACCGCGGCGGCGGCCGGGGCTGGAGGAGGCGGGCGGCAGGCGGGCGGGCGGCGGCGGGCGGCGGGCAGGCTCGCAGGCTCGCTCCCCTCGGCTCCTCCGCCAGCCAGCCCCGCTCCGGGGGGCGCTCCCCGCCGTGTCCCCGGGGGCCGGCGCGGGCCCCCGCCTCTCCCCGGCTCCGCTGCGCTCCTGCCCCGGGGGCTCCCGAGAATGGGCAGCGCCCGCCCGCCAGCCCGCCCGCCCGCCAGCCCGCGCTGCAGGGGGAGGGGGCGGGCTGGGGGGGGAGGGGGGCGCGGGCGGTGCGCGCGTGGGGGAGAGCGGGGGAGGAGAGCCGAGCGGGGGAGAGGAGAGGGGCGCGCGAGGGGGAGGGGCGGGGGCGCGGGCTGGCGCGCTTGCACGGGGGCTCCCCAGCGCCGCCGGGCCGAGCCACAAAGGACTCGGCCGGGTGGACCGAGCCCCGCGGGCCTGGAGGCCTGCGCCTTCTCCCATCGGGTTCCGGGCGGCCCATTGTCCTGGTGCGGCCCGCGGGGGGCTGGCGGACCGGCCTGGAGCGCCCCGCTCCGGGCCAGCCTCGGGCTTCTCGTCCCCACCGAGATAAGGACGCTTAACCTCCTCCCTGGCGAGGGGGTTTATACCTGGGGCTAGCCTGTTACTGAGTGGTTAGGGTCAAGAAACTGGCCAATGATTTAAAAAAGAAGACGAAGAAGGAAGAAAGGTGACAGCCTGGGGAGGGAGCCAGGCCTGGAGCACTTTGCAAACAGAGCCAGGCATCTGGCTCCTCTGAGCACAGAGCACCCTGTCTGTCCTTCTCCCTTAGGGTCCAGTTCGAGGCCAGGCTCCAGGGTGACACAGCACCAAACCCAGCATCCTCCCTGACTCCTTCCAGCTCGAGCCTTGCTGATTCAGCACCCCACCCCCCCACCCCCCAAGCCGGTCCCTCTCAGCTGCACGACTTCTTTGCCATTTTCACAGCTCAGCTAGGTCACAGCAGCACTGAGCATCCTCTCCTGGTCCTCTCGGGTCTCCCTGCCTCTAGACTCCAGCGTACCCTGCTCTGCACTCGAAGTATCTTCCTGTAACACGTTTTCATCTGGCTGGAGAAGCCACAGTGAGTCCCTGGGTGTGAGAGCCAATTTAAACTTCTGGGAGCCTTACAATTCAGCTAGCTTGGCCTTATCTATCTAAAGGCATCTCCCGTTAATCTTAATCCGCTCTATCCCCTCACACTCCTGGCACTTTTGCTGGAGCTATAAATAAAAGAATGAAAAAATTGTAGTTATCAGTGTCTGCAAAACCCCACCCCTACTAGACTAGAAACTCCTTGGGAGCAGGAAAGGTATCTTTGAATCTCCTACTCCAGGCAGTCTATTCAGATCAATCAAGGAGCGTTCATTAAGCTGCTGGGGATCCGAAGGAGAAAAAAATTAATTTTTGCTCTTAACGGAATTTAAACCGAAGGACTGTGTTCTGAATACAATGGACGCTGGAATCCTTTTATGGAATGTTTTTCTTATTACAACTTTATGAGGTAGAGAGTGCAAGAAAACAGGCTTCAGAAAGGAACTTGCCCATAGTTACCCTTAGTAATGATTGGTAATAATAGCTTGAATTAAGGTCTGAAAAACTCTTTGTATAGATTTTGACCTACACTATAGTCCTGTGCGGTCTGTGCTGTAAGAATCATACCTACTATACATATAGCCCTTTAAGGTCAGCAAGTGATAGGTAATCTATGATCTTTGAGAGTTGCCTGGAGTCATCAGGAGGTTAAGAGACTTGCTTGGCTTGTACAGGTAGTGTTTTTCAGAGGTTGGCCTTGAACCTAGCCAGGACTTCCTTCCTGACTGTACCTAGATAACTTCACTCACTATTAGTAAGGCATTATGGCAGTATCACATATTATATCTTGTTTTCCCACCTTCTAGGGGAACAGGAGGTATGCCCTATGTTCTCCAAGTTAGGCACTAGGGGTGCAAGTAGCATGTATAAGAAGGGTCCCTGCCAGGGAGGAGCTCAGAGGCTCTTGATAGAGACAGGGCATGGATCTCTTACTAGAAATAAGAATACAATATTGTTTAGCACAGTTCAGGGCACACAGTAGGTTCTTTACTTAATAAATGCTTGTTGGCTTGACTTGGGTTGCCTCTACTATAAATTCCAGGTTTTGAGCACCCACAGAATTTGATGGGATTTAGTGGTTCTAATTTAGATCATCCATGATTATGGTAGCTGAGGGGAAGAGTGGTGTGCTATAAAGAGCCACTCTTTTGAGTCACAAAGACCTAAATCTAAATCCCACTACTGATTATGTGAGCCCAGGCAAGTGACTTAACTTCTCAGTGCACCAAGACAAAGGTACTGACCAGTCACTACTCTGGTTCCCTTTACCAAAGAAATCCCAGCTACAGTCTCTTATCCCTACCCTTGATTAGGATCACATATGATTATCAAACTGGCTTCCAATGTAGGAATAAGGGTCTTTAGAGCCAGGGTTGGGGGGAGTGCACTGGGTTGTCAGGATTACAAAATCTCAGATTTGGAAAGGACTTTAGAGACCATCAAGTTCAGAAGTCCTAAACTTTTTAGTGTATCTTAGACCCCCTTTGGCAGTCTGATGAGGCCTGTGGACCCCTTCTCAGAATCATACATTTAAATGCATAAAGTAATACACATAGGATCACAAAGGAAACCAAAGGTTAGTGAAAATGAAGATGTCATTTTTCCCTCATCCAATTTCACGGACTCCAGGTTAAAAAACCCAGATCTAGTCCAATCTCTATCTGACCAACAATCTCCTATAACAATTACAAAAATAATAATGTCTATATAATGCTTTAAGGTTTACGAAGTGCTTGATAGATGCCGTCTCATTTGATTTCAGCATCTCTGAGAAGCAAAGACCACGTAGTGAGGAGGAACTCACTATCTCTCAATGCAAATTACTGCACTTCTGAATAATTTTAATTATTGGGATGTCTTTAAAAAAAAACCCAACAATTTACCTTTTTCTTTTATTTCTGTTCATTACTCCTAATTCTGTCTTCTAGAGGCAAGGAAAAAAGTCTGATTCTACTTTCATGTAAAAGCCCTATAAATATTTAAAGATAGCTAACCTGCTTTCCCCCTCCCCCAGGTCTTTTTTTCCTTTAGTTGAACATCCCTAATTCCTTCAGCTGATCCTTGTATGGCATGGTCTCTAGATCACCATACTGGTCACTGCCCTTTGGACATTCACCAATTTGTTATTGTCCTTCCTCAATTGTGGTTCCCAGACCTACACGTTTAAGTTAATAGATTTTGAGTTAGAATGGGCTGCTCAGGTGTAAAGCCAAGTACCAGCAGCTTTCCAGAGGACTGCTGTTGTGAATAGCTTCAAGGTTCTGATTACACAGTATAGTGAACTCTCTATTTTTTTTTTT
>CM053582.1:115517618-115534745 GCA_028627135.1 Pseudochirops cupreus | reverse complement strand
AAAAAAAGAATGGCACAGTATCCCAGACTAAGATAAAAAAATAAAAATGTGATTCTCAGTTGGGGTCCATAGGCTTCACCCACACTTCTAAGGGGATCCACAACAGATAAAAAAGCTAAGAATCTCTGATAGTCTAACTCAATTGTTATACAAATGGGGAGGTGGAGACTAAGGGAGGGATCATAGATTTCCTTCTGGAAGGGACCTTAAAGGTCATCTAGTTCATCCCTGTAGGGATTACCTGGAAGAACCAAGACCTGGACCCCTAGCACTCTTCCAGGCTGTGGGAGGTGACCTACCCAAGGCAGTTTGCTAAGTAAATGGTAAAGAAGGCAGTAGATTCCATCAAGGACTCCTGTTGCCTGACCCAGGATTCTTTCCACCCCTCATCACCTTCCTCCTGCTCTTGGTTCCGCCCAAATTAAATTCACTATGCTACCTTGAAGTAAGAAGATATGGAGAAGAGACCTGAGTTTAAAACCTGCCTCTGACTCTTATTAACTACATAATAAAAAGCAAATCACACAGTTTCTCTAAATTCAATTTCCCAATCTGTAAAATGGGGCTAAGAATACCTACCCCACAGAGCTGCTGTCAGTCTCACATGAAATGATGTTATGTGTGAAGCAGTGTATAAATAAATGCCACCTCTGTGACAGCAGACTTCAGTTTTTCTCATCTGCTCAATAAGAAAGGGGGTTGGATTAGGAAAACAATGGAGTGTAGTGTATTGAGTGCTGGCCTTGGAGAGTGCTGGGATCAAATCTTGTCTCTGACGCTCACAAACCGTGTGGCCATGGACACATCTCTGAAGCTCAGTTTCCCAATGATATCCAGGGTAGTGAAGGCATGTTGGTCCTTGTCTAGAGAAGCAAATGAGGTAACATATAAACTGTCAAGTTCAGTATGAATGTCCATGACCATTATTTACACGTACAGTGACTTCCAGCTCTGACCTTTCATGATCCTATAGTAAGGGATTTGTGGACAGCTCTAATTGTCAGGATGGTTCTTCTGTTATTGGCAAGCCTACATCTGCCTCTTTGCAGTTTGTCCACCCTCTGAGACCAAGCAAAACGTGCCTAATCCCTCTAACCCATGTCAAGCCCATTATTTACTGGAAGGCAACTGTCTCATGCCCCCTCCCTCCAGAGTCTACTCTTCTCCAAGCTAAACATCCCCTGCTTCTTTCTCACTTCGCATACTCTTGGGACCTCTTCCTATCCTGGCAGCCCCTTCCTGGAGGTTCTCCATGTAAGCCCTTTCCCTCCTAAACAGGAATGCCTAGAACCAAACCTGATGTGTTCTGAGAGTGCAGCAGGACTCTGGTGTCCCAAGTCCTGGTGGTCCTCATGCTTCTCTCAGCAGAGTCTAAGATCACATTCGACTTTATTTGGTGCCCTGTCATACTTCCACTCATCTTAAGGAAAGTGATGCTTTAGAAAACTTGGTCCAGCAGGGAGTGTGTGCTGAATGGGTTGGAGTGGAGAGTGCTCAAAGGCAGAAAGAACCATTTTCACAATTTTCCTTCTACCTGCTTAAACCAAGGAGCTTGGAGCCCAAAGCCAACAGTTGGCCACCCAAACTGTGGGTGAAAGGAAGCATTAAAGCAGAACTTTGTATTATGGAACCCCATGGCAGTCTGGGGAAATATACAGATCCCTTCTCAGAATAAGGTGGATTTTAAAAAATTCATAATTGAAGGAAATGTTAAATTCCAATTGGAAATAAATGAAAATAAAGATGTAATTCTTCTACATCCAAGTCAGGAACAAATTCTAAAATTTGTTCATGCTCCCCAGGTTAAGAACACCTGAGTTATAAATTTATTTTATATATATATATATATATATATATATATATATATATATATATATATGTTATATATATATATCATATATAAATATGTGAGTTTATGTTTATATGTATATACAAGATATGGTCAAAGAAAATGCAAATTAGCTATAGAGAGGAATGTTCTAGAAGCTGAGAGGGGGGGTTTCAGGACGGGGAGAAAGACAGGAAAGGCTTTCTGCAGAAGGTCACGTTTGAGTGGCCTTGAAGGAAGCCAGGGATTCTAGCTTCTCAGAGTTTAGTTAATTTTGTTAAATGAATAGATGAATTAGATGAACATTCAACCAGATAAGTTCTCATCCAATCTTTCTTACCTCAAAGCCATCTCTAGGGAAGGTGGGGTTGTTCTAGCTCGTTGGGGGGGGGGGGTGGGTGGGTGTGTTTTGTGCTCATGGTCTAGACATAATGGATTCTAGACTGTTTCCTTGCTCTAGCAAAGGTAGTGAGGGAGAAAGAAACTAGGTCTAGATTTAACTGGTTTTCCTAATAACCGAAGTAGTGAGAAATATACCAATTTATTTAGAGCAAAATTCAAAGAAATCAATTATTTAAACATCTTATGCAAACATTATTCATTAGTGATTAACGGATCAATACATTGTTTACTTAAAAGGGCTTATATTTGTAAAACAAAGATATTGTCTGAAATTGTGTGCTATAATCTGAGATTAAATTAACCATACTTGTGAAAATCTATTTGGATTTCCTATAGCTATTTTGTTTGTGAAATTATTCTCAGACATCCTTGTTAACTTGTTGGCCTCTATTGAAGTTGCAGACACAGAATCTAGCCCTGTGGTTCTCAACCTTCCTAATGCCTCGACCCTTTGATACTCATATGTGGGTGTATCTACATGTGGGTGGACCCAGGATAGAGGAGCAGTGTCTCGGTTCCTAAGACCATAGGAAATGTGTGTTTTCTGATGGTCTTAGGCGACCCTGTTCGACCCCCAAAGGTGTTGCGACCCACAGATTGAGAACTGCTGGTCTAGAAGGAAATAAACAATTTTCTACAAACAAACCCAAACTTGGGAAATGGCTCCAACAGTTAACAGAGTGCTGTGGGCACTCGGGAGGTACTGAGTTCCCCATCACTAGAGGTTCTTTGAGTGGAGGCTTGACAACGTGTCCCATATTATAGAGGGAATTGAAGTATAAAGTTGAATTGTAGGATCAGAGATTCAGAACTAGAAAGGATCTTAGAGACAGTCCAACTCTCTCAGTTTACAGATGAGGAAACTGAACACAAAGAGGTAAATATCTGAAGCATGGTTAGAATCTGGGACCTCTTTTCTCCAAGTCCCATGTCCTATACACATCACATGCTGACCATCTCTAAAGTCCATTCCCACTCAGAGATTTTATGATTCTGGGATTTACAGCTTCTATTGCCACAATAAGGAAGGCAGGATAGTGGGGTTCTGAGAGTGGAAAGGTAGCAACAGCAGTATGCCTGATATGATGGTCAGCCTCTCTCCCATACAGGTGATTGTTTGCAGATGACTGTAGATGAAATTGGGAAGAAACCTGACTTCTTGGCTGGTGTTCTAGGCTGCCCCCACCCCCACCCATGCTGTGGGTGCAGAATCTCTTTGTGAGATATCCCAGGATATGAGGATTTGAGGAATGATGAGCCTCTATTCACCCAGTGGGGGGACAGAGTAAGCTTTGACAGGCAGTACCTTGGAGCCCTTCCTTCTTCGCTGGAGCATGTCTGAAACACTCAAATCATGGAAACTTTTCTATTGCCATTTCTAATTCTGCAGGGGCTGAGACATGTTATTCAAGTCTTAGCAAGTGATGAGACCTGCCATGGGATGGGAGCCTGACTTGGAAGGAAGGGAATAAGCATTTATATAGCACCTACTACATACCTATGTCATTGTTATATGTACCAATGACATTGTGTTAGGTGCATTACAGATATTGACTCAGTTGATGCTCGTAGCAGCCCTGTAAGGTAGGTGCTATTATTATTCCCATTTTATGGTTGAGAAAAATTGAGACAAAGGGAGGTCGAGTGACTTGCCCAAGGTCACACAGCTAGTATGTATCTAAAACCATATTTGAACTGAGGTCTTCCTGACTCCAGGCTCCATGTTCTGTCTACGGTGCCACCTAGCTACCTCAGCAGGAATGCCCAGGGTTGGTGGTTGTAGCTGCAAGGGACTGACTTTTCTTGAGTGTCATTGTTGCCTCCCCCACCCACACTTCCCATTCCAGAGTTAACGAGGGCAAACACTTACAGACCCAACACAGGCAGACCTTTGCCACAGATCTAGCCTTGGGATCTCCAGATTGTTGGAGCCACAAAGAGAGTTCCTCTGATGGTGGAGGAAGAGAGTCTACTATTTGGAGAGTTCCAATATTTCAAGGAAGAGTTCTCAACAGTGCTTGTAGAAAGGTGGGGTTGATTGAGTAAGCTATCTCATCCCACTTAGAGTCAGCAACAAGATGCCCTAATACCTTAAGGAGGTGAGAACAAGTCTCGACTAACTAATCAAACAATTTCAAGTAAGTACAGAGATATACTGGGCTAAGGTTGCTGGGGAAAGATATGTAGATTGGCTGGAAAAGTCTAGTCATGTCCTCTGGGTTATCTATATGATAGAAAACCAGGTCAAAGCCCAATGTATTCAAGCATCTGGTGAAATTAAAATTTCGTGGAATCAACAGATTCCAACATGATTTTGGAAGGAACGCCTATGGAGCTTGTCCAGTGGAATATATGTATACCCGAGACATTTAGGACAGATGGATAATGAGCTAGGCCTAGAGCTGAACAGAAGAGAGGAGAGTGGGTTGGATTGCTTTCAGGAAATTGCAAGACTGTTTTACTGACCACCCCCCACAAGTTTCCCATAAAAGCAGCCCATCTTTTCAATACTTTTTTAAAAAGTTTTTTTAATTTTTCATTCCAAATTTTCTCCCTCACTCATTGAGAAGGCAAAAAATGTGATACCCATTATACATATGAAGTCATGCAAAACATATTTCCACCATGCTGCATAAAAATAGAAGCAAGAAAAATAAAGTTTTAAAAATATATTTCAATCTGCACTCAGAGTTCATCACAATGTTAACATTTTTGACTGGTGCTTGAGTTTCTGGAGTCAGACATGGAACACCACTACCTCTGAGTAACTAAAGATGAGTGTCACACAGAGAGAGGACAATGGATCTGAAGAGCATGGTGGGTGCAAACAGGTGACTGAGTGTGACCAACAGGAAACAATGAAGGGAGACAAGAAGAAAGGAATCATCAAGGAATCCCAAGACAGGGAGAGAAGATGGACTAGTCACACAGCAGGAGTGAGGGATGACAGGTAGACAGATGGACTGTCCCAGTGGTACCCTGGAGATTTGGGGAGAAACTGAGGAAGGCATCGAACACATTGTGAAACTGGGAGAAAACATGGAACCAGTCACACAGCATAATAGACAGAAACGGACGGATTGTGATCTATGCCAGTGGAGGGAAACCTTAAATTGATTAGATCACAGATGACTTTAAGAATTTAAGAAAGTATTGTTATAACAAGGGGCAGCACAGTAGAGTGTGGTTCTCAAAGCATTCTCTGTGGAGTTCAAGAGATCAAAACTATCTTCTTTTTTTAAAAAAAAATTATTTATTTATTTATTTTTAGTTTTCAACTTTCACTTTTATAAGATTTTGAATTCTAAATTTTCTTTTACTCCCTCCACTCCCCCACCAAGACGGCATGCAATCTGATATAGGCTATACATGTACAATCTTATGAAACATATTTCCACATTAGTCATGTTGTGAAAGTAGATTCAGAACAAAAGGGAAAAACTATGAGTAAGAAAAAAACAAAGAAACAATAATAACAAAAAGAGAAAATGGTCTGCTTCTTTCTGCATTCAGATCCAGAGTTCTTTCTCTGGATGTGGGTAACATTTTCAATCATGAGTCGTTTGGAATTGTCTTAGATCCTTGCATTGCTCAGAAGACCGAAGTTGATCCAAGTCAGTCATCTCAGTGTGGCTGTTACTGTTCTTCTGGTTCTGCTCCCTTCACTCAGCATCAGTTCATGTAAGTCTTTCCAGATTTTTCTGAAGTCTGCCTGCTCACTATTTCTTGTGGAACAATAGTATTCCATTACATTAACAAACTACAACTTGTTCAGCCATTCTCCAACTGACAGGCATCTCCTCAATTTCCAGTTCTTGGCCACCACAAAAAAGAGTTGCTATAAATATTTTTGTGCATGTGGATCCTTTTCACATTTTTATGATCTCTTTGGGATACAGACCTAGCAGCGGTATTGCTGGATCAAAGAAAGGGTACACACAGTTTTATAGCCCTTTTTGCATAATTCTGAATTCTTCTCCAGAACGGTTGGAGAAGTTCACAGCTCCACCAACAATGCATTAATGTTCCGATTTTCCCACATCTCCAATATTTATCATGTTCACATTTGATCAAAACTATTTTCATAATAATACTAAGGTATTTTGATTTTTCATTAATGATACTTACAGCTGCTGTGAAGGTCAATATGATCAATAACACCAACACCAACAGGAAGGCTGCTAGCACAGATTCTTGGATCTGTTTTTCTAAAGGAAAGAGCTTCAAAGGGGTCAACAATCTTACTTTAATTAAACAATGCAGATAGATAAGTAGAAAGAAGTGAGTATCCCAGAAAGAATCCAATAGACAGGGCTCTAACTATCTAAACAAAGTAATAGGAACATAATCACCAGAACAGGGAGCACCAACGTCAGAGGGCCAATGGTTACCCAGAGTCTTGTCTGGCCAAATCACAAAGAAACATTCTTCCCATAAGTGATCCCCAAAGCAAAATACCAGCTTCCCAGAATATATATAGTTTTGATTAATAGGTTTATGCTAAATTGTAAATATCTGAAGGGTCAATCTCCTTTGAACCCTGGTAATTCACAGCTGTGCTGAGCCATATAGGCTTTGATGCCTTCTGGCTCTGAGCCTATTAGTCAAAAGTAAGTGTGTGTGTGTGTGTGTGTGTGTGTGTGTGTGTGTGTATGTGTGTAATGTTCTGAGGTCAGATATTGTCTCAGGGCTTGCTCATGGAAGGATGTTTAGCCATTATCAAGGGGTCCCCCAGCTGTGAATGTGAATCATTCATCAAGACTTGGAAAGAAGAAACCTCCGATAGATAGAGGAGACCTCTGATACCAACCCTTGGGAGAACACAGAAACGTTAGACTGATAGGAAGTAAGATCGTTAACACCTTTGAGGAAAGTATGCGGTTTATTAAGACTGGAATAGTTGTCTGTTATTTCCCAATTATTGTATTATTTTGCTGTGCCCAGAGCCCATACTGGAGGGGCTCCTCCCCGTGTGTGTGGGAGGATGAGCTACCCCAGAGTTGGGGTGGTGTGGGCTAGAGATGGAGGTTGGGGGCAGGAACCCCTGCAGTCTGCTATGCCTGGACTCAGGCAGGAGCAGGAAGAGCTTGGAGTGGAGTAGTCCCTTCCCTCATGAGGTGAGACATGGAGCAGGAGTGGAGAGCCACCTGCATATGAACCCAGACAGGAGCTGGGAGTGGTCAGCCCACAGACTGCAGGAGGAGGAGCCAAGGGGCTCAGGACTTGGTCCCAGGTCAAGAGGGAGGCTTTGCAGCAGGGTAGGAGCAGTGAGCATGCTTTCCCGCCACATCCCCATGGGATGTTTTGAGACCCAGGGGTAGAGTTGTCTGTGGTGGGAGTTGGGGAGTGCCATGGCCTTCAGGGACCCACTCTGTTGGCTTTGTCACCCAGTTGCCCCTCAGGACTTGGAATCTGGGGCTGGAGCAGTGTTAAGACTTGGATTCTTTAGTTCATTAGAACATACGTGCACCTGAGAGTGCTAGGTGGGAACCTGCAACGACAGTGTGGGGAGAAGGACAAATCCCCAAGAGGACTTTACTTGGACATTCTGAATTGAGGGGATTGTAACTTACTTCGACCTAGGGGTGGAGGGTGTTGTGTTCTCTGTTACCCCTAGGGATGCGTTATGCTAGGGAAGACCCTGGCCCAGGATCTCCTGATGGTATAAACAAGTATTTTCGAACGGTACCTGAGTGAGGAAGAGTTAGTTGCTCACTCCCCAAAGATTTTGGCCCCCCAAAGAATGTGTAAGGTGGAGGGGTATGCTATATTATGTTGTATATTGTGCCCTGTTGCTGAAAGGTATGCTTTGTTTAAGGCCATATGGCCACCCTGATAATCAGTTGTTATGTTGTTATGGATTATGAATGCTTTAGTTTCTTGGCTCAAGGTTTAGTTTTGAATAAATAGAGTGCTCATTATTCACAGCAATAGCCCTCAGGTGTGTTGCCTTGATTGATGTTACACTGATCCAGATAGTGGTCCAAATACTGATACAGTGCTGAATCCGGAGTCAGCAAGACTTGAGTTCAAATCCTTTCTCTGACACTAGTTTCATAATACCAAGATAATACATTAAATATAGGTAGATAAAGCCCACATAAACAAAAGCTCTTTGGGAAATGCTCAATAATTTTCAAGAGCATAAAGGGATCCTGAGACTAAAAAGTTTGAGAATTGCTAGTATAAAGGATAAAGAGCCAGCTTCAGGGCTGGAAAGACGTGGGCTCAAAACTCACCTTTGAAACATACTGGCCATGTGACCATGCCCAAGTTCTTCAACTAAATTAGGAGTCTCTAAAGTCCTTTTGTGTCATAGACTCTTTGGCAATCTGGTGGAACCTATGAACCCTCCTCTAAGCATACTTTATTTAACTGCATAAAATAAAACAGGATTGCAAAGGAAACCAATTATAATGTAGCTATCAAAAGACACACACATATATATATTACTGTTTTGAGATCATTTCAGCAGCATCTGACTCTTTGTGACCCCATTTGGGATTTTCTTGGCAAAGATAGTGATTTGCCATTTCCTTCCCCAGCTCATTTTATAGATGAGGAAGCTAAGGCAAACAGAGTTTGAAGAGACTTGTCCAAGGTCACACAGCTAAGAATTGTCTGAGGTCAGATTTGAACTCAGGGAGATGAGTTTTCCTGACTCCAGGCCTGGCACTCTATCCACCTGGCCACCCAGCTGCCCATGTGCACGTACATGTGTGTATATATACACATGTCTATATACAGGGATGTATATATACATATGTGTGTATACATGTATGTGTGCCTATATACATCCACATATATATACATACATATAGCTCTCAAGTTCATGAACTCCCAGGGTCCTTGAGCTTTTATATTCTATAATCCTATGAACTCAATATTCAAATAGCAGACCTAGCACTCCATTTCTCCCCCACTCATCATCCTGAGAGAAAAGGAGAGGCCCCCATATTGGGGGCACCTAGACCAAACTGTGTGCCTGCCATGGGTCCAGTCTGGTGAATACCATAGCTCCCTTCAGCTGGCATGGGAGGTTGGACCCTGCTTGGGGAAAGAAGACACTCCTGATCTCAGATGGCTTAAGTATTTTTTTTTTACTTTTTTTTTTGGAGGGGGGAAGGCTGGGTAAGTGAGGTTAAGTGACTTGCCCAAGGTCACATGGCTAGTAAAGTGTTAAGTGTCTGAGGGCGTATTTGAACTCAGATCTTCCTGACTCCAGGCGGGTGCTCTGTTCACTGCACCACCTAGCTGCCCCAAGATGGCTTAAGTATTAAAGGCCTGGCAATCATATCAGAGCTTCATCTCTCTGCTCTTCTTAATAAATAAATAATTAATGCTATGGCTCTTATAAGAGAAGTGGTGGGTCAGATGAACCCAGAAATTCCTGCAAAGCCACAATTCAGGGCCTCATCAATAAATATCTTTAGCCAACTGGAATTGGTATGCTTGGCACCAGGTTGAGGGTACAGATGCTGCAGGGTCAGTGTGTAAAAATATGTTTTCACACACATTCACACACAGTGTTTTACACTGACCCTGTGTAAAAAATGTGTTTTCACAACTGCAATGAGTACATCCTCAAACTCCTGGTATTGGGAGGAAAACTAGAGCTCCAGGTCCGTCATGGGAATGTTTCTGGCTATGACATGCCCATTATCAGCAATGCTTCCGTAACACAGTGAGAGAGATGTGACCTTTCCTCAGTCCCAGGCACTATGCAGATTGTGCAGTCAGCCAGAAAACCCCTTATTTGACCATGAAGAAAAGGGAGCATCTAAAGCTAAAGGTGTTACAACAAAGGTCTGTCTCCTTCAAGTCTCTCTCCACTCTAGCCCATTCTAAATTTAGTTAACTGATTTTTCTAAAGTGCTGATTTGACCACGGTCACACACGCACACTCTCTCTCCCTCTTTCTCTGTCTGTCTCTCTGTCTGTCTCTCTGTGTCTCTCTCTGTCTCTCTTTCTCTGTCTCTGTCTCTCTCTGTCTCTCTGTTTCTCTGTCTCTCTCTGTCTCTCTCTCTGTCTCTCTGTCTCTGTCTCTCTCTGTCTCTGTATCTGTCTCTCTCTCTGTCTCTGTCTCTCTCTGTCTCTGCCTCTCTCTCTCTCTGTCTCTCTCCTTGTCTCTCTCTCTCTGTCTCTCCCTCTTTCTCTCTGTCTCTCTCTGTCTCTTTTTCTGTCTCTGTCTCTCTCTGTCTCTCTTTGTCTCTCTGTCTCTCTCTGTGTCTTTGTCTCTCTCTCTCTGTCTCTGTCTCTCTCTGTCTCTGTCTCTCTGTCTCTCTCTGTCTCTGTCTCTCTGTCTCTGTCTCTGTCTCTCTCGATAAACTCCAGTGGCTCCCCATCGCCATTACCACTGTCAACATCACTGTCACTACAGCTAACATTTATATAATGCCTACTGTGTGTCAAGAACTGTACTAAGCACTTTACAATGATTATCTCATTTGATCCTTACAACAACCCTGCAAAGTGGGTACTATTATTATCACCCATTTTACAGCTGAGGAAACTGAGGCAAACAGGTTAAGTGACTCCAGGATCAAATACAAAACCTTCTGTTTGACATTCAAAGCCTTTCACAACCAAGTTCCCCCTATCGCCACCTTGTTCCAGTCTTCCCACACCACGCAAACCACTGGAACCCCATCCCACCCAGACCCCAACCACATACTTTTCCATCCAGTAACACTGGCTTCCTTGCTATTCCACAAACAAGATGCTCCATCTCTCTGCTCTGGGCATTTTCGCTGGCTTGTCCTCCCCTTCTCATTTCTACTTCCTGGCTTCCCTGGCATTCTTCAAGTCCCAGCTAACATCCCCCCCTTCCACAGGAAGCCTTTCCTAAGCCCTCTTAATTCCTTCCGTTAACTTTTTCCCACCCATCCTGTATAGAGCTTGCTTGTACATATTTCTTTGCTTGTTGTCTCTTCCATTAGATTATGAGCTCCTTGAGGGCAGGGACTGTCTTTTGACTTTTTTTGTACCCTAGTGTTTATCATGATGTCTGGCACATAGTAGTTTCCTCATGAATGCTTATTGACTGGTTGAGAAGCTTACAATACCATCACCCTCATGGGGACAGAAGAGGCTGTCTGCCAAGCATCTTGGCTGCCATGATGGATGCACAAAATTGCAAGGGCAATGTTACTATCTTCCACCCAGTTAGCATTCCATCCAGACTGGATTCAGAGGTCTGCACTTTCAGTCTCTGTACATTCACAAAAGCCATCCTTCATGCTTGGTGAACACTCTTTCCTCAATCCTATCCGTCAGAATCCTAATCTCCCTTTAAGACTATTTCCTCTATTAAGTCTTTCTCACCCTCCAAGTTATTCCTTCTTCAAATTAAGATGTCTAACCTATGATGGGAATTCCCAAACCTTTAACTCATACAGGGTCCAATTGCAGACACTACCCCCAAAAGATTACTCTGTACATATTTGATTCATATTGTCCCACATACAGTTTACTCTGAAAAATTTCAGAATATAGTTCATGAAGGTGGAGATATGGGACAAAAGCTAGTGGGGATGTAGGATCTCCGCAGAAGTGGGCAAGAGAGTATGTAGTGTTTCTGGATCACAGAACTCATAGAGTGACATGTAAGAAGGCTGAAAAGATAAGAAGGGGGCAAGTTATTAAGAGCTTTAGATGACAGAGGACTATATATTTGGTCCTGGAGTTTATTGAGTAGGGGTGATTAAGTCCAAAGGCTTAGACCAGTGGTTCTCAACCTTCCTAATGCTGTGACCCTTTAATACTCGTATGTGGGTGTATCTGCATGTGGGTGGACCCACCTGGAGATGGATAGAGGAGTGTTGTCTCGGTTCCTAAGACCATCGGAAATATGTGTTTTCCAATGGTCTTAGGCAACCCCTGTGAAAGGGTCATTTGACCCCCAAAGGGGTTGCGACCCACAGGTTGAGAACCATTGGCTTAGACTTTGAAAAAAATAACCTTAGCAGCTGAGTGGAGGATGGATTGAGTGGGGAGAGATTTTAGACTACAAGACCACTAAGTTGTTGTCATTCAATCATATTTAACTCTGTGACCCCACTTGGGGTTTTCTTGGCAAAGATACTGGAGTGGGTTGCATTTCCTTCTCCAATTAATTTTCCAGATGAGGAAAATGAGGCAAAAGGGGTTGAGTGACTTGCCCAGAGTCACACAGTTACTAAGTATCTAAGGCCAGATTTGAACTCATGAAGATGAATCTTTCTGACTCCAGAACCAGTGTTCCTTCCACCCAGCCACCTAGCTACCCTCTCCATTTAAGAAGCAGCTGCAAAAGTCTAGTTTATTAGTCCCTAAACTTTTTAGTTTCAAGACCTCTTTACACTTTTAAAAGGTATTGAAAACCTCTTTATACTCTTAAATTTTTTGAGAACCTCAAAGAGCTCTTGTTTATGTGGTTTATATCTGACAATATTTACTATATTAAAGATTAAAATAGATTAATTTTAACTTATTTATTTATTTAGAAACAAAAATAAACTTATTACATGCTAACATACATAACATATTTTCACCAAAAAACCCTATATTTTCCTAAGCAAAAAAAAAAAATTAGTGAGAAGACCAGCATTGTTTTGCATATTTTTTACAAATGTTTGGCTTAATGGAAGACAGCTGGATTCTCCTATCTGTTTTGGCATTCATTCTGTTACAATATGTTGTTTTGGTTGAAGTGTATGAAGAAAAGTCTAGCCTCACACAGATAGGTTGTTGGACAAGTAAGGGGTATTTTAATAGGCAGACGATGACTTAGTATTATTATGAAAATAGTTTTGGCCTTGAGAATCTCTTGAAAGGTCTTGAGGCCCTGCAGGGATCTGTGGAACCACACTTTGGTCTGGTTGATAGATGATAAGAACACAGATGAGGGTGCTAACTGTATGAGTGGAGAGAAGGTGTCATGGGGGTAGAAACACCAAGATTTGGATATGCATTGGATATGTGAATAGAGGAAACGGGAGGAATCAAGCATAACACCAAGGCTATGGGCCTAGATATTCACCCAAGACTTCCAGAGAAGAGTGTGGGGCCATTGACAAGAACAGAGAAGTATATGTTGTTTGTCAAATGGGGGGAGGCATCCTGACTTGTGTGTGAATTGGATTTCACACAGGCAGAGTTGCACAAAGTTATAAGCTTCATTCTCTTTTCTAGACTCATCGTAGTCAAGTGGCAAGACAAAAGTCAGGACAAATTGGTGATGGCCCAGGAGGCAGTGACAACCTTGGCATCTTCAATGTTTGACCAAACTCTAAGTCAGTGGTTCTTAATCTTCCTAATGCTGGGACCCTTTAATAGTTGTGTGTGGGCATGTCTGCATGTGGGCAGACCCGCATGGAGTCAGATAGAGGAGGTTCCTAAGACCATTGGAAATATGTGTTTTCCGATGGTCTTAGGCCACCCCTGTGAAAGGGTTGTTCAACCCCAAAGGGGTCGTGGAATAAATTGTTCTCATCTGCCCATTTTGCCAGGGGAAGTCTTCACATGCTTGGGGTAGACACCCATCTAACTCACCAATGGGTTTGAGACTTCTCAGTTTCCCTCAAGCTGGTTTAGCTCATCTGCTGAGATTTTACCTGGGTGTGGCCACTGTGCATGCTATACCTTCTTGGAGCCACAGGTCAGAGTTGGATGACAGGTGGACACCAACGGAGGATGAGCAACCCTAGAAAAGGCTCAGCAAACCCTTATACCAGAGGTGCTAGTCCTACCTGACACCCCATATTCCCCAAGGGAAGTTCATAAGAGGAGAGGAAAGAAAATGAGTTCTGTCTGAGACACATTGAGTTTGAGATGTCTAGAAGATATGATTTAGAGATGTCTAAAAGGCATTTGGTGATGTAAGAAAGGAGCTCAGGGGAGAAGTCAGGGCAGGATCCATATATCTGGGAGTCATCTCCGTAGAGAAGATGATGGAATCCATGGGAACTGATGAGATCATCAAGGAGAGACGAGAAAAAGACCCAGGTAATGTGTCCTTGGGTAACACCACAGCTGGTGGATGTGACCTGGATGAAGAACCAGCAAAGGAGAATGAGAAGAAGTGACCAGATAGCTAGAAAGAGACACAGGAGAGTGCAGTCATGAAACTCAGAGAGGAAGAGAAGGCGATCAGCAGTGTCCAATGGATCAGTTCTACAGAGATATTAAGAAGGACGAGGAATGAGAAAGAGTCATGTGGTAGGGGAATTAAGAGATCGCTGGTAACTTTGGAGAGAGCAGTTTGAGGTGAGAGGTGACATCAGAAGTCAGACTGCAGAGGGTTTATAACTGAGAGCAGAGGAAGTAGAAAAAGGGGGCAATAGCTGGTGGGAATGTGGGATAGAGTGTGAGTTTTGTGGAGGACGAGGGAGACGTGGGCATGTTTGTAGGCAGCAGGGAAGGTGACAGACAGTAGACAGGAAGAAATTGAAAATTAGAAACTGGAGATAAGGGACAATGCTGGAAGGAAGAATTTATTAAACATCCGCTTTATGACAGGTACTGTGCTAAGCACTTAACAGATTATTACAACAACCCTGGGATGTAGATGCTATTATTATGCCCTTTTCCCCTTAGTTGAGGAAACTGAGGCAGAGGTTAAGTGACTTGCCCAAGGTCACACAACTAACAAATGTCTGAAGCTGGATTTGAACTCAAGTCTTCCTGACTCCAAATGCAGTGTTGTATTCACTGTGCCTCCTAGCTGCCTCTCTCTGCTGGAAAATAGGGGATAGGATCAAGAATGTATATAGAGAGTTGGTCTTGGCAAGGAGGAGGCCACCTCTTCATATGGGACCAGTTTGAAGGAGAAGATAGTGGGATAAAATATCTCAGTGAAGTGAAGAGGGAGCTCATTATGAAGGGCTTCATTTTTTCCAGTAAAGTATGATTCAAGGTGGCAGCTAGGTGGCCCTGTGGATAGAGCACTGGGCCTGGAGTCAGGAGAACCTGAGTTCAAATCTGGCCTCAGACATTTACTAGCTGTGTGACTCTGGACAAGTCACTTATTTCTGTTTGCCTCAGTTTCCTCATCTGTAAAGTGAGCTGGTGAAGGAGATGACAAACCACTCTGGTATCTTTGCCAAGAAAATCCCAAATGGGGTCACAAAGAGTAGGACCTGACAAAACTATCTGAAGTACAACAACAACAACATGATTCAAAGTCCTCAGCTGAGAAGGGTGGGGAAAAGGGATCCTATGTTTGACATAGTCGCTGTGGAGAGCGGGAGAGTGAATTGATTAGGGAGGTGTAAAATAATTGCCTTGCTACAGTGAGGTCCCCATTGAGATTATATAACATAAATCTGTAGTGGACCCAGATGGTAGAGTTTTATGATTTCTTCCAGCTCCCTTCAGTAGCATGTGAAGTAGGAGCAAAGGAGACAGATGGTGGGGTTTGGCAAGGCTTGATCAGTAAGGGGACAAGGGCACAAGGGACTTCAGAGCGGAAGACAGGGCGGCGTTAGGTCCTTGACCAAGGGTAAGAGAGGAGGACATAGCCAATATGGGGGGATAACCTAGGAAAGAACTGAGGAGTGCAAGGATTGGATGATGATAGGGGAGGATAAAGGCCAGAGTTTGGAGTGGTAAGGCATAGGAAATGATGGAATGATAAACTTTCATAATCCGAATGGGGAAACAGTACAATTATCCTCCCTCCAGGGAGATGGATGGTGAATGGATAAGTACGGGAAAGACCGTAGCAGTACAGAGTATGGCTCTATCTGCATACACTGCTGGCTGAAACTCTTCATAGGGTCTTAGATCTATAACTGAAAGGGAATTTAGAGGTTGTCTAATCCATTCCTCTCATTTTACAGATGAGGAAACCGAGGCCCTTGATGAATACTGGTAGGGACATGACTACCCTCCCACTCCTGGCCTTGAAAAACTCCAGTTGCCTCCATTGCCTCTAGGATCAAATATAAATTTCTCTGTTATTTAAAGATATTTACAACTTGGCCCTTTCCTATATTGTCATTCTTCTTACGATGTACTCCCCACTGTGTAATCTACTGTCCACACATCATGGCCCATCCATCCTGGCCTGCTGGCTGTTCCAGCCTCATCTCCTCGCATTTACACAGGCTGTCCCCCATGCCTGGAATGGTCTCCCTCCTCCTGTATGCCACATAGAGCCCTTATCTTCCTCCAAGACTTACCTCAACCCCCACCTTCTATGGGAAGCCTTTCCTGGTACTCCCAGGTACCAGTAGTGACTTCTCATGCAAGATTGCTTCATAGGAATCTTGCAGATATTTATATACAGACACATAGCACCTTCTCTGGGATCACCCGCCATCCACAACTAAATCCCCAGAGAGCATGGGGGTAGGCAAGGTGGTATAGAGGATAGAGACCCCGCCCTGGAGTTGGGAGAACCTGAGTTCAAATCTGACCTCAGACACTCAATACTTAATAGCTATGGGACCCTGAGCAAGTCACTTAACCCCGATTGCCTCAAAAAAACCTCAAAAGAAACTGCTCCTTACCTCAGGATTCTAGGAGTAACCCTGAAGAACTGGAGTTTCTGGTACTGTCACTCAAGCTCTCATCCAATGTGTTCTTCACAATATTAATTAACCAGTTAATATCAATGAACTTTAACCAAGGATGTTTTGCTATATTTTATATATTTCTTATACCTTTAGAAATAGATCAGATAAAATAGAATAGAAATAGATAGACCAGGTTGGAAGTTTGACCCTCCTACAAGGACGCACGTGCCCCTGAGGAGAATGAGCTTAAATCTGAAGCATGAAAGTATTAAACACGCGCGCGCGCACACACACACACACACACACACACACACACACACACACGGGGCACATTTGTGACTGAGGAGTCTTGGACCTGGGAATTACTATTTTTTTCTCTCTTCCAGGAGCCCTCCTTAG
>CM053582.1:115478428-115517518 GCA_028627135.1 Pseudochirops cupreus | reverse complement strand
TCAAGTGTAGGATCTGCAAATACTTTCGCATTGGACAATAGTCTGGTTGTATAGAAGGGTTGTAACCAATGGAGTGAACAATGGGAAAGAAGAAAGAAAACCAAACATGGAAAAGAAAGAGAGCATGTAGATTGCTTCAGTCTCCATTTAAGCTCTGTTCTTTCTAGATCTTTCTCTGCATGTAGATATCTCCTTCCATCCTGAGACTTGTAGAGTTGTCTTATACCTGTGCGTGGCTGAGAAGAGTCCAGTTTATCAAGGTTGGTTGTCACACATACGATGTGTCTATGACTGTGTACACATTTCTCCTGGTTCTGCTCTTCTCACTTAGCATCAGTTTGTATAAGCCTCTCCAGGTGAATATGAAGTCCATCTCCTCCCCATTTCTTATAGCATAACAGTATTCCATTACATTCATATACCACAACTTGTTTAGCCGTTCCCCAAATGATGTGCATCCCCTTAATCTCCAGTTTTTTGCCACCACAAAGAGAGCTGCAATAAATATTTTTGTACATATGGCTCTTCCTCCCACTTCTATGATCTCTTTCTGGGCCCAGTTCTTGTGGGAATCAGCATCTCAGATGCTGGGTCAGGCAAGTTACCTTGTGACTATGCTGGTTCCTCACTGAATTCAGTGGCTGCCATGAGAGAAGGGACTCCAATTGTTGCTGGGACCTTGGAAGGTTTGAAGAGATCTCTTGGTCTCATCTGTTTCCTCCGCTATTTCATTTCAGTATAGTCCTTCACCTAAGATCAGGAAATAATAACACAAAAGAAAAAAGGCACCATGTGTTCAGAGATACACGGTGGTCAGGTGGAGGAGAGGCTCCCCACCATGGGTTCACAACAAATACTTTTCACTTGAAGTTTTCCAGGGAAGAGAACAAGGGGGTCATCCCTCCAAATCTCATGTATGCCTGTATGGTTCTGGCTCATCCTAGTCCTTCAACCATTCATCACAGGGTCCCTCGTGGGTCCTTAGGTCACTCACAACTGGGATCTGGCTCCCCCAAATTCCTCATGGCAGATGACAGTGGGCCGAGAATACTGCCCATATATTGTCTCTGTATGATCCATCAGGAAGCGCCCATCCACACATGCTCTAATGGCTGGGACCTCACTGGCTAGTCTTCGATTACATACATGTTGTCTCCTTCATTTGAATATAAGCTCTTTGAGGGTAGGAACTTTTTCTGCCTTTCTTTGTCAAAGGCAGCTAGGTAGTACAATGGCTAGAGAGTCTGGTCCTTGACTCAGAAAGATCTCAGTTCAAATCCAGCCTCAGACACTTAGTTGGTGACCACAGACAAGTCATTTAATCTGTTTGCCTCAGTTTCCTCAGCTATTAATAGTAGCACCTACCTTTTAGGGTTATTGTGCAGATAAAATAATATTTCTTTTTTAAAGTTTTATTTATTTATTTTTCATTTTCAACATTCACTTTTATGAGATTATGCATTCTAAATGTTTTTCCCTCTCCAAGATAGCGTGTAATCTGTTATATATAGTCTATTCTAAAATAATATTTCTAAAGTGCTTTGCAAATCTCAAAGTACAATATAAATGCTGAGTCTTGTCATTATTCTTTTATTTCTATTACCTTGCACCTAGTAGTGGCTTAATAAATATTTGTGGATTGGCTGGTATGTGTAGAAATATGCTATCATGATCCTAGATAGGACTGGACAGTCTAAAAATTGACTGAAGGAAGTCTATTCCTAAATAACTGTGGCTCAGGCTGATAGGAAGGAGCTGGTATGTTCTACCAGAACCCCTTCCCTCTTCCTGAGCCAGAAGATGCTATGGGTGGCTGCTCTCCCAGGGGGTGTATAAAAATTCTCCCTGAGATCATGGAGGGACCCTTCACTGTGGCTGAGTAAGTTGCTAATCCTCTTGAGTTGTGGCTGTCCAGGAGGTGGCTTGTCCTTCTGTGTATGATACCACAAAGGTTTCCTTTGCCCCAGGATGTGTGGAGTTCCCTGGGGTGAAGGTCTATATTAAGTTTTATTTGTTCAGGTTGCCCTAGGTGGTCTTCCACACACCCTGAGGAACCAATCAACAACTGTTTGGGCCTCATTGTGCTGCTGCTGGGTAGGGCAAACAAGCCACGCCGTCCAGAGCCATCCTTCACTTCCTGGAGAGCCTTAGAGTCTCCCCAGAGGAAAGCAATTTCCTGTGAGGTTTGGTCCATCTATAACTGGAGTGTTTTGGGCCATTAGCTCTGTGGGGAAATCCAGCTGGAGGGTGTGTAGGACCGCAAGCCAGAAAGCCTGCCATTGATGGGGCTGGGGATGCGTGTTTGGTGGGAATTACGTTCATTCATCATGAAAGGATTATAATACAGAACATATAGCTCCAGAAACACAGTTTTGGAGTTAGGGGACCTGAGCCCCAGTTTACTTACTACATTTGTGACCTTAGGTAAATCATTCCCTCTCCCTTGGTCTCACTTTCCTCATCTGGAAAATGAGGGGCTCGAACTCATTGACCTTGACCTCTGAAGTCTCTTCTCAGCTTAAGTCTTTGATCCTGATCCTGACAAGGGTAGAGACAGCAGGCTGGCTGTACTAGAGATAAGTCAGATATTGCAAGGACTGTCTTTTAAAAAATATTTGTTTCCCCAGTGCTTAGCACAATGCCAGTCACCTAGTTCGCACTTCATAAATGGTTATTAATTTATTTATTTATTCATTCATTCATATATACATACTCCTTGCTCTCAATCATGTTCCAAGTCTTTTGGGCACTCACTACTGGGGGCTTAGAACTATATCATTCAGATATAGCATCTGTTATGGTGCTCTCCTTATTAGTCTCTAAATTCTAGCTTTCCTAAGAACTAGGATCCAGACAACTTCACCAGTTGCATAGGCAGGGGTTGATCGCCTGTCAGCCTGAGCCAAGGTTATTTAGGAGTACACTTCCTTTGGTCAATTTTTCCCTTTCCAGTCCTTGCCAGAATTATAACAGCATATTTCTATACCCACCAATCAATCAATCCATCCTCCGTCAATCAACAAATATTTATTAAGCCATTACTAGGTGCTGGGTAATGGTCCTAATCCTCACTTACCCGAGCTCCTTAAAACAAACTTTGCTCTGTAAGGTAAGTCAAAAAGTCAACAAGCATTAAGTGCTTTAAGTAATAAGTAATTAAGCAATAAGTGCTTACTGTGTGCCAGGCACTGTGCTAAATGCTGGGTATACAAAGAAAGGCAAAAGACAATCCCTGCCCTCAAGGAGCTTACAGCCTAATAGGGGAGATAATATGCAAATAATTGTGTACAATGACCTACAGACAGAATAAATTGGAGATAAATTGGGTAATCTCATCTTCTGGAGATCCACACTTGGACAAAGTCACAAATTCCCAAGGATCTGCTCCCAAACATTCCTCTCTCATTCTTTCACCATACTGTACACAGTATAGCACAGTGAAAAGACAACAAAGGACTGGGGTTCTAATTTGAATTCTGTCACGTAATATCTGTGTGACCCTGGGCAAGTCACTTATCTCTGGGCCGCTGTTCTTCATAATAATAGTAGCAATTTAAGGCTTACAATATGCTTTACAAATATTATCTCATTTGATCCTCTCAACAACCTTGGGAGGTAGATGCTATTGTTATTAAGCCTAGTTTACAGAGGACAACACTGAGACTGAGGAAACGAGGTTAGATGCCTTGCTCACATAGCTAGTAAGCCTCCAGGCTGGATTTGAACTCAGGTCTTCGTGACTCCAGGTCCAGAGCTCTGTCCCATGGGACACCTAGCTACTTCTTTATCTGTGAAATGAGAGGGACTGGACTAGATGACCTCTAAGCACCTCTGATCTTATGACGCCACTGACTCACATAACAACTCTGCACCAATTCAGTCACTCCCTCTGGCTGTAACCCTCCATCTATGGTCCATTCTCACCCCACTCTGTCGCACACACCAGGGGCCAGATTAAGAGGCAATGTGACATAATAGGGAGAATGCTGGACTTGGAAGACCAAGAGGAAATCTCACCTTGCTAGCTATGCGACCCTTAGCAAATCACTCAAACTCACTGACCCTCTGCTCTCTCATTTATAAATGGAGATGATAGTCACAGGGCTCTCGTGAGGATCCAGTGACATAATGTAAGTAAACGCTTTACAAACCTTAAAGTGCTAAGTAAATGGGAAACGTTATGGTTATCTCCTGCTACTGGGCCAAGCATGACCACCAGAGTCGAGATGTTCATTTCTACCCAAATAGCTGATCTCACAAGAGATGCAGGCAGCTGCATCCTCCCTTTCTTGTCTAGAGGCTTGCTGGACTGCATAGAGTGCATGATAGATAGACAGACGGATGGACGGACAGACAGATAGATAGATAGATAGATAGATAGATAGATAGATAGATAGATAGATGGATAGGTAGATAGGTAGATAGGTAGGTAGATAGATAGATAGATAGATAGATAGATAGATAGATAGATAGATGGATGGATGATGGATGGATAGAGTATTTATTAAACATTTACTATATGCTAGGCAAGTGCAGCTATGTGGTGCAGTGAATAGAGCACTGGGCCTGGAGTTAGGAAGACCTGAGTTCAAATTTGGCCTCATATACTTGCTAGCTTCGCGACCCTGGGCAAGTCACTTAATCCTGTTTGCCTCAGTTTCCTCATCTGTAAAAAGAACTGGGAAAGGAAATGGCAAACCACTGCTTTGCCAGGAGAAGCCCAACTGGAGTCAGGAAGAGTCAGACATAACTGAAAAATGACTGAACGACAAAAGTCACTAATAAACCTGCCATTCTCCACCTGGGGTTCCTCGGTCCTTTTTGTGTGTGTGTTTTGTCTCCCACCACCATCACCCCAAGCACCCATGAGGCAGAGACTGTCCTATTACGATTCTTTTCTTTGCTGTATTTCCCTCCATAAACAGTGATACATTTTTGTTGATTTCCTGCTGAATGTTGGAGGAGATGGGCTTCCAGTCAAGCCTGGCGTGTGTCATTGTTGGGTCGTTCCAGTCGTGTCCAGCTCTTCATGACCCCATTTGCAACTGAAATGACTGAACAACCACAACATATGCCAGGTACTGGACTAAGCATCTGGGAACACAAGTGAAAACAAGAAAGGCCGTTCCTGCCCTCAAGAAGCTCACATTTCAATGGGAAAAGACAACATAGAAAAGGGAAGTCAGGGGGAGGGAGCATTGATCAGTGTGGCAACAGGAAGTGGCCATGACTCAACCTGGTGGGTTGAGACGGAAGTTGGCCTATCAGCGTTCAAGGTGGTTCCAGGGGCAGAGTCCTGTGGGGAGGACGATCCAAAAGGAGATAGCCTGGAGATAGTGGATACAGAAGAAAACAAGGTAGAAACCTTGATCCAGGCAAGCTACAATGGTGAGAAATTGGTGAGAGTGCCAAGTCTTGTTGAGATGGGACATAAGTGTAGTGCTTGCAAAAAGTCAGTCGACAATTAAGAATCAACTATATGCTTGGCAACTTGACATAGTAGATAGAGAGCTAGCCCTGGAGTGAGTCTCTGAAGGAATTTCCTCAACAGGGAGTTACTTATATGACTGTTTCTCTATGTGTCAAGGAAAATATGACTAAGATAACAGTTTGTATGAAGAAAAAAAAGATCTGGGGGTTTTAGTGGCCTTTGATAAGTTTAGACAGAAGTGAAACAATCCCTATCTCAAATTCTATCCCTATATTTGGTTTTAGAGATCCAATGACAACCAGTGTTGTCAATGACAGAAATCCATGAGATACTAGATTCAGAGAGCTAGGAGTGGAAACGTGGTCTGAGTTCTGGAGCAATGGGACCAAATCTAATGGGAGCTCACATAGAGCAGAGTTGATGTAGGAAAGTAGGGCACGGTCCTGTGGATGATAAGGTGGCAGTATGATATGGTATATAGAGTATCAGGAAAGCACAGGTTCAAATCCTCCTTCAGACACCACTTCTATGGCCTTGGGAAAAATCACTTAATCTCATTAAACCTCAGTTGCCATCTGTAAAATGGGGATGATAATAGTACCTACCTCAGAATCAAAGAATCTCAGAGGCCATATTGCCCAACCCACACCCAATAGAATGCCCACTATAATACATCCAACATGCTATTGTCCAGCCTCTGCTTCAAGACCTCCAACATGGGGGGGGGGGCGCTATCACCTCCCAATGCAGCCCATTCCACTTTGGGAGAACTTGACTTGTTAGGAAATGTAAGTCGAGTCTACATTTACTTCTTTAAAACATTTCCACCCATCGTTCCTGGTTCTGCCCTCTGGGGCAAACAGAACAAATCTAATTCTTTCTGCACATGTCAATCCCCCAAATACTTGAAGACAGTGATCACAGTCTCCATGAGTCTTTCTTCTCTAGGCTAAACTTCTCCCGTGCCCTCAACTCATTGTCATCTGACATGAATTCAAGGTCCTTCGACATCCTGGCTTCCCTTCTCTCTCCAACTTGTCTTCAGTTGGGGTGCCCAGAACTGAAAACAACACTCCACGTATATGGGTCCGATGAGTCCCAAATACAGCCACAACGGCCTTTTTAGACAGCTCCCTCTGGTCTGTCTTATTGAAATTGTGTTTCTCTTGGAGAATTTCATTCACGAGACTCCTCCCTGTTCTTGGAAGCTATGCCCAAGATCATATTGGCTTTTTTAATTGTTGTGAGGATCAAGTGAGATTAACATATGCAAAGCGCTTTGCAAACCTTAAAAGACCATATAAATGCCAGTTATTATTATTATTTTTAATGATACTTTACTTTTCCCAAAGGATTAGCCAAAGATGGCATAATTATATGGTGATCGTATACCACTCGTGTTTTACGGAAATCAGCCCCTCGTGTTCCCTCAGCCTCTTAGAAGAAGGAAGTGCAGCTGTAAGCTCAGACATGCACCAAGTATTTCATCAGTTTTCCTTCCAGAAGTCCCATGAGGATCAAGCCCTACACCCACCTGCATGCTGTCATCCCCTGTGCAAGCAGACAGGCAAGAAGAGTCTGGGGTCTGGTTGGTACTGGATTTCTCATGACAGCATGAGCAGTTACAACACTTGGTTGAGTAGCAAGGATATAGACACGTGGGAGCCTGCCCAGAAACTAGTGTTTGTATTTCATCAGCAGTGCCCCAAGAGGGATCATCACTGGAGATTGGGGAGATATCCTGGGAAGAGGGTTGCAGTACAAACCTAGTGGTTACCAGATTAGAGGCTCACTGCATGGGTGTATGTGTGGATAATATCCAATTCACCATACCACAGTCCTGAGGAAGGCACTCTTTTAGCAGTAATATGATCACGGGGAAATCTTCTTCAGCTACTTACCTCCCAGTAACCAAACCACGCTCAAGAAAAATCTCATGAATGAACTCTTCCGTCAGAAACACAATTTTAATATGGCAGGCCAGAGGGAACTGTCTAAATAGGTCATTGTGGCTGTATTTAAACAATTTAAACAATGCAAATTCCAAAGACTTAAAGAAATGTGAGAAAGGGTAAATAACCAAGGACAAATATAGTGGATAAATATAATTCATTCATTCATTCATTCACCAATCATTTTCTAAGCATTAATTATGTGCTAGGTCCTGGGGATACACAAATATGGAACAGTTCCTGTACTTAAGATTGCATTCTATAGATGGAAGAAACACATACACAGAACACAGAATCACCAAATTTGGGGATTAGAAGTGACTCCAGTGGCCATCAATCCAACAAGATTTCAGTTTGAACACTTCCAAGGAGGGGAAGCCCATTACCTCTTGAGGCAGCCTGTTCCACTTTGGGACAGCTTTAATTGTTAGGAAGTCTTTCCTGAAGACTTATATGTATTGATGCAAAGTGAAGTGAGCAAGACTAGGAGAACATGGTACACAATATCAGCAACATTGTGAGACGATCAACCATGATCGACTTAGCTCTTCTCAGTAACACAATGATCCAAGACAAGTCCAAAAGACTCACGATGGAAAAGTTTATTCATATCTAGAGAAAGAACTGATGGAATCTGCATGAAGATCGAAGCGTACTATCTTCATTTTCTTTGTGTGTGTGTTTTTCCTTTTGTTTTCTTCTTTCACAACATGACTAATATGGAAATATGTTCTATGTGATTATACATATATAACCTATATAAAATTGTTTACCATCTTAGGGAGGGGGAAGGGAGGGGGAATATTTAGAACTCAAAATTTTCTATAAAAATGAATAAATGAAAAAAAAAGCAAAATGAAATACTATTTAAAGAGGAAAAGGGAAGTCTTCCAATATACAAACTAAATTGGCTTTTTTGCTGTTGGTCTCCTTGATAGTCTTTGCACACAACATTCCAGGTCAAGAGGCTCCAGGCATTTTCACTGGCTGAATCTCATGCTTGCTACTCTCTCCTGTGTCTCCACCTCCTGCTTCCCTGGCTTCCTTCAAGTCTCAGCTAAAGTCCCACCTTCTGCAAGAAGGCTTATCTCCAATTTATCTTGTATGTGTGAATGTGTGTGTGTGTGAGTGTGTGAGTGTGTGTGTGAGTGTGTGAATGTGTGAGTGTGTGTAAGTGTGTGTGAGTGTGGGTGTGTGTGCACACACACATATATACATCTATATATATATATCTTGTGTGTATCTGGTGGTTTGCTTATTGTCTCCCCCAGTAGACTGGGAGCTCCTTCGAGGGCGGGTACTGTTTTCCCGCCTGCCTGGCTTGCCTAGTAGGTGCTTTAATAATGCTCCTGGATATGACTTGGCTTAACTTGACTTTCACCTGCTAGAAGAACTTCAGGGTTCTGCCTTCTGGCATCAGGAAAAACAAGTCCAGTGCCTTTTCCACATGACGTCCCTTCAGATATCTGAAGACAGCTATCAGACCCCCTCTGAGTGTTCTCTTTTTAATCAATCAGCTAGCATTTATTCAGTGATATATCTCACAAAGGACTGACCCAAGACAACATAATTATATGGTGACAGATTACCACTCATGTCATATTGATTGATTAAGGATTTACTTACAGCACCAGGCCCTGTGTTGGTGCTAGGGAGGGATATGAATACAGAGAATGAAATGATCCTGACTCACTTATATTCTAATAAGGGGTGTGGGGGAGACAATGAGCATATATGTAAGTATGTGCAGCAAAAATAA
Source organism: Pseudochirops cupreus (assembly GCA_028627135.1). Classification (NCBI taxonomy): domain Eukaryota; kingdom Metazoa; phylum Chordata; class Mammalia; order Diprotodontia; family Pseudocheiridae; genus Pseudochirops; species Pseudochirops cupreus. Next base: position 115,508,376 of record CM053582.1, on the reverse strand, counting down.
TAAGTGCATAAATACAAGTATGTAGGAGGCAGTTTGGGGAGTGGGCCCTAGAAACTAAGGGGATCTGGAAGGGCTTCATCTAGAAGCCAGTGCTTGGGTTTCATCTTAAAGGACTTTTATGAGGCTGAAATGAGGAGAGAATGTATTCCAGGCATGCTGTAGAGCCAGTGAAGGAGCAAAATAATGGAAGAGGGGGAAGAGAGAGGCCACTTTGGCTGGATTGTCTAGTTCTGCAGAAGGCTGAACATTCCCAAATTCTTTAGACAATCCTCAGTTGACCTTAACTGTCTTGGTTGCCTCCTTCCAAATACTCTCCAGCTTATCAACGTTTTCTTTAAAGAATGGACACAATAATCCAGAGGAAATATGTAAATAAAACATGTAAACACAGACTTATTTTCCAAAAGAGAGGATACTAACGCTTGGGGGGATCAGGGTAGGCCTCATAAGAGGTGGTACTTGAACTGAACCTTGAAAGAAACTAAGGATTCTATGAGGTGGAAGTGAGGAGGGACAGGATTCCCAGCAGCAGAATTAGCCTGTACTAAGGCCCAGAGGTGGAAAAAGTATGAGGAACAGCCAAGGAGGACATTTTGTCTAGAATAGAGAGTGCATGAAGGACAAAGAAGCACAATCTTCCTGGAAAGATAGAGTAGAGCCAGATCATCATAAGGGTTTTGTTTGTTTTTTTGGTGGAGGCAATCAGGGTTAAATGACTTGCCCAGGGTCACACAGAAAGTAAGGGTGTGATTTGAACTCAGGTCTTCCTGATTCCAGGGTCAATGATCTATCCACCGTACCACTTAGCTGCTCCTCATTATGAGTATTTAATGCCAGACAGAATTTGTATTTTATCTGAGAGGCAATTGGAGTTTCTCGAGCCAGAGAGTAACATGGGCAAGCCTGTGCTTTAGAAATATCAATTCAGCACTTTTGTGGTGGCTGGATTGGAGAGGAGAAAGACAAGGAAACTTATTAGGATATTATTGTAATTGTCCTGGTGAGATATGGTGAGGGCCAGAACCACCATGGTGGTTGTGTGAGCAGAGAGGAAGGAAATGGATAGCTGTGAGCTACCTGTGGAGGTGGCATCAACATGTTGGTGGCCAATCAATTGAACGTGAGGGCTGAAGGAGAAGAACCTCTGAGGTTGCAAACCATTTTGTAGTAATGACTGCTAAGGACAAGGAAAAGAGATCTTTTTTCAAACTATGTTGTGTAAAAGACAAAAATAAAAAATGTGATAAGAGGGATACTTGAAATAGAGGGGATGAAGGAACTGGCAACAGAGAAAAGGTAGACCAGATCCGTTTGTTCTCTATATCAAGAAGAGCAATCACCAGGCTGGAAAGTATGGGAGGGAAAAAGCTAGCCAGTGGGTTGGAACCCAAGACATGTGAAGATATAGTAACAGGGTGCCTTGCTGTCCTCTAAGAGTCTGGGTCATTGAGTTCACATAACCTACTTCCCAGGACTTTGGAAAGAATGATTGAACGTGAGCCAACCCATGGAGAAAAGTAGAAGGGCTCCAGGACAAGAGAAGGGTAAATGTTGTCCCTATTTTCAAAATGGGGAAGAAAGTGGATTCTACAGATGACAGGTGAGTGGGCTTGACTTCATTTCCTGGCCAAATTCTAGGATGCATTAGTAAAGGTGAGAGGTGGGATGGAGAAGTGATGAGAGAGTTGGCCTCTATTGAAGACAAACACAGATAAAGAAAAATAGTTATCTGAGAGAGGGAATAGCTTCAAGAAGCATGACCCCCAAGGAATCGATTTTTAGTTCATAATATATGGAGTGCTTTTAAAATGTAAACTTTAATAGTTTAAACTGTTCTAAGACTTTAGGTACACCCTCTATTTAATAAGAGGTCATTATTTACTCAATGGGAATATACCTTCTAGAACTATTAGAAGTAATAAATCCCTCTTCCCTTTTATTTGGGTGGATGTTCTACAGTTTAAGGTACCCAGATCTTATAGAGCAGTGGTTCTCAACCTTCCTAATGCTGTGACCCTTTAATACTCGTATGTGGATGTATCTGCATGTGGGGGGACCCACCTGGAAATGGATAGAGGAGCGCGCCTAAGACCATTGAAAATATGTGTTTTCCAGTGGCCTTAGGCAATCCCTGTGACCCCTATGAAAGGGTTGTTCGACGCCCCAAAGGGGTCGCAACCCACAGGTTGAGAGCTGCTGTCATAGGTTCATCTGGATTTCTCACATAGTAGTTTTGGTATCGCCTTGAACAAAAAGTAAATTTCATCAATAAAAATGACCTTTTTTCCACTCTTCAATACTCCAGTCTTTATATTGTCTTGCTTTAGACAATTTTTTTCTTCATAGCAATGGTTAGCAGCTATTTAAAAAAATTTTTTTTAAGTTCTCAGATGTCCTTCAAGTGTGGTCCATGAATCTCTGTGGGTCCCTGAAACCCTGTCAGAGAATCTTCAAGGTTAAAACTATTTTCATAATAATTCTAAGATATTATTTACCTGTTAATGTACTCCTCCCTTGTCCAACTACATATCTGCGTGAAACTAGATTTTCTTCATAAACTTCAACCAAAACATGTCAACAGCATGCTGGATGCAGAAGCATATATGAGAATCTATTGTTTTCTATTTAGCCAGATGTTATGGAGATTTGTAAAACTATATAAAACAGTACCACTCTTCTCATTAATTTTTTTTGTTTTGGAAAATATATCTATTTTTCATTAAAGCATGCTATTTATTTTTACAGGTAATTTACATGTAGATTTACATTTATTTTTACAGGTAATAATTTTATTATTTTAAATGAATTAGACATTTTAAAAATTAATCAGCTTTCATTTCTAATATGGTAAATATTGATAAATATAACCCATGTAAGCAAAGCTTTTGGGGGGGGGTGTCTTCAATAATTTTTATGAGTATAAAGGGTTTGTAAGATTAAAAAAATTTGAGAATCACTGCTTTAAAGAAATGAATAACAACATTGCCAACTTCCATTGTCTCTTCAAAATTCTTTCTTTACTTGTTTTCTGAGGATTAATTAAACTGCTCTACAGCAAGGGTTTGTGGGTTCTTGGTGGATTTTTTTTATTTTTGACTGAACGTTTCTTTTCACTTCAGTATAAACGATTGTATTTCATGGTGATCTCGAATGATCCTTGAAATGCTTGGCTTCCCCGCACCAACAGCCGCTGCAATTTCTCTCATGGTCATTGAAGTGTGCTCTGTAAGGACCAGAGGTTGCACATATCTCCCTGCAGCGACATCCATTCCTAAAAGCCACAGAATTCAAAATGTATCCAAGGAGGGCAATTTATGTATGGCATAAAAATCCAGCACTCATCCAGACAGAACTAAGTAAAGGTGGAGAAACCAGTTCGATCTGGTTTCGTCTAGTCAAGGTAAGACATCCTGAGTCAGCCTCTTGCCAGCAGAAACAGGCACATGACCACTGCTGTCACAAAGTGAAACTATTTCGGAATTATTCCTTGTCTCAAGGAGTTCCTATGTCACTCTAAGTGTCGTGTCCAAGGTCAACAAAGGTAGGAGTTGAGGGTGTCTTCAAATATTTGAAGGGCTTTTATGTGAGAGAGAGATCAAATTAATTCTGCTTAGAATGCAAATCTCTTGAGTGCCAAGGACCATTTGGGTCTTTAATCGTTGTATCCATTGATAAACCATCTTGAAAAGTTCCAACAAGCATTCTCCACTTAATGTCTTCTTTCCCAGCAGAGTTTTGCCCTCACATCATTATCGCCTTACACTATCCAGACGTAGCCATACCATTGTATCTACTGATTAGCAAGAGCTGATTGTTAAATTTTCAGTGAGAGTGTTTACACCTCAGAAATGAGCAAAGGCTACAAAACAGGGCTTGATTCATTATTTCGTTTATTGTCCAGAGGTAGGAAAGTGACGGAGAAAGTCTTAATAATGAAGATGAAACTTAAAAGTGCATCCTTTGTTTTTAGGAGTAGTTTGACATTTACATTGAATGGCCAGATAAATGCTTCACCCCAAAGGACAAAACCAGAATGCAGAACCAGATCAAGTTGTAGAATCTGGAAGCTGAAGCCACAGATTTGAGTGTGACTTAAGGAGAAAAGAAAAGAAAAGAAAAGAAAAAATATATCTGTGTGAGATTAGATTTTCTTCATATACTTCAATCAAAACAGTATTTCACAACAATCTGAATGCAGTAATAGATAAGAGAATCCAGCTGTTTTCTATTAAGCCAGACATTATGGAGATTTGTAAAACTATGTAAAACAAAGCCTCTCTTCTCACTAAAATTTTTTTTGTTTTGGAAAATATATCCGGTTTTTCATTCAAGTAGGCTATTTATTTTTTAAAGCTTTTTTTTTTCAAATTTATTTTTCCCAATACTTAGAGCTGTCCAAAAGGGGGATGGGCTGCCTCAGAAGGAAGTAAACTGGCCAACTTGTGAGATCCTTTTGAGCTCTAAGGGTCTGATTCCTGGATCTGTGTATTCACTGCCCTTGGATTGCCTTTTGTACTAATGACTTGCACCTGTAATCACCCTGTTCACACCTGATGGAGGCTTCTGGAATTGTCTCTCCAGCCCCAACACTATCAGTTCCAGCCTTATGTACCTCACCGGGTTTTTCTGAGAAGAGAATGATAAACCACTTTGAAAAGTTCCAACAAGCATCCTCCACTTAATGTCTTCTTTTCCAGCATAGTTTTGCCCTCACATCATTATCGCCTTACACTATCCAGACTTAACCATACCATTGTGCAAGTCAGGCTGTGGTATTGTTCCACTAAGGCATAAGTTTCAAAGACAGTGTGGATCTAAGCTAAGTCCTGAGCCTCTGGGGCATGAATTTTCCCCCTAGTGACAGTCTGCTTTCCATCACCACAGCCTAATCCCTCTTCTCTATGACAGCACTCCCAATACATAATGACAGCTATCATTTCTCCCAAGTCTTTTTTTCTTTAGGTTAAAGATTCCCAGTTCCTTCAACTCACTCCCATATGGTACATTCTCCAATCTCCTCATTGTCCTGGCCATCCTCTTCTGGATACAGATTCATAGCTCTAGAACTGGAACAGACCTTATGGGTCATCCTCTTCAACCCTATCATTTTACAAATGGGGAAACTGAGTTCTAGAGAAGTGATAGTCTGACTGCCAAGGTCACACAGGTAAATGAGTTGCAAGGTAGGGACTCAAACCTAGGTCCTGTGACTATAATTGCAGTGTTCTTTGTCAATGTTTTCCAAAAGTATGGCATGCAGAACTGAACACAAGTATCCCAGATGTCATCTGACCAGGGAAGAGATTAGTGGAATTATCATTTCCTTCCTCCTGGATGCTATGCTTCTATTAATGAAACCCAAGAGTGAATCAGCTTCTTTGGCTGCCATGTTGCTCTAACTGTGGGTGTCCTCCAAGTCTCCCCCCTCCATTGTGCTATCTCATCCAAACCGATCTCTTTAAATGACTCCCCCCTTTTTGTCCTCAGAATGGTTTGTGTTTTTATCGGCAGAATTCCATTCTTGACAGTCTCTTATTCCTCTTGAGTTAACTTCTCTGTTATTTTGGGTCATAGGACTCTCCCTATTTGTTTTCTGAACTCTCATAAATCTATCCCAAAATATAGGGTATGGATCACAGTAAGCTCAGCTTTCCTTTCCTTCATCATGATCTCTGAGATGGAGTAATTGCTTCCTTTCAAAGGTCCTGTCTTTCTCCTTCAAGAATTGATTCTCCTTTCTGGTCAGAATGAAATCCAGAAAAATAGTTCCTCTTTTTGCTGTCTCCACATTTTGAAGAATGAAATTATCATTAGAAAAAATCAAGAATTTAGCAGCAGCTCCTCTTCTGGCAGAGAATTCCAGTAGCTAACTGGATAGTTGAAATTCGCCATTGACGCTATACCAGACCTGGTATCTAGTATAACCACCTATACTATATACTCTTTCTGGGCAGATATTCAGCAGCAAATTCCCAACACAACACCACTCCTATTTGCTCTTCTATCACTCCTCATCGGAAAGTATTTCACCCTACTTCTGTCTTCCAATTCTTAGGTTTCTTCATGTGAACATATCTTCTTAACCTGCATTATTGCACTGTACTTTTTGCTTATGCTGTCCCTTTTGAATAAGCTATAGTCTTCCATCACTATATTCCATCCTTGGATGCCATACCATCAAGAGTCAGTAACACTTATGAGACCGATTTACCTCCTTGTATTATGATCTATGTAATAATAATAATAATAATATTTAGTATTTATATAGAACTTTAAGGTTTTCAAAGTGCTTTGCAAATTTTACATTATCTTCCTAAAAACCCAGGAAAGTAGGTGCTATTATTATTTCTATTTCATTTGAGACTGAAAGAGATAAAATGACTTGCCCAGGGTCACAAAGCTAGTAAGTGTCTGAGGCTGGATTTGAACTCAGGTCTTCCTGACTTCCTGCACTAAGGCACCACTTGTTTGTTCTTCACAGTTTGTGCATTTGTGTCTAGTTCTCCAACACTCCGTGTTTCATGGCCAGTCCACTTCTTGTGAATTACTTGTCTTTCTTACTGTTCTTTCTTCCTCTGCTATCTCTCCTCTTCTTCGTTATATCTGGTTTGTCGGATAAATGTAGGCAGTTTTCTCCCGTTCTCTACATTTTTTAATATAAGTTTTACTAAGAAACTAACACAAATATTAATGGAGAAAACTACTTTTTCTTAAAAACTATTTATACCCAACTTCATTTAAATGCAAAGGGTCATCACGCTTTTTTCAGCTTTTTCCTCTAAATGTGCATCAGTATCTTTCTTCTGCTCATTTTCATTCACCTTACTTCATGTGATGGTTGTTCTTCATTTTGTGAGCCTGCTTTTCTCACTTTGCCTTATTTCACAAAGGCCTTTCCAGACTTCTTTGTAATCCACACACTTGTCAGTCTTAATTGTGTTATGGTATTCCATTACAGTAATAGACCAGCACTTATTTAACCATTCCTGTGCTACTGGATATTTAGGTTGTTTCTAGTTTTGTATAATGGCAAATTATACTCCAAGAAACAGTTTTAAACACACTCTCTCTATTTTAAGTTTAAAGTTTCCTTGATCAGTTTTGCAAATCTCCTGGCAAATGATTTTCTGGCCCTTGTTAGAGGTACTCCATCCCTAGACAAGAGACCATCTTTCCTATATCTTAAGCTGTGGTCCATTGTTAGACACCATTTTTTACTGATTGTTGTTTTTTTTTGTTTTTTGTTTTTGCTTTTTGGAGGGCAATGGGGGTTACGTGACTTGCCCAAAATCACACAGCTATTAAGAGTGCCAAGTGACTGAGGCCAGATTTGAACTCAGGTCCTCCTGACTCCAGGGCCAGTGCTCTATTCACTGTGCCACCTAGCCGCCCCTAGACACCATTTTTTAAAAACCAGATACTCACTTCCCAAGACTACATTTATCTTCTGAAACATATGTCCTAACTGACAGCAGGGATAAAGATACCACTTGTAACCATGAGGTCCTCAGTTTCCTGCCCAGAACTTTGTGTCATCCAGCAATGTATTTTTAGGTTCCTTCTGTCTTTGTCACCTGTTCACCCATGAGAAACCAGAAACGGGTAGTTCTATAAGTCATGGAAAGTTCTCCAGCCTATTATGGATAAACACATTGAAAAACCAACATACCTAAACGCTTCTTGACTGACTGATCCATGTGTACCAGTTCAAACTGTGGCCGATTAAGTATCACCCAGCGAGCAGTCCCACCACTACAGTACTTGCCTCTTATCTCCTTTTTTCTTAAAAAAAAACCAAACATATCTATTGTTTTATGTAATTGCCCAGGTATAACATATATCTGATTGTTTATCACATTAAGGAAGGGGGAGGGGAGAGGAGGGAGGGATAGAATTTGGAACTAAAAACTTTTTTAAAATGTTAAAAATTGTTTTAACATGTAATTGGGGGAGGGAAATTAGATAGACAGACAGACAGATAGAGAGATGCATAGATAGATTTTAAAACATTTATGATTTATTTATTTTTAACTTTTTAATAATTTTTTTGCTTTTTTTAGAGGGAGGAGGCAGGGCAATTGGGGTTAAGTGACTTTCCCAAGGTCACATGGCTAGTTTTGTGTTAAGTGTCTGAGGCCAAATTTGAACTCTGGTCCTCCTGACTCCAGGGCCAGTGCTCTATTCACTGCGCCACCTACCCACCCTTTATTTTTAACTTTTAAAAAATGTTGAGTTTCAAATTCTCTCTCTCCTGTCTACCCCTCCTCCACCCGTTGAGAATGACCCCTTATCTTCTGATTATTATGAAATGGCCTCTCTCTCTCTCTCTGATTATGAGGAATTGGCTTCCTCCTGAATTGTCCATACACCTTGCCCCTTTCCTGCAAGATAATTCAGTGGTCCTTCCTGGGTCACATTCTTCCATCACTCAACTTCCTAATTTTGCTTAGGATTCCCCTTCTACACTGTCAAATTCTTTTTCATCTTAATTTCACCTTCGAACCTCTTTTTTCGTTCTTCTCCCAGAGAGCTGCCCACCCCTGACCTATAAGGGTACTCACAGGAAAGAGAATGCTGAAACAGGGAAGCTGTAGCTGAACCCGGGAGCAGATACCCAGTGGTCGTAACCATCCCTGTTACTGAAAGCAAGACTGGTAACATCCTTACTTTTCTATGCTTTGCTTCACTTTTACTCTCGAGACTCAGTCTTGAGTCTAATACTGAACTGTATTCCCAATCCATGTTTCCTTAAGAGTTTTGTTTTGATTTTACATTTTGCAATTAAAAAGGAAAAGAAAAGAAACTGGTTTCACTAAGATCCCATGGTTATTTGAGTACTGGTTTTCGCATATGCTCTCGGGTGTTAAATACAGCTGAGTAGGGATGGGGAAGGAGGGTAATGAGTGGTAAATCATACAAGATGGTAAAGCATAAAAAGCATAGGAGATTTTATATTGTGATATAGATTCACCAGACAGAGATAGATTGTCTAATCCCGGAGACTACCAGTTGGGGGCTCAAGATGAACAAAAGAGATTTTATTGATTCATATTCATATAGCTTCCAAAAGTAGATATCACATGGAAATGGATTCCCCTGGGCAAAGGAGGCTGAGGCTAGCGGTTCTTGTAGATGGAAAAGGGAAGAGAGCTAGAGTTAGCTCCTCAGAGATGGTCGCCTTAGGCACCTTAGATCCTCCACTGTCCATCCTTAGGGAGGTTTATCCACAGGGTGGAGCTGGAAGTAGTTACTAGAAAGTCTCACCTGAATGGAGAAATTTGGACATAGAGGGTGCTACACATGTGAGGGTGAGGACTACCCAAGAGAATGTAATGTGTTCTGCTCTCCTTGCCCTTTACCAACCATGTACTAATGATAATGCTAGTGCATTACTACAGATATAGAAGTGCTAGCACATTTACGTAACACTTTAAGGTTTGCAAAGTCCTTTACAAATAGCATCTCACTTGATCCTCACAACAATGCTGGAAGGCAGGCAGATGCTATTCCTATCCCTTTTTTACATATGAGGAAACTGAGGCTGAGAGAAGCTACATGACTTGCCCAGAGTCACAAGGCTGGTAGGTATCTGAGGCAGGATTAGCACTCAGGTTTTCCTGACTAAAGTCCAGCACCTGGCTGCCTCCAAGCATACGTCAACCATTGCTAGACATTCTTTTTTTTTTCTTTTTTTCTTTTTTTTGGAGGGGAGAAGGCAAGGCATTTGGGGTTAAGTGACTTGCCTAAGGTCACACAGCTAGTAAATGTGTCAAGTGTCTGAGGTCGGATTTGAACTCAGGTCCTCCTAACTCCAAGGCCAGTGCTCTATTCACTGTACCACCTACCTGCACCTAGACATTCTTTCAAGGAATCCTTCATCTTCCCCATCAGCATATATAGAAGAGATGGATTCCTTTCCTGCTTTCCGTTTCTTTAGGAGGGAGACCAATCTAGATTTTGTTTTCATGTAACTGTTGCTCTGACCACCAGAAGAGACACAAGTGTAGCTTACCCTCTGAAGGTCACTGTAAAATTATTCTTTCCCTTCATCCTTGAGGGCACTGAAATTCTGGGTCCATTGGCATTCTTGTTGCTGGTGCTTTAGCCTCTCTTGTAGATATATACATATATATGTAATATATACACACTCATACATATATACACACATATGTGCACATACACATATGTATATATGTATGTGTGTGTCTATACAAGTATATGTATACAAATGCACATTAATACATACGTTGAAGTCTCCTTTTAAAACTCCTACAACACACATATACATACATAAACACACACGCACACATAGATATTTCACCGCAAATTGCTTGATTGTGCTACCACTGGCTCACTTGCAAGAGATGTCTAATCAAGTCTCTGAAAAAAGCTTTCTCACTTTTTTCCAGGGCTTTCCCACATTTCCACTTGAGATATCAGCTTGTGCCTCTGCCTTTGATCTGTGCTGAACAGATTCCTGCTGAAATCCTAAAGCAAACAGAAGCTGTCTTCCTTGTCTTCTCTCAGAAGGTCTTAAGCAGTAGCCCCATTTCTATCCCCTTCTCACCTCTTCTTTTATTTTCTCTCCTCACCAGTAAAATTTCAGACACCATCTGCTTTTTCTTGCTTCTTCATGGGTCTCTAGCATCTTCAAGAGAATTGCCTAAGACAATGCCCTTAATTCTGAAGACTGCCTTTGAAGGCCACTGGTTTTCACTTCAAGGGGACCATAGCCAGGACTGTTGAGTCATGTCCTACTCTATAGTACGAGGAACCTAAGAATTGCAGTCCCAAGGCCCCACACCCTGAATTAGAGCCCCCCAGGCAGTGATTTGAATAGACCCTGTATATGGGTTCTTGTAGTTTTAAAAGAAGGAGACTTGATTCACCTCTCCCACCTATTTCAGTTCATTCATTTGGCAGTAAAGGACTCTCCAAATAAGTGATTATGTGGTAAATCAGCATCTGCACAAAGAAAGGGAAGGAAGGAAGGAAGGAAGGAGGGAGGAAGGAAGGAAGGAAGGAGGAAGAAGGAAGGAAGAGGCATTTATTAAGTGCTTACTATGTTCCAAGCCCTATGTTAAGGGTGGTAATACATTTTCAAGAAAAAAAAGACAGTCTCTGCTCTCAAGGAGTTCACATTCTAACGGGAGAAGACAACACATAAAAGGTGCTGAAAAGCAGGAGGTGAGGGGAGAATGGATTTGTAGTCCAGAAGCCTGGAAAAGGACCAGGAGGGGAATGAAGACCAGCCTAAGCTCCTCAACAAAATGGAAACCCCAGAAAGAATTCACTAATGGAAGCAAACAAGCCTTATGAAGAGATATTGCAATTTGACAAGGCCAGAGATGGTTGGATGCTCCAGAATAAGGTGGTCCCAGGCACTGAAGGAAGTTCCAGGATTTTTCAGTGCCAGAGGTATAGTTTTCAAGTCTGGAAGTCAGGGGCAGAGCTAATTGGTGAGTAGTAAAAAACATTATCTGCTTCTAGGTCTACTCTGAAATCTTTCATCACAAAAATTGATTGAATGAAATGAGAGGCACAGGATTGGATTGTCCTTCCATCTAAAAAGATCTGTCAAGAAGAGAGATGTGTAGGATTTTAACTATGATCCCAGGTACTTTGGGGCCACTTGTCTATGAAGCCATGTTTGGGTAAGCAGGGAGAATTCCATTGGTTTTAAGGGTGAAAGCAAAAGAAACTCAGAAACGATTAAAACCTCATAGGTCTATAAGATAGTAGCCAGTTAATAGAGGCATGAATCTTCCCAAAGAGTTCTGAATCTAAACTGCTTGGCCAGTTCCAGGAGAATGACTGTGATTCGTTTTCTCAAGTGAGGACAAAAGGCCTTCTGAGGAAGGTGCTTATGGTTTTTTGAGATTCTACAAATGAATGCTAACTCAGGCTCTATAGGGGATGGTAAATAAATTTCCAGCATCTGAAGATCCTAACATGGAAATGGGATACCTCAATTATGAATATAACTATGTATCAATACATGTATATGTAGAAAAAGAGAACAGAGAGGTAAAAGGGACATATTGGGCATCTGGCTTTCTTCTTTATAGGTCTTCCAATCTCTCTCCTCTCCCTTCCCTTTTCTCTGTCTGTCTCTGTCTCTGTCTCTCTCTCTCTTTCTCTTTGTGTCTCTCTTTCTCTGTCTCTGTCTCTCCCTCTCTGTCTCTCTCTTTCTCTCCCCCTTGCTCTTGCTTTCATTCATTCTCTCCTCACACAGTGTCTGGATCTGTATGTTTCATCTTCTTACAGCTAGAAGGAAGAAGAATGTCTCTCCTCTCCCAAGTTCTCCAGCCAACTCCATCCCTCATGCAGTCACAGACTATTGAGTCATCACTCCCTCCACCAATGAGGAATCTTCTACAAATGCTCCAGGCTGGAACCTGGGTTACACAGGCATTCATATATTCTCCAGCAAGCAATATCAATTCATTTGCATTCCCCAGAAGAAGAATGCCACTTGCAATTAGAAAATTCTAAGAAGCAAACATCACGGGATTGTCCTAAGGAAGATCACAGAAGACACTCTCCAGACACTTTGAAATGAACTGCAGCAGCCATAGCTTAATGGGATCCATGCCCAGCCAGTGAAAGTCCTTGGCAATGTGGTTGAAGGCTGCCCCAATGGAGAGTCTTCCACCTTCAGTCATCTATTTGCTCACTAACAGATTGATGGATGACAAAGAAACTGAAAACTATATCAAGAAGATCGATATGGCGGCATGGCCTCTAGGAGGCTGCAGAACAAATTGGGGGAGCAACACAGTGCTATGGAAAGCACTGACTCAGGATGGGGGTACCTGATCTCTAGTTCTATCCTTGTGACTCAATGTAACCAGGGGCAAGTCACCCTCCTTGAGCCTGCTAATACCTGGGCTATGTACCTCACAAATTTGTCCATTCCTTTGGTAAATGTTTACTCTTTGTTGTGGTAAGCTCTACATAACATTTCAGCCAAAGCACTTTGGAAAGTACAACCTAGTCTATAGGCATGAGAAATTACTAACACAGAGATTATTTAGGGGAGGCAGGGTATGAAGAGTCAGAAGAAACCTGGGTTTGAATCCCCATGCCACTCACCCATCCCCAACAATGGATGAGTCACTTAATCATACCTTGACTTGGTTTCCCTAGATGTAAAATGGGGATGATAATCTCTATACTACTTAGCTAACAGCGTTCTTGTGAGGCTCAAAGGAGATGAGAGCAAAGTCATTTGCTATTCTCAATTATAAATGCCAGCTACTATTAATATGCTGAGGCCAACTGACGGTAATTGGGTGGGGCCCTATTTTTATAAAATCATATAAAATTTTCATTCACAGCAGCCATGGTCACAAGCAGTCATCATCACAGTGAGAATAATAGCCATCTTTGACAACAGTACACTGTTTTTAACACCCTGAAACATTTTCAAATATGCTATAAACAGTTATATGGGTTAAAATAATTATGTAATGATAGCTTACATTCTTATGGTACTTTGAGGTTTACAAAGCACTTCCTTTTCCATTATCTCAATGGAATCTCCTGGCAGCCCTCTGAGGTAGGAAAGGTAATAAACATCACCCCCATTTTACAGATGGTAACATTGAGGCTTAAAGGTCACTTTGTGGTCTAATATAAAATCTAATACAAGAAGTCTATTATAAAGAATATTGAAACTGGAAACAGAAGACCTGGACTCCAGGTCACACTCTGCTGCTAACTTTCTGGGTGGCCCTGGTATAATTCTAATTATTCCATTGGGAAGGATATCTGCTAGTTTGTGGCCTCCACAGCATGCTATGGGTCAGGAAGGAGGATGATTCATGCTGTGGTTGGGTTTGTGGGAGAAGGCAGTGATGTGGTGCCCAGCTTCTAGTCCTGTGGCTATGGCTAGCTCATTGGGTGGCCTTGACCTTTGTTTCATCCTCTATAAATTGAAGAGAGTTGGACTCAATGATCTCTGAAGTTCCTTCCAGCTATCAAGCACTTTATGTTTTATGGTCCCTTCTGGCTCTAAAATTTTACATTCTAAAAATCCCTTGCGGCTCTGACACTCTATGTTCTAAAGTTCCTCCCAGCTCTGATACTCTGTATTCTAAAGGCCTCTTCCAGCTCTGAGATTCTGTGTTCTAAGAGCCCTCTCAGCCCTGACATTCTGTGTTCTAAAGTCCCTCAAACTCCCAAGATTTTGTGCTCTAAGGCCCCTCATAGCTCTGAGATTTTGTGCTCTAAGGCCCTTCCTGCTCTGACAACCTGTCCTCTAAGGCCCCTCTCAGCTCTGACATCCCATGTTCTAAGGCTCTTCCCAGCTCTGACATCCTGTGTTCTAAGGGCCCTCCCAGCTCTGGCATCCTGGGTTCTAAGGGCCTCTTCCAGCTCTGGTATTCTACATTCTAATGTTCCTCCTAGTTCTGATATTCTAATTTTTAAATTCCTTTCCAGCTCTGACATTTTGTGTTCTTTGTTTTTAATTTATTTTATTCCTAAATTATGTAATAAAACAAGCATTTCCATGAAATAGTACAATAAAAAAGGTGATTGCACATGAAACTGAAAATCTACTATTCACAACTTGCTGTCCTTTTCAAATATACATCAAAATTATCATCTACATTTCCCCCCTTTTTTTTCTTCCCTCCTCCCACTGCCCTCAAGATAGCCATCATTAATAGTATATATATATATATGTGTGTACATATATATGTATGTAAAATTATTCTATTCATACTTCTATTAATTAGTTCTTTCTCTGGGTACAGATAGCATCTTTCTTCCTATGTCCATATTTATAGTTAATTTGGGTATTTATGATAGTCAAAATAGCTTATTCACTGAAAGTCATTCTTAAAACAATATTGCTGTTAGTATATACAATGTTCTCTTGTCTCTACTCATTTTCCTCTTCCTTATTTCAAGCAAATATTTCCATGTTCTTCTAAGATCATGGAGCTCATCATTTCTTATAGTACAGTAGTAACTCCATCACAATCATATACCACAACTTGTTCAGCCAATTGGTGGGCATCCCTACAATTTCCAGTTCTTTGTTACCACAAAGAGAGTTGCTATAAACATTTTAGAATGTAGAGGTTCTTTTCCTTTTTCCATATTTATCTTCGGAAATAGACCAAGTAGTGGTATTGCTGGGTCAAAGGGCATAGGAAATTTAATAACTCTTCGGGCATAATTCATTATTATAACATTCTGTGTTCTAAGATCTCTCCCAGCTCTGACATTCTGTGTTCTAAGGGCCTTTCCAGTTCTGACATTCTGTTTTAAGGGCCCTCCAGCTCTGACGTTCTGTGTTCTAAGGGCCTTCCCAGTTCTGACATTCTGTTTTAAGGGCCCTCCAACTCTGATATTCTGTGTTCTTAAGTGCTTTCCTTTTAGAAATTCTATGTTCTATATTCCAAGGTCTTTTCCAGTTTTTGGTTCTATAAAACCATCTTTCTATAAGTTGGCTTGGGACAAGGTGTTTAACAAGATTACCAGGTCAGCTCCCTTCAATCACTGAGTAACCACTACAGCCCTGGCCACAAGCCCAGACAGAGTTCTCATGGGTCATTGCAGCTCTAAGAAAAGAGGATTAGGTGAGAGCAATAATGTGTCCAAAGTCCCTAAAGTCACTTTCATCTATAGTACATGCTACATTCTGTGCATAGAGTCTACCAAACACTTTGAGAAAGGTAACACGGCCCTATCCATGAGATAAATTCTCCTAGAGAAGACATGTCTCTCCCTCTGAGGGAGCCCCTGATCTCATGGAAGCCACCCTGTGGCTGCTAGGTTATGGAGTCACCCAGAAATCTAAGGGCCATCTCATGGTTTCTATTTCCCAGTTTGGGGAGGTGTCTCCTAACTACCAGGCCTACATTAGTTTGGTGATTCCTAATAAGGTCATTAATTCTTCCTTGGCTTGAAGGTTCTGGGTACTTTCAGGCTTTTTGGCTGACCTTAGTCAGGGCAGGGAGCAGGACTCACAGAAATACCTCTTCCACAAAGATAGAGGAGACTTGTTAAGGCCAAATCACCTTGAGTAGAGTGAAGGAACTGACTTGGGAATCAATTGTCAAGGGGTGGGGAACCTGTGGCCTCAAGGCCACATATGTGGCCTTCTAGGTCCTCAAGTGCAGCCCTTGGTCTGAATCCTTGGATTCAGTCAAAAGGCTACCCTTGAGGACCTAGAGGGCCACATGTAGCCTTGAGGCTTCAGGTTTCCCACTCCTAGGCATATCATTAAGATGAAATTTAATAAGCATAAATTCAAAGTCCATTCCTAAAGCTTAAAAAATAAATCTATGTAAGTGGAAGATGGTAGAAGAATGGGAAGAAAGTTCACGCAAAAAAAAAGGCCTGTGGATTTTCACAGACTGCTCCCACAGCAGACGCAAACAGAGTGGTGCAGCAGCCATCCTGAGTTGGTCTGAAGGATGACGGCCAAGGGATTGTAAAGGAACCCAAAGTCATATGGAAATGAAAATCAGCTGAAGGAACAGAGAGGTTAAGCCTGGTTAAAAGACATTGTATGATGGCGTAATAGCTGTCTTCCAATATGTGAAGTGACTTTTGTGAGGAAGGAGGATTATCCCATGTGATTCCAGAGGGCAGGATTTAGGACCAGAGTAAGATTAGTTAATTAAGGCACATCATGGGCACTTAATAAATGCTAGCTGACTGTTTGACTAGAGCTGGACCTGAGGGAGGCAGATTTGGGCTTAATATGAAGAGGAAGCCCCTGGTGATCAGAGCTGTCCCACGATGGACAGGCTGCCATGTGGAGCAGCAAGCTATCCATCACCAGACATCTTCAGGGAGGGAGGCTGAACGGAAGGATCCAGGACGGGATGGGAGGTTAGCTATAGAGCCTCTACAGGTTCATTTCCATCCAACCCTTCATTCAGGCCATCTGTCTTCTGCATCTTGCCCTTTTCACCTCCACAGAATAAAACTCCCTTCCTTGCTTACCTTTCCTTTATATGTGCTACATTGTCCTATCAGAGTGTAAACTTCATGAGGAAGAAGGATTTGTATCCCCAGTACTCAGCACAATGCTTGGCATGCAGTAGGTGGTTAATAAATGCTTATCCATCCATCCATCCATCCATCCATCCATTCATTCATTCGTGAACTGGGTGTTATGGAAAATGCCAAGAAACTCTCACAGAAAGCCAAGAGAAGGATTCAAAGTCTAGTTGGTGAGATAAGAATCATTTTGATGCACCAAACATTTATTTATTAACTCATGAATGCAGCATCATGCTAAACGCTGGTGTAGACATTAGAGCTTAGCCCCTACTCTCACGGAGTTGGTAGTTTGTAAATAGTTGTTTTATATTTTTTGAATGAGTCAATCTCTTGCATTGTTCATTTTTAACATCCATCTGTCTTCTTCTCCAGCTAGATCAGCGGTTCTCAACCTGTGGGTTATGTTCAATTTGTAACAATGAAAATACATCCTGCATATTAGATATTTACATTATGATTCATAACAGTAGCAAAATTACAGTTATGAAGTAGCGACGAAAATAATTTTATGGTCGGGGATCACCACAACATGAGGAACTGTATTAAAGGGTCACGGCATTAGGAAGGTTGAGAACCACTGAGCTAGATCGTGGACCCCTTGGAGTGGGGGTGGGTAGAAACTGTACCTTATTTCGTCTTCATGTGTCCCCCATGATCTAGTACAGAATTGGGTACCCTGTGGAGTGAGGGGCCGCCTGCTATGATAAAGGCAGACTGGACCCAGTGGGCAGCCAGGCTCTCAGGAAGGTGAGGAAGGAACAACAGTCGTCCTTGGCTTAGTCGACTCCTTGTTCCCAGTACTTGGTGCTCTCTCTCTCTCCGGGCAACCTTCTCTAAAGCTGGCAAACCAACTTTGCTTGCTTATTCCATTCAGATAAGGCAGCTCTGGGCTGTAACTGACCACTGAGAGCCCCCGCGTTTGGGGGATATATTGTTGGGGTCAGAAAGAATTGGGTTCACATTTGGCCTCAGAGGCAGACCAATGCTGTATGATTCCTAGGTAAAGTACTTAAGAGCCTCAGTTTCCTCCTCTGTAAACTAGGGATAATAACAGTACCTCCCTCATGGAACCGTGAGTATCAAATGAAATCATCCATGTAAAGCCCTTTGAAAACCTTGAAGCATCCATAAGTGGGAACTATTGTAGCCCAAGTAATGATAAATGTAAAGTTATTGCAGGCCAAATAATAATGCTAACAATAGATCCCATGTATAAAGCACTTTACAGATATTATCTCATTTGACCCTCACAAGAGCCCTCTGAGAGACAGGCACTGGTACCAAGCCTATTTTATAAACGAGGAAACTGACAGAGGTTCATTGACTTCCCCATAGTCCCACTGTTAACAAGTGTCTAAAATAGGCTTCGAACCTCGGTATTTCTGACTTCAAAGGCCACTACAATCTTCCTCTCAGCTCCTTCTCAGGGTCTGTTTCCCTAACAATTCCCACCTTAGAACCACCTCCATACTTTTGTCTCAGCTTAAGCTGGTCAGGGTCTCACTGCCCCTCAGAATCCAAGAAAGGGCCAAGGGGCCAGACTAAGGGAGCAGGGGAAAGAGAGGCAAGTCCAACCTGGCCACGGTGGCAGAGCCAGGACAAGTAGCCCAGATGGGTTGGATGAGGTTGCCTCTACCACCCCTCCTGACTCCCTCCAGGTATGCCTCCAGAGCCCTTTCATTCTGCAGAACTGTATCTGGGAGCAGTGGGGAAGCAACCACCACACTGGTGGGGCAGGTCTTGGCTAGTTTCAACCTCCCTCCCTCTTGCCTAAGGGATCAAGTTTTGCTGGGGCAGGAAACATTCCTGTGGAATTGATAAAGGAAATGAGAGAGCCATTCCCACTGGCCTGGCTGCCTCACCCCTCCAGGGTACTCAGAGAAAGCAGGGTGGGCTTGGATCCAGCAACTATCCAAGTCCCCACCCACCCACCCAGTTCAAGATCCCGCTTAGCAACTCGATCTAGGACCTGCCATCCAGCCCACATTGCCTCTTATGGAGGAGGTACATCCATCCACTTGGTGAATGACCACCCACAGACCATCTTGTGTGTGTGTCAGCCTCACACACTCAATAGACACACCTTCATCCACATTCCCCACCTCATAACGCTAGGTCTACACATGCCCTCTCTCACAGGCATACCCACCCACAACACACACACACACACACCCTGGCCCTGAATTTCTCTTTCACATTACATGTAGGCTGTAGACCCTAAGATAATCACAGAATCTCAGAGTTTTATGGTTGGGATGGACTTCAGGGTCTATTTACTCCAACTCATGCCCAGAAAAAACAAATCCCATTCTCCCATGCCCTACAAATATTCCTGAGCCTCTCTGATTCCTTGAGACCTCTGAGGTGGGGGAGCTTCCCAAGGCAGCCCCCATTCTACTTCAGACATTTGAAACTAAATTTTTCTCTTTTTAATTTCCACTCATTGTTTCTGGTTCTGGGCCAGATAAAACAAGTCTGATCTGTCCTCCTAATGTTTGTTTTTTTTTTTCTTTTTTTTTTTCTTTTTGGAGGGCAGGGCAATCGGGGTTAAGTGACTTGCCCAAGGTTACACAGCTAGTTAATGTTAAGTGTCTGAGGCCGCGTTTGAACTCAGGTCCTCCTGACTGCAGGGCCCGTGCTCTATTCACTGCGCCACCTGGTCAGCCCTCTCCTACTATTTGTAAAGCACTTAGAACACAGTGCCTGGCACACAGTCAGTGCCCCTCCTACCCTCCCCCTCCCCTTCTTCAAATACTTGCAGACAGCTACCATGTCTCTCCCCTCCTTCTTCCCGCCGGCTTTAAATGATCTTCACACGGCATGTGCTCAGGACCCCTCGCCATCCTGCCAGGCCCCTCCTCCCCAGGATGCTCTCCAGCTTACTGACGGCGTTCCTCAGTCATAGTGCCCAGAGCTGAACACAATAGCCAGATGAGGTCTGACCAGGGCAGAGAACAGAAGTGCTGTCACCTTCTAATTCCTGGAAGCGATGCCTCTTTTAATGCAGTCCAAGAACACGGTGGCTTTCTTGCCTGCCAGATCACATTGTGGACTTATGCTGAGCTTGCTTGACTCAAAGTTAGCGGATAATTGATCAGTGAATGAGCTGGTGACAGTCTCCCCATCCCCCCACGCCGTCTCCCTCCTCCTCCGTCCTCGGAGACAGTTCTGATCCTGCTCCACTCCATGGGAATTCTAAGCAGAAAGGTTGGATAAGGATATTCTATTTTTCTCCCAGTGACCTTCTGAGAGAGCATCAATAGCCACTGACCTATATGCTTTTTTTTAAATTAACTTTTGTTTATTTTTAGTTTACAACATTCATTTCCACAAGATTTTGAGTTACAAATTTTCTCCTCGTCTTTCCCCTACTCACCACTCCAAAACAGTGATTCCACTGAATACCCCCTCCCCCAATCTGCTCTGTCCTATATCCTCCCCATCCGCCCTCTGACTTTCCAGCAGGCCAAGATGGATCTCCTTACCCCAGTGCCTGAATATCTTATTTTCCAGTTTATGCTTATTCTTCTACAAAATCTTTATGAGAATCATCTATATACATGGATCGAGGGTATCTTTGATGCCCATAATTGTGGGGAATGAGCAGACTTTCACAAGCAATATTCAACAATGGGCCACATCTTCACGATTTTATAATCAACCAAAAGATGTAAAGAATAGAAGTTCCCATTATACTTATTGGTTGTGGATTTTAAAAAAGCATTTGACTTGCTACAGCCCTGCCCACCTCAGAATTCCTCCATCATGCCTGCTCTCTTGACTGGCAAGTCCCTGGCTGGGATTGCCAGTCACAGGCAACTCACTCTCAGGGTCATTTCCATCTCCTCTCCAGAAGACTTGCTCATTCCCCTCTAATCCCATCCCACCTTTTTGGCTCCCTTTTTTTTGGCTTCTCCTTTTTAGAATTTAAGATTCTTGAGTGTGGAGAATATCTTATTTGCTTGTTTTTGTATCTTCAGCACTTAGTACAGTGCCTGCCTACAATAGGTGCATAATAAATGCACTATCGATACATCTATCTATCTACCTATCTACCTAGCTTTCTATCTCTCTATCTCTCCATCCATCCATCTGTCCATCTCTCCATCCATCCATCCATCCATCCATCCATCCATCCATCTATCCATCCATCTATCTATCTATCTGTCTATCTATCTATCTATAACTTAGAAGTTCTTTTACAATAAAATATCTCCCCCATCCTGTGATAAGGCTAGTATTTACCATCTTTTCTCTCATGCCATGTATTTCCCCTCATCCACAACATGATGGGACCCAGGTCCTTTCTCCTTCTTAGTATTTAGGGATTAGCTTTCCCTAAAAAATGTTGAGGCTGTCCCTGGGCCTTGATTGACCCTTGGCTTCCTAGTCCCAGTCTCCTGGCCACCTGAAGGTATATAAAGTCTCAGCCATGGGCAGTTGTAGCCCCTAGATTTTTGAAGACCATGCAAATAACCATGTCTTTAACCATAAAGTGCCCTGGTGATTAGGCATGTTCCCATATGAAATCAAGGTGACCAGTATCACTGTGTCTTTGTTGCATATCCTTCCTGGTTAGGACAAAGTAAACCTTTTGTTAACTGTTCAGTGACTTGTGAGTGCCTCATTTTGCCCCAGCTTCCATTCTGAACATTAGGGTCACTTCCAGCACAGCCAAATCCTTGAAGATTCCTTGGAAAATATAACAGAAAAAGCCTTGTTCTGTGACCCTCTGATATTGAATATCAGGGATGTTCACAAGAGATACTTGCTGCTGTGACAGAGGAGATCAAGCACAGAATCCAAGTTCAAGAGGAAGTCCCTGTCAATGGTGAAATGCTTATTTGCATGAGACATCATCTCCGGAGTGGGGAACCTGTGGCCTCAAGGTCACATGTGGCCCTCTAGGTCCTCAAGTGGGGCCCTTTGGCTGAATCCAAACTTCACAGAACAAATCTCCTTGATAAAAGGATCTGTTCTGTTTAACTTGGACTCAGTCAAAAGGCTGAACCCAAGGACCTAGAAGGCTACATGTGGCCTCAAGGCTGAAGGTTAACCATCCCTGACATATCAAACCCCAGAGCACTGCAGAGCCTATTGGAAGAGATAAAAAGAGTTTGGCCTGTCCAGCCACACAGGAAAGACCAAGTGAATGAAGAGTGTCTATTACTCAGATTTAAAAATTCATTTGGAAAAATGCCCTGTAGAATTTGCCCATGGGTTATGTGTATTGGAGGATGATCACTGCAGATGGACAGTGACATGGGTCCAGAGTTAAACAGGAGAAAGAGAGGGTTGGCACACTATTTTTTCCATATAAAACATTTCCATACTAGTCATTTTTTGTAAGAAGATGGGAACAAAAAAAAAAGAATGAAATGAAGACAATGAAAAGCAACCTACTTCAGTCTGTATCCAGTCAGTGTCCATTCTTTCTCTGGGGTCACATGGTACACTTCATCATGAGTCCTTTGGGATTGTCTTGGATCATTGTATTGTTGAGAATAGTTGTCATTCGCAGATGATCATCATACAATATTGCTGTTACCATGTACAGTGTTCTACTGGTTCTGCTCACTTCACTTTGCATCAATTCATGTAAGTTTTTCCAAGTTTTTCTGAAATCATCCTACTTGTCATTTCTTATAGCATAATAATATTCCATCACAGTCATATACTACAGCATGTTCAGTCATTCCCTATTTGATGGGCATCCCTTCCATTTCCAATTCTTAACCACCACAAAGAGAGGTGCTATAAATATTTTTGTACAAATAGGCCCTTTTCCCTTTTTTTTAATCTCTTTGGAATCTAGACCAAGAAGTGGTATTGTTGGATCAAAGGGTATACACAGTTTTATTAGGGCTGTTACGCCTTAGGGTAGAAGCATTAATCTAAACTCTAAAGTGCACCCTGAACCAGACTAAAATATAACTAGAAAATGCTTAACAAAATAATTTTTAAAAATCCAATATTGGTAATGTTAATTTGTGGTTTTCTGAGTTAAAAGCATCCTACAACGAACCCTTTCTATTTGAGTTTGACACCACCGACTTAGGGAAATTTGCAAAGCTTCTCTATTAATCCCAAAACTTACATGAAAGCAAAGATCAGTCTTTTTTAATACTAACATTATACAATTGTATTACAATATTGCATTGAATCATGAAATACAACTCCCTCCACAGAGTTAAAAATGGAGAACAATAGAGAGCCATGGGGTGGGTATGAATACATGGTAACAGAGAGTCAATAAAGAACTCTGAGAAACAGGAGAAAAGACATCATCAAGGAATAGTATAAAAAGAAGACACTATGATATATAAATAACAAATAACATACATGTAAGTCTAAAAAGGGGCAGATGGCAAAAATAAGGGATGACAGGTGGGTGGCCTGTGTGTTCTATAGGACCTTCACTGCGTCAGGAGGGGAGAAGGAAGGCCTCTAGCATTTTGGGCGGACCCCCCTGTAGCAAATTTGTGGGAGTACACACAAGAGTAACAGACGATGGACAAGCATGAATGGGTTGTGACATGTACCATTGGAGGTGACGCCCAAATCAGTGAGATCACAGGTCCATTTGACAATTTGAGAGCAACTCTTCCATTACGTCAATCCAGTGCCTAGAACATCAAGTTCAACTTTTCACCATGACATCCAAGGTTCTTTCCATTCTAATCTCAGTTGACCCTATATCCTTATTTGCCCTTACTCCCTAGAAAGATTCTCATTTTCAGCCAGACTGTTCTCTTCACTGTATCCTGACCACACCATACACCATCCCACATCTCCATGTCTTTGCTTATGACATTTCCCTTACATCCTCCCTTCTCCATTTACCCACATATCCTATTTACCCATATCCTTTTTTTTTTTTAACTCTTGGCTTAGGTCCCACTTCCTCTAAGAATCCTTCCCCACCCATTCTAAGTCTTACTAAGCTCTCCCTCCTCTGAATGTCTACAAGTTTGGTAACCATATTTTCTTAATGAAATATTGGGACACGTGGTCTGACAAAAGATATTATCCTTTGGCAAAGACTTGTTTAGACAAAGTGTCCTTGCTTTTCTTGAAATGGAGCCAACATAGAGACTCAGAGATGCTTAATCTTTGTATCTATGGAGCTTTCTATCCAGCACTCCATGTAACCATTAAGAACAACACAAATGGTCTCATAGCATTTTCCTGCCCTCCCTCCTCTCTGTCTGTCTGTCTGTCTCTCTCTCTCTGTCTCTCTGTCTCTCTCTTTCTCTATGTGTCTCTCTGTCTCTGTCTCTGTCTCTCTCACCTCTCTCTCTCTCCCTCTCCTCTCTCTCTGTTTCTGTGTCTGTCTCTCTGTCTGTCTGTCTCTCTCTCCCTCTGTCTCTGTCTCTCTTCCTCTCTCTGTCTCTCTCTGTCTTTCTCTCTCTCTCTGTCTGTCTCTCTCTCTCTCCTTTTCTTTTGAGACTGGGATTCCCTATTGCACCCAGGCTAGAAGTTCAATGACCAGTTGTAAACCCAACCCCACTGCTGATCAGTTCAGAAGCTTTGACCAGATTCATTTCTGAGCTGGACTGGTTGTCCCTTCCCTTACCCTCTTCCCACACTACCCATCCCCTCTGCCCAGAGCTCCCCATATTGGTCCCTAAGTTAGCATAGACATTTGATTAACCTTAGCCTACTGAAGCTCAGAACTCCTGAACTCCAACAATCCATTAGCCTCAGCTTCCTATAGGAGTAGGTATTACAGGTGTGTGCCACCTCTCCTGGCTTGTAGTTCTCTTTTTATATTTGATCACCTTATTTACCCAGCTAGATTGTGGCTTCTCTGTAGGGAGGGACTGCATCTAATGTAGAAAGTAGGAAGAGTACCAAATAAGAAGTCAGAAATTATGGAGATTATCTGGAAGAAGTCAACCAAGATGGTGAAAGGACTCAAGGTCATGCCATTATGAGGATCAGCTGGGGAACTGGGGCTATGTAGTTTGGACAAGAAAAGGTTCAGGGAGGGACATGATTAAAAAAACAACAACTATTTTTAAGTAGTTAAAAGAATATTGTCTGGAAAAGTGATTAGGCTTGTTCTTCTTGGACCCAGTGGGTAGAAGCAATGGGTGAAAGTTAAAAAAAAAAAAGGTAATTTTAGGCTTCTGAGAAATTTCCCTAACAATTACTCAGAGCACTTGGTGAAAGCTGCAAAAAGACAAATCTAGTAAGGTCAAATGTCCTAACAACTAGAATTGTCTAAAAGTGGAACAGGATGACTCAGGACAGATATGACAGGTTCCCTTCATTGGCGGTCTTCAGGCAAAAAGTACTTGAAGGCAAGAATGACTGCTTGTCTGATGTTTTGAGCTGGGGATCCCTTTTTTCAGGTGTGAGTTGGATTCGCTGACCTCTAGGGCCCCTTCCCACAGACCAGCACTCTGACTT
Organism: Pseudochirops cupreus; assembly: GCA_028627135.1. Taxonomy (NCBI): domain Eukaryota; kingdom Metazoa; phylum Chordata; class Mammalia; order Diprotodontia; family Pseudocheiridae; genus Pseudochirops; species Pseudochirops cupreus. The sequence goes on along the minus strand of CM053582.1, from coordinate 115,482,933 downwards.
TGGGTCCAGCCTATGTTTTTTCCACCTAATAATATTTTATTTTTTCCAATTATATGCAGATAATTTTCAACATTCCTTTTTATAAGATTTTGAGTTCCAAATTTTTTTCTCTCCCCCCTCCCCAAGACACTAAGCATCTGATATAGGTTGTACATGTACAATCATGTTAAGCATATTTCCACTTTAGTCATGTTGTGACATAAGAATCAGAACAAATGGGGAAAACCACAAGAAAGAAAAAACAAAAAAAGGTGAAAATAGTATGCTTCTATCTGTATTTAGATTCCATAGTTCTTTCACTGGATGTGGATAGTATTTTCCATCATGAGTCTTTTGGAATCATTTCAGATCTTTACATTGCTGAGAAGAGCTAAGTCTACCATAGTTGCTCATTGCACAATGTTGCTGTTACTGCGTACAATATTACTGGTTCTGCTCTCCTCATTCAGCATCAGTTCATCTAAGTCTTTCCAGGTTTTTCTGAAATGTAGCTGCTCATCATTTCTTATAGCACAATAGTATTCCATTACATTCATATACCACAACTTGTTTTGCCATTTCCCAATTGATGAGCATTCCCTCCATTTCCAATTCTTTGCCATCACAAAAAGAGCTGCTATGAATGTTTTTGTATGTGTGGGTCCTTTTCTCTTTTTTATGATCTCTTTGGGATACAGATCTAGAAGTGGTATTGCTGGGTCAAAGAGTATGCATAGTTTGATTGCTCTTTGGGCATAATTCCAAATTACTTGCCAGAATAGTTGGATCAGTTCACAACTCCGCCAACAATGCCCTTGGGCCCTTTTCTGAGCCTCAGTGTTCTTAGCTACAAAATGGGAGTAACCATCACTGTGCTCCTAGGGCTTGTTCCCAATGAGATAATGGATATGGAAGCAATTTAGAAGCTGTTATTATTACAGTGTTACAGAAATGTGAGACTTTGGGGAGGTGAGGAAGGAAGGAGGAGGAATCTGGGTTTGGGAAGGGGATAGCTGCAGGGTCTTCCTATAGTGCGCACCCCATAGAGATTATTGGTGACAATGGTGTAGGTACCTACCCATGGGGCTTCCTTGTGGCAGGCAGGTTGGCACAAAGAATCAGGCTCACTTTGCCCAGTTGTATGTATGTCATAGTAGAAGAACTGCTGGACCTGATCCAGGAAAAATCTAGGTCCAAATCCCAACTTTTTAATCTTTCCTAGCTGTGTGGCCACAAGGCAAGCTGCTCCTGCTCTCTGGCTTCCCCCTCTGTCAAACTGGACTTGTACCACTTGTTACTGTCCCTCATGGGGCAGGGGAGAAGAAAATGCTTTAGTAGCCTCAAAGCACCATAGAAACCGGAGTTATTATGATCTTTCATAAACACAGATACATTCTGATAACACGCATACACATGTTTAAGGCATTTTCCAAGGCATTCCAAAATACACAGCACTGTTCACTTGACGTTTAGATATGTGGAGAGATACATTATGACTTGTGAGTTCACACATTCACATGGCACCCAATCACATTCTTTGTGCACTCCCTGCACACCCCACCCCCCACAACTGGCACTCAAAGCCACAGCCTCAAGACCCATGACCCCATCTCTATAGCCTGGCGTAGGTGGAAGCCCAGGGGCCCTCCCTCTTTTCCTCCCCTACAGGAGGCTCAGTTTCCTGCCAGAGATTTAAAACTTTTTCATTGCATGCTCTGCGAGAAGAGTTAACCCCTCCCTTCCCCTGAATAACCCTCAATGAATTTAACCCAGCCTCAGGACACAACCGCTACCACCACGTTGGAAACAATTTTCTGGTTTACTTAGCCAGGTGTCTGAGTTCCCGAGTCAGCAGCTCTTTGAATGCAGCTCTCTGGATTCCCCTGGATTAGTTCTGGTTGATGAAAGGTGATATGTTAGATAGGAGCAGGGTGTTGGCAGAGCTGGGCTCACTCAAAGACCTTGGCACTGAAAGGTTCCAATTCTCATCTGGCCACCAGCCGTCTCTCAGGGTCAATAGTAATTCCTCTCCAAAGGGCTGTGGAGAGATTCTCGTACTGGAAGGACTTTAGAGGCCATGTAGTCCAACACTTACTTTACAAAGGAAAAAACTGAAACCCAGAGAAATTAAGTGGCTCACCCAGGATCACAAATAGTAAGTCAGAATTTGAACTCAGATCCTTGACTCCAAACTCATTACTCCACACATCACTTTATAGCCTGGGATTAGAACGATTCCCTCTCCTACTGAAAAGCCTTTAGTGGTTTCCTATGTCCTATAGGATAAAGTTCTACCTACCCACCCCTACCATAGATTTGAGAAAGGAACTGGAGAGAGATCAAAATCCTTCAATGGTGAAGTCTGACTTGCTCCCCAATGAATGGAGAAGGTAGTAGAGGGAAATCACACCCGTGGACCCATACAAAATGTACAAGTCTGTGTATGTGAGCACATAGAGGGGTTCAAAATTTAGTGTGCAATCTGTGAGTACATGAGGGGTGAGCCCAGACATGGCTATGTGTCTCTTTTAGCATGTATTAACAATGATTTCACCTCAGTTTCCCCATCTGTAAAATAAGTATGATAATACAGTACCTTCTTTACAAGACAGAAATATTGTCATTTAGTTGTTTTGGTCATATCTGACTCTTCATGACCCCATTTGGGGTTTTCTAGGCAAAGATACTGGAGTGGTTTGCCATTTCCTTTTCCAGCTCATTTTACAGATGAGGAAACTGAGGCAGACAGGATTAAGTGACTTGCCAAGGGTTGCATAGCTAGTGTCCAAGGCCAGATTTGAAATCAGGTTTTCCTGACTCCAGGTCTAGTACTCTATCCACTACACCACCTAGCTGCACCCTTGAAAGGAAATCACTTAGTAGATACTCTTAATTATAGCCATTCTTGCTCATCTGTGCCAAAGGCCAGGCACAAATATATGCACACAGGTAAAAGAAAGCAAGACCTGAAGAAGAAAGCACATACAGGAGTGTGTGTGTGTTTGTGCATGAGTATGTGTATGTTTGTATACGTATGAATGTGTATGTACATAAGTATGTGCCTGTGTGTATGCATATGAGCGTGTGTGTATGTGTGAGCATGAGTGTGTGTACAAAGATTCAGAAGCACATGAAATAAAGTTCTTTTTCCCAATCAATAGTCTTTTCTTATTATAGTTATATTGGTTTTGTTTGTGCAAGAACATTTTAATTTTATATAATCAAAGTTGCATCTTTTGTTTTCTGTGATCTCCTTTATCCCATTACTTTGGGGGGGGACAGTTATTAATTTTCCCCAAAACCACAGAAATGTTTCTCACTAGATTTTGTTTAGGAATGTGTTTTTACATAAAAGCTTCTTCTTTAAGACCTTATTCTGGTATATGGTACAATGACTTAGTCTAAACCCAATTTCTGCCAAATTGCTTTTTGGTCTTCTCAGTTTGTTGTAGAACAAGCAGGCCTTCCCAGTAGTTCCTGTTTTGGGATTTATTGACCTCTGAGCTACCATTTTCTATTGCTTTTGGGTCTAACTTAACTAGCTTGTTCCAGTGATCTACTTTTCTGACCTTTTGTTGGAATCAAACAGTTTTTATCATTACTGTTTTATGATATAGTTTAAGATGTTATAGTTTGAGGTCCCCTTTATTCCTCCTTTTATTTTATTACAACAAAAGATGCTTGACCTTTTATATTAATTTTATTTTGTTAGCATTTTATTTAATTAATTTTGTTAGCATTTTATTTAATTCTACAAAGTAACTCCTTTGTTGTTTGATTGATATAGAACTAGACCTATAAATTAGTTTAGGTCATATTGTTGCTTTTAGAATATTGGTGCAGCCCATCCATAAACAATAAATGTCTTTCCAATCATTTACATGCTTCTTTTATTTCTGTAAAGACTATATTGTATGCTGGAGAGGATGTGGAAAAATTGGAACACTAATGCATTGTTGGTGGAGCTGTGTACTGATACAACCATTCTGGAGAGCAATCTGGTACTATGCCCAAAGAGCTATAAATTATTGCATACCCTTTGACCCAGTAATACCATTTCTGGGGTTACATCCCAAAGAGATCATAGAAGTGGGAGGAAGACTCACATGTACAAAAATATTTATTGCAGTTCTCTTTGTGGTGCAAAAAACTGGAAATTAAGGGAATGCCCATCAATTGGGGAATGGCTAAACAAGTTGTAGTATATGAATGCAATGGAATACTATTGTGCTATAAGAAATGGGGAGGAGATGGACTTCATATTTACCTGGAGAGGCTTATACAAAGTGGTGCTAAATGAGAAGAGCAGAACCAGGAAAAATTTGTACACAATCACAGATACATCATATGTTCGATGACCAGCCTTGATTAACTGGACTCTTCTCAGCAATGCAGTTATAAGACAACTCTACAAGTCTCAGGATGGAAGGAGATATCTACATTCAGAGAAAGATTTAGAAAGAACAAAGTTTAAATGGAGACTGAAGCAATCTACACGCTATCGTTCTTTTCCATGTTTGGTTCTC
>CM053582.1:115459363-115477928 GCA_028627135.1 Pseudochirops cupreus | reverse complement strand
CCTTGATTAACTGGACTCTTCTCAGCAATGCAGTTATAAGACAACTCTACAAGTCTCAGGATGGAAGGAGATATCTACATTCAGAGAAAGATTTAGAAAGAACAAAGTTTAAATGGAGACTGAAGCAATCTACACGCTATCGTTCTTTTCCATGTTTGGTTCTCTTTCTTTTTTCCCATTGTTCACTCCATTGGTTACAACCCTTCTATACAAGCAGACTAATGTCCAAGGTGAAAGTATTTGCAGATTCTATACTTGTCTGCACGCTGCCATGGGGGGGGGGGGGAGAAAATTTGAAACTCAAGGGACTGTGGAACTGAATCTTGTAAACTAAAAGTAAATAAACGAATCAATTAAAAAAAAAAGACTATATTGTAGTTATAGTTATAGAGGTCCTGAGTATTTTGGTAGGTTGACTTTCAGATAATTTATTCATTTTGCAATGATTTTGAATGGAACTTCTCTTTTCACTCCTCTTGCTGGATGCCATTGGTAATATGAATAAGTTGTGATTTATGGGTTTATTTTGTGTTCTACTATTATTCTGAATATTTTGTACTCTTCAGTTCTCTTATGACAATTCCTTTTTTCACTAAATCTCTAGAATTCTCTAAGTAAACAATCTACAAATATAGATAATGATAATTTTACCTATTCTTTACCAGTGCATATGTCGTGAATTAAATTTAACAATTGGGTAAGGTGAGGCAATTCTCCACACACAATATCATTCATTAACAGGACTTGCTACGGATGAGTGTCACAATAGAAATCCTGAGAGACAAAGTTCCGAGAACAGCTAATTAATTTGTTAGTAAAGCTAGCAACAAGCAATAAATTGGGTCATTGGCCTCTCTCAATGACCAAAGACCCAGAGTGAGGGACAACAGCTTTCAAACATAGGCATGTCTTCCTTCTGACTGGCCTGGCAGGACATCATTCAGACCTCCCCTGGCAAATGTAAAGCAATCCCTGTTGGTGTGTAGGTTGACCTTCAGGTGTGGATGGTGACACATCTCTCTGACACTTAAGGAATGCTAATTGCTTTATGAAACCCAGCTGTCTCTAGCAATCTTGGTTAGAAAAACAAAAAAACCCTCTCAATCAGGTTCTCCCCTGTTTGTTTCCTATATGTAGACCAAGTCACCCCTAACTTTGATAAGAAAGCAAGGTTAGGAGACTTGTACCCTGGGGAGGGCCTAGCACAAGCTGGGTCTCTGTCTGTGGGGCAAACAGAAGAGATGGTCCCACTTGGGAGGGGTCTAGGCCAAGCCGATTAATAGCAGATGCCTCGGGGGCTGAGAGTGATCACAATGTTCCACCACGTCCTTTAGAAACTACTGCCTGTCCTTCAGAAGTAGGGTCTGACAAATTGAGAAAAAGGATGGATCACAAAATAATATTGCTTATTAAATAATACAACATAATATTAATTTCCCTCGATTGTTTCTTCAATTTCTTTATCTTGAACTACTGTTACAGCTAGCATTTCTAGTACTGCATCAAATAAGACTGGAGACAAAGTTTGGCAAGTTTTTAATGATTCTTCATTACGAATAATCCTACCTCTTATACATGTGATCATGTTAAGTAAAGGTCCTTTTATACCTATTTTTTAAAAATTTATTTATTTACTTTTCGTTGACAACATTCAGTCCCACAATCCCTCGAGTCTCAAATTTTCTCCCTCTCCCTCTCCTCCTCCCTGCACCCCTGGCAGCATGCAATCGGATACAGGTGCTACAAATACCTTTGCATTAAACATTAGACAAGTTGCAAAGACGAGTTATAACCAATGGACATACCTAAGTTTTCTAGAGTCTTTTTTTAAAAAAAACGTAAAGAAGTGCTATATTTTGTTGAGGACTTTTTTCGGTCTCTATTGATGTTAATGCGATTTTTATTATTTTCATTTGTATGATTTTTGTTTTGAAACAAACTCTTCTTGCTGTGCTCAGGCTCCCTAATGCCATCTTTCCTGATATCTGGAAAAACCATGAGTGCAGACTGAATCCTTTCCCACAGACACCACACGTACAGGGTTTTTTCTTTCGAATAGACTTTTATGAACGTGCAGGGTTATTATTGGGATGAAGCCTTTGACATGCTAACTAAATGATAAAGATTTTCCCCCTGTGTGATGATAAGTGAGACAAGCTTTCTCATTGAAACCTTTGCCACACTAATCACATTTCTAGCATTTCTCTCATCGGTGGATTTTATGGTAGATACAGGAATTTGATTGACATATTAATTTTTTATTACACTTACACTAGTCTCCTATCTGACTTGTGGTTAGAAAATTCCCCTCAACTCTTGTCATGCCTCCACTCTAGTCTGCATCCTTTCAAAACATCCCAGGGAGTCTACTTGGAAAAACAGGAAAGGAGTTGTGTGGTGCCAAGGAGACGAGTTTCTTTTGAGCCTCCATAATGCCTCTGGTTGCCATGCAAATTACCTTGTGTGAAGGCTGAAACTGATTTGGTTTCTTTGTCTTACATTCCTGCCTTGGCTAGGCATTCCTACTAACCACAAAACGACTGGTCTTCCCACAATTTGTTGAACATTTAGATTGTTTCTGGTTTTGGTTTGTTTGTTTGTTTCACAATGACAAGCAATGTTGCTATTTTAAAAACTGTAAACAGATAGCTCATCTTATTGATGTTGTTTTATAATGCTTTCTAGGTATATTCCTAACAATGAAATTATTAGGTCACAGGATACGATTGTTTTGTCTTTTACAGCAAAGAGCTAAATTTTTTTCTGAAAAGATCCTATCATTTTGCAGTTCTACCAGTAATGAGTGAATACACTTATTTGCTTGATTATATACTAGAGGCAGAAAAAATAGATATTGAGACCCAAAAGCTCACAGGAGAAAAAAATTCAAGAAAAGAGATAATAACGGCATGACTTATAACCTCAACTGTTCAGACAAAACTGTCCAAGGCTTGATCAACAATGGATGGAGATGTATGGGGCAGCCAGGTGGCGTAGTGAGTAGAGCACCAAGAGGACCTGAGTTCAAATCCAGCCTCAGATACTTAACACTTACCAGCCATGTGACCTTGGGCAAGTCACTAAACCCCAATTGCCCTGCCTTCCCCCTCCAAAAAAAAAAAACAAAAAACAATGGAGATATACCAGAGGTCCTACTTTAAGGACTTCATAACCTTTGAGTTTGACTTCATAGTAATCATTGAGAATTGTAAGGGATGAGACCCATGTCTGTAATGCAGATCTGGATGGGTATACCTTTCTTAAGAGAAATATAGGAAAAAGGAGTGGACAAGGGAGTATTGTATGTTAAGAAGAAATACTTATGTAAGGAAGTGAAGGAATCAGAAAGGGGAAGCAGAGTGTAGAACATTTGGGTGAAGATCAACGGAATGAGAACCGGGAGTGGTTTTGCCTTCAGAGTATACTACAGACCACCTGAACGGAAAGAAGAAATGGAGGAACTGAGGGAACAGATCACAGGCCTTGCCCAAAAGCATACTCTTATAGACTTCAACTACCCAGACATCTTTGGGAGCATTTTTAGTCAAAAGCATAACAGCAAATGACATCTTGCCTTGATGACGGTCATTTCATCCTTCAAAAGTCAGGGAAGCCAACAAGAGGGAACTTGATTATCTGATTCTCATCAAAAGGAAAGAATCGTGATAAGAACAACAATCATTAACTTACGCAGTGACGGTGCTCGCTATCTGTCAGGTGCTGCGCTAAGCCCTTTCTTACAATTGTTGTGTCATTTGATCCATACAACAGCCCTAGGCACTGTTATTACCCTCTTTTTACAGATGAGGAAACTGAGGCAAACAGAGGTTAAGTGACTTGCCCTTACGTGTCACACAACTAGGAGGTGTCTGAGGAGTCACTTGAACTCAGATCTTCCTGACTCCGGGTACAGCGTTCTACCCACTGTGCTGCCTAAGTTGCTCAGGAACCGGTTCCTACGGTAGAAATGATAAAAACCGTGGTTGGTGTGGGGATGAAAACCATGGTTACGGCATAAGAGGAAATAAACATTCCTTCTTAGGGCTTGTTATGAATAAAGGAGAGGAAAGGGAAGCACTGACTAAAATGTACTCTGGATTTTGGGAAAGTATATTTCAAAGCTTTCAGAGGAGGGTTAAATAGGTTCCCCTGGACTAAAAACTGTACAGAGCAGGGGGTAGAGCGGTGTCAACCCAGAAAGGCTGAGGAACTCAAGACCCGAAAGGAAACAAAAACTTCCGAAAAGGAAAGATGGAAGTTGCCTGAAGAGATCAAGGGGCCACACAGAGAATCCACTGACCAGCTTAGATTTTTAAGAAATATGCACAAAAGATGGAAATGAGGGCAGGCTAAGAGAAGACAGAAAGAAGGTATTTTCATGTAATAATGACTGTCAGGTGTGCTAAATCTCCAAAGCAGCTTAGGCTGGAGTGTAGGAATGCAATGGACAACAAAACTCACGAGGTGGTAGCTTCCAATCCCTTCACTCAAAATGAAAGAATGCATGATGAGGCAGGCAAAGGAGCAAGGAATGTGTCAACCATGGCTACAGCTCAGTCTCAGATGAGGAAAAGGCCTACGGTCTCTCTCTCCCCTTCATACTCCTATCTCTCAGTGCACATAGTCTGCCATAGAATCGAAGTAAAAACAAGAAGTCCAATTGAGAGAAGACGCCAAGGTCTTTTGAGGAGGAGAAGCTGAAAGGTGAAGTGTCTGCCAGTCATAAGAAGATAGGATGAAGGAACTTGGGGTGCTTAGTCTGGAGAAGATGCATCACGAGTCACAAGAGCTGTCATCAAGTCCTTGAATGTCTATCAAGTGGAAGAAGTATTTGACTTGTCTTGCTTGGTCCCAGAGGACAGAGGTAGGAAAAATGAATGGATGTTGCAAAGAGGCAAAATTGGGCTTACTGTCAGAAAGAATTTCCCTGAAATCAGAGCTGTCCAAAAATGGAATGAACTGCCTCAAGAGATTTTCAAGCAAAGGTTGGATGACCATATAAATACATAAGCACTATATAAATGTTAGTGATGATGATGATGATGATGAAGATGATGATGAAGATGATGATGATTTCTTCCTGTTGGTGAGAATCAGATAATTAAATTCCCTCTTGTTGGTTCCTTTGGTTTTTGAAGGATAAAATTACCATCATCAAGGCAAGATGTCATTCTGCTTTTGACTGAAAGGTCAATTGTCAGGAATATTTTAAAAGGGAGGAATGTCAGGGGAGGAGTTGGCTCAGATCTCTTCCAACTCTGAAATTCTATGACACTCCATCTCACTGTCTTGTTTTTTAATTTTGTCAATTAGAAGGGGATAAAGTGGTACCATAAAGTTGTTTTCTTTTATATCACATTGATCATTAGAGAGTTTGAATATTTTTCAAGTGATTTTTAATAACTATGTTTCATAATCATAAAGAGAAATGTGATACTTTTCCCTAAGCAAAAATGATGGTATATTTCAGTTTATAGAGGCATAAAGTCCTAAAGATAAGGTTAAGAAAATAAGATGTTCATATATTGACACCTGGATTTATTCCCTCCTCCCCCACCCCTACAAAAAAAATCAACCCTATTTACGGGGAAAATAATTATCATGTTTCCTCTTGCACCATTATCTTTCTTATCTTGTGTCATTTTCTACTACAGACATTTCCTTTAACTTCCCATCTGAGGGAGTTGCCTGGGGCCTTAAGCAGGTAAGAGATTTTCCCCTGGTTCTATAGCTAACATCTGTCAAAGGAAGGATTTGAACCCAGCCAGTTTTCCTGACTTCAAGGCTGGTCCACTAACCATCCTTCCTTGACTCTTCTCAGACATTACTTTTGTCAATTTTTAACAGTTCTTTATATATTTCAGATATGTAGATATTTAAAAATATATATATGTGAATATACCTCTCTATATATGTATATATATAACATATATGTGGAACTTGTTGACTTTTTATCTACCACAAGTATTTTTCTCATCCATTACTTTGATTTTGATTGTTTTTCTCGTCAAACAGAAAAATTTAAAATATGGTCAATTAGCCTCAGACGCTTACTAGCTGTGTGACTCTGGGCAAGTCACATAATCTCAATTGCCTTCCAAAAAAAAAAAAGAAAACTATGTATAATCAATCACATCTGCTTTGTCTTTAATATTTTCTTCATTTAATAGAAAAAAGTAATGTTTCACATCAATTAAGACAAACTCATTATTCCATTTCCTTCTAACTTTTTTTAATAGTTCACTCAAAATATTATATTTTTCTAATTACATGTAAAAACAATTTTAACGTTCATTTTTTAAAATTTTAAGTTCCAAATTCTCTTCCTCCCTCTGTCTACTCCCCACTTCATTGAAAAGACAAGCAATTTGATATAGGTTATTTATATGCAGTCGTGCAAAACATATTTCCATATTAGTCATGTTGTGAAAAATAGACCTAAAAAAGAAAGTTAAGAAAGTATGCTTTGATCTATATTCAAACTCCATCAATTCTTTCTCTGGAGGTGTGTAACATTTTTCATCGCAAGTCATTCAGAGTTGCTTTGGATCATTGTATATAGCTATAAGAATAGCTAAGTCATTCACAGTTGTTTGTCATACAATATTGCTGTTACTGTGTACAATGTTCTCCTGGTTCTGTTCACTTCACTTTGGATCAGTTCATATGAATCTTTCCAAGTTTTCTGAAAGCATCCTGTACATCATTTCTTATAGCATCATAACCATATACCACAACTTGTTCAGTCATTCTCCAATTGATGGGCATCCCCTCAATTTCTAGTTCTTTGCCACCACAAAAAGAATTACTGTAAATATTTTTTGCCCAAGTAAGTGCTTTTCTCTTTTTTAAAAATCTCTTTGGGATATAGACATAGTCATCATATTGCTGTATCAAGGGGTATGCACAGTTTTATAGCCCTCTGGGCATGGTTCCAAATTGTTCTCCAGAATGTTGAATCAGTTCACAACTCCACCAACAGTTCATTAGTTTCCCAATTTCCCCATATCCCCTCCAACATTTGTCATTTTCCTTTTCTGTCATATTAAACAATCTGATAAGTGTGATGTGGTACCTCAGAGTTATTTTGATTTGCGTTCTAATCAATAGTGATTAACAGCATTTTTCATATAACTATATATGATTTTGATTTCTTTGCCTGAAAACTGCCTGTTCATATCCTTCGACCATTCATCAATTGGAGAATGACTATTATTCTTAAATGTTTGAGTGAGTTCTCTATATAATTGAGAAATGAGGCCCTTATGAGAGAAACTTACTGTAAAAAATTTTCTACCCAGTTTTCTGCTTTTCTTCTAATCTTGACTGCATTGGTTTTGTGCAGAAACTTTTAAATTTGATGTAATCAAAATTATCCATTTTTATGACCTCTCTCTCTTGTTTGGTCATAAATTCTTCCCTTATCCATAGATCTGACAGGTAAACTATTCTATGCTTCCCTAAAGCATGGATACCCTTCATATATAAGTCGTGTACCCATTTTGACTTTTTCTTGGTATATGGTGTGAGATGTTGGTCTATGCCTACTTTCTGTCAAATTGCTTTCCAGTTTTCCCAACAGTTTTTGTCCAATAGTGAGTCCTTGTCCCAAAAGCTGGGAGCTTTAAGTTTATCGATTACTAAATAACTACAGTCACTCACTACAACATATTGTATGTCTGATCTATTCCGCTGATTCATCACTCTGCTTCTAGCCAGTGCCGGATTGTTTTGTGGATCGCCACTTCATGATGTAGTCTGAGATCGGGTTTGGCCAGGCCACCGTCCTTCACATTTGTTTTAATTAATTCCCTTGATGTTCTTGATCTTTTGTTCTTCCAGATGAATTTTGTTATGATTTCTTCTAGAATTGTAAAATAATTTTGGTAGTTTGATTGGCATGGCGTTGAATAAGTAAATTAACTTAGGTAGAAATGTCATTTTATTATATTGGCTCAGCCTATGCATGAGTAATTAATATTTTTCCAATTGTTTATATATGACTTTATGTGAAAAATGTTTTGTGATTGTGCTCATATACTTTCTGGTTTTGTCTTGGCAAGTAGACTCCCAAGTATTTTATATTGCCTATGGTTATTTCAAATGGAATGTATCTACCTCTTTCTGCTGGACTTTGTTGGTAAAATATAGAAATGCTGATGGTTTACATGGGTTTATTTAAATCCTGCAACTTTGCTAAAGTTGTCAATTATTTCAACTAGTTTTTTAGTTGATTCTCTAGAATTGTCTAAGTGGTACAACAGATTGAGTGCCAAGACTGGAGTTAGGAGGACTCCTCTTTCTGAGTTCAAATATGACCTCAGATACTTACTGGTTTTATGACCCTGGTCAAGTCACTTAACCCTGTTTGCCTCAGTTTCCTCATCTATAAAATGAGCTGGAGAAGGAAATGGCAAACCACTCCAGTAGCTTTGCAAAGAAAACCCCAAATGGGGTCATAAAAAGTGGTACATCACTGAAAAGCAACTCAACAACACCTAGGTTTCTCCGAGTATAGCATCATATGATCTGTAGAGACTGATAGTTTTATTTCTTCATTGCTTATTCCAATTTCTTCAATTTCCTTTACTTATTGCTATAGCTAGCGTTTCTAGTACAATATTGAATAATTGTGATAATAATGAGCATCCCTGGTTCATCCCTGATCTTATTGGGAAGGCTCTTAGTTTATTCCCATTACAGATAATGTTTGCTGATGGTTTTAGATAGATGCTACTTAACATTTTAAGGAAAGCTCCATTTAGTCCTATGCTTTCTAGTGTTTTTAATGAGAATGGTTGTTATATTTTGTCAAAAGCTTTTTTTGCATCTATTAAGATAATCAACTTATGTGAACTGGTGCTGAGTGAAGTGAACAGATCCAGAAGAACACTGTACACAGTAACAGCAACATTGTGCAATGCCCAGCTTTGATAGACTTAGCTCTTCTCAGCAACGTAATGATCTAAGACAATTCCAAAAGACTCATAATGGAAATTGCTGTCCACATCCAGAGAAAGAGCTACGGAGTCTGAATGCAGATCGAAGCGAGACTACTGGCCCTCTCTTTCTTTCTTGTGGTTTTTCCCTTTTGTTCTGATTCTTCTTTCACAACTTGACTGATGTGGCAATATGTTTAATATGATTGTACGTATATAGCCTGTATCAGATTACACGCTGTCTTGAGGAGAGGGGAGGGAAGTGAGGGGGATAAAATTAGAACTCAAAATCTTGTAAAAGTGAATGTTGATAACTAAAAATTAATAAATAAATGCAAATTTTAAAACAGATAATCCTATGATTTTTGTTGTTTTGGTTATTGTTATGGTCAATTATCCTAGTAGTTTTCCTAACAATGAACTAAGCCCACATTCCTGCATCTGCAAGGTTTCTAGAGAAGTCAATGGCAATCTGCCAGAAGGATTAGTAGGTTGGAGGATAAATGGTCAAAGGATATGAACAGGCAGTTTTCAGACAAAGAAATCAAAATCCTCTATCGTCATATGGAAACATCATTGCCTTGGGTTTTAGACACATTGTATGGTAGAACATGCAGGTGGAAATTAATCAGGCAACAAGCATTTATTAAATTCCTACTAGATGCCAGGCTCTTATTGCGCTAAGTGTGCAAGGGAAAGACACTGTTTAAGTGAATGGAAAAAAAAAAAGAGGTTGTGTTTTCAGGGAGCTTACATTCTAATGGGGTGAGAACATGGACAGGGGTAAAAACAAGACACATACCTTAGAGAAGAAGGGCCTAGGGGCAGAGGAGAGTGTGAAAGGCCTCCTGCTGAAGGTAGCATTTGAGCTGAGTCTAGCAGGGAACTAGGGCTTCTAAGACATCTCCGAGGCAAAGTGGGAGAGCATTTCTGCAGCTGTGAGCAATGGCAAGGTACTTGAATTAGGCAAGATGCCTGCATTAGGCTGGCCCTGGGAAATGACTGAATGGGATGTAAGCACCGTCTGAGGCCAGCAAGTTTACAAACACGGAAAACTAGCCCAACAGGTCTCCTTACGTTTCCCCATACCAACCTCATACTTTCCTCCCCCTGCATAATAATAAGAATAACAAAAACAATGATAATAATATCTTGCATTTATAAATATTATCTCATCTGATACTCATAACAACCCAGGGAGGGAGGTGCTATTATTATCCCCATTTTAAGAATAAAGAGACTGAGGCAGACAAAAGTTAAATGATTTGCCCAAGGTTACACAGTTGGGAAGTGTCTGAGGTTCAGTTAGAACTCAGGTCGCCTTGACTCAAGTGCCCTATCCACTGCACCACCCAGCCACCTTCCCCTATCTGTGTTGTCCTCTATGCTCAGAAATCTTTATCAGCTCCCTGACTGCACTGGGATAAACCATGTGGCCAGAGAAAAATCTCAAAATGTAACTGACTTCCTTTACTCTCTGGGTTTCTGCTGTATGACCGCAGCAGGCTCTTGCTGTTGCTCGGCACACAAAGCAGCCACAAGGCCCCAGGCAGCAATGAATCAGAGGCCAGATAAGAATCAGAAATCAGAAGACATAGAGGGAGGGGGATGGGGTATGAAACCTAATGGGAAATCCAAAGTCTAGGCAACCACCAAGGAGATCTGCAAGAAGTGAGAGAGCCAGTCAGGGTGGGTGGTCAGCTGGTCAGCCATCAGGAGGTCCACAGGAACTGAGGGCATGGGGGAAGGACAGGCAAGAGAAGAGACAACATGGCTCAGTATTATGGAAGGAGGCATTGTTTCGTTGCCCTTTGCTGAGCTGTTCTGCCTGTCTTAATTCCAGGGCCAAGAAGAGCTCCGTGTGCACAGAGCAAAGGTTGGTGTCCCTTCTAAATGAAGAGGGCAAAGGGATTTCAAGGATGCTTCTTTACTCTCCAGGTTATGGGGAAGATGAAGTATTCCTTGAAAAAACAGAAAAGGAGCTTCTAAGTAAAAGTTTAAGAAGAAAAAGGACCTGAAAAGCCAGAGGGAAAACTAGTGTGGAAAGAAGATGTGCCACAGAAGGGACAAGAACCACTGAACACTTCATGATCTGTTACCTTAAACAGGGAAATTGGACAGAAGAAGAAACAATTCCTTACGCTATGGGGAATAATGATGTGTGTCTATATAGCTCCACTCAGTACAGTGGTAATCCATTAGGGACAGAGAAGAACCAGACAAGTAATGGTGACTTCTGACCAAGGGAAACCAAGTCAGCTAATTTTCTATCTGACATAAATATTAGTGAGGTCTACAGTCTTCCTGGAGCATCCCTCTGGGATCTGACAGAGGACCTCCCAAAACCTGTCAGATCTGACACTCACTTCTGGTAATTCATGTGGAGACAAATAAGTGCTGGAAGAAGCCCAGAAAGCTTTTCTAGGGATTATGAAGTCCTAGGCAAGAAACAAGACCTTAGGGGCACAGGCACACTGTTAGCACAGCTGACAAATGAAAGGAAGGACTTCGGAAGAGCGTGGTTTTTGGAACAACACACGGCTGAGGAGTTGGTGTCTGAAAAATGATTTTTGGATTACACTTTACAATGTGTGATTGATGGACTCTTGGCCAGCGACAGAGTATGTGTATGTATTAAGAGTTGTCAAAAATATATTTGCTGGAGTCTTGCAAATCTCACCAAGGGAGGTTTAAATTGGAAAAAGAGGAGTATAGATATAGGTATATATGCACATATTCCTATTTATGTATGCATTTCTATTTTATACGCATGTGTGTATATGCATACATATAGATATGGGTATAGACAAAGATACACATATAGAGAGTAAATCATTTCTGGCCTCAGTCTCTCAGAGCGAGGAATTCTACTTCTGCCTCTCAGATGGCCAGGTATACTCTGAGGGCTTTGGGGTTATTTCCTCTGTGATGACATTGGCTCAAACCACTACCAATCGGGTTCCCCATTATTGAGTATCAGTAATCAACCAGCACTCTAGTTCCATTTAACCACTTAACATCAATGAGCTTTTCCAAAGGGATATTTACTTCAAAGTTATGGCAAAAACAAAAATACCAACATTTCCTCCTAGCATTTCAGGGGCATGCATATTCTCTGGAGACTAACCTCATTCTTAGCACAGTTACTATATAAGGCTGTTCCCTTAAGGTCACGTTCAAATGCATCAAGACTTTTTCTACCATCAGGCCGGATCCTAAAGGTCACCCTTTGATCCTCTGGGCACCAATACTGAGCTGGCTGCAAAACCTGGACACTGAGACAATGGGATGCTCAGAAGCTCAGAGACTCATTCTCCTGACCTTTAAAAGACTCACAAGATTGTGGCTCTGATCCCTTCACCAAGGATCACAGAGAATCACAGAGGCCCATTTAAGAGGTTCATGTGACCTTAGAGAGGATAAGGTCCCTCTCCTTACAGTATTATCTTTCACTGTATACCATCAGTGAAAGAATCCAACCACCGGAGCACAGCTGAAAAAAATGAGAATGGGAGGGGCCAACTAAAGCCTTTTTGATGATGCCCAAGTTCTATCTTTGCAGCCAACTGAAAATGCTTTTCTTAATCACGTGGTTAGCTGACTGGAACCAGCTACAGAATGTTTATGCATTTCCAATTTCTCTCTAAGACTCTCCTTGGAGAGACTCATCACTACTCTCCAGGAAGTAAGCTCCTGAGCCTCCTCCATGTGGGGCACTATCATGTGCCATCAGAGAGGCCCTGCCCATACACTCACCCCATTATGTAGGAATTTAACATTCCTTTGACCAATACTTGAACATGATTCCCTTTAGGTGCCCTGAAAAGGGACAGAAAGTTGTCAAAGATCCTGGGAACTATACTTTTTCCTAGTATGGTAAGAGAGGAAGCTAATATGAGACCAGGACTAGAGGGCAGAGTTTTCCTCCTAGAGTCAGAAATTTAAGAAAGTGTTCTTTCTCTGTCTCTGCTTTCTTTCTCTCTCTCTCTCTCTCTCTCTCTCTCTCTCTCTCTCTCTCTCTCTCTCTCTCTCTCTCTCCCTCTCTCTTTTCTCTCTCTCTCTCTCTCTCTTTTTCTCTCCTCTCTCTCTTTTCTCTCTCTCTCTTCTTTCTCTCTGTCTCCGGCTCTCTCTCTCTTTCTCTCTCCTCTCGTCTCCTATTTTCTCTCTCTTCTCTCTCTCTTTTTCTCTCCTCTTTTCTCTGTCTTCTCTCTCTCCTCTTCTCTCTATCTTCTCTACCTCTTCTCTCTGTCTCTCTCTCTCCTCTCTATTTTCTCTCTCTCTCCTCGCTATTTTCTCTCTCTTCTCTCCTCTCCCTCCTCTCTCTCTCTCTCTCTCTCTCTCTCTCTCTCTGTCTCTCTCTCTCAGTGTCTGTCTGTCTGTCTCCCTCCCTCCCACAGGGAAAAAGGCGGACGTGAAGAGAAGAGGCAGGTGGTGGAGGTCTTCCCCATGACATATGGAAAAGCCACAAACCTGTCATAGCAGCAGCACCTGCACTTCATACCTCTTTCAGTTCCAAGCTTCCAAGAATGACTATGAGAGAAGAATTGTGTTTTTATCAACAGTGCTTGCTTGGATGACCAGATTGCTAAAAGAAAATCCAGATACGGAGGCACTGGAAGTCCTCATCTGATCCACTCCTCCTGCATGAGTTCAAAGGAGTACAAGTGACACCCATTGCTCACTACGCCCTTTATATTTTGTTAAAGACTGCATTCAATTGATCTAATATGATTTCTCATCAATCCTTGTGGTTGACCCTGTCCTTGCATTTCCTTGTGTACTTTTGCTTGCCTCATGAAGGCACTGGCTGGTTCTGGGAGCTACACAGCAGAAAGGGACTTTTCCTAGTATTGGGCTGGAATCTCAACCCCTTAGCCCGTTGTCAGAATTTTCACCCTCTAATTGGGAGGTAGGGGGTAGTCACCATGAGCCATTCGTATATTTCATAACTATGCTTCCAAAGACAGAATTAATATAAACTTGGGACCTTTTGAATCTACTTCAACAGGCATAAATCTAATGTAGTGACCCTTAGGGATATAGACATACATAATACATATATATATATACATATATGTATGTATGTATGTATTTATGAATTTATGTATATACAGACGTCTATATAGATATATGCATATATATGTGAAGATGCATACAAATAAATATACCAAGCTGAGTATTATATAGAAATTGGAAGCTAAAGCATATTTTAAAAAATTTATCCCCCAAATTCCCAAAAGTCAAAATCTAAGAAAAGAGCTAATAATAAAAACCTGCAGTCTTTTCTCAAAAGAATTACAAAATATTAACAAGCAATATGAAAGAAGGCTCCAAGTCACTAAAAATAAGAGAAGAACAAATCAGAACAACCCTGAGGTTTGACCTCACACCCAGAAAATCAGTAAAGATGATAAAAGATGGGGGCAATCAATGTTGAAGTTGTGGAAAGAAAGGTCCATTGATATACTGCTAGTGGAGCTGTAGATTTATTATACCTGTGTGTTCTGGAAAGCAATTTGGAATTATGTAAATGAAGTGGCTGAAAGACCTTTGATCCAGGTCCTCACTCCATTGCTAGCTATATACTCCAAGACTGTTACTGGTTAAAAAAAGAAAAGAAACATGATAGGTTTCATAGCAACCAATATATTTATAGCAGAACTTTTTGCAATAGCAAAGAATTGGAAACAAAGTAGATGCCTGTTGATTGGGGGAATGGTGAAACAAATTGTGATACATGAATATAATAGAATATTACTGTATTGTAACAAATTACGAATTTGATGAAAACAGAGATGCTTGGAGAGTCCTACATGAACTGATGCAGAATGAAGTAAGCAGAACCAATAAAACAGTATATAGGCATGCCTTGTTTTGTTGTGCTTTGCTTCACTGAACTTCACAGATATGACTTTTTTTTTTTTAACAAATTAAGGGTTTGTGGCAACCCTGCACCAATCAAGTCTATAGCACCATTTTTTCAACAGCAAGTGCTCACATTGTGTCTCTGTGTCACATTTTGGTAATTCTCACAATATTTCAAACTTTTAAAATTATTATTGCATCTGTTATGGTGATCTATGATCAGTGATCTTTGATGTTACTATTGTAATTGTTTTGGGGAGCCGTGAATAGAGCCCATGTAAAACCACAAACTTAATTGATACATGTTGTGTGTGTTCTGACTGCTCTACTGATTGGCTATTCCCCATCTCCCTTTCTGCTGCCTATTCCCTGAGACATAACCAATATTAAAATTGGATCAGTTAATAACTCCTCAATGGGGTCTAAGTGATACAGTGAAAGGAAGAGTCAACCCAAGAGGAAAACTTCATTTTTGTCTTATTTTAAGAAATTACCACAGCCACCCCCACCTTCAGCCACCACCACTCTGGTCAGTCAGCAGCCATTAACACGGAGGCCAGACCCTCTACGAGCAAAAAGATTGTGGCTCACTGAAGCATTTTAGGTTAGCATTTTTTAGCAATAAAGTATTTTCTTAATTATGGTTTGTACAGTGTTTTTTGAGACATAATATTATTGCATACTTAATAGACTACAGTATAATGTAAACATAACTTTTATATGTATTGGGAAACCAAAAAATTCTTGTGACTCACTTTATTTAGATATTTGCTTTATTGCAATGGTCTGGAAGTGAACCTACAATATCTCCGAGGTATGCTGTACACGGTGTCAACAGCAATGTCAACGGAAAGAATGATCAAGTAACAACTAGAAGTGAACGCTACAGAACTGTAAAAAACAAGCTTGACTCCAAAGCAGGGATATAAGCCCTCTTACACACACAAAGTCACACACACACACACAAACTCACACACATACACACACAAAGTCACACACACACACACAAACTCACACACATACACACACAAAGTCACACACACACACACAAACTCACACACATACACACACAAAGTCACACACACACACAAAGTCACACACACACACACAAACTCACACACATACACACACAAAGTCACACACACACACAAAGTCACACACACACACACAGAGCTTTCATTGCATGTAATGTTAGATTTTTTTCAATGTATTGATTGGTTTTGCTGAATGTTTTTCTCTTTCTCTTTTCTCTTAAAAAAAGATCTTTGTTGTAAGGGATTGACTTTCAGGAAGAGATGGGGGTGTGGAATAAAGGGGGAAATCTAAGTGATATAAAAAACTAATTTTAAAAAATTTGTAGAGGCGGCTAGGTGGCGCAGTGAATAGAGCAGTGGCTGTGGAGTCAGGAGGACCTGAGTTCAAATATCACCTCAGACACTTGACATGCACTAGCCATGTGACCTTGGGCAAGTCACTTAACCCCAATTGCCCTGTCTTCCCCCCTCCAAAAAAAGCAAAAAAAAAAAAAAGTGACCTCAATTTTCTATAATTTTAAAGTCAAAGAATGGCATGGAGTTGGGGCAGGACTTGGGAAGCAATGGGGTCATACACCTTACAGCTGCCAGTTATGACCCAGGCTTATCTAAGAAGTGTCAGGAAATTCTCTCACCACTGGTTTTTATGAAAAGCTAAACAATTCCAGAAGGAAGCAAAGGAGAATTCACTTGAAGAGAATACACAGGTAACTCACTGACAAACATTGTACAAAGAACTATCTGGAGAAAATAAGCCAGGCAGGTCATGGGAAACGAAAGTGAAAGCATGGCCCAAACCCTTAAGAAGTGTCAAAGGTGCCAGTGCTCAGAATGAGCTGAAGTAGACAGGAAACTAAACGGCTTTGTAAAATCTATCATTCGGAAAAGACAAGGAACAAAGAAGGGACAGAACCACTCCTCAGCATGTACAGGATGATGATAATGATTGACCAGGTGAAGGTAAAACTACTCAAATCTTTTCCTGTTTCCTTTTTCTCTGCCAAGGAGAGTGCTCTTTGGACTGGAAATAGCTGAATAAAAATGACCAATAGAGTCAAAGATAGGAGGAATTTACCTGGTAGTACTCAGTGAGTTCAAGCCACTAGGCCTAGGATAACTACAACCTAAGGTATTGAAGTGACTTGCAGATGTGATGGCTGAGCCATGCTCGGCTCTCTTTGAAAACTCATGGAACTACTGACATTTTAATTTATAGAATCATGGATTTGGAGATGTGAGAGATCATTGAGTCTAACCCCTTCATTTTACAGATGAGGAAACTGAGGCAAAGAAAATTTAAGTGTTTTGTCAGCATCACACATCTACTAAATGTGGGGAGGGGCGTCTGAACCTAGACTTTCACAACCCCAAGGCCAGAGCCCCATCCATCAATGCTGTATTGCCTCTCAAACGGTTTAAGTTCCAATATTTCAATACCATTTGTCACAGTATTAGAAATTCTAGCAAATACAATAAGAAATGGGAACAAATACTAGCAAGGTTACCATTGAAAGCAAAGAGTTAAATATATGATTATTTGCAGATGGCATGATGGTATATCAAGAAATTCCAACCATTTCCACCAAAAAAAAAAGTTAATGAGGACAATAAGTTAGTTCAGCAACATCTCGGAATATGAGATTAAACCACAAAAATTTGCATTCTTATTAGTAATAAAGATAAAGAAAATATAATAAAAAAGAGACTCCATTTCATTTATAAGAATAAAAGTCCTCTAATATTTGGCAATTAGTCTACCTAGGAAGACATGGGACACATGTGGAAACATATAAAACCATGATTACCAAAATAAAGGACAACTCAAAGAACTGGAGTAACGTTCAATGTTTATAAACAGATCAGGTTCATAGAGTAAAAATGACATTATTCCCCAAATTGATTTATACGTTTAATGTAATTCCAATCAAAAGACCAAGGAATTTTTTAAAATAGAATTAGAAAAAGATATTATAAACCCATCTTCTGCCCTCGTACTAGGGGACTTAGATAAACATATTGATGCTCTCCTAACTTCCCAGTTCCTCAATAGACTCAATTCTCTCAAATTTCTCGAAATTCTCTCATATTTCTACTGCACTTCAAAAACACACAGAGAGGGGCATTCCTCTAATCTTGCCATCTATCAACCATAAATAATTTGCTTTCAAAAGTTCATGAACTCCTAAATTTCTTTATTTACTTTATTTTTATCTTGAACTTAAACGCCAAATAAAATGAGCATTTCCATTTACGTTGTGGAACAGAAGAAAGGAATTACACGGGAAACTGTGAATCCCTGCTATGTTGGTCTTCATTTTCTTTTTCTATATATAATAAGTTCAGAATACAATTTTCAAAGCTGTCCCGCTTGGTGTTGATTCCCTTTGGCCTTTCTTCTGCTATCTTCTCATTCTTTCATTGTTGTTTGGCAACCCTATCCTGAGGCTCCTTGTCCCTTCAACCTTTTCCATACCACACCCCTGCCCACTGAATAGAAAAGCACAACCCTCTTAACAAATAGCCATAGTCAAGCAAAACAAATTCCTTCACTGGCCAGGTCCCCCCCCAAAATCTATGTTTCGTGGCTGGCGTACTGCATTCGTTGTTTGGATCAGCACTTGGTAATCAGAGTTCTTATGCCTTTCCAAATTGTTTGTCTCTGCATTGTCCTTACTATCTTATAAATTCTTCTCCTAGTTCTTCTCATTTCATTTTGCTTTAGGTTTT
>CM053582.1:115442213-115458863 GCA_028627135.1 Pseudochirops cupreus | reverse complement strand
TGTAAGTATGTATATGTATAGATATGTATATGTGTATATATGTGTGTATATATTCCCAGGTTTCTCCAAACCAATTATGTTTTATATATATATATATGTGTGTATATATACATATATATATGTATATACACATACACACACATATACACACATGTATATATCCACACACATATGTATACATATAATAAAGATTGGTACAGTGCAATAATATTCCATTACATTCATATACCATAATTTGCTCGGATACTTCCTAACTGACAGATGATTTCCAATTCTTTGCTACCACAAAACAGATGCTATAAATATTTGAGCACATGTGGGTCTTTTCCCCCTATCTTTGAACTCTTTGGGGCATAGGCCTAGTAGTGTTATTGCTACCTAGGTCAAATGATATAAAGAGTGAAGTGACTTTTTGAATATAGTCCTAAATTGCTTTACCAATTGACAAATCCATCAACAGTACATCAGTATCCCTGTTTTCCCTCCATTATTTTTCATTCTCCTTTGTTTCCATCTTTGCCAATATTATGGGTAGGGAGTAAAACTTCATACTTGCTTTTACTTTCATTTTTGTAATAGTGATATGGAACATATTTTTATATGACTGTCTATAGCTTGAATGTCTTCCATTGAAAATTGTCTGTTCATAGTCTGATCACTTATTTAATAGAGGAATGGATCTTATTCTTATAAATTTGAAGCAGTCTCATATATTTTAGAAATTAGACTCTTATCAGAGAAACTTGCTATGAGGATATTTTCCCAGTTAACAGCCTTCATTTTAATTTTAACTACATTTATACATTTTGTACATTTTTTTTTAATTTTGCGTACTCAAAATGATTTATTTTCGTTTCTATGATTCTCTCTACCCTTTGTTTGGTCATGAACTCTTCCCCTACCCACAGATCCGAAAGGTAATTACTTCCTCATTCCTCTAATTTCTTTATGATATGACCCTGCATATCTAAATCATACATCTATTTGGAGCTTATTTTGATATGTGGTATGAGTTGCTGGAATATGCCTAGTTTCTGCCTGGCTACTTTCCAATTTTCCAAGCAGTTTTGGTAGTTTGGTGAGTCCTTACCCAGTAGCTGGAGTCTTCGGGCTTATTGAATACTAGGCTACGAGGCTTGTTTGCTTCTGTTTGTTATATACCTAATCTATTCTACTGGTTAACTTCTCTACTTTTTTTTTAACCTGTACTAAGTAATTGTGATTATTGCTGCTTTGTAGTTTATTTTGAGATAAAGTACTTGTAGGCGTCCAAAACCCCTTTATCTGATCATAATTTTTTATCATTCCATCTTTACCTATGCCTTATCTCCCATAATCTAGTTCATCCTCACCATGACCTCTGGTCCCTGTACTCCTCAGCTCTTCCTCAGTCTATCACTTCACATTGGCTAGGCTTTCCTCCTTTCCCTATCTCAACTCCTCACTGAACCAGTTCAACTGTTATGCTATCCTTTGCACTTGAATCCTTGGTCCCTTTGTCCTATTACCAACCACATCTTGTCAAACTCCAACTTTGGGTTACACCTGCCATCTACCTCCTTCATTCCTCTTCGTGTACTTCTGAAAGGAACCTCGAGGCAACCATAAAACCAAGCTGATTAGGTCCACTATAGTTTATGT
Source organism: Pseudochirops cupreus (assembly GCA_028627135.1). NCBI lineage: Eukaryota > Metazoa > Chordata > Mammalia > Diprotodontia > Pseudocheiridae > Pseudochirops > Pseudochirops cupreus. The sequence goes on along the minus strand of CM053582.1, from coordinate 115,457,222 downwards.
TACATAATCTCCACTGAGCCCTCACTGCTGAGACAGACAGAGACACAGACACAGAGTAGGACAGACACAGAGAAATAGAAAGACAAAGGCAGGGAGGAAGGGACAGAGAGAAATAGAGAAGACAGAGAGAGAGAGAGACGAAAAGAGATAGACAGATAGATAGATAGAGATAGAGATAAATAGATAGAGATAAATAGATAGATAGATAGACAGATAGATAGATAGATAGATAGAAATAGTTAGCTGGCAGTAAATAGAGCGCTGGACCTAGAATCAAGGCAACCTGCATTAAAATCCAGCTTCAGGCATTTATTAGCTGTGTGACCCCAGGCAAGTTGCTTAGCCTCTGTCTGCCTCAGTTTCCTCAACTACAAAATGCAGATAATAATAGCAGCTACCTCACAGAGTTGTTATGAGGATCAAATGAGATTATATACTTACATATATACACATATATATATATACACATATATGTAAACCTTAAAGCATTTTATATAAATGCTAGCTATTATGATAGATATTGACACCAATAGATAAAGTATTTTTAAGTACTTACTATAGACCAGCTATTGTGCTAAGTGCAGGAGACACAAAACCCATCCAACCGAGGGCTTACATTCTACTGGGGAAGAGAGCACATAAAAGGGGAGCTGGAGGAAGAGAAGAGGGTCAAGGCGACCTGCATGCAGGTGGAGCAGACTTGAGAGGGGCCACAAGGGAAGTCACTACACCAAAGCAATCATTCCCTACCTCCCTAATGGATCTGCTATCCCATTATCACATAGGGTCTTCCAAACCCCTTTCATCCCTCCTCACTGAACCCCGTCCCCTATACTATTATTCCATTCCATTCTCTTTTTCTCAGAGGAGGACCTTGATTCACACTTCACAAAAAAATTGAGGGCATTCCTTGAAAGTTCCTTATTCTTCCCTCCTCATCTCTTGTCACTCAAACGTCCTTCACCCCACCTCAAATGAAAAAATGGTCCTTCTTGATGCTGAGGCCTAGGAAGCCACCTGTGCCCTTTTGTCTTCTCAAGTAGCTCATCCCCACTATCAAACCCTACTCTCTCTGTTATTGTCAATCTCTCCCTGTCTATTGACTCCTTCCTTTTTTCTGGTTGTTCTCCCTTCATTCTTGAAGAGGACCAACGACATCACGAAGGCTTCCTTTTGTAGCTAACTTTCACGTGAATTGGATTTAAGTGAGGTAGATGTTGGACAACTGTTGGAGTGGATGTGGAAAAATTGGCACAATAATTCATTGTCGATGAAATTGTGAACTGATCTAACCATTTTGGAGGGCAATCTGGAACTGTGCTCAAAGAGTTATTAAATTGCTCATACCCTTTGACCCAGCAATGTCACTACTAGGGCTGTTTCCAAAGGTGATTAAAGCAAAAGGAAAGGAACCTACATGTTCTAAAATGTTTATAGCAGCTCTCTTTGTGGCGGCAAAGACCTGGAAACTGTGGGGATGTCTATCAACTGGGGAATGGCTGAACAAGTTGTGGTATATGATTGTGATGGAACACATGGAAAGGTTTACACAAAATAATGAAAAGTGAAATGAGTAGAACCAAGAGAACATTGTATATATTAACAGCAATATTGTTTTAAGAATGACTTTGGGGGCGGCTAGATGGCACAGTGAATAGAGCACAGGCCCTGGAGTCAGGAGTACCTGAGTTCAAATCCAGCCTCAGACGCTTGACATACTTACTAGCTGCATGACCTTGGGCAAGTCACTTAACCCCAGTTGCCTTGCCTTCCGCCCTCCAAAAAAAAAAAAAGAATGACTTTGAGTGATCTTATTATTATTATTATTATAAAGGTGCAAATTAACTATAAAATAGGACATATGTAGAAAGATGCTATCTGCATTCAGAGAAAGAATAAATAGAATTATGTATAGAATAATATTGCATATATATATGTATATTTATATACCTATATCCATATCTATCTATATACCTATTTGTGTCTAATGGTGACCATCTCTAAGGTGGGGTGGGGAAAGGAAGGAAAAAAGGGGAAGAAAAGGAATTTACATGTTAACTTTGTTATATATTTAAAAGAAATAGTGGGGTGGCTAGGTGGCACTGTGAATAGAGTACCAGCCCTGGAGTCAGGAGGACCTGAGTTCAAATCCAGCCTCAGACACTTAACATTTACTAGCTGTATGAACTTGGGCAAGTCGCCTTAAGCTCAATTACCCTGCCTTCGCCCCGTCCAAAAAAGGCTAAAAAAAAAAGCTAAAACCAATAGCAAGTTGTATATAACAGATCTGCAATTTCATGGGCAATCATCTTTTTTTTATTATGCTATGGTATGGAAATGCTTGTTTTATTCCATAAATTAAAAATAAAATAAAATAAAATTTTTAAAAAGTGAGGCAAAGCTACACACAATCATCAGCCTCATTCTCTCTTCCAGGGAAGTCTGGTAGCAAGACAAAAGCCAAGATGACTGGTGATGCCCTGGGATGCAGCGGATGACCTTGACCTTTCTAAATTAGGGTCTTTCCCAGGTCTCAGTTTGTCTGAGGCAACAAGCTTATGTATCCCTCCTCCTTAAAGAAAATGCCCTCACTCGATCTGTCCAAACCCACTATCACCCTATATCTCTTCTTCCTTTTATAGCTGGACTCCTTGAGGTCATCTAAAATTACTGCCTCCACTTCCTCTCCTCTCATTCTTAATTCTCTCCCAGACTCATCCTTCAGCTGAAACTGCCTTCTCCAGAGTTACTAAGGATCTCTTAATCCCCAAATTGAATGGCCTTTTCTCAGTCTTCACCCATCTTGACCTCTGCAGCCTTTGACACTGTCAACCACCCTCTTTTCCTTGATCCTCTCTCCTCTCTAAAGCTTCCATGCCGCTGCCCTTTCCTGGCTTCCTCCTACCTCAGTGTCCTTTGCTGAGTTTTCATCCAGGACACTCTTGCTAACAGTGGACATACTCCAAGTATCTGCCTTGGACCCTCTTCTCTTTTCACTCTGTACTGTCATCAGCTCCCTGGGTTAAACTACAGTCTCTGTACAGATGTTTTTAGAGGTAAATATCCAGCCCTAATGTCTTTATTGAGCTCTACTCCCATATCACCAATGGCTCCTTGGACATCTCCAACTAGATGTTCTGTAGGCATGTCTACCTCAATATAACCAACACACAACTCATTTTCTTCCTCTCCAAGCCCTCCTTTCTTGAAAACCCTATCATTACTGTTGAAGGCATCACCATCTTCCCAAGTCTACCACACTTGAAACCTCAGTGACCTCCTGGATGCCTCACTTACCTAACCACACATACAATCTACGAACCAATCTTAGTGTTTCTACCCTCATAACATTTCTCCTATACATCTCTTTCTCTCCACTCACAGAGCCGCTGTCCTGATGCAGGCCCTTATTATCTTTAACTCTAATACTACAATAGCCTCTTAATTGGTCACATTCCCTCAACCAGACTCTCATTCTAATCCATATTTTATTCAGCTGTCAAAGTGATTTTCCTATAGTTCAGGTACGAGCAGGTTACTCTCTTACTCAATAAACTGCAATGGCTCTCTATTAGCTCTAGTATCAAATATAAACTCCTCTCTCTGGTCCTTAAAGCCCTTTAAAGCCTGGCACCTTCGTATTTTTCCAGTCTTCTTACAATTTATTCTCTTCAATATAGGCTATAACTTAGCTACATTGGCTTATTTGCTGATCCTCCCACCCCATCTCCCAACTCCAGTGACTTTGCATTCACCCTCCCCCTCTTCACCCAAGTCTGGAATGCTCTCCCTTCTTACAGGGTAATTTTTTTGAAGGAAGTACTAGCATCCAGGGGGATTAGGAAATGTCTCATGTTAAAGCTGATATTTGAGCTGAGCTTTCAAGGATCCTAAGAGGCAGAAGGACTGCATCCTAGGATATGAATAAACAGTTTTTAAAGTGGGGAACAAATGGTTAATCATATGGGGAAAATGTTCAACCTCAATAATAACCAAAAAAATACAAGTTGAAATAACTTCAATGCACCATTTCACTACTGTCATATTGGCAAAAAACCAAAACCGAAACCAAAAAAAAACCAGGTACAAGCAAGAAAATAACGATGGTGGGATTATGGAAAAACAGGTACAGTAATTGATTACCTGCAGACTCATAAACTTGTAGAATCTTTCTGAAGATCAATCTGGCAGTAAACAGGAGAAGCTACAAAACATAACCTTCCCCTGGAACCAATCATGCCATTGTGGGAAATACACCCTGACGATGTCACTAAAACCCCACAAAAACAGAGCTATCTGTTAAAAAATGTTCACAGCAGCATTATATATAATTGCAAACAACTGGAAGCAACCTGAATGCCTAACAAAGGAGGAATGGTTAAATAAATTGTGGTACCTTCATGTAATAACGGAATATTACAATTTAAAAGGAATAATCCAATTAATATGGACAATTTGAGTAATACAAAGAAATCTGGAAAGACCTTTATGAAATAATGCAAAATTGAGAAACCAAAACCAGAAGGATGGAATATATACTAGAAGTGATCATGTGAGGAAAAATAAATGAGAATAAATGGACGACAAACCTTGACGAGGACGTAGAGGAGAAAAATTTTGAAGTGTTATGTTAAGCATTGAAATTAATAAATTTAAATGAAAATAATGACTTAGCATACATAGTTGTATGTGTTGACATATAATTTGCTTCTAATAAAACATTTAATTTTTTATAAAGGAAAACTCAAAAGAATGGGAAAAGGTACTAAAGAACCAAAGAAGGACAGATATCCAGATTTTCAAAAAAGGGAGAAGAGTCAGGCTATAGACTGATGATCTTGATGTCAATTCCTGGCAAAATTAGAGAACATATATATATTTGGAGGCAATCAGGGTTAAGTGATTTGTCCAGAGTCACACAGTTAAGTGTCTGAGGTCAGACTTGAACTCAGGTACTCCTGACTCTAGGGTCAGTGCTCTATCCAATGCACCATCTAGAAAATATATTTTTAAAAAGATGTGTAAGGAAGTGTGAGTTGAAGAGGTAGCTTCCAAGTTTACTTTGGGGAACTCTATTTCGCAGAAGTTTGTGTGTGAGTTCAGCAGCTTCAAGTGAACCCAACATAAAAGGATCATAGGATGTAGTATTCAGGGCTAGAAGAGACTTACAGACATCCTGTCGGAGTTTTTAAGACACAAAAGAATGGCCATTCCCTTCAGAAGATACCCGAGGTGCAAGAACGGAAGCTAGGAAGCTGGTGATGTGAGAAGGGAATCTACCTTGCAGAGGTGGAGCCAGCGAATGAGAGAGACAGGGAAAATTGGGCTCTTATGTTTGAAGCCTTGGTGTCCAGGGACATCCTAGCTGTTGCTTTGAGATTGAGAGGCAGATGATTAAGCAGAGGCTGTTTGTGGACATTACTCTCTAGCGTCCTAACGCCCAGCCATGAGCTTAGCTGAACAATTTCCTTCTCCCAAGGGATTAGGATGTTTGGGGATTGATGGGACTCTGACTCACTGGCTACCTTGGGGAGTGTTGGGAGGCAGCAGCTGTCTGGGAATGGGTCCTGAGAATACTAATTATGTGATTCATTTCTTCGTTATTTACCTTGCTTCAGGTTTTCTGTTTTGAGTAAACATTTCATTGGATTTATGTGACTTGCATATGGCTAGAATGACCACTGGATGGAGGTTTATCACCTGTGGATTTGATGTTGAACATGAAAAACACTGAAACATGAAGACACTGGGCATGAGAAATAGTAAATGATCCCAGAGTCATGGTAGCCTGGGCTAGAGATGGTTTGTGAGAACATTGAGGAAGATACTGATCACGAAGAGTTCCCATGTTCACCAAAAACAAGTTGTGCCAGACTAACCTCATTTTCCATTTTTGAAAGCAATGCTAGACAGGTAGGTCAGGGAATGAAGTAGACATAGTTTACCTGGATTTCATTGAAGTATTTGACAAAGATCTCTCGTGCTATCTTTGCACACAAGATAGATATGGGGAATAGATGTTGATACAGGTCAGATCATATCTGGATAATTGTGTTCAGGCTGGGTATGAGATTTTCATTGCCAATGAGGACATAAGCAAACTGAGCACTTTCTAGAAGAGGATGTCCAAGATGGTGGGAAGAATAGACAGCACGCCATATAAAGATCAGCTGAAGGAAAAGGTCCTTCAATTCCTATACTTTGTGGTATTTTTTTTTTTTAATATAAATGAGTGTTATATTTTTGGAAAGACTTTTATATATCTTTTGAAAAAATTACATAATTTTTGTTTCTTTGTTGTTTATGTGACTAATTATGCCAATTATTTTCTTTTATGCTGAACCATCTTTTCTAGTATAAATCCAACTTTGCCTTAGTGAATTATTTTTTGGCTATACTTCTATAAGCTCCTTGCAAGAATTTTGGTTGAAATTTTTGCACCAATATTCCTTAGTGAAATTTGATTATATTATCTTTCTCAGCTTTGTCTCTCCCTGGTTTAGATATCAGGATCATTGCTGTAACATCTATACCACACATACAGATAGTACAACTTTCTTCATATTGTGAGCTTTCTATAAATCCAATTCAATCCAATCCAATCAATATTTATTAGGTGCTTAATTTGTACAAGGCAGTATTCTAGATGCTGAAATATACAATATGCAAAGAGATAAGTATAGATAAGATTATCCAAAGAACAAATAGAAGTGGTACTCTAGGACAAGGATAGTCACACTGTGCTCCAGAACCCTAAGAATCTTCAGAAATTTAGAATCATAGACTCCAAGAATGTTAGCATTATAGGAGACATCAAGGGCTATCCAAGTCAATGAACAATTGAAGAAACTGAGGCTTAAATATGGAAAAAGCCTTGCTCAAAGCTACAGTTTTCTCAGGTTCTGTAGAGAATTTGGCACGTAGAATTGGAGTGGGGTTTGAGATGAGAGAATAATGTGAGGATAGATGTGGCCATGGTGTAAATTTGTGTGAGGATACAATTTATTAATTCAGTTTTGTTCTATTCCTTTGTCTCTAAATTAATCTCCTATATTTAGTTCCTAATGGTGTATTTATTCTCAGGTACAAATGGCCAAACCAGAAACTAGATAGTACAAGTGTGGCATATTTATTATATTGTCACTAGATCCAGAATAATATAAATGGGGGGCGGGGGGGAGAAATGTTGTTACACTCTTTGTCACTCAAATAAATGTCAGATTCTTGATGGCAGGGATGGTCTCATTTTTGTGTCTGTAGCCCCAGAGCTTAGCTGCGTACCTGGCACATAGTAGGCACTTTAATATGTATTTGTTACATATCATATTTTTTTATATATTGTTATATATTATATATTTGTTTAATATATAATTATTGATTTACTGACTGATTCCTCAACTTACCACCCTGAAATGAATTTATATCATTAGGAGCACCTGTAATACTGGCATGGGATAGTAGAGAGAGTGCTGGACTCTTAGGCAGAAAGACCTAAATTCAGGGGCAACTAGGTGGTGCAGTGAATAGAGCACCAGCCCTGGAGTCAGGAAGACCTGAGTTCAAATCCAGCCTTAGACACTTGATGTTTACTAGCTGTGTGACCTTGGGTGAGTCACTTAACTCCAATTGCCCTGCCTTCCCCCCTCCAGAAAAAAAAGACCTAAGTTCAAATACTGCCACAGATATTACTAGCAACTGGACAAGTCACTCGATCACTCTTAACTTTAGTTTCCTTGTCTGTGAAATGAGAATAATAGCACCTCCTCTCTGGGCTATTGTGAAGATCAAATGACATAAAACATGCAAAACACTTTGCAAACCTTGAAGTCCTATGTAAATGCCAGTTAATATCATCACAGGGCACACCTCTGTCACCATCAGCATGGATCACTAGCTGCAAGCAGGTACAATAGAATCAAAGACTTTCGACAATCAGTAGGAATCTTTTTTTAAAAAATTAATTAACGTAGTTAAAATGAATAGACAACAAAGAGAGTGGGCATTTGCATATGCATAATAGAATAGAAAAAAAGAGGCTTGTACATGATACTGTAGGTCTCTATTATGTACAGCCTGCTTTTCTTTTAAAACATCCAATAAATTCAACCTGCAGTTTGCAAAGAATTGGCAGGGATGTTAAAGGGCACCTCACCCACCAAACCAAGACCAGCTTCTGCTGGAACAGCTCCAGTGACAGGGAACTCTGAAGCACATGGAGCAGCCCCACAGCATCCTGGGACAGCTGTAATCACTAAGAAACTTTTGCACATATTGAACTGAAACCTGACTCTACATAGTCTCTACCCATTGGTCCTGGTTCTGTCTCCTGGGGCCAAGGAAAACAAATCTAATCCCCTTTTAGCCTGATATTTAAGGATGGTGAGCCTATGGCCTCCCTCTCCCTCCCCCAGTCTTCTGGGGCTAAATCAGCACATCGTTTTTGCTTTGTTATCATATATTTTCCCTTTTGTATCACTGACTCTGATATTTGAGTGAGATACTGCTTTTGAGCAGAGAGAGTTTTAATTACACTTTAAAAATTCTGGATTTAATGAACACTCAAAAACCAAAGGACATTTCCATATAAAAAGTAGACTGGGAAAAAAAAAGAGGATTATACGTGAAATCCTAAATCTCTATTGAACAGCTTGCTTTAGAAAGGAGTGGGGGAACCCATAATAAGCCCTGGGGAGTTTTTATCCCAATTCCCACTCACACTGATGAGTTGGGTCCTCTAAGGGTTGGCTACATGGAAGGGGGGGGTTCCTCTTTAATGCTATTGGTTTGAACCCCCATTCCAGTGAGTTCTTTCCAATATCAACTGTCAGTTACAGTTAGTATATTTCTTAAGTCATTCATAGCTTTCAGATTAGAGCTTTAGTATTGATTAACATCAATTAGCTTTTACAAAGGGTTATTTACTGAAGATACAATACTGAAGATACAAACATTTCCCTCCCAGCATGCAGGAAACACTCTCTCTTTTTTTCATCTCAGTCCCAGGATAGACTGGGCTCTAACTTGAAGCTATTATTACCAAACATTCACACTTAGTAGGCCTACTTCTGAATTCAGCAGAGCTCCATCTTGGCTTCCTTTGACACAATGTTGGGTTAAGCAGGTCACTGGGGGTACCTGAAAGTCCTGTCGTGGACTCCCCATCCATCTGCTGACTTCTCAGGGCTCCCAGGTTAAAGTCTAGTCCATTCTGTCTCCAATACTCCTTCACCTTCACAATAGGGTCAGAAGCCATAACAAAGTCAGGTGCTTATGACTTCATGATGTCCCAGGTGGGGAGAGTAGGTCATTGCATCTGGCTCTATTTCTCTCAGGCTTCATGTTGGTGCCAAGAGGACTCAAGGCTTCTTCTTCTCCACCTCTTCCCCTCTTTCTCCCAGAGGCCCATAACAGCTTATCCTCCTCTCTGAGCAACAAGGAAAAGAAAAAGAGAGCCCAGTTTCCCTTTGGGAGTCTTTTGTATGCCCTCTCAATTCTCTCTTAGCAGCCAAACAAAAGTCTATTTCTTCACTATTTGGTTACTGGACTAGAAAGAGTCAAACCTGCAAATGCTCTCAGTTGGAGGGCAGCACTCTCCATGACATATCATCACACACTTCCAGATGCAGCTACCCAAACCTCCCCGTGTGGCTTGGCAAAAGACAGCTTGCTGTACATGATCTGAGAACAGGGCTCCCATTGGCCAGTCTTTCATTAAAGTATATAAAACATTCAACCTGTTGCTTTCAAAGCTGTCCTGAATTTCCGTGTTTCCTTCTGAATTTCCATCTATCTCCTTCTCTATATTAAAAAAAAATTACTCTCTTTTCTTCTTTTTTTGGGGGGAGGACTGCTTTTTTTTTTTTTACTAACTCTGAATCCCAAATCTCCCCCTTCCTCACCTTTTTTTAATACAAAAATTCTGTAATTTCCCAAAGTTAGAAAACCCCAGAATTCCCTTTAAAATTACTGCAGACATTATAAAATATTTGGGAGGCTACCTGCAAACAAACCCAGGAACTATACAAACACAATTACAAAACACTTTTCATACAAATAACTGGAAAAATATCAGTTGCTCATGGGTAGGCCAAGCTAATAAAATAAAAATGACAATTCTACCTCAATTAAATCACTTATTCAGTGCTGTAACAATCAAACTACCAAAAATTATTTTATAGAGCTAGAAAAAATAATAATAAAATTCATGTGGAAGAACAAAAGGTCCAGAATATCAAGAAAATTAATGAAAAGAAATGCAAGGGAAGGGGGCCTAGCCACATCAGATCTTAAATTGCATTACAAAGCAGCAATCATCAAAACTACTCCGTACTGACTAAGAAATAGAGTGGTGGATCGGAGGAATAGGTTAGGTACACAAGACATAATAGTCAATAACTATAGTAATCTACTGTTTGATAAATACGAAGATTCCAGCTTCTGTGGTAAGAATTCACTATTCAACAAAAACTGCTGGGAAAACTTATTCAGTGCTGTAACAATCAAACTACCAAAAAAATTATTTTATAGAGCTAGAAAACATAATAACAAAATTCATGTGGAAGAAGAAAATGTCCCGAATATCAAGGGAATTAATGACAGTATACGAGCACCTATAAAACAGTAAGGCAGAAATTAGGCATAGACCAACATCTTACACTCTATACCAGTGGTTCTCAACCTGTGGGTCACGACCCCTTTGGGGGTCGAATGGGGTCGCCTAAGACCATCCGAAAACACATATTTCTGATGGTCTTAGGAACTGATTCACTGCTCCTCAATCCTTCTCCAGGCAGCTCCGCCCTCATGCAGATACACCCACATATGAGTATTAAAGGGTCGCAGCATTAGGAAGGTTGAGAACCACTGCTCTATACCAAGATAAAGTCAAAAGGGATACCTAATTTAGATATAAAGGCTGATACTATAAGCAAACTAGGAGAGAGCAAGAAATAGTTTACCTGTCAGATATTATATGGAGAAGGAAAGAATTTATGACCAAATAAGAAAGAGAAAGTTATAAAAGGGAAAATGGATGGTTTTGATTACATTAAATTGACAAGTTTTTTGCACCAACAAAGCCAATGCACCCAAGATTAGAAGGGAAGCAGAAATCTGGGAAACAATTTTTAAAGCCAGTGTCTCTGATAAAGGTCTCATTTCTAAAATATATAGAGAACTAAGTTGAATTTCTAAGAAAACAAATCATTCCCCAATTGACAAGTGGTCAAAGGGTATGAACAGGCAGTTTGTTCAGATGAAGAAATTAAAGCTATCTATAGTCATATGAAAAAACGTTCTAAATCACTATTGATTAGAGAAATGCAAATCAGAGCAACTCTGAGGTAACAAATCCCACTTATCAGATTGGTTAACACGACAAAACAGGAAAACAATAAATGTTGGAGAAGATATGGGAAAATTGGAACACTAATGCATTGTTGGTGAAGTTGGGAACTGATCCAACCATTCTGGAGAGCAATTTGGAACTATGCCCAAAGGGCTATAAAATTGCGCATGTCCTTTTGACACAGCAATACCACTTCTAGGTCTGTATCCCAAACAGATCATAAAAAAGGGAAAAGGACTCATATATACAAAAATATTTAGAGCAGCTCTTTTATGGTGACCAAGAATTGGAAATTGAGGGGATACCCATCAATTGGGGAATGGCTGAACAAGTTGTGGTATATGAATGTAATGGAATTCTATTGTACTATAAGAAATGATAAGCAGACAAACTTCAGAAAAACATGGAAAGACTTAAATGAACTGATGCTGAGTGAAGTGAGCAGAACCAGGAGAACATTGTACACAATAACAGCCACAGTGGGTGATGACTTACTTTGATAGACTTAGCTCTTCTCAGAAATGCAATGATCTAAGACAATTCCAAAAGACTCATGATGGAAAATGCCATCCACATCCAGAGAAAGAACTTTGGAGTCTCAGTGCAGATGAAAGCAAATGATTTGCTCTCTTTTTGTTGTTGTTTTGTGTCTTCTTTCTCATGGTTCCTCCCATTGGTTCTAATTCTTCTTTACATGACTAAAGTGAAAATGTGTTTCATATGAATGCATATGCAGAGCTTATATCAGACTGCATGCCATCTTGGGGAGAGGAGAGGGGGAGGGGGAAGGAACAGAAGGAAAGGGAAAGGAGGGAGGGGCAGGAAAATTTAAACTCAAAAGCTTATGGAAGTGCATGTTGTAAACTAAAAATAAATAAATAACAATATTAAAAAAGCAGCATGATTCTTTTAGGTTTCTGGGAAACTAGGTCACTACTGATGCCTCATATTGAGCGTGAAATTCACTCTGACTCTCAGATCTTTTTTTACTTCTCCCTGGTTGTCGGGACTGTAAGTGTATGGATTTACACTGATCTCAATTCAAGTTTATCTTAGATTCTATGTATCTTTTTGGGATTCTTATACTATCATCTAAAGAGTTCTACATCCCTCCCTGATGTGTTACCTGGACATTTGCTGCTATCTATGCCTTTAGGATATTGAACACATCAGGATCAAGAAGACTCCTGAAATTCCAAAATAGGCAAACCACCTTCCCCACCCTCAGGTAAACTTCAGTCCACTTTTTACTACTCTTAATGATCTGTTCATTCGACCAATATTATCATGCAGCCACTGTCTCTCCAATATGCTCACAAGGATATGAGAGACTTGTCAGACGGCAGACTTAATAGAATGTCTATTGTCCAGATTATGAAGTACAGTTAGACGGGCTGCCTGTGAGCTTGTCCATCAGTAGATGGATGGATGGATGGATGGGTGGGTGGATGGATGGATGGATGGATGGATGGGTGGATGGATGGATGGATGGGTAGACAGGTAGATAGAGAGATAGGCAGACAGTATATATGAATGAGATGGGCACAGAATTTAATAGGAGGAGATTGGGCTGGATTGCCACTGGGGAACAGCAAAAGTCCTTTAATAACCCCCAACTTTACACGGAGACAAAAGTCTATCTTTTTCATTCCACCAGTGTGTGGCTGCAAATCATGGAACACAACAGTCTCTGGAAAATTAAAAATGAGCATCATTTGGAAGTGAATGTTACAAACTAAAAAGAAATAAATAACAACATAAAAAAAAGCAGAATGACTGTATTAGGTTTCTGGGAAACTAGGTCATTACTGATGATTCATATCGAGCTTGAAATTCACTGTGACTCCCAGATCTTTTTTGCTTCAAAGGGTGCTGAAAAAGAACATGGTTGATGTGAACAGCTGTAATGCCTCTCACAGCAAAGTTTGCTGTCAGAGAAGGGTACGATCAGAGAGGATGGCCTGGTCATGGGCCCAGAGTGAGAGATAACCAACCAGAGGACAGCATGTGAGTACCACAGGTATCTTCTGACGTCAGAAGGCTGCCAGCACACTGGGCAGGCCCCCTGCCATGAGCTCATAGGAAGAAATGGACCTTAGTGGCACAGGACCAGAAAGCATTATTGGGTTGTGGAAGGAAAATCAGCATAGACAAGATTGCAAATCCCTCTGAGTATTAATTATAACAAATGTTTGCTGAATTGAATGGGGGAAGGGGAGAATAAGTTACTGAAATGACTATGACTCTTTCTTCCCCTCCCTAAAATGCCCCATGACAGGCATTGAAGATTCAGTCTCAGTTTGCCTATCACTGACATCAACATACCCGTTGTCCTACACACTCACACCCAAACACACTGGCGTAGGTTACCATGAGCCTCTTTTCCCAGGCCAAAATCTTCACAAGATGCTTTGAGATCATAGAAGGAAAAAAGGGGGATGCAGAGCTTAGTCTCCAGCTTGGCTGGATCCTGGGGTGCTGCTGCCTTACTGGACATGATCCAGTAGTCTGGTACAGGGACGGAACACAGACTTGGAGTCAGAAGACCTAGTTTCAAATCCTGATTCTCCTCTTTACTATGCGTAACCTTTCAGGGCCTCCGTTTCCTCAGCTGTAAAATGAAGTGGAGGGATGTCTTGGACTAAATGAACCCCAATCATCACTCCAAATCCTACAGCCTTTTGGAACAGGGGGCGCTCTGTGCTAAGAACATCTGGGTAAGGGGCAAGTGGCCAAACATCTCCCTCAAAAGACTGCAATTTGAGTCAGCTCGATGAAAAAAGGCTGGGCACACGAATCGAGTCCCTGGTTCGAATCCTGATTCTGGGACTAATGTAACCTTGTGGCCTTGGGCAAGTTCCTCCCCCTCTCCAGCTCTTAGATCTCCCGGCTATAAAATGCTCCCTAAGGTCCCTTCAAGGCTACTGCTGAGCCTTTGAATGGAAGAAGTCAGCGTCTCGCTGGCAGGGGCTTGGAGCAGCTGCCTCGAATCGTCCCTCCTCCGTCGGGGCGGAGCTCGGCTCTCCAGGCTCCGCCCGGGACGGACCAGCCGGCCGCCGCCGTCTCCGCTCCCCCAGCGCCGCCTGTTCCGGGTTGGGCTGCTCCCCTGGGTCCTGAGCGCAGCCGGAGGGAGCCGGGGCCGGAGACACGGAGCCAGCCGGTGGGGAAGGAGCCCGGGGCCGGTGGCAGCAGGCTGCACCTGGGCGCGCCCCTTCCTCCCACGTCCCCTCCTCCGTCCCTTCCCCGGGTGGGTGGGTGCCCCTCGCCGGCGGGGCGGGGGGCGGCCGGCATCCCGGGCGCACTGCAGCCATGGCGTGCAGCCTGAAGGACGAGCTGCTGTGCTCCATCTGCCTGAGTATCTACCAGGACCCGGTGAGCCTGGGTTGCGAGCACTACTTCTGCCGCCGCTGCATCACCGAGCACTGGGTGCGGCAGGAGGCCCAGGGCGCCCGCGACTGCCCCGAGTGCCGGCGCACGTTCGCCGAGCCGGCGCTGGCGCCCAGCCTCAAGCTGGCCAACATCGTGGAGCGCTACAGCGCCTTCCCGCTGGACGCCATCCTGAGCGCCCGGCGCGCCGCGCTGCCCTGCCAGGCCCACGAGAAGGTGAAGCTCTTCTGTCTCACCGACCGCGCGCTCGTCTGCTTCTTCTGCGACGAGCCTGC
>CM053582.1:115430286-115442113 GCA_028627135.1 Pseudochirops cupreus | reverse complement strand
CTAGGGGCTGCAAGTGAGATCATAGCATTTAGAGCCAGAAGGGCTCTTGACAGTCATTTAGGCTGATACACACACCCCTCCATGCCCACCTTCCCCCATTGTATAGATGGAAAACCAGAGCCCCAGAGAGGGTAAGTGGCTTGGTCAACTTGGTCAAGATCTTATCAGGTTTGTAAGGAGCAGAACAGCCAGAGATTCACCACCAGACCTGTGACTCCAGATCCAGGGCCCTTTCCACTTACACCAGATTGCCTTCTTTCTGAGATGGGTCTTCTGCCCCTCCTTCACGCCCCCACTCCCCATCTGGCATCCATACCCAGCTCTCCTCTGACCTTGACCCCAGAGCCCTTTGCACTTTACACCAGACTGTCTTCCATCTGAGTCTCTTGCCCCTCCCCCAGTCAGGCACTTGCACCTCAGCCTGGAGGGTGGCAGGAGCTAGCCTTCCTATCCTACTCAACTTGGGAATGGGCCTGAACATAGCAAAGTCTCTCTTGCTCAGGGGGATGGCAGTGGCCCAGGCCTCTCTGACATGACCCCCTTTCCTCTGTTCCTTTCTTCTGCCTGAGAGCCCTGAGCCAAAGCTGTCTGTCAGAGGATGTCATCAGGCTGGCTGAGGGATCAGGCCGGAGGGACAGTGACCTGAACACATGATGCCAGCTTTGGAGCTCACTCTCTTGGTCTCCATCAAGGATGGCATCAACCCATACCCCCAAGTGTCAGGGGGGTAGTGTTCCATCCTTACCAACTGCGGAGTCCTGTAACCAGAGAGAATAAAGCCCCATCTGTGCTCAGTGGGGCGTGAGTCCTACATTCATAGAATGCTGGGATTGAAAGGGACTTGAGAGGTCAGTCATTCCAACCAACCCATTTTATTGATAAAGAAGCTGATGTCCAGAGCAGTAAAGGGGCCTACCCAGAGTTCCCTCATGGCCGTGCCTGGCCTAGACCCTGGTTGCCAGTCCAGTGGTCCTTCTACTGTCCCACCTAATGCTCAGTGACCCTGGGCAGGGTTCTGCTTTCAGTTTCCATTTCCCTCTCTTTCATAGGACTGTGAGAGTCATTATCTGAAAGCAATGCATCCACACAGGCAATATTTTTCACTCAAAAATAGTCAGTAGTTGACACTTAGAGAGACCGTGTGGTGCAGGGGATAGTGTTTTACTTAGAATCCACATAAAAATGAATGTAATGCATTTGCAAACCTTAAAGCACCTATAAATATCATGTTAACAATTGTTGTCTTAATTATTTAAAATCTCCAAAAGACTTTCTATCCATGGTCTCATTGGAGCTTCTTGGCCACCCTTATTCTCCCCATTTGCAGATGAGGAGACTGAGGTTCAGGAGAATTCAGAGCCTTGTCTGTGTTCATACCACTGAGAAGTGTCATTGGTGGGAGATGAAGCCAGACCTTCTTGACTTCAAATCTAAGACTCTACATTATTCTGCTTCTCCCAAAATATTAGATATAAAATTATGCATCAAAAAGTATGGATATGCAATCGTTTTCCCTCTTTGCTCAGTGCCTGGCGGTAGGTGCTTCTTAAAAATTCAATTTGATTTTATTTTCCCTCCACCAGCCCCTTCCCCACCCATTCAGAAAGACTTAGGATACCCTTAATAAATACTTGTTGACCGATGCACTTTCCATGACCCCTTCCTCCTTTATCCCAAGGACAATCCATACCCCATGGACCAAATGTATTGACAGAACCCACAAAGTCTCATGTAGCCCAATGAATTGGAGGGAAGTGCTGGCATAAAGTGATGGGAAGGAGAGATCTTGGCAAAACGGCATCAGTGCCTTCCTTGGGGCTTGGGAGAGAATTGGAACAGCCCTGGGCCTCTGGGTGCTGTACCGGCAAACTACTTTGAGCCTCTGAGAACTCGGCTTCCCAGCCTGCCTGACACCCCAATTGGCCCTTTCTTCTCCAGATAACACCGTCCTGCCCTCCCTCCCTTGCCTGGCGCCTCCAGAGCACCTGGCTTGGCCAAGAGGTGGTGGGAGAAACATCTCTGTTGCCCAAGGCCGATAAAAGTGTGATGGATGTGAGGCGATGGCACATCTCCCTCACCTGCCACTTGTTCCTGACTGGGGTGGAGACCAAAAAGCCACATCCTGCGCTCATTAGCGATTTATGAGAAGAACTGGTTTATTGTTAGGAAGTAAAACTGATCCCTTGCCTGGGCAGGAGGCCGGAGTTGGGCCTCACTCCCATTAGCTCCTCCTTCCTCTCTCCCTCTCTCCCTCCCTCCCCAGCCAGCAGCTGCTCTTCTAGAGTCCCTTTTAGAGGTCTGGGAAATGCTCTGTATGGTAGCTAGCAGAAGCCCTGAGCCAGGCATGGGGCAAGGGTGAGGGGGGAGCCGTGGGATCACAGATTGAGAGCGGGCAGGGCCCTCAGAAGCCATACAGTCTAAGGGTTCTCAAAAGTGAACTTTAAGAAGAAAAATTTGTTAACTATTTCAAAATAATTGCTTTTTGTTGTAATCTTATGTATTTTTGTTTTATGCATTTAAAAACATTTTAAGAAGGGATCAGGAGGACCTGAGTTCAAATTTGACCTCAGACACTTGACACTTACTAGCTATGTGACCCTGGGCTAGTCACTTAACCCCAATTCCCTAAAAAAAAAAAAGAAGAAAAAGAAGGGACCTGTAGGCTTCCCCAGACTGACAATTTTGTGTGTGCAAGAGGAGGGGGGAGATATGACACAAAAGAGAATCAAGAACTACCCCGGCCCAACCCCCCTTGGTTTTCAAAAAGAGAAACTGAGGCCTAGGATGTGCAGGACTGGGAGTCAGAAAACCTAGACTCTTTCAAAACACTAGTGGTCTAACCCTAGATAAGTCACTTTACCCTCTCTGAGTCTTGGTTTCCTCAGCTTTAATACGGGGATCATAATACTTGTTGTACTACCTATATCAGAAGAGATGATTCAGTCGCATGAAGGGAAAGAGGTATCGCCAGCCTGCAAGCCCATCGGGATACTTGGAATGTGAAGGGGATGAAAAGAAGACCCCTAGCAAGTTGGATGGACCCTTTGAAGAGCACTTTTGGGAGGGCATGGACAAAAGACACACTGAATGGGCAGGCATGGGTGCACTGCGATCTGTACTGTTGAAGGGACTACCTACATCCATGAAATTCCAGGTCTGATAGAACATGGGAGTACGGGAATATCCACTTCTGAGGGTGGTGGAAAGGAAGGTACCTTGTAGACCTTAAAGAAACACGTAAACTGCCTTAACCCAGACTCTCAGAGTCCTGCTACCTGATGGAGGCCTAAGGGCAAGGAGCTAGTCTTACCACTGGCATCTCTGTTGGAACATTTGCTTCCAGATCAGCTTACCAGGGAATTCAGCGATGACATGCAGCCAATGGGGGAAGTGTATCCTAACATGAGAGGCTGTGGCGTGATCTCAGTTTGGTTTTCTTGGTAGATCAGGGCGACAGCGCAGAAGGGGGAGGATATCTTCCCATTCATGTTCAAGAATATCTGATGTGCCCCCATCGGGTGAGCCCCATGAACTCTCTAGACCATTTGGGTCTCTCTCAAATGAGGACATGATTGATTTCCCTGATGTCAATCTCAAAGGTTCAGAATGTTCCCCGAAACATTATCCTTTTCCTTTATTATCCCACTGCCCAATCAGGCTATATTTGGAGTATGCCAATCCAAGCCCAACAATAAGGGACCAGGCATTGTGCTCAGTTCGGGAGTTTATCTGGATCTGGGATTTCATCAGTGTAAAGAACTCCCAATCTGAAAACTCCCTCTGAAGATACACATCAGAGACCTATCTGGAACCTGTAGTTTTAGAGCGTTGCCTGGAGATAATGAACAAACATTTATTAAGAGCTTATAATGTGCAAAGTGATGTCATGTTAAGTGCTAGGGGAGATAGAAAGGCAAAAATGAAATAGTTGCTTGTAAGGAGGTTGTAATTTGAAAGGTTGAGTGATTTGCCCAGGGTCCCAAGCCCGATATGTATCAAAGGTAGAATTTGGACCCAGATTCTCTACTCCAGGGCTAGCTGTCTCTCCACATTGCCTCTCAGACACTGGGATTACACACATACCCACACAGGAAAAGCAGGCCTTTGACCCCAAGGAGCTTTCAGTCCACTGTGTTGTTTTCATAGGATCACAGATTTAGCATTGGGAAAGACTTTAGAGGCCATCAAGTCTAACCCCTTCATTTTACACAGGAGGAAACTGAGGCACAGAGAGGTTAAGTGAGTCACATAAGTATCTGGGGCAGGATTTGAACCCAAGTCTTCCTCCCTTCAAGCTCAGCTATGCACTATACCATGTTGCTTCTCAGTTAAGGCTGCCATGTTTTAGGAAGGCTGTTAACAACAATCCCACCCCACATCCCATGAAGAAGCCTTAAAGGAACCAAGGATAAAGAGAAGACTTGGGGGGAAAGGGAGGGGTGTGAAAGGAACCTAATTGTTGGCCTCAAATAGCTGAAGAGTTGTGATGTGGGAGAGGTATTGGGATTCTTCTCTGGCCCCATCGTGTAAACTAAGAGCAATTAGAGGAGGTACAACAGGGTGGTGGATTTGAGGAAGAATTTGCTAATAATTAGAGGTGTCCAACAGTGGAGCAAGTGGCCTCGTAAGGTAGTAAGGCCCCCATCATTGGAAGTATTCAAGCAAAGTCTACATAGCTATTCTTCAGAGATGCTATAGAGAAAATCCAGCATCACGTGGGTGATTGAACTAGATGACCTTAGGGTCCCTTCCAACTCTGAAAGCCTCTGGATTTGGGGAACGAGCATGTGCTCCCTTCCTCCACCTTATTGGTCATTATTCAGTATTCTGTTTTGTGGGGTTTGTTGGTTTCTGTATTATCACAACCATTGTGGATGGGGTTTTCCTTCTGCTTCTTCCACTCTTCACTGGCTCCCGCTTCTCTGCCCATTCTTCTCTGAATTCTTCATATGCAGTCATGATCTGTTTACTTCTAACCTGATCTCGAAAAGGGATTTCCCATCTCCACCCCACCCTTCTTCATTTAAACAGACCTGCTCCAGCTATAGTGACTAGATTTACACAGCATTTCTGAATGTGGAAATTCGAGGCCAGGGATCAGGACTGTATCCTGGACTCCAGTCCTTTTGTCTGAAGCCTGGTTGAATCTCACACTCGGAACTTGAGGCCCTTGGAATGATTCAGGGGCAGTTAGATGGCCAAGTGGGTAGAGCACAGGGCCTACAGGCAGGAAAACCTGGGTTCAAATGTGACTTCAGACACTTACTAGCTGTGTGGCCCTGGGGAAGTCAGTTAATTGCTGTCTGCCTCAGTTTCCTTATCTGTGAAATGGGAATAATAATAATACCTATCTCCCAGGGCAGTAGTGAGAATAAAATGGAATATTTGTGAAAGCACTTTACAAACCTAAAGGCATTGTATAAATGCGAGTTGTTAATATCACCACCACCAGCACTGTCATCATCATCGTTTGAGTCTGGGGGTGGTGGAGGATGACAGAGCAGAGTGAGCGGTAACATGGTATGTTGTGTCGCAAGATCAGGCCCGGGGGTAAGGACACTAGAATTTGGTACCAGTTATGCTGACAATTTGCAGTGTGACATTGGGCCACTGACTTTTCTCTGGACTTCAGTTTCTTCACTTAGAAAATGAAAGGATTGGATTAAATACTTTCTTTTATTAAAAATGTGTTGATATCTTTTGTTTTTACATCACTGGTTCTCTTCCCTCTCAGAGAGCCTTCCCTTGTAACACAGAATAAAAGGAGAGGGGAAAAGTTCAAAGCTTGAAGTAACCCATGAACAGAGCCTGACATTGTATCAAGTGTTTTATATCTATAGGCTCTTTTCTCTGCATAGGAGCAGGGAGAGGTACCTTCTCATAGCTCTTCTTTGGAGCCAAGATTGGTTACTGTGACTTTGCAAGCATTCAAGCATTCAGTTTAGATTTTTTTTTTTGTTTTTCTTCTTCCCATTTATGTGGTTGAAGTCACCGTGTGTGTGTGTGTGTGTGTGTGTGTGTGTGTCCTGGTTCTGTTGACTTTACTTTCTATCAGTGCCTATAAATCTCCCGAAGTTTCTCTGTACTCCTCATATTCATTTCTTCTTATGGCTGAGTAATGTTTCATTCACATACTACAGTCTATCTCACCAGTCCCCATTTGATGAGAGTTGACCTTGTTTCCCATCCTTTACTCCTACAGAAAGGGCTGCTATAAATATTTTGGTTTCTACAGAACCTTTCTTTTCATCATTGACCTCTCTGAGTGGTATTCCTAGCAGTAAGATAGCTGGATTTGGGTATTTTGGACCAGACACTTTCTGAAGTTCCCTTTGGTTCTAATATCCTGTGTTATTTGGTTTTCCCCCTTTGTAACTGAGAGGAGATGGCTGGTGGGTTGCCTGAGGTCATCGTGGCCAGACAGAGGCTTATACACCCAGTGGGGCCTTGATCTCCAGCCTAGTGGGTGGTAATGGGTACTTACCACCCACTCCTGCTCTCAAGAGACCAAAGCTGCCACTTTGCCTCCTGCCTGAAGACGGAGTGTCAGAAGCCTGAGGGAGTCCCCAAACACACCCCCAGATCCTTTTGGGCAGTGCCTGGCTCTTGCTGAGGACACAGACAGAGACTGAAGGCAGATTTCATGCCAGGTGCTTCCGATGTGCCTTTAGTGGGGGCAGGGAGGAATGAAGGCAGAGTTCCTGTGCTAGCACTCACATATGGAGAGTAGGAGGACGTGGAGGTGGGAAAGGAAACTGGCTGGTATGAAAGCCAGGGCCATAATTGGCAGATGACGGTCTGTTGTTCTTTCTGGGCTCTACTCACACGGGCCACCACCCTAGGTCAGGTCTCTCACCTGAACTTTTGCAACAGCCTCATCCTTGGACCCACCAGCTTTCAGCCTCTCCTCTCCAATCGGTCCTCCACATAGCTGCCAAAATGATCTCTCTTGCCCATAAGTCTGATCACGCCACTCCCGACTCAAAAACATTCAGTGGTTGCCGCTGCTAGAATGAAATAGGAACTCTTCAAATAGACGTTTTCAAGCCTTTCACAATCTGGCTCCAGCCTGCTTTCCAGGCTTATTGTATATTCTTTCTCTTCATACAGTCCGTGTGTTCTCCAGAGTCAGCGCTTCATTGCCAGCCTTTGCACAGGCTGCCTGCCATGCCTAGAATACACTCCCTCCTCATCTCCACTTCTTACGGTCCCTAGCTTCCTTCCAGGCTTGGCTCACGTGGGAAGCCTTTTGAACCGTTCCTCTTAATTGTTTGTGGTCTCTCAGATTATTGCTTATATATTTCTCCATTTACATGCTAATCCCCTGTAGTATTAGGTAGGCTCCTTGAGGGTAGGAACTGACTTTTCAGTTTGTTTTTGTACCCACAGGACTTAGTGACTTGTACGTGTTGTTGCTCAGTCATCTTTCAGTTGTGTTCAACTCTCCGTGACCCCATTTGGGATTGTCGTGACAAAGATATAGGGGTGGTTTGCCATTTCTTTCTCCGGCTCATTTTCCAGATGAGAAACTGAGGCAAATAGGGTTAAGTGACTTGCCCAGGGTCACATAGCTAGTGTCTGAGACCAGATTTGAACTCTGGAAGCTGGGACTTCCTGACTCCAAGCCCAGTGCTCTATCCACTGTGCCGCCTAACTGCCGTGACTTGCATGTAGTCAGCTCTTAATAAATGTTTATTGTAATGTGTTATTTGTATCTCCAGCACTTAGAGTTCTGGTGGCTCCTTTAGGGCAGAGAGTACTTTGGTTTTTGTCTTTGCTTCTAGAGCACAAAGCCTAGTTAGTGCCTCATGTACATGGTAGGCATGTGATCAATGCTTGCTGAATTGACTTGGATTCCAGGCCCCAAGAATACATTGTTTATTTGGGAGCCAGAACAGAGACTGGTGGGAAATGCCAACAAACCATCAGTGCTGCCTGTGTGCCAGGCCCTGTGCTTGGCAAAGGGAGAAGGGGGAAGGGAACACGTATTTATTATGTGTCTGCTTTGTGACAGGTAGGTCTCTGCCCTCAAGAAGCTTGAAGTATAAGGTGGGGAGTATTGGAGCCAGAAAGGAAGATTTGGATGGAATCTCTAGAAAATTTGAGGAGGGAAAGATCACTTTGGGGAGTGACAGGGAGAATGGGGCAGGGCAGTCAGGAATGGTTTCAGGAAAGAGATGGTGACAGCTGAATATTGAAGGACAAGAAGGATTCTGGGAGGAAGGGATGAGGAGAGAGTATGTTCCAAGTACAGGGCAATGGCGGACACAAAAATATAGAGATGAGTGAGGTGGGCAGCCTGATTTGGCTAGAAGAGCATGTATAAAGGGAAACAAGGTGAACCCAGGCCGGCAAAACTGGGGGAGCCAAGCCCAGGGGGTTGTCTTTTTTATGAATAAAGACATAGGGAGTCACTGAAGGTTTGTGAGTATAGCATGTTCAACTTATGTCTTAGGTCAGAGGTTAACTCCCAAGAAAGGCTGAGGAAAAACCTCAGGGAGTCCATGAACTTGTTTTCAAAAAACATTTTGATAACTGTATTTCAGTATAATTGATTTCCTTTTAAACCTATGTGGTTTTTTTTTATGCATTTAAAAACTTTATTCTGGGAAGGGGTCGTTGGGCTCCGCCAAGCCTCCAGAGACGTGTAAGACAAGGCGAGGTTAAGCCTTCCTATCTTAGATGATTTTGGCAGATATAGGAAGGCTGGTTAGGTAAGAGGAGCTAAGAGGCCAGGAGGACAGTCACGAGGCTGTTGGATTAATCCAGGCCAGAGGCCTCAAGAGCCTGGACTGGGGATCACACTTCTGCATGGCCCCAAAGGATAAAACAAGGAGCGGTGGGTGGAAGTCTCAGAGGCAGATTGAGTCCCAATTCCAAGGCTTAGAGCTGCCCCAAGTGGAAGGGGCTGTCCCTCACTAAAGGCCCTCAAGATTGGGCTGGGTGGCCCCTTGGCATATGGATCGTGAGGGGGATTCCTGGCCACCTATGGGTAGGCCAACTGCTCCCTGGTGATTTCCCCCCTCAGATTCTGTTGGGAGAAGAGAAGGGGAAAGATAGGAGAAGTAATACCACGGGTAAGGCACTGTCAGGCTTCAGACACAATGAGGCTGAACTTGGTGTCCATTTTAGTCTTGGATTAGGACAGGAGACAGTCCATAAGCATTTATTAAATGCCCACTGTGTGCCAGGCACTGTGTTATCTGGGGTTACAACGAAAGGCAAAAAGGACAGCCTCTTTCTTGAGGAGCTCACGCTCTGATGGGGGAGATGGGTTGCAAACACCTATGCCCAGACAAGCCATACATGGGATAAATTGGAGATAAACAAGAGAGGGAAGGTATTAGCTTTAAGGAAGATCAGGAGAGGCTGATAAAATCCAGAACTGGGCAGCCAAAATCATAGGGTCCCTAGATTTAGAGCTGAGAGACCTCTGAGGCCAACTAGTCCAATTTCCCAGGGTTTGCCCCTAGGGCATCAAGGTTGGCAGGTAGGTGGTGCAGTGGATAGAGTTCTAGGCCTGGAGTCAGGAAGACTTGAGTTCAAATCCAGCCTCAGACACTTACTAGCTGTGTGACCCTGGGCAAGTCACTTCACCCTGTTTGCCTCAGTTCCCTCATCTGTAAAATGAGCTGGTGAAGGAAATAATGGCAAACCACTCTGAAAATCATAAATGGGGTCACTGAGATCCGGACACAACTGAAAACAACTGAACAGCCACTTCAAGGTGGCACAATGGACAGAGCCCTGGCATTTCAGTCAGGAAGAATTTAGTTCAAATCCTGTCTCAGACATTTCCTAGCAAGTCTCTGGGCAAATCACTTATCTTCAGTTTATCTCAGTTTCCTCACCTGTGATAATGGAGATAACTCTCAGGGTTATCGTGAGGATCAAATGTGATATTTGTAAAGTACTTTGCAAACCTCAACGTAAATGATAGCTATTATTAACAGCTGAGGAAACTGAGGTACAGAGAGGAGAAATTATTTGCCCAAGGTCACACCAGTAGAAAATGGCAGAGCCTAAATTCAGTTCCATGCTCTTTGATTCCAGACCCAGCTTCCTTCCGTTTTGCCTCAGCACCTTCCCAGGCAACACGTTTGCGTGTCATTTTATGGCTCCTTAATGTCCTATACTCATCTTTTTGCTTGGGTCTCATGGCAGTCCTGTGAAGCACGTAGACCTGGAATCACAGGCCCCTTTGGAACATTTGAGGAAATTGACCCTCGGGGAGGTTCAGTGTCTCACCCAACATCACCCAGCACGTAAGGGGCAACAACGAATTGTCGAAGCCAGTCTGAAAGAGCTGAGTTTAGGTAAACACAAGGAACCTACTTAATGGAAAACTTTAACTGTCTGGCTGAAGCATTAAATTGGGTCTGGTAGGTGATGGGAAATCACAGCATGTTGGCAAGTAGGGGTGTTTGAGAGAGGTTTTTCTAACTGCTGTGTATGTAAGATAGACCCAAGTAGGAGAGAGACAGGAGATGAGGCAAGCATTTCCAATATAAGTGGTCATGAGTGAGCTGCACTATAGGGGGAAGAACCGTGGCCTGGGGGTCAGGAGACCCGGTTCTTTGCCACTGTTTCTCCCTGTGTGATCTCTCTCTGTCTCTCTGTCTCTCTCTCTCTCTCTTCCTCTCTCCCTCCCTACCTTTCTCTCTCTCTGTCCTCTCTCTCATTCTCTCTCTCTCCCCCCCTCTCCTCCACCCTCTAAAATGATGGTTAAGATTTGATTCTCTAAGGTTCTTTCCAACACCATTCTTTGACTTGGGGAGCCAAGAGACTTGGAAGAAGAATCAGTGACTATCTGACTATCTAGAGACAACAAGCACAGGAGCAGGAGGAAAGAGTCAGAGGTTGTGAGCCCTGAGGACAGACAGATGGTGGTACCATAGACAGTAAGGTCAAGAGCTGAGAAAAGTTGCTCATTTGAGAGAAGGAGAGGAAGAAAAGAAAATTAGTTCAGTTCTGAACATAGACTGTGGCTGGAAGGAACCTTAGAGGTCATCTAGTCCCATCCCCTCATTTTACAGATGACCTAGACAGAGGAAGTGACTTACCCAGGGTCTTGTGTGACCAGAAGAGAGCTAGGAGTTGAACACATGACCTTTGCCTCCCAATCCATCAAGATACTGCCTCCCTTTCTTAAGTTTCAGATTTTCATCACTAGAAGGTGGGCCATGAGATGATTTTATTTCAGCTACAGCACATCGTAGAGACAGTGAGAGGCTTCATATTTAGAGAGCTGATCTTGGTCTCAATGCAGGGAAAAACTTCCCAATGATTGGAGCTTTATTTCTTATGCATTACCTGCCTGTATTCTAGACTTGGGCAACTCTAGAAGTCTGAGACTTTGTGTCGCCACATGAGGTGAGAGAGTTTCTTTTCCAAGAGCTCCTTAAAGCATTGTCCCGAGCCTCAAAAATACCAAAACCCCAAACAGCAACTCATAAACAGCATCCCTCTGTTGCACAGCAAGCTAGTGACCATGGTGAGGAGGGCTGTGGCGCCAATGAAATCACAGATCTTCAGAGTGCTGGGGTTTCAGATGTCCCTGGGCCAGAGGGGGCTGTCGAGGAGGCAGACAGGAGAAGATGATGTTACCAAAGCCCAGCGAGGAAGCTATTTCAAGAAGCTTCATTCCCTGACTCCCTGCTATAGGCGGCCTCTCTCCTTCTCTCTTTCCCTCTCTCTTTCTCTCCCTCTCTCTCTTTCTCTCTCTCTTTCTCCCTCTCCTCTCTCTCTCTCTCTCCCCCATCTCTCTCTCCCTCCCTCCCGCTCTCTCTCTCCCCCCCTCCCTCCTTCTCTCTCTCCCTCTCTCTCT
>CM053582.1:115402914-115429786 GCA_028627135.1 Pseudochirops cupreus | reverse complement strand
CTATCCCCCACCTCTTTCACCCACCCACCATTGCAGCTGATGATCTAGGATCTTTGGGTCAGAAGCCATGACTAGGAAGTTCCAGAATCAAGCCTGGTTTCCTTGGGCAGGGCCACAGCCCTGCCAGAGCAGCAGAGCAGGGGCATAGAGAGGATCCATCATTTTCTCTGCCCTCCTTGTCCTGTGGTTCCCTCATTTCCACTTCCTGGACCCCCTATTCATTTCAAGACTCAGCTCAAGCACTGTGTATTATGTGAGCCCTTTCCTTGTATCCCTCCACCACTGGGAGGGCTCTTCCCACCTGGCCCCCAACTTATTTTTATATTTTCTATTTGCTTATTTTTGCATATGTTGTTTTCCCCCAGTAAGGTGCAAGCCCCTTGGATCACTTCATTTTGTCTTTCTATCCCGAGTACCTAGCACATTGTAAGTCCTTAGTGAGGTTTTGGTCATAAGATGGTAAATTTTGAGCTGAAAGGGACCTTGGAGTCTAATCTTTTTGTTTTATAGCTGATGAAACTGAGGCTTAGAAAGGTCAAATCATTTGCCCAAGGTCCCCTAGGAAACAAATGCAGAGCTGGGATATGAAGCCAGGTTCTCTGATTTCTAATCAATCAATCAGTCAATCAATCAGTAAACCTCTACTAAGCACCTGCTATGTTCCAGGCACTGTGGTGAGCGCTGGGGATCCAGAAAGAGACAAAAGACAGT
Source organism: Pseudochirops cupreus (assembly GCA_028627135.1). Classification (NCBI taxonomy): domain Eukaryota; kingdom Metazoa; phylum Chordata; class Mammalia; order Diprotodontia; family Pseudocheiridae; genus Pseudochirops; species Pseudochirops cupreus. The sequence goes on along the minus strand of CM053582.1, from coordinate 115,429,075 downwards.
CCCTGCCCTCAAGGAGCTTACAATCAAACAGAAGAGATAACATGCAGATGGATGAATGGATAGACAGACAAACAGATACAGATATATATAAAGCCAGCTCTATACAAGATAAATAGGAAACAATCACTCAATCAATATACATGTATTAAATGCCTACTATGTGGCAGGCACTGTGCTAAGCATTGGGGATACAAAAAGGGACAAAAGACAGTCCTCAAGGAACTTACCATCTAATGGGGGAGGCAAGTTTGCAATTAGATAGAAACAGAGCAAACTATATACAGAATCAGTTGGAGAGGGAATACACTGGAATTATTGTATAATGCAAAGGAGTTGTATGCCTCCACAGAGACAAGGCCTGATGTCTTTCTGGGCATCAGAACTGCCCTCCCTGCATCCTCCTTTCAACCCCTTGGTCCCTGGTCATACCTACAGCTGGTCCAGCCCTGAGTCCCTGATAGGGACTCAAAGGGTCTGAGATAAGTCTTGGTTATTTTCTTTATTACACTCTAAAGAGAGATTCACCCTAGCGTTCCATCCTTATTCTGTAGATATATCACCCCAAAATTTATCTGAACTGATTCCTGTTTCTAGCCTGGATTAATTGGATATTATTGGATATAATTGTGTTCCCTAAGTTCAGTCTTCAGATCATAAAGTACCCCCTTCACTCAGGTATAGTTGACTGGCTTCCCTTGGAGTCCAAGCTGGACGCTTTGTTGAATTGGATTTCTCTGCAATGTGATTTTCTTCCTCCATTCTTCTGCAATGTTTGTTTTTTCTCAAGTGTCTGTAAATAAGAGTATCTCTACCTTCCACTTTGTCTCAGACACAGGTATGTGTCTGAAGCCTACAGAAAAAAGAGGCTTGGGGGAGGCGTGAGAACTATCTCCAAATATCTGAAAAGCCGTCATGGGGAAGAGGGATTAGGCTTGTTTTGCTTGGCCCCAGATGGCAGAGTGAGTGCTAGTGGGTGGAAGTTATGGAGAGGCAGGCTTAGGCCCAATAGAAGAAAACATTTCCTCACAGTGAAAACTGTCCCAAAATGGAAGAAGCTGCCTCTAGGGGAGATGTGTTTGTTGTCACTAGGGGTCTTGTGGCTACTTGTCGAGAACGTTTGGGGGATTCCTGCTCTACACAGGGGCTGGTCTCAGCACTCCCTTTCTGTTCTGGGTATCTCTGACTAAGGAGTCTGGCCCCAGAGTGCCTGGCAGACTTAGGAGAATGTCTCCATCGTATCTTCTTAAAAGAAGGCTGGGATTCACCATCCTCTGTTCTTGGGTTGCTCTGAGGATAAGGCAGCATTCCAATCAGGAACTGCTTGTCCACAAAGCCAAATGATTCGTGGGAAGCTGGTGCCTGGGGAGAAGGATCCAAAGTACTCCTAAACCTTGAGTGGTCTTCCATCCTCCATAGCCCGAGCCCTCCAAGAGTCTTGGAAAGTCCCTGTCAGCTAAACATTCTAGGCCCACTCCTGGCCCTTTGTCTTTAGTTCTGTCCATTTGGCAGTTAGATACAATAGATTTTTTTAATATGCCTACTGTGTGCAAGACACTGAATTTTTGCCATAGCAAAGAAGCTGCAGGTTTGAGATTAAATCTGTCTCTGCTGTTTATAGTCTAGTTCTCCTTCCTTTCTTAAGAAAATCAGTGCCTTTTTACATGCAATTGGGAAGAAATAAAATATTATTTAAAAAAAAGAATATCTGTGCCTAACTTACAGTCTTCCCCTCTCCCTCAACCCCTGCCCAATTCACAACAATGTTCTCTTAAACCCTTGGCCTCTCAGTTCCTTATTCTCTTCAATTCCTGTGACCTTCACCTTCGTTCCACCACAGCCATACACAAGGGTGGTCACATCCTTGATATCACCATTAGCAGCAAGTTACCTACCTTCATCACCAAGAGTTCTGAAATTCCTTTATTAGATCATAACCTTCTAACTTCCCATCTCTCCCTATGCCTCCTAAACCTATTATTTTCATCTTCATATGACCTTGGGTCCCTCTACCCTCTTTGTTTCTTCAGGCCATTACCCCTGTTCCGATTTCACTCTTTTCTCTTCCCAGATTTGATCCAGTAATTAACCAGTTCAATGTCACAATCTTCTTTATTCTCAAATTCCTTTCTCTTACTATCACTCTCATGCCTGGCCAAACCCTAGCACTGGATTACTCCCACCATATGCCTTCTCCACTCCCACTCATGTGATATTGAATAGGACTAAAGGAAGTCACACAAGTGTGCTGACTGGTCTGTGACAAATATCTAATCTTAACTGGGCCCTTATTGCATTTGAGGGATCCTCCCTCATTGACTCTGTCATACTCCCCAGAGTAGCTGTTCCAAACCCTCTCTTCTACCCTCAAGCTTACTACATGCCTCCCTGACCCTACCCTCTCAGGACCACAAAGGCCTTTCCCCATGATCTTTCCTTTCTCCCCTTCTCTTCATCTCAAAACTCCTTAATATGATCTCCATTCTCTTCTCCTTTTCTCCAGGCTTTGACAAAGAGGAGACCCTTTTCTTTGCCAAAGCAAACACCTCTATGTGGACTCTTTGTTCCATTTTACCATCTTCTCCATCAGTATACTCCCCCTGTTGTTATAAAAATAGCTAACATTTATTTTTTTTAATATTTTATTTTTTCTAGTTACATGTAAAATGAATTTTTAATATTTGTTTTTTAAAATCTGGGTTCTAATTTCTCTCCCTCTCTCCTCCCTTCCATCCCCCCTCGTTGAAAAAGCAAGCAATTTTATATAGGCTGTACATGTGCGGTCATGCAAAATTTATTTCCATATTAGTCATGTTGTGAAAGAAAACACAGACCCCCCCCCCCAAAAAAAAACCCAAGAAAAATAAAGAAAAGTGAAAAATAGTATGTTTCAATCTGCATTCAGACTCCATCAGTTCTTTCTCTGGAGGTGGATAGCATTTTTTATCATGAGTCTTAGATCATTGCATTGCTGAAAATGGCCAAGTCATTCACAATGGATCATTGTACAGTGTTGCTGTTACTACGTACAATATCCTCCTGGTTCTGCTCATTTCACTCTACATCAGTTCATATATGTCTTTCCAGATTATTCTGAAATCACCCTGCTTGTCATTTCTTATAGCACAATACTTTTCCATCACAATCATATACTACAGCTTGTTCAGTCATTCCCCAATTAATGGGCATCCCCTCAGTTTCCAATTATTTGCTACCACAAAAAAGCTGAATATCATTTATATAGAACTTTAAAATTTGCAGAGCATTTTACATATGTTATCTCACTGGGCAGTCATAACAATTCTAAGAAGCTAGTACTATTCTTTTCTCTGTTTTACAGATGAGGAAAATGAGGCAGACAGAGGTTAAGTGATTTGCCCAGGCAAGACTTGAACACAAGTCTTCCTGACTCCATGTCTTATGCTTATCCACTGTTCTACCTTTTTGTCTAATCTTTAATCTCTCCTGTCTACTGGTTCCTTCCCTATTACCTACAAGCATGGTCAAGTTTTCCTGTCCTTAAAAAAAAAAATTATCTAGAACCTACCATCCTCCTAAGCCATTGTCCTCTCCCTTCTTTTTCTCAGCCAAACTGAGAAATAGCCTCTTTTTTTTTTTAGGCAATCAGGGTTAAGTGACTTGCCCACGGTCACACAGCTAGTAAGTGTCTGGGGTCAGACTTGAAACTCCATTGCACCACTTAGCTGCCCATTTCTCCCCTCTCTAATTCATCCTTTACAAAGCTGCCAGAGTGCTATTCCTGACCACGTGACTCCCCTGCTCATTAAACTCCACTGGCTCCCTATTTACCTCTACTATCAAATGCAAACTCTTCTTTTGGCAGGTAAAGCTCTTTATAAGCCAGCTCTGACCTACACTCCTAACCTTATAGTACATTTACTCCCCTTACATACTCTCCAATCCAGCCAAATGCTCCTGGTTGGTCCTCATGCACAACACTCCATCCCCTGCTTGGACTCTGTTACGTTTGTGGTACATTCCTGTTTCCCCTCTACCTCTTAGGCTGGCTAGTTTTTCTTTCAAAGTTAAATTCAGATGTCTCCTCCTATATGAGACTTTTCCCAGTCCTCCCCATGTCCTAGTTCTTCCCTCTCCCCCTCCCAAAATGACCTTGTACTGATTTTGTACATTCTTGCATGGTTTCCCCTAGCAGAATGCAAGCTTCCTGAAGACGGGGAATGTGTCACTTTTTTTCTTGCTGTTGTGTAATGCCTAACACAATTCCTGTTACATCCTTAGTACTTAATAATGTGTGTTGATTGATGACAGGGAGCTCTGACCTCTACCCAGATAAATATAATACAAAGTAATGCACCAGTGTATAGGAAAGGAGCAAGCCAAGTGTTATTTTGTTACCACAGTCAAGAAGACAGAATAATGAGCTGTTAGAGCAGGTAGGTAGTAGCTGCTGCCAGGAATGCTAAGGAGATATCGTTTTCTCTCCAGTTTTAAGAGTGCCAGTGCAAAAAACAAAACAAAACAAAAAAACCAAAAAACAGGCAGAGCTTCTGGGCTGGTGGTCCCTCAACTGGCCCATGTGCTACAAATATAAAGCTTCACATGCTGAAAGAAGAGAAAACTGGAGAGTCCAGTAAGCCTCATTGTGGTAGACCATGACTGCTCTGGGGTCTGACTTTTCCACTGTGTCATGATTAGTGTTCCTCTGTGTCAGCTGTTCATGGCCAGATTATACCAAAAGGCTGAGCTGTGATCAGATTGGATCCCAAGGTTCTAGAATCTCACAACCAGCCCATCCCTGAATGGCAGCGCTCTCTTCAGTATATTTAACTAATCTTCATCCTGTTTCCACTTGAACACCTCTAACAATGCGGATCCATCTCCCTCTAAGACTTTCCACTCTAACATAATTAGTTTTTTCTTTACGCCGATGACAAATTTACCTCTCTGCATCCTTCACTCATTGATTCTCATAAAGACTCTTCCAGAATTGGGAGAGCTCTCAGGCTCCTTATCCTTCCCACAAATCTGTTTTCCCCCTTGTGCACCATCCCCAGTTCCTTCTGCTGACCCTTGAATGGCACTGTCTCTAGCTCCTACTCTCCTGGTTATCGTCCTTTACATCTGTTAAAATTTGCCCATCTCCTAACTAAAATATGGGGCCCGAAGCTGAAGGCACGCTTCTGATGTGATTTCCCTGGGACAGAAGATCGTGGGACTATCACCTCCCTTATATTGGATACTGTGTTTCTATTAATGTGAATTAAGTTCAAGCAAGAACATTATTGTTTGTTTGTTTCTTGCTGTCATATTATATTGTTGACTTTTTGAACCTGTGGTCCATTACAAGCCATACGTCTTTTTTATTTGAGCTATTGCTGATTCAAGATTCATATATACTCTACTTGTGTAATTACTTTTTTGAACCCAAGTGTAGGTCTTTACATTTATTTCTATTAAACTTCACCTTATCTTCACTCTATTCTTCTAGCTTTGTGTCATCTGGAAGTTTGACAAGCATGTCAAAAATTCATCTCTTCATCCAAGTGATTGACAAAATTATTGAATAGAATCGGGCCAAGGACAGGACTCTAGAAACTTTCCTCCAAGTTGACATCAACCTATTATTGACTATTCCTCAGGTCTGGTCATTCAACCATTTCTGAATCTACCAATACCAGTAGGGGACCAAGCATTGTCCCACACACATTTCTCCACCTTGTTCTCAAGGATAGCAGAAGAGACTTAGTCATATGCTTAGCTGAAATCATGGGAAACTGCTTATATCATTCCCCTGACCTACTCACTGCCAACCATTCTACTAATCCTGTCAAAAAAAAGAAAATGACATTAGTCTGGCATGATCTGTTCTTGATGAAGCTATGTTGGCTCTTAGTGACCACCACATCCCTTCCTAAATGCTTGCAAACTAGCTCTTGAATTATATATCCTAGATTTGGCCAGGAATCAAAGTTAAGCTTACTACCTCTACTTGGACTTGTTTTTGTTCTAAAAACTGGAACACTTATCTTTTTTTCAGGCCTCAGGGCACTTCTCCCATTCTCCGTGATTTATCAAAGATCACTGGCCAATAGTTGGTAAGCTTATGTGTGCCTAAGAATGGATAAGTCTGTCTCCCCATTCAAATGGGAGCTCCTTGAGGGCTGAGACTGTTTTTGACTTTCTTTGTGTCTCTGGAGTTTAGTGGGGTACATGCCTATAGTAAGTAGCTACTAAATGCTTGTTGATTGATGGTGATGACCACATCTGCCATTTTTGTCCTACTGAGAAATGCAGTTTATCTTTCTTTAGAGATCTGAACATATTACTGGCACCTAGGTGCTCTCCTCCTAGCACCTCACTCTACTGAGAGTTGAAATCACTTCTGTTCTGTCCTCCCCAGTCTAAAGATAATTTCCCTTGTTAAAGAATGTGAAAGTAAGCCAAAGTTGAATTGCATATATTATCAGACTGGGTTGATGTGTTAGTTTCGCTGAACCAGTTTTTTATTTTTCTCTTTTTAATTCTTTGTTACAAGGAATGGCTCTCTGACAGGGGAGGAGAGAAGGATATATTTGGAAATGAAGGTGATATAAAAACAAAAAACTAAAGAAAAAGAGAGAAAAATGAGAGGTGAATAGTTCTACTTCCTTCCCATGGTCGTCGTCATCACCTCTTCTACCCTGAGTGTCAATTTTATCTCTTTTTTTGAACTTTATTCTTTCCCTATCCCAACCCTTCCTAAGCACTTTTAAAAATACTTTTTAGGACAGCTAGATGGCACAGTGAATAGAGCACCGGCCCTGGAACCAGGATGACCTGAGTTCAAATGCGACCTCAGACACTTAATACTTACTAGCCCTGTGACCTTGGGCAAGTCACTTACCCCAATTGCCCTGCCCTACCCCCTGCAAAAAAAAAAAATACTTTTCACTGTCCCTTGGGCTTATCACAGATCCTAGCTTAGCTGGAGCTTTAGCTCTCCTGACATTTCTTAAAGGACCATGTGTCTGTCTTGTATTCTCCTTGCATTTTTGGATTTTGCCTTCATCTTCTATCCATGCCTTTAAAAAAAGAATCCGTTGGTTGGTAAGTCCTCTATGCGTCCGTTTCAGTCCCTTTTGATGTCTCCCCTTTCTCTTCCTCATTGGAAGAAACTATATAAGGCTTCAGAGTTTTATCCTTGAGAGCATCCCCTCTCTCTTGGGCTGATGTCCGCTAGAGGATTTTAGACCATTGTCTTCTCTCTGACCTCTGTGGAATCCATCCTCCCTAAATCCAGGGTGTGCATCAGACTATAATGTGGAAACAGGTTCCTCCTTGTTGCTTCAGAATCTCTTGCAGCATAAAGAGTTACCCTTGTCACCCCCCTCTTTTTAAAAGTGGAAGTGATCATTAAGGCAAGTTAAGAATTTATCCTTTGCTCAGCTTTTGGCTCCAGTAGATGTATGAAAAGCTGAAGTCCCCATCACTGCTCTCCTGTGTCTTCTTGATGGGTCTGTGATCGTGAACTGTTTCCTGAAACTCACATCTATTCCCTCCCTTCAGTTCAGCAGTCCGTGTTATACTCCCACCATAATATCATTTCTCTATCCCCTCCACTGAAATTTCCTTTTTCCTTTTGAAGGCAAGGTTTCCCTGTTTTTCCCATATGCAGGGGACACATAGGGCTACTCAGTGGTTCTATTCTACTCTGATAGGCAGAGAAGCGTTGACCCGTTCAGTTCCTGCGAGGGCCATTTTACCTGTCGTTGGACAGCCTGGTGAACTTCTCTCTCCCAGAGGCTTGGCTTTAGCCCTGCTGCAGCTCAGAACTCCTAAGCTCAAATGATCAACTAGCCTCAGCCCTCCCAGCAGCTGGGATTATAGGACTGCGCCTTCATGCCTTAACAGTCAGATTTTATAAAATGCTTTTGATTATGCTTCTTCCCACCAATTCCTGGATTTCTCCACATGATTATATGCAGTCTCCCAAAAGTCTGTTGACTAAGACTCTGTGCACATGCATATATGGCTTATTCAACAAAACAGAATAGATTTTAAAAGGAAAGCTGAATTTTGCTATGTATAAGAATCTAGATAAAAACACATATATATAGCTTGGGGATTGGCAATTGGGGTTAGGTGACTTGCCCAGGGTCACACAGCTAGTAAGTGTCTGAGGCCAGATTTGAGCTCAGGTCCTCCTGACTCTAGGCCTAGTGCTCTATCCATTACACAACCCAGCTGTCCCAGCTTTTTTTTTTCTTTAAATACATTTTTATTGCTATCCTTTGTTCAAACACCCCCTTCACTTGCTGCTGTATTCCTCCCTTCACCACTCCCAAAGAGCCATCTGTTATATGATAAAGAATTATCTTCTGTAAGAGAGACTCAGTATGGGGGCCAGAGAGCTGGCCAGAAAGTCCTGGGTTCACCTTCTGCCTCTGAGGTATACTAGCCTTGCAGCCCTGGGTAAGTCACTTAAAATCTCAGTGTCCCAGAGAACTGTCCCAAACTCTGACCTGCATCAGTAAGAGGGACTTTCCTCAGCCTGAGGTTCCCTACACTGAGAAAGTCCCAGGCCTAGGCCCTATCCTTTTAGCTTCTTATATATAGTGCAGTTCCATGGCCTTTAAAAACGTATTCTGTTTCTTTTGAAAAAAAACAAAGCTCTCTTCTTAACATCTGTCCATTCCTTTCTAGTTTCAGTAATAACCATAGAGTCCTGTCTCTAGTTTACCCAAGCTTTGCATGTATCTCAATAAAATACAGAGGTTGAACCAGATGACTTTTGACTTCCAGCTCTACATCAGGGCAGCTGGGTGGCACAGTAGACAGAGCTTAGGGGCCTGGAGTCAGGAAAACCTGAGTTCAAACCCATCCTCAGGCACTTACTAACTGTGGCAAGTCACTTAACCCTGCTTGCCTCAGTTTCTTCATCCGTAAAATGAGCTGGAAAAGGAAATGACAAACCACTTCAGTGTCTTTGCCAAGAAAACTCCAGATGGGGTCACAGATGGTCAGACATGACTGAAACAACCTAACAACAACCAGGTCTATATCTCCCTCCCTTAGATCACTGCTTCCCTCCTCATATATCAGCTCTTCTAAAGTAATGGTCCACACCACAGATTTACTGGACTTGGAGTCAAGAGGACCTGGGTTCTAACCTTGCCTCCATCATTACAAGCTGGGTGGCCCTGGGCAATTGACATTACCTCCACGAACCTCAGTTTCCTCATCTATGAAGTGGGTTTAAAATAATTAGAGCATCTACCTCATTGGGTTGTTATGAAAATCAAATCAAAGATTATGCATAAAGTGTTTAATAAGCTTTAAAGCATTTTGTAGATGTTAAAGATTGTTATTGGAGAACAGAAAAATCATTCCTCTCTTGTTCAATGGAATTCAGTTAGAAAGGCTCCTGGAACAAGTCACCATCTTGCTATAATTTTTAAAAGTTAATATTCTGCCGTCTCTTACACAGGAAGATAAAATAAGTGCTTTTTGGAAGTAAAATCTTCTTTTTCTTCTTTCTTCTTCTTCTTCATCATCATCATTAGCCTCCCATTGCATTTACCTAACCCCCAACTTGTTTACTGGCTTAACAGTTCTGAGTTCTCAACAGACCTACTCAGCCTCCCTCTTTGTGACACTCTCCCTCCCACCCCTGCTCCCCCCAGGGATCAAGGCCCCAGCTGAGCATGCAGCATCCACCCTCTGTGCCATTCCCAATCCCTGGCTCTGCTTTTGAAATCTTACCCAGAGTGCAAGGCCCAGCTTGGGTGTCATCTCTTCAAAAAGCCTCCCCAATTCTCCCCCCATCACTGCCAGTTAAAATGGTAGGTCTTTCGTCTGACCTTCCAAAGAACTTTGTCTCATTTTACATTCTTCTAGCTCAGGGGTTCTTAACTATTTTTATGTATCCTGGAACCCCTGGATCTAATGAGATAATATTTTAAAGTGCTCAGTGCAGTGCTTGCACCAATCAGGAGCTTAATATAAATGCTTGTCTCCCTCCCCCTCCCTTCCCCCACTCACCTTGAGCAGTCTGGTAAAAAACCCACTTCATCATTAATTTTATTTTTCTTTTTGGAGGGGGGAAGGCAGGGCAATTGGGGTTAAATGACTTGCCCAAGGTCACACAGCTAGTAAATGTTAAGTGTCTGAGGCTGAATTTGAATTCGGGTCCTCCTGACTTGAGGGCCAGTGCTCTATTCACTGTGCCACCTAGCCGCCCCTAAATTTTTAAATACATCAAATAAAATACGTAGGATTGCAAAAGTAACCAATTGTGCTGAAATATAGTGGTCAAAGTATTTTTTAAAAAATGAGTTCTTCAACCTCTGGTTCTAGGGTCAGCCTAGCATGGTAGAGAAAGCACTTGACTTGGGACTCAGGAAATTGAAACCTGACTTACTGGCAGTGTGACCCTGGGCAAGTCATTTAATAACCATTTGCCTCAGTTTCTTCATCTGTCAAATGGGGCTAATAATAACATCTACCTCCCAGGGTTTTTGTGAAGATTAAATTAGATAATACATGTGAAGTGCTTTGCAAACCTTTTGGTGCTATCTCTGTAAATGCTAACCATTCGTATCTTGTTCCTTACTAGGTTTCTTTCACATTACTGTCAGTTGGTCAGTTGGTAATCATTTTTTAAAGTACCTCCAATGTGGCAGGCACTGTGTTGTGTCGGGGATACAAAAAGTCAAATGAGTTTCTACCCTCACAGAGCTCACAAGCTAATGGGAGAGACAACAAACAAATAGATATATCCAGCCAATCTATTTACAGAATGAAAAGGTCATAATTAAAAGAGGAAGGCACTAGAATTAAGAGGGGTCGGGAAAGGCTTCTGATAGAAGATGGGACTTCAGCTGGGACTTGGAGGAAGCCTGGGAAGCTGGGAGACAGAGATGAAGAGGGAGAACAGGGAGGACAGCTGGCGAAAATGCCCAGAGCCGAGAGATGGAGGCCAGTGTCACTGAATCAAAAAGAACCTGTCACAGAGGAAAGTATAACAAGACTAAAAAGGTCGGGAAGGGGCTAGGTCAGGCCTCGAGGCCACATGTGCCCCTTGGGGCTGCACTTGAGGACCTAGATGGTCACATGGGGCCTCAAGGCCACAAGTTCCCCACTCCTGGACTAGGTTTTGAAGGGCTTTGAACAACAGAGGATTTTGTATTTGATCCCAGAAGTGGTAGGGAACCACGAGAGTTTATTGAGTAGAGGGTGGGATGTGTGTGTGTGTGTGTGTGTGTGTGTGTGTGTGTGTGTGTGTGTGTGACAGAGAGAGAGAGACAGAGAGAGACAGAGATGGAGAGAGACAGAGACATGATTGGACCTGTGCTTCAGGAAAATTGCTTTAGTGATTGAATGAAGGATGCACTGTACTGGGGAGAGATCTGAGGCAGGGGGAACCATAAGAAGGTTATTTCAGTAGTCCAGGTGTGAGGTGATGGGGGCCTGTGCCATGGTGGCAGGGTCAGAGGAGAGAAGAGCACATAGGGGGTGGGTGTTGAGAGATAATGAGAAGTCAAGGATGATGTAGATAGGCGATAAGCCTGGGGCCATGGAGTATGATAGTGCCCTCAACAGTAAGAGAAAAATTAGGAACAAGAGAGGCTTAGGGAGAAAGATAGTGAGCTCACTTTTGGACATGTTGAGTTTCAGATGTCTCCTGGACATCCAGTTAGTCTGAAAGGCAGCTGGAGATGGGACATTCGGAGGCCAGCAGAAAGGTAGGTAGGTAGACTTGAGAATCATTAGCATAGAGATAATAATTAAATCCATGGGAACTGATGAGATCACCAACTGGAATGTATAGAGGGAGAAGAGAGAAGAAAGTTCAGGACAGAGCCCTGTGGGACACCTGGATGAGGATCAAGCAAAGGAGATTAAGGAGCATTCAGGTAGATCAGAGAAGCAACAGGAGGGAATGGTGTCCTAAAAACCTAGAGAGAAAGGAGTATCAAAGAGAACATGGCTCAAGGCTGCAGAGGAGTCAATGAGAATGAGAATTGAGAAAAGGCCATTGGATCTGGTAACTAAGAGATCATTGGTAACTTTGGAGAGAACAGTGTCAGTGGAATGAGGGGGTTGAAAGCTGGTCTGTAAGAAGAAAGTGAGAGGAGAGAAAGTGGAGGCACCTATTGTAGACACCCTTTCCCAGAAGTTTAGCCACAAGGGACAGAAGAGATATAGGATGATAGTCACTAAGGATGGAAGGATCAAGTGAGGATTTTTTGAGGATGATGAAGACATGGGCATATTTGTAGGCTTTTGGGATGGGACTGGTAGACAGGGAGAGACTGGAGAATGAGCATCTGTTGGAGGAGAAAGGATGGAATGGGATCAGTTGAACAGGTAGAGGGGTTTTCCTTGATATGAGTAGGGCCACATCTTTGAAGGAGAATATAGTGGCAAAAAGTATCTGAGTGATAAAGATGGGGAATCAGGTGTAAGAGGAAGTCCATAGCAAATGTCCTGTTTTTTTTCTGTAAAATAAGAAACACGGTTCTTGGCTGAAAGGGTGGGGGAAGAAGGAGCCATGGAAGATTTGAGGAGTGATGAAAAGGTTTAGACTATGGAGTTGATAAGGGAGGTATGGAAGAATTGCCTAGCAGCAGTGAGAGCCCAGTTGAGTTAAATAAATTTATAATGGAGCTAATGAGAACAGCTGTATGATTTTCTCCACCTTTGTTCAGCATCATGTGTGTAAGAGCTAAGGCAATGAATGGTGGGAGTGATCAAAGGCTGAGACTTGGTCAGGCACAATCAGCAATAGACTGAGGAGGCTAGCAACTCAGGACAGACAACATAGAATTGAAATGGTTCACCAAGGAATCAAGATAACGAAGATAGGAGAAGAGAGTGGCTAGTGTAAGGAAGGTAGCCTGGGAGAGAACTGAGGAGTTAAGGGATTGAAGGTCTTGGTGTGGACAAAGAATAGGCTTTGGTAAAAGAAGGCAGAAGGAGAGGTAGAAAACCTAAATTATGGTCAAATAATGGGATTTCAGAGTTCTTGAACTTAGAGATGGTACATTTGTGGGTAATGGCAAGATCAAGAGGGTCTTTGTGTGTGGTTGAGGAGGAATAGAGAAATAGGTCCTGGGAAGTGAGTAGGATTAAGTGTTAAGATGTTTGAAGGAGAGTCAGTCAGTATGTACATAGATGTCCCCTAGTATGCGGGCAGGAGTTGGGGAAAAGAGAAAGATTCTGAGTCATGTACTGAACTCATTGAGGAAAGAAGAGGAATGACCTGGGAGTCTGTAGTCAACAGCTACCAGGATTTTGATTGGGTGAAAGATATGCATGATAGGAACCTCACAGATTTTAGAAAAGTTACTGAGTGATAGAGGAAAGTGGAGAAGTTGAAGTGGCAATGGGGAGCAAAGAGTATTCCAGCTCCCCTGTTTCAAACAGTGAACTGATGAGAATGACTGAAGGGGCAGCCAGTACTCAAAATTTTTGCATCTACATCAGCACCTAGGACAGAACTGTGCACATACAGTAAACAGTGGATGGATGGATGGAATGAATACTGCAGGCTAGATCATCTACTCACTTCTTCCTGGCCCCTTTCTGTAATGCTCATTGGATTGCATTGGAGAGGGATGGTCACCTAGATCTAGAGCTGGAAGGAACCTTGGAGACTGTCCAGTCCAGCCCCCTCCTTTGGCAGTTGAAGAAACCGAGGCCAAGAGATGTTCAGTGACTTGTCTAAAGTCATCAGAGATGGGATTTGAACTCAAGTCCTCTGATTCCAAAGCTTTTTTCACTGTACCATTTTGCCTGTATACTACTGTATATTGTTACCAATTCTCTAAGGGAGAGAGTAAAGGAAGTAGGAGAGCTGATTGTTAAATCAGACCTGATTGTTAAATTGTTAAAATTTCAAAGTGAGCATTTACACCTTGGAAATGGGCAAGTGCTACAAATCAGGGCTTGATTTGTTGTTCTGCTGATTGTCTAGAGTTAAAGTGATGGAGAAATTTTAATAATGCAGGTCAAACTTAAAAGTGTGTTGTTTTTGGGGGGAGGGATATTTTTTCAGAGAATCAGTTGTTAAACATCTATCAGCACATCCCTGCAGGAGTGCCACCCCCCCTCCATAACCTGGTTACTTCCTATCTTTCCAATCTTCTTACACCTTACTACCTTCCCTGTACACTGTGATTCATCTATACTGGTCGACTTACCGTTCCTCGCACAAGGCACCCCTTCTCCTGAATTCTTTCCAGCTGTCCCCTGTGCCTAGAATGCTCTTCTTCTTCTCCACCTTCCCTGGCTTCTTTCAAAGCTCAAAGTCCAGCCTTCTATAGGAAGCCCTTCTCAGTCCTCCTTCTGAGATTATCCCCTTCTTAATTTATTCTTGTTCCTACATAGTTGTCTGCATGTTCTCTCCCACATTAGACTAGACAGGAGCTGTCTTTTACCTTTTTTTGTACCCCTCGCACTCACCACAATGCAGGCACATAAACATTTTTGCTGTTTATTTGCTTCAGTTGTATCTGACTCTTCCTGACCCCATTTGGGGTTTTCTTGGCAAAGATACTAAAGTGCTTTGCCATTTTCTTCTCCTGCTCTTTTCACAGATGAGGAAACTGAGACAAACAAGGTTAAGTGACTGGGTCAGGGTCACACAACTAGTAAATGTCTGAGGCTGGATTTGAGCTCCAGAAGATGAGTCTTCCTGACTCCTACCCTAGCACTCTATCCATTGTGCCACTAAGCTACATAATACAGTAGGGACTTAAATGCTTGTTGACTTGATTCGGTAAGATGTATAGCATTCTGTCACTCCCTAGTACCTACGGGTGGGGAAATGTTAACTGTACTGTCACCCTTCCTGGTCTGATCTTATCTGTATTACTGTGTTTGATTCTAACTTCTAGTTTTTGGTAGGATGTGAGTAGATTCGAGCATTTTCAGAAGTGGGAGACCAGAATGAGAAAAGGACCAAGGACAATTGCTGAATTCAGATCAGTTTATCCTAGAGAAGAGTTAGAGAGACAGGCAGCTGTCTTCAAGTATTTGAAAGGCTTTCCCAGGATTATCCTCCTTCTACTCGGCCCCAGAGGTCAGGACAAGGAGCAGGGGGTAGAAGGGACAGAGAGGCAGATTTCCACTTCCTGATCATGACAGCTGACCTGCAGTAGAATGGGCCACCTCAAGGCCCAGCGGCTTTCTTCTTGATGGAGGTCTTGTAGTCAAGGCCCTGATGGCCATTTGTCAGAGATACTTTGCAGTGGTTCTCAACCTGTGGGTCACAACCCCTTTGGGGGTCGAGCGACCCTTTCATGGGGGTTGCCTAAGACCATCGGAAAACACATATTTCTGATGGTCTTAGGAACGGAGACACCGCTCCTCTATCTGTCTCCAGGCAGGTCCGCCCACATGCAGATATGCCCACATACGAATATTAAAGGGTCGCAGCATTAGGAAGGTTGAGAACCACTGCTTTACAGGGTCTCCTAATGTTTAGCTATAGTCTTCATGAGATGATCTCTTAGGGCCCTTCCAGCTCTGAGAGGTTAACATTCTGTGAGTTTGTGGAGGCTGAGCTTTTTACTAGGGATAAGAGCTTCCTTCCCAGCTGCTGGGTTCCTGGTAGGCAGCTGAAGCCCCTCAGGCCCTTCCCAGCATGGAATCTCGTCCTTTCTGTCTGAGGCCTCACTGCTGTGCTCTTATCTGTTTTAGAGAGAATTAAAGGAGCAGCTTCAGGCCTTGCAGGACAGCGAAAGAGAACACACAGAGGCCCTGCAGCTTCTCAAGCGCCAACTGGCTGAAACAAAGGTGAGTCCCAGGTGGGAGGGGGGAA
This sequence comes from Pseudochirops cupreus, assembly GCA_028627135.1. NCBI lineage: Eukaryota > Metazoa > Chordata > Mammalia > Diprotodontia > Pseudocheiridae > Pseudochirops > Pseudochirops cupreus. Next base: position 115,413,291 of record CM053582.1, on the reverse strand, counting down.
GCAGGGATGGGCAGGGGGAGGGGTGATACCTCTGTGCCCTTCACCCCCACAGCCTGATGAAGCTCAGGCAGCCCTGAGGCCAACGTGACAGCTTTACTCGAGCCCCGACTCTTCCATCTGGCTTTGGGGGAAGGAGAGCATGAAGCCCCCTGCACACCTGAGGCCTGAAGCAGTGCTTGGAGGCATTGGGGGGTGGGGTGGGGAGGGCAGGTGTCCTCTCCAATGTGCTGAAACCAGGTCCATCTGGAGCAGACACAGAGGGATTGGACCAGAGACAATAGATACATCCACCAGCTGCTTCTTTCCCCTATCCCTTGGGATCAAGGTGGGGGGGGGGGAGTAGAGTTCAGTGTCTCTTCTTTAGGCCTGCCTTGTCAGCATCCCCCCCATTACCATGAGCATATCAGAGGCATTCTGTGGCAGGAATGTCAGGCCCCAAGCCCGTAAGATGACTCTGGGAACCTGGAGGCTTTGTTACTGACTGACCTGGACCTTGAGACCACCTAGGAGGGTCGGGAAAGAAAAAGCTCTGTTCTCCCCTTTCTCAGCCCCTTTTCTCTGCCCTCCCGTTCTCTCTCCCCATGTGTGCCTTTTATCCTTGCCCAGTTTCCTGTTCCCCCACCTCCTTCTCCCTCCCCCCACTTTTTTGTCCATCTGCCAGGCCTTCTTGTGGGCCTGTGGGGTCTGCCGTCTCCCCCAGCCCTGCTTCCTGCCTCAGCCTCAGTGTTTATATAAGAAATGCCTCCTTTTTTTCCTGCAGACACTTTGGAGGTCGTATTTCACCTACTAGCCAAGTGGGCATTCCTGTGGTGTGCGCGCGCACACCCACGTACACACATGCACACACAATTCATCACTGTAATCATCTTCCACTGTAGTCCCCTGTAGCAGCTCATATATGGAGGCCAACCCTGATCTCTCAAAGGCTTGGTCAATGGAGCCCAAGTTCTGGAGGGGCTACCAGGCTAGGAAGGCTAGTGGTGAGGGGCTGGCAGTATTCTGGGGATCCCTTGCCTAGTGGCCAGCCTGGCTGATTGGGTGATACTTGTCAGTAAAAGGTTAACCTTCAGTCTCCCAAGTGAATTTCTCCTCTTCCCGTCAGGGGATGATTTTTTCAGTTTTTATCGAATAGCTCTGATGTCCCTCAGCTCTGGGCTTCAAGGAGACAAGAGAACACATTGCTTATCCCCTAAAGCGGTTACTTATTTTGAGACAAGACAAGAAAAAAAAAAGAAATAACCAAAGTTGGGCAGAATAGACCATTTCCACTGAATGGGACCCAGAAGTGTAGTGAGCCAGGAGGCTCAGCAATTTCATGTACAAGTCTCTTTTCTGTTCTTCTTTATATATTGAAATGTTCAGGATGGTTAAGTTCATGATAAGAAAGAAAGCAAAGGAAGGTCTAGGTTTGGAGTCAGGAGAGGCCTGGTTTCAGATGCCAGCTCTTGTGCTTAGCAGCTCTGTGGCTGTGGGCAAATCACTCTAAGTTTCTTCTTCCACGAGAATGGGAATAATCATGCTCTTAGAGAGGAGACATGGCAGAACAAAGGAGCCAGCCTCGGAGTCGGGAAGAGTTGAGTTCAAATTCTACCTAAGCTGCCACATTTCCCTCTCTTAGAGTTTGTCTAAGGTTGCCAGAGGTAAGATTTGAATTCAAGTCCTCTGATTCCAAAGCTTTTTTCACTATATCATCTTGCCTGTATACTACTATATATTGTTACCAATTCTCTAAGGGAGAGAGTACAGGAAGTAGGAGAGCTGATTGTTAAATCAGACCAGATTGTTAAATTGTTAAAATTTCAGGGTGAGCATTTACACCTTGGAAATGGGCAAATTCTATAAATCAGGGCTTGATTTGTAGCAAGCAAGTTAATCTTTCAGGGTCTCCAGGCAACTAATTCTCTGAGACTTTGTTTGCTGGATGTATCAGCAACCTGTATGAGGGAAGGAGGTTCCCACACCTTCCCTACACTGAGTAAATCACAATTTTGGGCCTGCACCCTCTCCTTCCCACCTGAAAAATGATTCCGATGAAGCCTTTAAGAGCTATGAAAGTGTGTCCTGGTATTGAGTGTTCAGGAGCTCAGGGTGGGCCCCCCAGAGCCCCTGCTGCATGAAGGGGGCCCTGCCAGGGTCTGTAATGGGATAGTGACCCAGATGATATCCAAGACATCTCACTGCCTTGATTCCCCTTTTTGTCTGGCAGTTTTGGGTGACTTCTGTGGCCCGGCTGGGGCTGCGACCGCTGGGCCGGCGCCACCCAGGGAGAGGCAGGCTGGATGGGCCACTGATGCCAAGAGCCGCTAATTACTGTCTGTCTCTCCTGACTTACCAGCCTTCAGGGAGCGGGGAGTTTCTTCTCCTCTCCAGTCCCTTCAGTAACGCACACTGGCAGCGCTTAGCAGGGCTGCTTAGCACTCACGCCCCAGTGCTCTTTTGAGAGAGGGCTTTGAAAAGAGCTTCGATTCAGCCTGTCAGTTCTTTACAGGCAGCCGTGTCAGGCCTGGAATAGGCCTTAATTGAGCCTTTGTTCAGCGTACAGTAGGCTTCCCCCCAACCCCCCAGCTTTGCCGGTGGGATGTCAGCGCTGAGCGAGGCAGTCTCTGCCCAAAGGAACTCCTAGCCTAGAGCACACACAGCTGGAGAAAAGGAAGCCAATGAGCCTCAGGGGTCCCACACCTCACCCAGACTCCTTCAGGGGTGGCTGGCAAGCAGGGATAGGGGCTCTGAGTGTGGAGGTCAAGGCAGGCTTCTGAAGGAACAGTCGAGAGAGGGGGTCTCTGCACCAGCCCAGGTCCTTAGCTTTGCCCTCAGGAAGGAGGCAGAACATCATCATCCTCTCTGCCTGGTCCTGCTATCTCCTCTAGGGAAGGAGAAGTAGAAAGAAGGGTGTCTCTGCAAGAGATACCGTGGAAGCAAAATTGGTGGGACTTAGGAGATTTAGAGACAAGAAAAACTCCAGAGATTATCTGGTCCAATCCTCTACTTTTACAGAGAGTGTGACTTACTCAGGATCACCCAGCAAGTAAAGAATAGTCAGGATTAGAGCTCTTTGGCTCCAAAGCTAGAGTTTTCCTCTCTGTATTACACCAACTTGGCCCTGATTGGATACAAATTGGAGGAGAAGGAATTAACTTGGAAGTTAGGCCTGGGGGGCTGGGGGGCTGGTTGTGCCCACAGTAGAATGTTCAGCAGGAAAAGCAGTTTTCCAGAGGAAGGGAGGAGTTCTGTTTTAGACGTGTTAAATTGGGGGGCAGTTGGAAAAGGGAACTTTGGTAGAGTGGAAAGAAGGCCAGATTGGGAGTCGAGACCTGGGTTCAAATCCTGGCACAGCTACGCACTAGTCATTTAACCTCTCTGGGCCTATGTTTGCTCATCTGCAAAGCAAAGGGGTTGGATTAGGTGCCCTCTGGGGTCCCTCCCAGTTTTCTGTGTATGGTCCATGAATTTCCTCCTTGTGTCCTCTGTGGCATTTGGCCTTGATGTCCTTGCCTGTTTCTTGCTTGTGAAGTTGTAGAATGCTACTCAAGGACCCTCTGATTGTATTATGATTGTATAACTTAGCAGCTCCCTAGCTAGGAGACCAAGTGCAGGACTGGAAGTCAGAAAGACTCGAATTCAAATTCTCCTTAACGCCGTCTGGCTGTAGCTCTTCGTCTTCTATGGGCTAGTGCTTAGCATAAGTGCCTGGCATGCAGTAGGTGCTTAATAAATCTTGGTTGGCTATTTGTCTAGTGTAGTGCCTGGCACATAGCAAGCTCTTTGTAAATGCATTGATTGATATGACCTTGGACAAGTCATTTATAACTTCTCTGAACCTCAGTTTCCTCATCTGTAAAGTCAGGATAACCGATTGGGATAATTGAGATGAGATCCATCTCACAGAGCTGTTGTGAGCCGTGGATGTAATGTTTGTAAAGCTCTCTCTGCAAGTTTTAAAACACAACATTGGTTTCAGTCACCATTATTACTGCTCCCTACCCTGTGTAAAGGTAGACCCAGAAACAACATGGAGTGCAAGTCAGGCCAACACCAATCCTGTGCCCCGTCACCCAGTACAGGGACCCTGGGCACCTTCAGAAGGTAAGCTCCTTGAGGGCAGGGACTACCTTTGCTTTTGGATTTGTATCTTCTGGGTAGGGCAGTAGATAGAGAGTGCCAGGCTCTCTACTCTCAACTCCTCTTCCTGAGTTCAAATCTGGCCTCAGACATTTACTAGCTGTGTGACTCTGCACAAGTCACTTAACCCTGTTCCAATTTCCACATCTGCAAAATGATCTGGAGAAGGAAATGGCAAACTATTTGCCAAGAAAACCCCAAATGGGTTCCCAAAGAGTCAGACACGACCGAAACAATTCAGCAACAACAAAATTGTATCCTCTGTATTCTCTTGGGCTTGGCATCTGCGAAGTGCTTCTTTACATCCATTTCTTCGTCACCCTCTTGTATCTGGTTGGCTGTTGACTTGATCAGAGTTCTCGGGTCTTTCAGAGCTGTTTTTCTCTACATATTTGTAGTCGTTATATAAATTGTTCTCTTGGTTCTGCTCATTTTGCTCTGCATTAGTTCATATAAGTCTTCCCAGGTTTCTCTAAAACTGAAGCTTTCGTCACTTCTTACCTGGGCAGTTAGGTGGTGCAGTGGGCAAGAGTGCTGGGCTTGGAGCCAGGGAGATCGGAGTGCAGATTCTGCCTCAGTCACTTACTAGCTGTGTGACCTTGGGCAAGTCACTTAACTTCTCAGCCTCAGTTTCTTCATCAATGAAATATGGAAAACAACAGCCCCCACCTGCCACAGTTGTGGTGAGGATTAAGCTTGCACAGCACTTGTGAACCTTGAAGTATAAGTGCTAGCCAGAAGCTATCATTACCGCATAACACTATTCCGTTACTTTCATATGTCATGTTTTGTTCAACCATTCCTAGCTGATGGACACCCCCTCTGTTTCCACTTCATTATCTCAACAAAAAGAGCTGCTATGAATATTTTCATACACCAACTGTCCTGCTACTTCATGGTAGACAGAAATATTTCCTCCCCACCCCCGAACTACTCTAATTAACTCCTCAGCTGCTCTACAAATCGTAAGAGTGCCATGTGAGCTGGTGCTTCAGTGCCCCCCTACCCCCCAGCTCCATAGCATCCTCTTCTCCTGAGACCTGCAATACATGTTCTTCCTCAGCTTCTAGGATGTTCCCTCAGTCCTCCTCCTATCTCCCTGACTGCTCCTTCTCTGTCTTCTTTGCTGATTCCCAGAATCATAGAATTGAAAGCTACTTTAGAGACCATCTAGTCCAACTCAAACAAAACAATATCCCTAGTGAGTGGTCATCCAGCTTTCGCTCCTCCAGTGAGGATAAAGGGCAGCTAGGTAGTGCAATGGATAGAGCACCTGGGCCTGGAGTCAGGAAAACTCTTCTTTCTGAGTTCACATCTTCAGAGACTTACTAGCTGTGTGACCCTGGGCAAGTCACTTAACCCTATTTGCCTCAGTTTCCTCATCTGTAAAATCTGGAGAAAGAAATGGCAAAACACTCCAGTATCTCTGCCAAGAAAATCCCAAATAGGGTTATGGAGAGTCAGACATGACTGAAAACAACTGAAAAACAAACCAGTGAAGAGAACCTACTGTTCCATGAAGCAGCCAATTCCACTTCTGGACAGCTCAGATCATTAGGAAATTTTTCCCCTCCGTTGAATCTAAATCTGCCTACCTGCAGCTTCTATCCATGGCTGCTAGTTCTGCCTTCAGGGCCAGTCAGAACATAGCCTAACCCCTCTTCCACTGGGCAGCCCTCTGACTCCCTAGAGCTAGCTCTCATGTTTCCACCAAAGTCTTCATCTTCTTCCTGTCCCCTAAGCTTGGGTGTCTCCTGTGGCTTTGAATTCATCGTGGATCTTCCTCTCTCCCTCCTCTCTTCCTTGGTGATCTCACCCGCTCCCATGGCTTCAGTAACCATTCCTACTTGGATGGCTTCCAGTCTGTGTCTACAGCTTGAGCATTCTGGTCTCAAATTGCCAGTTGCCTGTTAGACTTCTCCATTTGCATGGCCTTCCAGTACCTAGAACTTAGTATGCACAAAACTGAACTCCTTACTCTAACCATGACTTCCCTCCACATCCTCAGACCTCACACAATATCTTATTTACTCTACATGGTGTCATTCTGCACTATAGATATATGTGTTATATCCGTCATTATACTGAGCTCCATGAATACGGGGATTGTCTTATCTAACTTTGAGTTTCCTCCAATGCTTAGCAAAATGCTCTGTACACAGTAAGTGATTAGTAACTGTGTCAAATTGAATTTGACTAACATTTTGTACCTACTATGTACAAGACTCTTATGGCATCTCTTTTCCCATTTTCTGCCACACTTCTAGAAATGGTCACACACATTCTCTGCCTCCACCTCCTCTCAACCCACTCATTCCACTTTGTCCCCCAGTGGCCTCATGCCAGAACCCTGCTTACCCAGAGACCACTAGGGGGTGTCAGAAGGTGAAGCCCATCAGACTGGTGTGATCCCTTCACCACCACCCCCAACACCCAACACCCTGTACCCTGCCTAGCCAGATCCCATTAGGCTCCTACCTTCCTAACAGTTCACTTGTGACCTACCTTACAGAAGACCACTGCTGTGTTGACTCTCCCAGTTAGAGTGCTAACTCTTTGAAAGCAGGGACCAGAAATTCACTTTTCAATTCGTATCCCCAATACTTAGCATGGTTCTCAGCATGGAGTGTTTAATAAATGGTTTTTCATTCTATTCCACTGAAGAGTACTTCCCAAGAAAGCCTGAGAGGCAGGCTGGCAAAGTTCCCATGCTCCAGGTCCTAAAATATGGCTCTTCAAGGTAACCCAGCCTGCTTTGACCCAGGCCCCATTGGATCAGAAGAGACTCAGGGGATGGAAGAAGGATGCAGCCCAAGACAACAGCAAAACTGTGAAGGGCCTCAGGGGTGAAGGGCAGGCATTGTGGGCAGGGGGCAGAGTAACATTCGGTTATTTTTTGAGCATCTTCTCTGTGCTGGGTGCCAAGGAGACAAGAGTAGCAGACCTGGGCTCTGCGTTCAATGAGCTCATTGTCTCCTTGGAGAGACGAGCCTGGCACCGGTGAAACATTTAATGAGACAGTTAATAGCAGTTTTCATTCATCTCTTATGGACTCCCTGTCATATTCCCCATGGCAGATGTTCCATATCTTCTTTCCTCTCAAGTCCTGAACACCTCCCCTGCCTCCTTCCCCACTCTGCCCCCCCCCCACTCCTACTTTCACCAGAAGAGTTTGTCTCCTACTTTCCTGAGGAGAATGAGGCCATCTGAAGTGGCCTGGGGTCCAGTAGGATGAGCCCTGAATTTAAAGGCAGGAAAGCTGAGTTTGAATCCTGACTCTGCCACTTACTAACTGTAGGATACCATGGAGTAAGTCACTTTAACATTTGGTGCCTGAGTTTCCTCACCTGTAAAATGGGGGTGATAATATGACAGTATTTACTTCCCCCCCCCCATCCCAAGGTGCCTTTGAGGATTAAATGAGGCAATATAAGTAAAAACATTATGTACATGTTAACTCCTTAAATAGCCCACCCCCAAGGATTTAAATCCAGTATCTTCGCTTGGCCTTTCATCCTTCCCCCAGTCTCAGAGGATAATGTGGCCTTCCTCTTTACTAAGTCTAAACTCCCTGTAATGAATGGAAGGAGTGTCTCTGTGGCTTTGGGGATGTCTTATTTTCTAAGTCTTGTTTTTAACCCCTCAGGATCCTCAGTCTTTCCTCTTCCCCCTTTCCCAAAGGAGATAACCATAATTGGCTAGTTAGTTCTCAACAACATTCATCAATTGAGACCTAGAAGGAATCTTAGACATCATTTAGTCCACCCTCTTCCTATTTTACAGATGGAGAAACTAAGGGTCAGAGAGATCCATTGACTTGCTCAGTGGCCAAGAGGTAGTGAGGGGCAAAACCAGGATTCTAACCCAAGTCCTTTTAATGCCTAATCCATCATTATACCATCTCTCTTAAGTCTGTGAGTGGAGACTAACCCTCAGCCAGGCCTGGAGGTGATGACTCCTGACTAGCTGAGAACTTGGCATGGCCTATCAAGCTATTGGTAAAACCCAGAGAGGCAGCCAGGAAGCTGGTAGTAGAGTTCGGTGGAGACAACCCTTGGACAGAGGAGATTCCTAGGTCCCGGGCTGGTGGGAGGCTAAAAAGGAGTGTGTATGGTGCCTAGTATGTCTCTCCTTGAGAAAATGATCATCTACAGCATGACACAAACTCTCAACCCCAGGCATCTGGAAGCTTAGAAGCTGCCTAATTCACACTGAACTGATTTCTTGGTGTGCATTCCTGGGTGGGTTATCTGTTACTCTCTACTTGTATTTCTGCACTGACTCTGTTGCCAAATCCTGGAGATGGCAAACTCGGTATTATGAAAAGGCATGGCAGAGGGTGGGAAATGGAAAAGAAGGAAGAGATATCAAATCATGTCATCCAGATATTAGGATGGGGGGAGGGACATCAGGCAGAATTGAATTAGCTTGGGGAGGGGGAGCTGGTTCAGGGAACAGGGAGCTCAGAGAGCTAGGCCACAGCTTCTGAGATCAGGACTCAGTACCTAGGGAAGACTGGTTCCCTTAGGACAGAACTGTTTATGATCTGAAGCCCTGGGGAATGGAGGGGCTGGCCTAAGGATTCTTCAAAGCCCTCCACTTGTCTCCTTCAAAAAAGAATGATAATGATAATGTTAATAATAGTAGCTAGCATTTATGAAGGGAAACGGGGTAGCAAAATGGATAGAGCACTAGGCCTGGAGTTCAAGAAGACCCGAGTTCAAATCCAGCCTCAGACACTAATTAACTGTGTTACCCTGACCCATTTGCCTCAGTTTCCCCATCTGTAAAATGAGCTGGAGAAGGAAATGGTGAACCACTCCAGTATCTTTTCCGAGAAAACCCCAAATGGGGTTCTGAAGAGTCAGACATGACTGAAAAATGACTGAAAACATTTATGTAATACTTTAAGGTTTGCAAACATATACGTTAACTTATTGGAGCCTTATAACAATCTGTGAAGTAAGTGCTATTATCCCCATTTTACAGAGGAGAAAACTGAGGTTAACTGAAGTTAAATGACTTGCCCACTATCAAGTGCCCGAGGCAGGATTTGAACTCAGATCTTCCCAACTCCCAAGGCCCATACTCTAGCCACTGAATCACTTAGGTAACATATATAGCCTCAGTCTATCCCCTTCCATCTTCTCCTTGTTGTATCAGTCATCTCCCCTGCTCCCTTCCATCTTCATCCTCTCCCTTTCTCTCCACCCTACAAACTGTATTCATGCTCTCCCTAGCCTAAAGAATTTTCCCTTAACCCTGCTACCCCTTTAAGCTATCATTCATTCTCTTTTCCCATTGGCTGCCAAATTTCTAGAAATGACCATATACCCTCTCTGCCTCCACTTCCTCCCAACCCACTCACCCCTCAAGTTCTTGTAATCTGGCTCCTGTCCCCACCACTCTATAGGAAATGCTTTCTCCAAGGTCATTGGGGAGCTCCTAATTCCCTAGTCAAGTGGCCCTTCCTCCTTAATCTCCTTATCGTGAATAATATGATTAATGATGGCCCCCATTTACATGGATTTTACAAAGCTGGTTGACTTGCTTTGTAGAGAAGGTCAGTTTCTTTCTCCCCTTATCTTACGTCAGAGGAAACTGAGTCACAGAGAGGTTAAATGATCTGTTAAGGCCCACCAGTACCAAGTGGCCAACCCTGGATCCCAAGATCAGTACTCTTTTCATTATACTATATTGCCTCCTCTTACCAATCACAAGGGAACAGAAAAGACTAGCCAGAATAGGTGACATTGGAGTTGGGTTGTTACTGCCAGGATAAACCACACTCAGCCTGACCTTTAAAGCCCACCATAGGCTGGCTCCCAGACTCACTTCATGTCATTCCCTATGCCAGCCAGATTTCCCCACTTGTCATTTCCCATTCAGGACATTCCAACTCCTACTTACATGACTGCACAGGATGCCCTTCTGCAAGGCACACCCTCTCTGCCTCAGCCTTTACAGGATGGATTAGAGAGAGATTGCAGAGATGGAATTGGGCATAGGGTTTAGAAATTGATTGGTCAGGGAGAAGGAAGAACCAAAGTTTAAACCCGGATTTTAAACATGGGAAACTGAGTAAATGGGGATGCTGGAGACAGAAGATGTTGAAATCCCTTATAAGCTTCTTGGCCCTTTGGCCAGACTAGCTAGAACAACGGTTTTCAAGTCAAATGACCCTTTCAAAGGGGTCACAGGAGTCGCCTAAGACCATCGGAAAACACATATTTCCGATGGTCTTAGGAACGGAGACAC
>CM053582.1:115382578-115402414 GCA_028627135.1 Pseudochirops cupreus | reverse complement strand
AACGGAAATGAAACAATTCTTGTCCTCCTGGAGCTTACACTCTGTTGAGGAGAAACAGCTGGTACAAAATAAAAGAAATACAATTGAGACGCTACGAAGATACAAAGTGACTTTCAGGACCGCCAGCCCGGCAGCCGGGGCGGCAGGACATGCCTCCTGAAGGGTGCGGCTTCTGACCCGAGCGACCCTCAGGATCAAGGGGCAGGGTGTGGGTGGTGATTCTGCAGAGGACGCTGACGAGGGGTCAGACAAGGAATAATGATAAAGAATAGCAGCTGGTATTGCCGCAGTGCTGTAAGGTGTGACCCTGTCCCATGGGAACCGCACAGGAACACAGTGAGATAAGTGCTGTTATCCCCACTCTGCAGAGGAGGAAACTGAGAGAGGTTAAGGGACTCCCCCAGGAGCACACGGCTATCAGGTCTTCCTGATTCCAGCTCCATCGGGCTCCATCGGGCTCCATCGCACCACCTCGCTGCCTCAGGTAAAAAGCCAGGAAAGAGCCGTATTAGGGAGGAGAGGGTGTCTCAGATGAGAGGACCTTACGTTGTTTAAAGGGCTATAGGGAGGGTGGCGCGGTGAGTAGAGCACTGGCCCTCGAGTCAGGAGGACCTTAGTTCAGACACTTGACACACTCGCTAGCTGTGACCTTGTACAAGTCACTTAACCCCAATTGCCTTGCCTTCTCCCTCCAAACAAAAAAAAGCTATAGGAAGTTCAAGTAGGGTAAGGGATGAGAAAAGATTGTTGGATTTAGCAGTGGGGATGAGCAATTTGAGTTAAGTGGTAGGACTCAGGGTCACACGACCACTGAGGGATCTGGTATGAAAATCCTGGGCCCCAAGTGGCATAGACTGGCGACTCATCTATAACTCAGATTTAGAGTGATTTGCCCAGGATATCCAGTAGGGGTCAGATATAAGACTCCAACCCAGCTCTTTTTGCCTCCAAAGCCAGCCCTCCACCCTTTACACCATGCTACAGAGATAGTAATTGACTGAGGAAGTATGTGGTGACCCACCTACAGCCATCCTCAATCCACACTTCCCAGTCTTGGGTTGGAGGATGCTCAGGAGACTGTTCCAGTGAAAGCATCAAGAGCTCTTGGATCCTACTGGAATCCATGACCTGAGAATACAGAAAGGACCTGAGAGTGCAGAATGTTAGGTCGAGTGACCTTCCAACATAAAACGTTAAAGCCAGAAAAAACCTTCAGTCAGGGAATCATGGGATTTAGTACTAGAAGGGACCTTAGGGATCTTTTAGTCAATATTTTACTGTTCGTCATATAGATAAGGGAACAGAAAAGGTAGCTGGAAGAGGCCTTCAAAGCTAGAATGTTCCAACCAGAGGGGCCTTAGAGACCATCTGGGCCAACACTTCTTAACCTGGAATGCGTTGCCTTTTTAAAAATTATTCTGATAACTGTATTTAAACTTAAGTAGTTTCCTTGGTAATGTTATCTGTTCTGTTTTATGCACTGAAAACTATTATTCTGTCCATGGGCTTCACCAGAGGGGACCATGACATGAAAAAGTTAAGGACTCCTAATCCGGTCAAAATTCTTCTTTTACAATCAATCAGCAAGTATTTATGAAACATGTACTATGTGCCTCTCTCATGGTGCTAGGCACTGGAGATACAAAGAATGAAACAGGCCACCAAATGGTAATCTCATAAATGAGACCGAGACCTAGGAAAGAAAAAGTCACCTTCTCCCTTCTGTTGCCAATTAATTAGGGCCAGTGTTCTCATGAAGGTTTTCTAGAGGTGTGTTCAGATTCAGCCATTTCTTTAGAAGCAACCTAATACAGAGGTTGGGCAGCTAAGTGGCTCAGTGGATAGAATGCCAGGCCTGGAGTCAGGAAGACTGATCTTCTTCAGTTCAAATCTGGCCTCAGACACTTACTAGATGTATGACCCTAGGCAAGTCACTTAACCCTGTTTGCCTCAGTTTCCTCATTGTAAAATGAGCTGGAGAAGGAAATGGCAAACCACTTCAGTATCTTTGCCAAGAAAACCCCAAATGGGGTCAGGAAGAGTCGGACATGACTGAAACAATTGAACGACTGAGGATTCAAATCCTGACTCTGATACTGGCTAATGTAATCCTGGGCAAGTAAGTCTGAGCCTCAGTTTTCTCACCTGTCCAATGGAGATGATGGCCTGACAATAACTACTGTACCAAGCTGTTGGGAGGTCCAGATGAGATGAAGGACGCATGGCACTCTACAAAAAGTCTAAAGCATTATATGAATTTATCGTTATTATTTGTCACGGACTTATCCATCTCAGGAAGGAAAATCAAAGGTGTTGCCCCTCTCTGCCACCTCCAAGTCTGGGGTGACACCACCCTCTAGTGTTGGCTTTTTAGGGAAGAAAACTCCCATATCCCCTGAGGGAGATTCTTCCTGGCCTTGAGCTGCCAGGGGCCAGGAAGTCAGGCCTCAGAAGCAGCCCCAGTGGAAGGGAGCCCACTAAGAGCTCCACTCCTCTGCATCTCCTTCAGCGTCCAATTTCCCTTGGATGGCCATCAGTCGCCCAGGCTGGAAACCTCAGAATCCTCCTGGATTATTCCCTCCCCCTCCCCCCACTCCACTGTCCATCCGTTGCCACCTCCTGTCAGATCTACCTCCATAACGTCTCTCAGAGACCTCCCTTTCTCACCACTAACATGGCAGCCAGCAACCCCATCCTAGTCCAGTCTCCTGGAGTATTGCAATGGCCTAATAATTGGTTTCTCTACCTCCACGCTCCATCCTGCCTCCCTCCCTGTCAAGTTCATTTTCCTCACAAAATAATCTTCCTAAATTAGCTCAGGTCTGACCATGTCCTTCTCCTACTCAGAGATCTTCAATGGCTCCCTATTGCCATTAGAACAGAATACATCTTCCTCAGCTTGGCCTCCTCTGCTCTGGCTCCAACCTTCATTTCTGGGCTTATTTCACATTACCCCCTTTTTAATTCTTTTGTCATTGTTGTTCAGTTTCAGTCATGTTCAACTCTTCATGATGCCATTTAGGGTTTTCTTGGCAGAGATACTAGAGTGGTTTACCATGTATTTCTCCAGCTCATTTTACATATGAGAAAACTGAGGCAAACAGGGTTAAGTGACTTGCCTAGGGTCATACAACTAGTAAGTGTCGAGGTCAGATTTGAACTCAGGTCTTCCTGACTCCAGGCCTGGCACTCTATCCACTGTGTCACCTAGCTGTCCATTCTATGCTGCTTGTTCCTCAGACTCAACATGCCATCACCCACCTCTATGTATTTGCACTGTCATCTCTCCTGCCTCAGTTGCACTCCTTCCTCTTAGCCTTTCAGATTTCTTCTCCTCTGTCACGGCTCAGCTCAGGGGCCATGAAGCTTCTGAAACATCCTCCCTCACTCCCTCTACTGAAAATGTTCTTTCCGTTCTTATATATCCCTTTGTCTGCTCTTTCTTCCCCCTCTCCCCCATTATCCCCCATCTTCTATTTGCCAATCCTTATACATGGTGCATCCAGGAGGGCTTTATTGTATCCCTCATGCCTAACATAGTGCTATGGTAGGTGTGCTAAGTTCAACTGAATCATCCCTTGCGTTTATATAACATGTTTAACTTTACAAATATTTTTGAATCTCTTATTTCACGTGGTCGTCTGTGAGGTAGGTCAGGTGAGGTAGTATTATGCCCATTTTACAGAAATAAAAATAAAATATAAAATAAAAAGCTCTTTAAACACCAGAGAGTGGGAAGATGATTGCCCAAAGTCACAGAGCTGGTTAGTGAGAGAGCCAGGCCAGCACCCAGGGCTGCTGGTCCCACTCCTGTGCTTTTGTCCACTGGCACCCCAGTGCTGCTGCTTTGTGCCCCATGCCTTGCCTCACACTGTGTGTGTTCTCTGCAGTCTTCCACCAAGAGCCTGCGGGCCACCATTGGGGAGGCCTTTGAGCGCTTGCACCGGCTGCTACGTGAGCGCCAGAAGGCCATGTTGGAGGAGCTAGAGGCAGACACGGCCCGCACCCTGACTGACATCGAGCAGAAGATACAGCGCTACAGTCAGCAGCTGCGCAGGGTCCAGGAAGGCAGCCAGATCCTTCAGGAGCGGCTGGCTGAAGCAGACAGGCATGCCTTCCTGGCTGGGGTCGCCTCACTGTCCGAGCGGTATGTGGTGGGGACTGGAGAGGCCCCTCCAGGGAGAGGCCCTTCCTCCATGCATCCACCCTGGCTGCTTTCTTCCTTCTTCCCCCTGCCCTCCAGTGGCTGCCAGGAGCCAATTCTGACCCTAGAGTAGGAGGCAGCAAGGGATTGCTCCTCCTCAGTCTGGGCACACCAAGGGAAGCGTTAGGTGACTGTGATCTTCACTTAGATAAGAGTGCATCGTAAAGCTCTGTGCAGATGTAAAGTACAGATGGCATCATTTCTTTTTTAAATTTGCACGTATCTATTTTATTTTTCCATCCCCTTCACTTTCAAATATATCTCTCTCCTCCTCCCCTACTCAAAGAATTAAAAAGAAAGATGGGGAAGAAAGCCATCAAGGAAACCAAAATGCCTGGGAATAAACACAAAGTTAGCCCCTAATCTGGAACACTCTCCTTCCAGGCTCAAAGGGAAGATTCATGAAACAAACTTGACCTATGAAGACTTTCCCACCTCCAAGTACACAGGCCCCTTGCAGTACACCATCTGGAAGTCTCTCTTTCAGGATATCCACCCTGGTAAGGTGCTGTCCAGCTTTCCTTGGGGATCTAGGGGTCCAGCCCCTCCTGGGGAGGGGGGGGGCATATTTCCCAGCTCCCTGCATGGGGCATAGTTTGGACAGAGAGGTGGAAATGGTGCAGCATCATTGTTAGTGGTGAAATTACTCTCCAAGAAGCATCATCAACTTACACCTATAGGGAGATGGGCAGAAGTAGACCTTCAGTTATAGACCATCAGTGCTGGGAAGGGCCTTAGAACCTAGAATATCAGAATCAGGAAGGGCCTTAGAACATAGAATGTCAGAACTGGGAGCACCCTTAGAACACAGAATGTCAGAGCTGAGAGGTCCCTAAGAACCCAGAATGTTAGAGCCAGGAGCAACCTTAGAACACAGAATGTCAGAGCCTGTAGGACCCTTAGAACCCAGAATATCAAGACTAGAATGGACCTTAGAACACAGAATGTCATAGCTAGGAAAGAGCTTAGAACATAGTAAATGTCAGAACACTGAATATCAGAGATGGAGGGGACCTAAAAACATGGCACATCAGAAATGGTGAGAACCTTAGAGCACAGAATGTCACAAATGGTAGGGACCTTAGAACACAGAACGACACAGCTAAAAGAAACTTTACAAACTGTATATTCCAAGCCCTTGTTTTCCAGAGGAAGAAACTAAGGTTCAATCATTCAAGAGATACTCACTGAAGATTATGGCATGATATAGGGTATAGGATGAATATTATTGGGAAATACAACTGGAAAGAGGGGCATGCTGGGGAGCTCAGGTTTTCTGTGGCTCCCCCCAGAAAGCCTAGATTTGCTGCCTTCCTTTCTCTTGCTTCAGCCACTGACTTTGTCCAGACCTCTACCCTCCTTGCCTCCCACAGTAGTATCCCAGAAGGTAACTGGTCTCCCCCAAGCTTCTATCCATTCTATTTAGACATGTCAGGCAGAATAATCTAACTCAGGCTCCTTTCTCAAGGCAGTTATCAGCCCTGGAGTCAGGAAGAATCTGGGTTTGAATCTTGCTTCTGTATGACCCACTCTGCTCCTCAGTTTCTCTGTCTCTAAAATGAAGACAGTAATACCTGGACAATCTACCTCACTGGAGTCTTTATGAGGTTTCTGTGTGTGATACACACACACAAAAAGGGCTTTGTAAACTTCAGTGTTCTATATAAATGTCACATCAACAAGCAAGCCTTTATTAAGCACCTACCATATACCAGTCAGCTCTTATCCTCTCTCATCTCCTTGCTCAAGAGTCAGTTGTGGCACCCTGGTCCAGACCCCTCTGCCACCCGTACAAGCCTTACACCTCACTTGTCAGGCTCATCAGCTCTCTTAAATCTTCCTGCTATAGCCAACCTAGGCTGCAGGTCACCCTCCTTTCCACACCGTTTCTTTGCAGGTATTCTTCGGGAAAGACCCAAGAGATGCCCTTTCCTCTCCTCCCCATGAATTTCTGTTCCTCTCTCCCTTGTTCAGATTCACCTATTCTAGGAAGCCTTCCCTGATTATCCCCATCTCACACTGATTCCTCATTTACTCTCCAGTCCCTTGGCACTACTTGAGTTATTTTAATTGGCTTTTGTTTGCATGTTGCTTTGCAAGTGTTTACTTATGTGTGAGAGACATTTCCCCAAGTAGCATGTAAGCAATCCAAGAACTGAGCCTTTTGTTTCTAGTGAGACTGGAGAGGAAGCTGGGATGCCGGAGATGCTCCAGAGGAAGGCTCTGTCTTCTTGCCTTTCCTGGGCCTCTGAGAGAGGGGTCCCAGTGTCTCTGACCATATAAGCCAGCAGCCGCTTTGGTGACTCCGCTGGCCCACAGAAGTCCCTTCGGAGCCTTCCGCTTCCCTTCCCTGTTGTAGGCACCAGCCACTTAAATCTCCTTGGTCTGGCTGCTGAAACTTGTATCTGTCAGACCCCAGTCCAATCCAATAAGCATCTATTGAGTACCTGGTATTTGTGTGCCAGGCACAGTGCCAGCCACTGGGGATAAAAAGACCAAAATGAATCTTTTCCTTATTTCATGAACTTCTGTCATTACGAGGGTAGAGGGAGAAAGGGCACACGGGGAAGATACCACATGTAACCGTATAAGTATAGACATGATAATTTCAGAAAGAGAGAGAGCATCAATGACTAAGGAGGAGGTCCTCCCTTAGAAGGTGTCACGCAAGCCAAACTTGGAAGGAAATCAAGGATTCTAAGACATGAAAGTGAGGAGGGAGAGCACTCTAGGCACCAGAGGGGGGCCAGCCTGTGCAAAGTCATGGGATTTCAACTGGTCAGTTGCTGCTGCTGCTGCTGCTGCTTATGGGATGGAATAGTGAGAGGCAGTGGGCTACTGTGGACAGAAAGACCAGGGTTTGATTCCTCACTCAGCTACTTCATTAGCTGTGTGCTCTTGAACAAGTCAGTTCTCAGGACTCATTTTCCTCCTCAGTAAAATGGCAGGCTTGATTTAGATCAGGGTCTCTTAACCTGGGGTCTCCAGATGCCCAAGGCAGGGTCCATGGATAGATTTCAGTTCTGTGGACTTGGGGGAAAAAATCACTCCTTTATTTTCACGATCCTTTGGCTTTCTTTGTAATGCTGTGCGTTTTATTTCATACATTTAAAAACATGATTCTAAGAAGGAAGGGATCCATAGGCATCACCAGACACCGCCCCAGTGGTCTAGGACACAGAAGAGTGAAAGACCCCTAGACGACACTGTCTCTGAGAGCCCTTCTAGATTCAGGAGTCTGTGGCTCTGAGTCATAAGGGAAGTAACAAAATAGCAAAAATGGCCTCTGTTCAGTGTCCAAGGGTCAGGATTATTATTTAAATCTGGAATCATCTAGACCAGTGGTTCTCAACCTGTGGGTCGCGACCCCTTTGGGGGTCAAACAATCCTTTCACAGGGGTCACAGTGGTCACCTAAGACCATTGGAAAACACATATTTCCGATGGTCTTAGGAACCGAGACACTGCTCCTCTATCTGTCTCCAGGTGGGTCCGCCCACATGTAGATATGCCCACATATGAGTATTAAAGGGTCACGGCATTAGGAAGGTTGAGAACCACTGATTTTGACCAACCCCCACATTTTCTGGATAAAAATTCTGAGGGGCCAGAGAAGTTAAATGAGTTGCCCACAGTTACATCAGTCAGTCAGTAAACATTTATTAAGTGCCTGCAGCGTACCAGGGATCATGCTAAGTGCTGAGGATACAAAAAGACACAAAAGACAGCCCCTGTCCTCAAGGAGCTTACAATCTAATGGGTATATAGGTTGTAAGTGTCAGAGCCAGGATTTACAAGGAGGTCACAGGATCGCAGATTTAGAGCTAAAAGGAATCTTAGCGCCCATCTGGTCCAACCTCCTCCTTATTTTAAAGATGAGGAAACTGAGGCTCAGGGATCACAAGTGACTTACCCAGGGTCACACAGCTATTAAATATTGGAATGTGGATCTTTTTGACTCCAATTCCAGTGCTCTATCCACCATGTTGCATTGCCCCCCATTAGTGGGGAGGACAAAAATGAAGTTCGTTACAAGTGAAAGGCAAGAAGGGATGAAAAAGAAGAAAATGATACCACAGATTCAGGTGAGATCTGGAAACAAATCATAATAGCAGTCAGCATTTCCATAGCATTTACAATGGGCCAGACGCTGTGCTGTGTACCTGGTACTTACTTGGGAACAAATACCAGATCACATAACCACAGGAATAGTGTTTCTTCCTGGAGCCTGACTAATAGACACCCAATAGAGACAGGTAAAAAATAGAATGTTCACTCACGAAACCTTCTCAGGATCC
This sequence comes from Pseudochirops cupreus, assembly GCA_028627135.1. Lineage (NCBI taxonomy): Eukaryota > Metazoa > Chordata > Mammalia > Diprotodontia > Pseudocheiridae > Pseudochirops > Pseudochirops cupreus. The sequence goes on along the minus strand of CM053582.1, from coordinate 115,393,913 downwards.
TCCCCTCCCAAGCTGGAAACTTAGCTTTTAATAGTCCTGCAGTCAGCATGAAAGTCTCTAGAACTGAGGCATTCACAGAATCCTGGAATCTCAGGGTTGGAAAGGACCTTGGGGCTTGTCTAATGTAACCCACGGTTGGGCTGGAATGCTGAGAAGTTGGATGGTTACTGAGGATGACAGCAGGAGACTGGGTGGAGAGGAGCCATGAGCCAGGATCTGAAGCCATGAGGGATGGTGGAAGGGTCATAGAGGGTGGTCAATGACAATGGAGAAGGGTGGCATAAGCTACTTGGTGGGAACCTCAAAAGAGGAGCATGTTAGCAACTTTGGTTGTTGTCCTTTGTGCTCAGAGAGGACCAAAATGGCATCACTATGTTGGGATCAAGGTACAGTGTGTCCAATTGTGGCTGATCAGACCAATACGAGCTCAGAAGGTTCTACCACAGGTCAGGTATACATAGTCCATGGGAACATTTGGAGTGCAGATGTCTCTAAATTTGCACATCTCACGTATCCTTTGAGCTACTACAATTCTGCTTTGCTCATAAAGCACAGCATCTTCTTTTGTGTGGGCACGCCATGCAGGATGGTCCTGTACCATCGTCTCCCATGTCTCACAAGAGAGATCCTGAGAATGTCCTCATATCACTTTTTCTGACCTCTGTGTGAGCATGCTGATGGCATAAGATTGGTTTGGAAGTAGTGCTGGGAAGGAAGAAGTAGGCTAAGCTTAGCACCTTCAGCAATTAGTGCCTGGCATATAGTAGGCAATTAATAAATGCTTGTCCACTTGACTGAACTCTCCTCTTGCTGAACCAGCAGTGTGGGAGGCTGCAGAGGAAGTGGTATCATCCAGCAAGCCCCTATATTTCCTAACCTAAGTCTCTCCATCTTCCCCCTCCTTATTCCTCCCTGCTGCCCCATTTTGCCCATTAAAATGCTGACATGCCAGGGAATCTCAGGGTCAGACAAAGTTCTATCCACTTCAGGGGACGCTTCCGTTTCCCATACTGCCTCCGAATCAGCAAGCCCGGGAACAAAGAGCATTTAGTCCCTTTCTGAACCGTCTCTGGGGGCCCGGCCCTCATCAGCTCCGGGCAAGAATTCCTCAGCAGCTTGGAATGCTGCAGAGAAGTCCGATTTTGTCCCACAGGATGTGGGGAGCCTGGAAAGCTTTTTCTGGTGACTGGAAGCTTTTTCAACTCTGCAAACAATTTCTGAGCCCATGGTTCTCTGGAGAGGCTACACCCAGGGCCCCTGAGGGCTATCCACTGTGGACATATTAAAGGCACACAGCAAGTGCCTAATAAATGCCTGCCGACTTGTCATTTTCTAGAAATCAGACATGTTACTGAGGCATTTTTTTTTAAACAGTGGAAGGTATCTAAGCATTAGCCCAGCTACTGTGGAACACTGCACTGATCCAGGGAAATGTGGGCTAGAGGGCACAGTTGTCAACTTTGGTCTGTTACCTCCTGACAGAGAAATAGACGTGCTTCTTAGGTGGAGGTGGGTGACTCCTAACGGCAGGGATAACACCACCACCTTACCTTTGTGCATAGTTAGTCTCCAAGAAACACAAAAACACATCACGCCTTCTAACCCGTGAATCCTCACCTCAACTCAGAAAATTTAAAAAGAGCCAAAGCAAGGATTCTTCTAAAAATAAAAAAGCTGAGGCCCAGGAACTGTGTCTTTTTTGTTAGGTTCGCTCTCCTCTCCCTGATGTGCTGGGGGTGGTGGGTGAAGGAGGCTATTAACAAAGTGTCCGTCTGACGGATTTTGTCCCTCACTGAGCTACAGCAGATGTCCACAGCATGAGAAAACAGCCGATTAGAGGATTGTGTTTCTGTTTATGCCTCTGTTGATTTAATGTTGCCTTTGCCCTTGATGAGTGTTCTCAGACCGACAGAGAGTATTCACTGAGGCTGTTTTTTTTATGAAATGCAAAACTCATGAAAATCAGATTTACTTTTTGTAATATAAGCACTTTAATTTAGTATTGGTCATGGTCAAGGAATGAATGAATGAAAGCATTCATTAAGTGCTTCCTGTGTGCCAGGAAGAAACTTATTTAAACAAATGGCTACCTGTGGTGAGCAGACATGTAAGTGGAGATCCAGTTCTGGTAAGGGCTGTTGTGGACATTAGTTGCAATTTGGTGCTTAGCCATGACACATATCTTCTGTTTTAGCAATCAGCTCTTGACTATCTGTGTCATTGAGGAGCAGTATAATTATTAGTAATAATTATAGCATTATATAGAGCTTTAAGGGTTGCAAAGCACTTTACATATTACTTCATTTGATCCTCACAGCAACCCTGTATAATAGATGATATTATCATAATCCCTATTTTATTTTATTTTATTTTTGCTTTTTTTTTTGGGAGGGGGAAGGCAGGGTAATTGGGGACAAGTGACTTGCCCAAGGTCACACAGCTAGTTTTGTGTTAATTGTCTAAGCTCGGATTTGAACTCAGGTCCTTCTGATTCCAGGGCTGGTGCTCTATTCACTGCGCCACCTAGCTGCCCCAATCATCCCTATTTTAAAGATGAGGAAACTGAGGTAGAAGTTAAGTAACTTGCCCAAGGTCACACAGCTAGTGAGTGTCTGGGGCCAGATTCAAACTCATGAAGGTGAGTCTTCCTGACTTTAGGCCCAGTGCTAATATTCATTGTGGCCACCAAATCTGACCCCTTTGAAATGAAAGCTGAATCACAATCATGGCCCAGGCTTTTGGTTGTTTTGTTTTTTAAGAAGCAGGGCCATTGCTCGAACCCAAGTGCCCCAGAGAGAACCCTGCTGTTTGGCAGCAGGGCCTCTGGTTGCCAGCCCCATTGGCTTTCCCATCAAAGCCTTCTCCCCCTCTCTCACTCACTGCTCCTTCCACATGCATACTGAGAATGGAATGCATCCCCTCTGAGACCCATGTCAAGCCCTAGTCTAAACAAAGCTTGCTAACAACCCACGTCACCTTGAACAAGTTGCTCCTCTTCCCTGGGCCTCAGATCCTTCATCTGTAAACTATAGGGACTTGGACTGGATGACCTCGGCATTCTCTTCCATTTCCATATCTATGGATCTGTCTCTCCTTATTTTATTTTAAAAAAAAAGGTTTCATCGGAACTTTTAATTTTTATATCACATTCATTTATAGACACATTCTCTTTATTACATCTCATCCCTCTTGTAATGAAGAAAAACAATGCAGCAAAACCAACAACAATAGTTTATTCCACATCCATAGGCTGCCACCTCTCTGCCAAAAGGGAGCTGCATCTTTAGCCCTTCTCTAGAGCCAAGATTGGTCATCAGTGACCGTTTGTCTTCATTTTAGTTTCACTCTCTTTACATTATTATAGTCGTTGTCAAATCAACTCAGTAAGCATTTACTATGCACCCACTATAGCAGTATGCTAAGTGCTGGGGATACAAAGAAAGACAAAAAGCAATCTCTACCCCTAGAGAGCTGACAATTTAATGGGGGAGACAACATACAAACAATTACATGCAGAGAGATGTGTATAGGATAAAGTGGAGGTAATCTCAGAGGGAAGATTTTAGTATGAAGGGGGATCAGGAAAGACTTTTCCTAGAAGGTGGGCTTTTAGCTGGGACTTGAAGGAAGCCAGGAAGCCAAGAGGTGGAGATGAGGGAGAGCATTCCTGGCACAGGGAGTGGCCAGAGAGAATGCAGAGAGTGCAAGGGATGGATCATCTCCTGTGAGAAACAGCAAGGAGCATCACTGGATCAGAGAGTCCATTGGAGGGGAATAAGGTATAAAAACCAAACACAGGAGTTTGCATCTGATCCTGGAAGTGATAGGGGGCACTGGAGTTTATTGAGAAAGGGGATGACATGGCCAGCTCTATGCTTTAGGAAAATCAATCTGACAGCTGAATGGAGCAGGGACTAGAGTGGGGGAAACAGACCAGAAGGCTATCAGACTAGCCCAGACATGAGGAGATAAGGGCCCCTTTCTGGGATGCCGGCAATGTCAGAGGAAAGATGAGGGCATACAAGAGTGATATTGTGAAGGTAAAGTTGATAGGACTTGACAACAGATTGTGTAGGAGGGGTGAGAGTAACGAGGAGTCAGGTATAACACCTAAGCTGTCAGTCTGGGTGACTGAGAGGATGATGGTATCCTCTACCAGAAGAGCATGTTAAGAGAATTAGGAATAGGGGTGGGGAGAAATAATGAGTTTAATTTTAGACGAGTTGAGTTTAAGATAAGTCAACATTGATTAAGAGCTTACTTACTGTGTGCCAGACACTGCTAAACACTGATGATATGCAAAAGTCACAAGAGAGCCCCTGCCCTCAAAGAACTTACAGTCTGTGGGACACCCATTTTGAGATGTCTGGTAGGCAGTTGGAGGTACAGGATTGGAGAGGGCTGGATGAGTAGATCCAAGAATCATCAGCACAGAGATGATAATTGATTCTGTAGGAGCTGATGAGATCTCCAAGCAAAACAGTATAAAGGGAGAGAAGAAGAGAGCCTGGGAAGACACCCACAGTTCATGGACATGGTCTGAATGAAAATCAAGCAAGGGAGACTGAGAAGTAGTCAGACGAAAAGAAGGAGAAAGAACCAGGAGAGAGCCGTGTTTCAAAAACCCAGAGAAATGGGTATCAAAGGGAAGAAAGAGATTGGATCGGCAGTGTTAGAATCTGCAGAGAGGTCAGGAAGAATGTGGATAGATGAAAAGTCACTCGATGTGGAGATTAAGAGATCTTTGGTCTTTGTAGAGAGTGGTGTCAGTTGAATGATGAGGTTGGAAGCCAGACTGTTGAGTTAAAAGAGAGGGGAGAGAGGAAGTGGTGGCACCTTCCCTGGGAATTTAGTCACAAAGAGGAAAGATATAAGACAGTGTGGGAGAGGGACTGGGATGGGGATGGGTGGGTCAAGTGAGGGGTGTATATGTTACTCTTCTGGTTTTGTTCTGTACCCCTCTTCCATATTTTCTCGTATTTCTCTGAATTCCTCATATTTATTATCTCTTGTAGTACAATAATATTCTACTGCATTCACATACCATACTTTGAATTTGTTCAGCCATTCCCCATTTAATGGACACCAACTTTGTTCCTGATTTCTTTTTCTTGCCACAATAAAATTGTTGCAATGAATATTTTGGTATATATGTCTCTTTTGCTTTCTCTCTTTGACCTCTAGTCTAGAACTCTCTTCATCCTTCTTGCTGTCTTAGAGAGGTAATTAAGTATTTTGATTTAAAAATGACCTTTCCTCTCAGCCTTGGAACCTTGTGGGGTTCCAGGTTCCATACAATGGAAAAAAATATATAGTGGAATTAATAAATTTCCACAAAGTGATAAAAACAAACTAACAACCTAGTGACAACATTAGCCAGCCTATTCTGCATAGACATTAAGAATCATTGTCTGCAGCCAGTAGCCGTGTGGTCACAAATCTGTTACAGTGACCTTCTCTCCATCAGGAAAGCTGGATCGCCTCCCTCATGTCCTCTGTCCTTCCTTCCACAGTCCCGGCTGCTCTCACCCTGGATCCTGTCACAGCCCATCAGCGACTCATCCTGTCTGATGACTGCACGATTGTAGCCTATGGGAACCTCCACCCCCAGCCCCTACAGGACTCACCCAAGCGCTTCGATGTGGAGGTGTCTGTGTTGGGCTCAGAGGCATTTGGCAGTGGTGTCCACTACTGGGAGGTAGTGGTGTCAGAAAAGACCCAGTGGATGATTGGGCTGGCGCATGAGGCAGTCAGCCGCAAGGGCAGCATCCAGATCCAGCCTAGCCGCGGCTTTTACTGCATCGTCATGCATGATGGCAACCAGTACAGTGCCTGTACAGAACCCTGGACCCGGCTCAATGTCAAGAACAAATTGGAGAAGGTGGGCGTCTTCTTGGACTATGACAAGGGACTCCTCATCTTCTACAATGCGGATGATATGTCGTGGCTCTACACCTTCCGGGAGAAGTTTCCAGGGAAGCTCTGCTCCTACTTTAGTCCCGGTCAGAGCCATGCCAATGGGAAGAACGTGCAACCTCTGCGCATTAACACAGTGCGCATTTAGTGGCGGCTCCCTGGGGGAGTGGGCAAGCAGACCTCGGAGCTGGGAAGGAGCGACAGAATACTGCCTCCATTAGAAGGCCTCAATGCATCTCCTTCCCTGGCCCATGGCATCAGCTGCCCCACTCCCTTTGCCATCCACCTGTGCTGGTGGTCTTTCTCTGGGGCCTTACTGGATGGTGGCCTCCCCAGTGGTCTACAGCCTCAGGGAGCTAAAGAAGTCACTTCTCCCTGGACAGCATGAGGCTTGCCCATGACCAGTGCAGGGATCAGATATTTCCCCCTCGACCACAGGGGTTGTTTCCTGATTTTGGTCCCCATTTGGCCAATGGCCATTGTTGACTCCTAGGTGGAGACAAGAATTTCTCAAGGCTTGAGAGCTCCAAACTCCCCACCTGCCCCAGATTCCCAAGCAATGTTTTTCTTATTTTTCCATGGACTATGCACATTGCAGTTCTCATAACCCCTCAGAGCAGCAGCCTGATCATACAGGCTGCAGGTTCCCTCCATGCTAGTGTCTTTCTCAAGCATGAGGGTGAAACAACACAGTGCCTCATGGGAACGAGAGCCCCTCAGGAGCCCTCTCAATGCCAGCCGCCTGGAGAAAGATGCTGGAGTGGTTTAGTCTTGGTAGGTGAGACAGTGCATGGACTGCGCCCTCCCTAGCCTCAGAGATTTTAGAGAAAGATGTGGGGCTTGGGAAAGAAGATTGCCAAAGGGCAAAAAGCAGGGCCAGAGAGACTATCTGAGGGACCTTGGCATGCCATTGTGGGAAGGGACAGTATTGGAGGAGTAAGGACATTAGCTCTGAGTATAGGATTATTTCTTTGGTGAGAAGCTATCATATCAGTCAACCTGACCCTAAGATTGACTTTTCAAATGGAGCTTAAAGATGAGGATAAAGTATAGGAAGGAAGGCTTTGGGGGAGCAGATCTCTTGATCTCTTTATAATTAACTCTCAGTCCCCAAATCAAGGACTCTAAGTGTCTAGCAAGAAGAAAAGAAGCCTTGGGATAGACCTAGGCCCATCCCTGGTGAAATCAATGACTTGTAGGCTAGTGTCAGCTGTGCATTGTGCATCCCTACAAGACCACAGAGCTTTTGGCTGTGTGTGGGAGGCACGGGCTAAAAGGACTTCTGGGGGCTGATCTTTGGTAGCTAACTGTGCATAGCAGGCCTGCCCAGCAGCTTGGGCTCCAAGGAGGTCCACTTCAGGAAAGGAAGGGTCCTCCGTCCGTATCTAAACCCTGCTGCTGTTGGAATCGGGCCCAAGCCTTCCTCATTCCTCTTAGCTCAAATAGCTCTACCCAAGGCAGCTCTGAATTCTCAGGGAGAAAAGGGGGGCTGCTCTACCCCCCAAGTCAAAACTGAGATTTCCTTCTTCTCCCTGCCCCCTGGAACTATTTCTAGCTGTGATCACAGCCCCTAGTTGCCCAGTTAGTCATTTCAGGGCCAGATCCTTTCAGGCAAATTTGAGATCCATTCTCAAATCACCGGTATTCACAAAGTGAGACCAGGAGTTGAAACATCTTAGCTCATGGGAAAACAGCAATTATGTCATGGCTCAGAGCCCCCATATACTCACCCCAATGTGCCTAATAATCAGTAGTCCCACTTGGTTTCCTCGGGACCCCAGGACAGCAATGGAACAATGCAGTCGAATGGGAATGCTCAGGGGGTTCCCCAAGGGAAGGAGCTGCCCTGGAGGGACATGGTTGGGAAATCTGGGCCCAGTGCCTGTACAACCTCTCTCTCCTTCCCCTCATTCATTAATCCTCCCCCACTCCCCAGAATGCAGTATTTATAATAAAGAAAAAAGAAGAAAGAGAAAAAGGTTACTATATCCTTTTTGTGACTAATGGCTCATTTGTACAATATTAAATTAAAGTTATGGGATGTTACGTTTTGTTTTTCTCAATGAGCAGGGACCTCCTATCATAGGCAAAGTCTCCAAGCTCATTCTCCCAACTTCTTCCCCTCTTCTTGCTTTGCCCAATTTCTCTTTTGAGAGGGGCTCCCTCCCTCTCCCTCTCTGTCTGGGGTTAGACCCCTTTAACCCTATTCAGTGTCTAACCATACCTGGGGCTGGGTTACCTTCATAAATGCCTGCTGGACTTGATTGGGTTTCATCCCTGACAATTAAGATTCAGAAATTCTACATCTGTGACCCAGCTGCCAAAGAATAACCAGAAAGTCTTTAGAGTTACCGGCCACTCCTGGGAGACATAGCTGCCCAAAAAGGCAGCTTTTCACCTAAGGTTGAGTTAGGCCTATAGTAATCACCCTAGAGAGCCTGTCCTCTGGCTGCCCTTTAAAATAAACTGGAGTGGGATCTCTAGGGCATGGGCATCAAGTTCTCTACAGCATCTGTCCTCCTCTCTTCTTAGCATGATGGAACTTTATCAGATCCTTTCCTGAAAGCAGGTTTCAAACAGCAAGGAGGCATGAGAACTCAGAAGAGTAAGGGGAGATACCACTCAGCAGGCAAAGGGCACAGGCCCACAGACAGGGCCACAGTCTGTGTCATCCTAAGAGCTGGACATCTGTATAATATCTTCTCACAGAATGCCCACCTACAGAGAGAGCCTGGGCACACATTGGCCCAGAGCTAGGACGAGGTGGAGAATGGAGGAAATGCAGTGGAGACCAGATTGGAAAGGGAAGAAGTGAGCTTGAGTTTAAAAGCAAAATAAGGTTCCAGAGATGTTGAATGATGGAGCTGCCTCAAAATGAGGTGAGAGAACTATGGCCAGAAACACCAAGTAATTAGAGTCCGGGGTGGAGCAAGGCAGGCATGCCATGGGTAGGCCAGCACACCACCATGGGCATAGGAGATCGAGTGGAAGTCCACATAAAGAGCAGAGGAGACAACGGGAACGTGGACCCAGGTCGGTGGTTGCTTGTTCAGTGAACGTTTTTATTTCTGATACTTGCTTATTAAAAGCCTGTTCCTAGGGAGAACCTGACAGGGCAGGATCTAGCCCCAATTTTACAGATAAGGCTCTATGCGATTAGCTGACAACTAATGAACGGTAGACTCTTGTGACTCCTGCCACAGTCCTCTTCCCATTGCCTCCCGCCCTGAGTCCTGACCACCACTGTTTCCAAAGCTGCCAAGGTGAGTAGGGAAGCAGGCCACCAGCTGGCAGCTGGGCCCCAGGTACTCACTGGATGTGGGAGTGGAAGATGGGGAGGGAGGAGTGGAAAAGAAACAAGACCAGGGTGAGGTTGGGGGGGTTCTGACTATTTAGGCACAGAGGGAGGGGAGGAAAGGATAATTAAGTGAAATTACTTGAAAACAATTATGAAGTATTCAGTAGCAAAGAATACTGAAAGGCCCAGTTGGGTAAGAATAGCTCACATTTGTCTGGCATCTCAGGTTTATAAAGCATTATTTTCCATGCATTATTACCTCACTTGATCCTCCAATGACCCTGAGATACAAGTGCTATTAGCAGCTCCATTTTATAGATGAGGAAACTGAGGATCAGAGGGTGACCTGCCTAGGGCCACACAGCCCCTAAGTGTCTGAGCTGGGATTTGAACTTAGATCTTCACTCCTCCGAATCCAAAACCAGATCTGGAAGCCCTGGACTTGGAGTTAAGGGAGATTTAAGTGAATTCAGATCCTGGCTCTAGCATTTGCCAGTTGTGACACTGGAGAAATTTTTCCACCTCTCTATGCCCTAGTTTCTTAATCTATAAAATGAGGGTGATGGTCCTTAAGCTATCTAACTTAGAGGAAAATGCTTTGTAAGTCTTAAAGCACTATGTTAAAGTGTTGTTATTATAATCTAACCAGAATCCAAAGGAGAAGGCTTTCAAGGGAAAGGCTTCTTGGAAAAGCTAATGGTCAAATGGACATGTAAATTAGTGGGAAGGTCATTCCCAAAGGTAGGAAATATGACTGGGGCAAATTACACTGTGTCTCCGACATGGCTAAGTGACAGGTTACAAGAAAAATCTAAGGCAGCCTTGAAAGGTAAAAAGTCACAAAGGTATATAAGCCAGGGGAAAAGGTCTGCCAAGCAGAGGTAGGGGTAAGAGTTACCTTGAACCAGGTAATCTCAAAAGGTAAGGTTCCTTCTAGCGCAGACAGTCTATGGATCTATAATGATAAGGAGATGTCATTGTAATACCAGGTTACAGTGGTAACCTGGGTGGGGACGAGGGGGAGAAGTAGAGAAGTAATGAGAAGAACAAATCAGAGGGAAGCATGTCTTTGCTCTTGGCCTTGAGGTCCTGCCTCAGAAAGATGAATGGAGTCACAGTGATGAGGGTGGCCAGATAGGAGAGGACCAATCAGAAAGGGCAGAGAGGCTTTGACTGTCTGCAGGTATTGGTTAGAGGGCACTGGAATTCTATTTGGGATCTGCTGACCCAAGGAGGAGTGGCTCTGTAAGGAAACCCACCAGCGCTGTTCCCCACTGGCCCACCCGAGGTCTGACCCTCCCCCCAGAGGAGCCTGGACAAGCTCCAGCCCACCCACAAACCATGTCAAAGGAATTCTCTCCACAGGCAAAGATGGAGCTGTTTTATCTCCCAGCCCCCACTTAGCAGGGCCAGGGAAGTGACCAGTTTCATCCAATCCTCCTCCTCCTCCTCCAGAAGACAGGGGCCAGTTTTGCTCCTCATTTCTGACTCCATCTCACAGACTGCATAACAGATTCGAAAGCAAATGGGTTTTTAATACCTTGCTGAAGGTGTTGGGCTTCCAGGAGCATACAGATTTAGAGTCGGACAGGGCCATGGAACTTTGGGACCTTCTCTCTAGAGGTTCTGCAAGGGCAGAAAACAACTCAGAGAAACCACCTAACAAAACAAAAACAGGCTCAAGGGATACAGCTCTCTGCTGTTAACTGAGAAGCTTCCTCTGGGGAGGACTCGACTCCTCTGGAGCTGACTGCTCATGCTCCAAGGCCTCTTCCCCTGCTCCCTCATCTCTACCCCAGACTCTTGACTCCGTGCCTCCCCCCGCCTGCCACTCTAACTTCTGTGAGTGAAGAACCTGGGATAAGGAGGCTCAGGTTTGGGGTTCAGGGGGCTCACTGGAGCAGGCAAAGGCTTTCTGAAACTTCAGCTCCATCCCTAAAGTTAGGGCAAAGGTTCTGATCCTGCCCCAGGCTGCTCTAAGGATTGGGGAAGCAATTCCAGGCAAAGGCTAGACTGGGAGGCAAAATTATGAAGCCAAAGAGCAGGAAAGGATCTCAGAATGGAAGGTGTCAGAGCTGGGAGGGGCCTTAGAACACAGAATGTCAGAGCTGGGAGGGCCCT
>CM053582.1:115357992-115382078 GCA_028627135.1 Pseudochirops cupreus | reverse complement strand
AACACAGGATGTCAGAGCTAGGAGGGCCCTTAGAACACAGAATGTCAGAGCTGGGAGGGCCCTCAGAACACAGGATGTCAGAGCTAGGAGGGCCCTTAGAACACAGAATGTCAGAGCTGGGAGGGTCCTTAGAACACAGGATGTCAGAGCTGGGAGGGCCCTTGGAACACAGGATGTCAGTGCTGAAGGAGCCCTTAGAACATGGAATATCAACAGGTCACAGGAACTTTGGACACAGAATGTTAAAGCTGAAAGAAGCCTTATAATATAGAGTTAAAGACAGAAGGGATTTTAGTACAATGTCTCTCAAATTTTGTAGCTGAACAGACTAAGGCATGGTTACCCCCAAGGCCAGTATAATGTTTCTATGACTAGAGGAATATTTCCATTTGCAATGGTTTTGTAATCTCACTGATTGCAAGCCTTCTCGCCACAGTGTACAAATGGCAACCCTTCCGTGCCTTCTCCTGGGTGACTTGTCAGTGTCCTCCCATAAATTCTCTACAAGGGCCATGGACCTTTCTCGGGCCTTCTGACATCTCATGAATGCCACAATCAGGTTGTCCATCAGTCATCCTGCTCGCTCTAATGGAGAATAAGATAGCCTGCCATTGTATTCTGCCATAATCAGACCATATCCAGAGTAAAACATGTAGATTGCCATCACGTTTTAGAAAGCACATTGGCAAAGTAGAACACATCCCCAGGAAAGTGAAGAAGGCAAGATAACTTGAAACCAGGCCACCTAAGAATCATCCAAAGGAACTAGGGATGACAGACATTTCAGGGAATATGAACGCTGGGAGCATGGGCTGCTTTGTAAAATAGGGATTAAGCTTGTTCTGCTAGACCCCAAAATGCCATGGGTGGAAGGTTGAAGAAGTAGTCCAGATCAATATAAGAAGAAACTTTTTAACATTGCTAATAAGAAATAGTAGGTTCCCCATCAATGGGGGTTTCCAAGAATAGGTAAGGTGACTGCTTGCCTTGAATATTATAGAAGAAATTCCTGCCCAGGTATAGGTGTAATAGAGGACCTCTTTTTGGTTCTGTCCAGTCCAGAGACCATCTAGCTCAATGACTCTTTGGATCACTGTTCCCTAACTATAAACGGAACTGTAATCTCTACCCCATCTACCTCACAGGACTCCTGGGAGAAAGGATCAAGTGAGACGCTGTTTGGAACCAAAGATGATCATATGGTGTTAATTTAAGTCATTTTCTCTAATTCCTAATTAGGAATTGTCAGTGTCCCCTCTCCTAGTGACGTTTTCCAAGAAAAGGCAAAGGGGTAGGGGTGGGGGGCGGGGAAGAGTGATACTAAAGCCTTAGTTGATTTGACAACTAGTGCTGGGGGCATCTGAATCTCTTTTCACACTCCAGGAAAATCTTAAAAGATCCCTGATATGTGAAAACCCTGAGAAGCAAGAGGCCCGTGGTCCAGGCTCAGTAGAAGGACCCTGCCACATGGGTTGAACCATCCCTTCCTTCTCTGGTGCATCGGGTTGCTTTAACAGCTAAGTGGTCCTTACACTAGGTCCTTCCAAACCCTCTCCTCCAGGGGGCAGGCCTAACTATAGAGGCCCCGCCCTTCCAAGGACAGAGTCAGCACCTGCCCACACCTGTTACACTGGTAACCAAGCCCAGAGCCAGAACAGAAGCAGGAGCAAGCCTGACGCAGCAGCCACTGAAGGGGACTACACCCCCACCCCTAACCTAGCCTGGGCCTATCACTGGAACTTCAGGCATTTCCAGGTGCGTATTGAGAAGACTTGGGAATAGGGATGGCTAAGGTGATGAAGGGCAAGTAGTGGATTTGGACTCTGCAGGCTTTTTGTGCCCCTAGCACTGTAGTATATAAGTCCTGAGATCTGAAAGCTCTGGGGATTTTTTCCCAGGGAAAGAACAGTTGTATAGATCCATCTCTAATTTCAGAAAGGCCTGGGACTCCCAAGACCCTGTCCCTTACAGGGTCAAAGGAGCTCCTCTCTAACCAGGGACAACAGTGCAGAACAGCTGTCTCTTTAAGCAGATGGGATATGGGGAGGGCAGTAGACATTGGTACCCAAGGGTCTCTAGATTCTTCAGGGTCACTTCCCTTTCCATTTCCTTCTCCCTTTTCCACTCAGGTCCCCCAGGTTTCCCCAGAGCCCCCAGTACAGTGCCCCACCTGGACCCATCCTCCTTGTCTAGCCTGTAATCCAGAGCTATCTCATCTCAAACCCCCAGTCACAACTTACTGATCCAGCGTCTCAACTGGACTTGAGACAAGTGTTCAGCAAGCCTCCCTTCATGTCCAATGATGGGGACTTTTCTGCCTCCCAAAGTTCTCTTTTCACTTTCTCACAACTCAAATTGTTGAGGGAGCTTTTTTCTTACAATGAGCCCAAATCTGCTTCTCAAGCAACTTAGTCCCATTGCTTCTAATTCTGCTCTCGAAGGCCAAACCAAACAAGCCTAATCTGTGTTCCACATGGTTGCCCCTTCAATATTGGAAGTCAGCTAACATGTTCCCCTAAGTCCAAGCCAAACAGCCCCAGTTCCTTTCATTGTGTGAGTCCCCCAAACATCCTGTTCACCTTCCCCTGGATGCCCTCCAGTTGTCAATGTCCTTCCTAGAAGGCAGCAGCAAAAACTGGCCATAATACTGTCAGGCTAGTCTGCCTAGGACAGAAGACAGTACAGCTTTGTTTTTAGTACCATACTCTGTTAGCATGAATCTTTCCGGCTGCCATACTAACATTATTGACTCAATGAGCTTGGAGGCCGCTGAAGCCCCTAGGTCTTTTCACATGAACTATTGCCCAGATATGTCTCCTCAACTTTCTACTTGTACAGTGAGCTTTGTGAACCTAAAACACAGAGCTTCACATTTATCCCTATTAAAATGTATTTTATTAGCGGTGTCATGGAAACAGCTCTGGAGTCAGAGAACCTGGGTTCAATACTCTGAAAAAAGTTCCATCCTTACTATAAATGAAGGGATTGGATCAGATCATCTCAAAGGTCTCTTCCAAATCTAGGTAGGCCCTATGAAGAAATTCAGTCCATCTTTCTAGCCATTGTAATGTGGACCTGTATTCCCAAAAGAAGTAGTCAATGTCCTTAGATTAGAAGCCTCACACAGGCTTGCCAGGGAGAGACTGAAGAGGACAAGAGGGCTTTCCCAAAGTTCCCTCCTGGCCCCTTCCAGCTTTCCCTGACCAGCCTGCAGGAGGCAGGTTCCTTTTGCCCATCAAATTCTAATTCCCTGGAGAACTTTCAGGGTCAACCTCCCTATATCTCCTCCTTATACTACCTCCTCTTCCACACTACCAACAATCCAGGTTGCTGTGAGACTAAGCTTGAGAATGAAATAGATAAGACTCCTTCCTCTCACAGACCAGAAAGAAAATGCAGCTGGTTTTGCAAAGCCCACAGGCCTTCCATTTACATAGGCTTTCCCTGAGGAGGAAACAAAATAAAATCATGGACCCATGAGCTGGAAGGGACTTGACAGGCTGTCTAGTTTAACTGGCTCATTTTGCAGTGTAGTGAGCTGAGACCCAGGAAGAAGAGGTGGTTTGCCCAAAGTCACATGGTTAACGAGCAGTAAAGTTAGGTCTGGAACCCAAGTCACAGAATGTCAAAATTGGAAAGGCCCTCACCAGTCCAAACCATCCCTGCCCCCTCCCCCCCAAAACAAACACTTTGTACAACATACCCAGGTAAGTGGTCATCCAGTCTTTGATTGAAGATCTCCATTGAGAGAAAATCTACGATTTCCCTAGGCAGTCTGCTCCGTTTTTGTACAGCATTAGTTATTAGGAAATGTGTAAGCCTTCTGATTTCTAGGCTAGCATTCTTTTGACTACACTACACTGTTCCTTTCTAGACAGGGCCCTATGCTTGGTATGGTTAGGAACAGAGAACAAAATAAGACAGTCTCTGCTTTTCAGGATATCAAAGTCTGGTAAAAAAAAAAAGTTAAGACATGTATGCAGATCCCCACTGACCTTGTACCTTGTAGGTATAAGGATGAAGGGAATCATATATAAAGATAAAACTGGAGAGGGATAGAGGAGACTTTAATAGCCATCTCATCAAACTCCCTAACTTTACAGATAAGGAAAACAATTAAAACTTCATCAGTGTTCTAGAGTTAGTCCTAATATCCCTCCAGCTCAGGATTAGGGCATAAGGCGAAAGTTTGGGGAAGCCAATATTGCCCTCCCTGATGTCACTCTTGAGAAGATATGTGATCCTATAGTTCCTATTAAGGATAACACTCCACCATCCAGGGATTTATCTGAACTACTTTTGAAGCTATTTCCATTTCCAGAAACTCATGAGTCCCCTCTCCTAACACACCACTGTATACACCATGACAAAGACAAAATGTACTTTGATTTTTCTTTAAAATACCAGTCAAGATTTATTGGTTGCCTTTAGTTGGGGGATCAACTTTCCAACAGAGCTGTCCCACAATGGAATGAGCCGCCATATAAGGCAATGAGTTCCTCATCACAGAGCCTGGATAACCACCATCAGGGTGCCATAAAGAGGATTCTTGAATGCAGTGGGAGATTGAAATAGATGATCCCTAAGGTCCCTCCCAATGCTGACATTGGAGAAATCAGGCCCAGAAGGAAGGAGAAGATCCAGACTCTAGAATCCAGATTCTTAATAGGGGCTAGGAAGAAGTGAGAGGAAAGCCAGCTTCTGATGCTCAGGGCACTTTATGGAATAGGAGGATGTGAGGCCAGAGCTGGGAAAATCCTGGCTTCTTGCCTCTGGCTCATGGATTGTTCACAGGTTTTGGAGTTGAGAACATCAGGCCTCATTCTCACCTTGTACCTGACAACTCTGTGAAGAAGCACCTCTATTAATGAGCATCAATCACCCATGCAACTTTTCCAGTGCCGACTATCGATACAGTAAGTAGGAATCACACACCCCCTGCCCAGGCTTCCTGGGGGTCTTCCACCCTACCTCAGTCTATGCCTGTGGGGCCAAGAGCCAGTGACTATTTCTGGCCAACGTTGCCAGATGCTGTCAGCCTGCCACCAGCTCTAGTCGACAGGAGATATCCCCATCTTTGCTGTCATTCCATCCAGCCACTTAGGGTCAAGAATAAGTCAAATGAATGCTCTGGCTCCTAGGGGTTCTCCCATGCCAGCAACCCAGCTGGTAAAAGAGATCCAGGAGCTGGCATAGGGCAGCTGCAAAAGTCTAATGGTGTTCTATAAAGAATCCCTAGGGCTCCTTCCCCTCCCTCCATAGGCCCCCTTCCTCTCAGCTCCATCAGTCAATCAACAAGCACCAATGGTGTGTTCTATCTAAACACTAAGAAGAATTAAATACCAGCATTTCATGATTCAGAAGCTCTCTATAAGAGGGATACCCAGGCTCTCTCTCCCTCTCAACGCCCACCCCTAGGTATCCGATGACTTCAAAATTCTCTTCCCTAAGAAAGTAATCATCATTGTAGCTCTCATTTTTTCCCAAGGCACCTTTACCTACATTATCTAAATTTATCTCCACAAAAGGAAGAAGAGGCATTATATAGAAGAGAAGAGTGAGGGTGAGCTATGTTAAGAGACTTGCCTAAATTTGCAGAGCACATTAGTAGCCAAGTGGGTACTAGAACTCAGGTCTCCTGATTCCCTACTTGGGCTTCTTTTTACTGGACAAGACCAATTTTTGAAAGAGGAGAAGGAAAGGGAATCCCAAGAGCCATGGGGCAGAGGAACCAGAAAAGGCCCCTTGGGGTCATGCAGGTCATAGTTACTTTTTCCTGAACTGATGCCAAACTCTTGGGCAGGGTGAGGAGCAAAACAGGGCCTCCTGGGAGCTCCTATTCAAGCCCAGGCCAGAGAAGCTAAGGGTTCAGAAGGCAGGTACGTCCTCTTCCCCCCCTCCCCCCCCCCCGCAACAAGACCTATATTGACTTTGAAGGAGTCCTTTGTAGGTAATCATTAGCTACTGTGTATATGGAGCGAGCCTTGGTACCTGAAGTAAGAAGTATTGATGGTCCCTGGCACAACTGGCCTTGGCCACTATGGCAAAATCCACTGATCTCACACTGGCCTACAGACACAAACCAGAGCCCAGCTAGCAGCCACTCCTATCCCTGTAGTTTTTGTCTTTCCAAGGACATTACTCTTCAGCTGAACAAACTAAGGGGTGTATTGAACTCCTTCCAACACACATCAACTTCCTTCACCTGCCATGTTTTCCTCCTATTTCTTTATCCAAATCCTCTGTCAATGTCAAGGCTGATCAGGCTCATGTCCACCCCAGTCTGTGAAGTTTGCCCTGGTAATCCCAATTTGGACAGATGCCTCCCTCCTTCCTTTAACACTTAACATTGATGATGGCCTCCTGTTTGGATGTCACTGTGACCTCCTCTGTGTGGCTCCTTTCTCCATCGGTGTGAACCATTGTAATTCCATGACGTACCATCATGGGCAATTCCTGTCTGTCTTTCCATAAATCTTCCACAAGAGAAAGTTGTAGTGGGAAGAAGACTACATTTAAAAGTAGAGGGCCAAGCTCCTACCTAGGTGACCTTGGGCACATCCATTCCCTTCTTTAGGCCTGAGTGCCTTCATATGATGATCTTTAAAGCCCCATCCCAGTCTACCCTAGGCTCCTACCTGACATGCCAGAGGCCTTCCTCTGGCTCTTTTACTCCTCTGTATATGCCAGGGCAGGACTCAGAGTCCCCAGGAAGCGAATACAGAAGCCCTACACCCCTAGTGCTTCATTGTTTACTAGAACATTCCATATTCTGCATGGGGAATGGTTTGGTTTTCTACCACATCAGCACACTGTGACATTACACATAATACCATCTTGCCACTCGTATTGTTGCTGGAGAATCCTATCTCTTTAACAAGACTAGACGTGAAGATTAAGTCCTAGGGGGAATGCGGGGAGGAGGAGGAGAAGTATGTGTGTTCTGTGTTTCCTCCTTGGTGTCCCCTGGGTTGAGTCAGACCCAGGACAGATACCCTGCAAAAGGCACCAAGTCTTTGCTGACTGATAGAAGAAGGCTCCTCTCTCCCTGGAGAGGCCATCCTGCCTATCTCTGATGGGCCTCTCCTCTCCTCCCGGGGTCCCTAGACCTGGTCAGCCTGCAGGCCCCAGTGATCATCATTCCGGTGTTACTGTCCTTCTCCACACTGCTTGTGATTAGTTGCATCATATGGAAGACATGCCGGAGGTGGAGGACTACTGGCCAGTGCTCCCCAACCCAGTGACAGGTAAGCCTAGGTCTGCCCTAGAGATAATAGTAACAGAAATGGTAACTCACACCAAACTCTCACATGTGTATAGTGAGGTAAGTAGGACAGAGATTATTATTCCCTCTTCCTCATTCCCACAGATGGGGAAACTGAGGCTTAGAGAGGTTAACCTGAAGCATGATATAGTGTAAAAAACAAAACAAAACAAAAAACCAGTCACTGGGGTTTGAGTCAGAAAGCCTACATCTAACTTCCACCTCCACCACTTATTAGCTGTGTGACTTGAATCACATGACTTTACTGGAGTCTCAGTTTTCTCATCTGTAAAATGGGGATAACATCTCAGCATGGCATAGAGGTGACCTTGAATTCTGGGAAGCTGCCACAGTAGCATAAGCGCCTACAAAGGTAGGAAGGTTACAAGCACAGTCCCCAAATGGCTTATCACCCGAGTCTAAACTGAGCTAAATCCAGACATGTTCATAACCAGAAGCATGGCATCCAAGTGTCCAGAGTAAATAGTGAAATCATCTAGAGAGACTGGAGGCATTGAATGCCACCCGCATTTTTGGTGAAGGAGGCAGATAAAACTGTGCATCTTTTTAAAATACTATGCTTGCACTGCGCTTTCTCACAGGGCTATTGAGGGGGGGAGGGAAACAATTTTGCAAACTCTAAAACACAGGAGAAATGTAACCTGTTTTATTATTCTTGGTCTTCCAATCATCCCCGAACCCCAGCTATTCAGCGACAAAGCCAGGGCTGGCCTCCAACTCTCTCCTGGATTTCAAGCCCAGGCCTTTTTTTCTCCTGGATTTCAAGCCCAGGCCTTTTTCAGCATTTTGCCTCCAGAACTCACCTCCATTCCCAAGGTGCACTCAACCCTCCCTGGAGTCATACAGTGATACCCACTCTTCCCTCTCCTCCTGAACTTCGGTCTTCCTATCTTTGCTCTCTTTAATCTTGTTTCAATGCTACCCCACCAGTCAAAGTCTTAGGTAGAAATCAAGTAACAATGCTCTCCCCTCTCCATGCTTGAAAGAAACCCAAAATGTTAGCCCTGTTGGCTGGATAGGGTGGTGGGCTTCCTTGCTGGTGCTGAAATGTAACCCAAATCCCAAAGTCTATTGGTATGGGACTTTTCCTCTTCCATAGCGATCAATGCCCCAATCCCACTTCAGTTGCTGAAGGAAAAGACTCTGAGAAGATGTCTGCCACCTTGTTTCTCAAAGCCTGAAGAGCTTTGAAAGAAGAGCCTCTGGAGCTAGAAGCTAGCCTCTCCATTCTTCTCCCCTTCTCTCCTATCCCTTGTGTGGGGCAGGCCACTAATCTCCACGGAGGAGGAGAAGGTCCCACACAGGTGGGTTTGGGGATTCAGGTTACAGTAAAAAAATAACTAAATAAAAGAGCTGTGGTTTCTATGCATACAATCAGCCTCAATAATCTCACTAATCCCGTGCACTGCTCCCTAATTCAGGCCCTCCCTGCACGTTATTTTGAGATCTCTTTATCCCTTCAAGACTATCCTTTGATTTTAACTTGATTTCTGAGTATTCAAATCATGGTCATTATAGCATTTAGGATTTCAGGAGACTTTATGGACCATCAAGTGTAATCCTTGCTTTTTATTTGTTTGTTTTTGGAGGGGGAAGTTAGGGCAATTGGGACTAAGTGACTTGCCCAAGGTCACACGGCTAGTTTTGTGTTCCGTGTCTAAGGCTGCATTTGAACTCTGGTCCTCCTGACTCCAGGGCTGGTGCTCTATTCACTGCACCACCGTCTTTTTACAAAAAAGGAAACTGAGCTCATGGGGAGAAGGGACTTAACCAAGGGCAGAGAGCTGTTTAGCCACAGAACAGGACACAGAACCCAAGCCTGCAGACTCCCAAACTTGAGCTCTTTGCACTACAGCTTCCTTGCCTGGGGTGAGGGAAAGCCCTGATCGGTTCACCCACAGAGCACATCCCTCCACGCACAGCCCGACTTCTTCCACTTCTAGCCCCTCATTTGTGCTTATTGGTGCCCTACCATGACAGGCTATCTGTAACATGGTCCCCTTGGGTGGAAGAGAATCTTTTGCCTAAGTAAAGAAAAAAAGGCCTAGAGAAGAACATTTCCCAAGTTATCAGCTAATAGCAGGAGAGGCTGGGGGAAGTCCTGGCTAGGCAACAGAAGAAAGCAGGACCCTTGAATTCCCTGGGGTTTCCTCCCTCCCTCCCAGTTTCACTCTCTCTCAGCACTTGGCTAAGCCAGAAATCCAACAGCCCAAAAGATAAAGAGATGGTTCCAGCCTCAGGGAATGGACACTTTGATCTCGGCCCTGGAGCAAAGACTCTCCACTTAAGCAAGCAGGCTTCAGGCTGCTGAGAAAGGAGGGAGGGAGAGTGGCTGCAGGAGTTCTGCACAGTACTGGATGTTTGACAATTCTACCTGCCTGCTCTTTGCTGCAGGTGCCTGATTTGAGAGCTCAATGCTTCCTTGGGACCATCTGCCTGCTTCATGCCTAGCTTGGGCCTATCTACCAGCTGCAGCATCTCCTTCAATTGGGACCAACAGCCCAAATATGAACCAGCAGGCAGAGACACAGCCCTGAAGAGTCAGAAGCTGCCGCCATCTTCGTTTTCTGCCTAGGGTGGGCAAGGCAAGAATTTGTAAACAGCAGCCTAAAGTACTGTTTTCCACTTGTTCATTCGACAAATATTTACTGGTTGACTTCCCTTCTAACAGCATTTTAGGCCTTGAGAGCCTCTCTTTGAACCTTTAACAATCCACTATCCTAAAGTCTAAGGTTCACAGTCCCCTATGCTCCTTCCAAAATTATCATCCTAAAGCACAAGTCTGGTCATGTCATTCCCCTGCTCCAAAGTATTCATTCAGTCGATCCCTAGAATTAAATATGAACTTCCCTTCCTTTCCAGCTCGTGTCCCTACCCTATTGCCAGTACCCTAGCCCACTTCAAACTGCTTTATGCATTGCATTCCTCCATAGATTGTAAGCTTCCATGTTTCATGTTTGTCTTTATCTCACCAACACCCAACAGAGGGATTTGCTGGGGCTTAAGAATTGACTGACCCATAGTTTTCATTCTCAGAAGACCTCAGGACTTCACCCTTTAACCTGCATTCATTATAAAACTTCCCTTGATCTGCGAACCCTAACCTGAAGACCAAGCTTCCTGGACTTTCCCAGCACCTCAGCAGGCTAGTCTTCCTGAGATCTCAGATCTACATTATACAGACCCTAATTCCCTCTCCCCATCTTCTGTCACAGACAGTGTGTTCAAGTTCCTTTTCCCAGCACCCAGGCTTCTCTTTCCCTTCAGTGCACACTTGAACCAAAGAATATATACAAATTTAGGAACAGGACATCTGGAAAGGAGAACTAGGAGTGAGCATATAAGAAATCTCCCCATTGCTATACTAGGTAGTCCTATGTTTGGACAATCTGGGTTCTCTGGACTGAACTCATAAATCTTAGTTAGCAATCCACCTGAACCTAACCCCACCAAGGGACTAACAATAAAAAACAGATAAATGGATCATTTCCACAATTCTTAAAATCATGTTTCATCCCAAAAACTGATCACCTCCCAAATTCACACAAGATACGTCTATAATTTATAGGCATATTCCTTGTTCCCTACTAACAACTAGAACATACAGTCCCTTGCCTATCTGATCAGAATCTCCTGTCCTTCCACCTCTTCTACCTCATTCCACTTAAACCATCCTTTACCTTTATTATAATATCTGATTACTCAATTCCTTCCTTATCTGCTAGTTAAATCCCCTGCTCTAATGAGACTTCCCTCCTTTTCACAATTTTGACCTGTAATTAGCCATTTCAGCAAGATACTATCCATCTTACATCAAGCAGTAGTTTCCACCTAAGCCTCAGCCTTGGGGCAGTTAGGTGGTACAGTAGACAGAGTGCGGCGCCTTGAGTCAGAAAGACCTGAGTTCAAATCTGGCCTCAGACATTTACTAGCTGTGTGACCCTGAGCAAGTCACTTAACACTATTCACCTCAGTTTCCTCATCTGTAAAATGAGTTGGAGAAGGAAATGGCAAACCACTCCAGTATCTTTGCCAAGAAAACTCCAAATGGGGCCACAAAGAGTTTGAAATGACTAAACAACAACAAGCCCTAGCCCTGGGTCACCCCACTATCTGCCTTCTCCTCTCCTAATCCAGAGCACTAGAATGATGCTGGAGGAAGTTATGAAACCACAGGCACTGAGTTAGAATATAATTAGAATTGTGCTGGTAGTTAGTTTAAAAACTAACTCACTGGAGGAGCAAATGTATTATGGCACACTTTTAATACTCATTACTAACATTTTCTCCAACACTATCTTATGTCTAGAAAATCAACAAAACAACAAATTAAACTCTGACTTTTAACCTTTGCCCACTTCTGAGGTATAAATGATTATGCTGAAAATAAGGAACAAGCAATCAACTCTTACATACTCCTGGATATAACCAACTGGGCTATCACCACTGTATGGTAATTGTATTCATTTGTGATTGATGGTCTATCATACTTCTCCCAGCTACTATGTCAAATATTCTCATCTTTAAGCCAACCCCAAACCCCTCTTCCCACAGACATGCTCACCTGTCCAGTATACTACAATGGAAAGGGCATTGGTTTAGGAACTGGTGGAATGGGATCCAAACCTCAGGAAGGAAGGAAGGAAGGAAGGAAAGACAGTCCCTGCCTTCAAGGAGCTTACATTCTAATAGGGAAAGACAATACTATATGTGGAAGTACTGTTGTTTTGGACTGAGGAACCCCAGGTATGGTGAATGGGCCCATAGGACAATTTATTGATATGTCCTTTCCAGAAATGGTGTTGATTTGATTATTTTCCAAAAGCCAGAGGTTGGGGGGGGTGACATGATGAGAAGATGACTGATGAGCAGCAGGCTGTGTGATGGGTCGGGTTGGTCTAGTTATAAACTCTAACTAATCAAGAGCTCAGAGGGGACTGTACTAGGTGGCTTCTGAGGTCCCTTCCAATTCTACGACCCTCAAACTTTTTTATGACTCCATGCATCCTTTCTTCTTTCCCTTCAATAAATAACTGATTTTTATATAGCTCTCAGTTATTCTCAGGTCAGCTAGATGGCACAGTGGACAGAACACTGGACCCTGAGTTAGGAAAACCTGAGTTCAAATCCAGCTTCAGACACTTACCAGCTGTGTGACCCTGGGTAAGTCACCAAACACTGGTTGCCTCAGTTTCCTCATCTTTAAAATGAGCTGGAGAAGGAAATGGCAAACCATTTAACAAAACTACCTTTGCCAAGAAAATCTCAAATGGGGTCACAAAGTGTCAAACATGACTGAATAATTTTTCTCTATTTCTCTCTTTTATTAAGAAATCTTTCCTCCACTGGTTCCTTCCCCTTTGCTTACAAGGGTGCTCAAGTCTAACCCCATGCTAAAAACAAAAGCAAGGTATCATCCCATGTCTCTCCTCCCTTTCACTAGTAATTCTCCAGAACAGAAGACTTCCACAGTAACCTGTGGACAGCATGTGACCCAAAATTGTGCACAACGCTCCAGAACCCAACTAGATTAAAATGTAATTGGGGGGACGGCTAGGTGGCCCAGTGAATAGAGCACCAGCCCTGGAGTCAGAAGGACCTGAGTTCAAATCCAGCCTCAGACACTTAATACAACAAAACTAGCCATGTGACCTTAGACAAGTCACTTAACCCTAATTGCTCTACCTTTCCCCCTCCAAAAAGCAAAAAAAAAAAAAACCACAAACAAACCAAAAAACTGTAATTGGGAAATATTTAGGAAATTTTAAAAAATCTAAAGGCATTTGCATCATCTGAGAAATGCCCCCTCCCCCCCACTCTTTGGCTTCATGACATCATAGTACGGCAGAAAGAACACTGGTTCCAGAGTTGGAAGACTTTATTCAAATCCCACCTCATGCTACCTATGTGATCATGGGCAAGTCATCTCATTTCCCCAACCTCAGTTTCCATATCTATCTGTTAATCGAAGGAGTTGGCCTGAGAGCCCTTCCTGTTCTAGAACTGTGATTTCTGTCATGATCTCTTGGTCCTCTGAAAACTCCATCACTTTGAATAGGTGTTCTTGCTTGTTATGAGCAAGTGTGGGTGCCCCCCAAAGCCATCCACCACCTTCTCCACCCATTCTCTCTCTTGGTTATCTCATCAGCTCCCATGGGTTCAGCTATCCTCTTGATGCTTCTAATGCCCAAATTTTTATATCCGTCCCTATTTTCTCTCCTGAAATCCAGGTCCATGGTATCTCCACTTAGGTGTCTTTCTCACTGGCATCTCAAACTCAACATGTACAAAACTAAAATAATCATTTTCTCTTCTAAACTTATCCCTCCCTTTGACCAGCCCCCACTTCATCTAATCAGTTCCCTTATATACATTGTCATATCCATCTCCTCCCTCCCCCCTTCCCATTTCTATCACCCTATTTCTAGCCCTCATAACCTCCTCTAGAATCCTGTCACAGATTTAGTGTAACAGAGCTGACTCGAAGCCAAGAATGACTGTGTTCAAAACCTGCCTCAGACACGTAATTCATTTAACCTATTAGCCTCAGTTTCTTTATCTGTAAAAGTAGCACTTCTCTCCCAGGGCTGCTCTGCAAATCTTTAAGTACTATATGAATGCTATTATCATTATTTACTTCTGATCTCTTCCTTACCCTTCATATAGCTATCAAAGTATTTGTTTCTAATACACAAGTCTGACTGTATCACTGCCGTAATCTTTGACTAAAAGACCTTCAAGGGCACCGTTAGGATAAAATATTTTAAAATTCCTTGGTCTTGCTTTTAAAGACTTCTAGAGTATGGTCCTTTTTTCAGAGTTATTGTTCATGACCACCCACCCTGAGTACACTATTTAAGTGACAGTTAAGTTCTGTTAGCTATTAGCTTTGCCTTCTCCCATCTCTACAGACTGCTGCCCCCCAGGCCTAGAAGTCATTTCCCGAGGAAATGTCCAAGACAGAATCAATTCATCTTCTTTCCCCAAAAAACCCTCCCCTCTTCCCAACTTTTCCTTGTTCTTTGTCAAGGGTAAGCAACTTGTACACCAAGAATGTCCGTTTTTGTTGGTATCCCCAGGGTCTTGTACATAATAGGGGTTCAATAAATGTTTATTGTTGTTCCTGAGAACTTGTCTTGAGAAATATGCCTACATCAGGCAATGTTCTCCTTCTTGGTCATTTAGAAAACTAAGAAGTCAGTGAAACGCTCAAAGTTAGGTAACAAGAGTCCGCACACTTGACAGGGATTTAGAGTTTTCATGTTTTCAATAAACAAAAGTTTGTTTTCTTTTCCTCTCACCTCTTCCCCCACCCCACTGAAATATGTAGTCAAGCAAAACAAATTCCCTCATTGGCCATTTCCTTTGGCTTAAGTATGAAATCTGTTATTGGAATTCACCATCTAGTGGCAGCTTTTAAATGCATCTGGATCTGAACTGCACTATGCTGAGTCTCTGATTTTCTGGAAAAACGGGTCATTTTTGCATCCCAGAGTCCAGCCTTGAACACACAACTACTCCAGCATAAAATACTTTTGTTCCTAAAGTTCTCTTCCTCACCCTCCCTGGGATGGGAAGTATAACGGCATTTATATAGGGCTCTAAGGTTTGCAAAGCCCTTTACAAACCATCTCAGTTCCTGCTCACAACCACCGGGAGGAAGGAGAAGGAAGATGAGGGGTGGGGGTAGATGCAATTATTATCATTTTAAAGAATGAGAAACTGAGGCAGGCGGCTAAGTGACTTGCCCAAAGCCACACAGCTGGGGTCTGCAACCGAATTTGAACTCGGGTCTTGCTGACTCACATCTAGCGCTCTTTTCACAGCCCCGTCTCGAGAGGTAACCAGGAATTAACTTGTCACTAAAGTGACTTGTCCAAGGTCACGTGGCTAGTAAAATTTCTAAAGTCAGAACTCAAGCTCCTCCAAATAGAAGCTCAAGTCGCCTCTCACTGGTCAAAAGAGGGGATTTAACAAATGTTTCGTGGATTTCTGAATGCGGAGCAGTGATGGCTGTTAGCTCCATCTTCCTGATGCAAATACTGAGGCTAAGGTTGGGTGAAGACACTTGACTGCGCAAGCCTGTGGACTTTAGGAAGGGGTGGGGCGACCAACCTCCTCCCTCCCCTCCTCAGGAGCTCGTACGCTAAGACACAACCGTGAAGCTGGCAGCAAATAGGCCAAAAGAGCCTCAACCGAGGGCCGAGGAACCGTCTGACTAAACCTGCTAACGTCATCAAACGTCCGGCGTCGCAGCCTCCATCGCCGAGCGGACCGGAAGTGATGTGTAACCATGTGCTTAACTTCCGTTGACGTTCTTCCTGACTCTTCCAGTGGAAGCCCTTGAGGCCTCTGTTGCCACCGTGATCCTACTTTCCGTTTACTATCTCCCGTCCTATTCTTTCTTACTTTATTCTTTATCCCTGAGCCAATCCACACACCACCCAATTCCTACCCCCTCCGCTCCCGACTTCAACTCCAAAGCCAGGTCCTCGAATCCAATCTTTATTGGAAAGGGCCCGCCCCGTTCCGAATGCAAGCATGCTCATTGGCTTGGAGCGGCAGGGGGTGGGACAATCTGGGATATCAACAGTAATCCTAGGAGCTCATTGGCTCAGAATACAGCGGCAACCGCGAAGGTCGAGCTTTGATTACACGAAGAGCCACGCCTCCTTCAAAAATTCAATGCTCATTGGCTTAGCGTTACTATTTTCCTTCGTGCGCCACAAAGAACCCTCCCTTCCCCCCTCCCCCCATACATATACCCCAATCTCGCGTGCTCAGTTTCCAGACAGGGTGTGGCGGGAACAGAGATCACAAAGAGCCCCGCCCCTTTGCCTTTCAATCTGAAGACAATATGCTGTTGTAAGGCGGACTCCGCTGTTCCGAATGATACGAGTTCGAATCTCTCCTCCAGTATTTTACTCACTATAACGAGTTTTAAGCATGACCATAGCAGTTAATTTCTCAGAATCTCAACCTGCTCATTTGTAAAATATAGATACTGATACCGGTACGATTTCGTGAAGGGGGCAGCAACAAAAAAGAAAGAAAAAAAGCAATTGAGTAAAACTAACCGACAGATTTGCCAGACCTGTGAGGATCTGCAAAATTTTATAGGAATAGTTCTCCATTTCTGCAAATTAGCATTGAATTTTCTCATCACCTTTTTGGAGCATTAAATTTCCCTCCCCACCCCCACCCATCCTCCTTAGACTCCCCCATTTACGTCGTCCTCATTGTGTATATTATTTTCCTGGTTGTACTAATTTCACTTTGCGGTTTTGTTCCATTATGTTTTCCTCCTATCCCGGGTATTCGCATTTCTTACAGCACAAGTTATATTCCACTATGTACCACAATGTGTTGAATCCTTTCCCAGTGGAAGATCTCCACTCATCCAGTTTCATTCTGACACTTTTCCCCTGCCCCTAACCTCCAGAGTCTGCAGAGCCAGGATGGGAGAGGTGGGGCTAGATACAACTAATATGGGATCCGTGTCCAACATTTATTAAGTGCCTACTGTGTGCCGGGGCTGGAGCTACAAAGAAAGGTGCAAGACATTTTCTGCTCTCAAGGAGACAACACACAATAGTTACATACAAAGTACATACAGGATAAAATGGAAAGAATCAATACAGGGAAAATTAAGAGAGATCAGAAGGGCTTCCTACAAAAGGTTGGGTTTCAGCTGGAGCTGGAAGGAATGCCCAAGCGTGGGGGAACAGCCGTGAAAATTCCTGGAGTCAGGATATGAAGGGGATTATAGTGGAACACCAGTGTTACTAGACGGAAGAGTATGTAGGAGGGAAAGGTAAGGGATAAGAAGACTGGAAAGCAAGGAGGGACTAGGTTATGAAGGGCTTTGAACGCCAACCAGAGCATTTTGTATTTGTTCCTATAGGTGACAGGCAGCCACTGGAATTTCTAAAGGAGGGCAGTGACAGGGTTGGGTCTGTGCTTTAGGAAGATCACTTTGGGGGATCTGAGGCAGGGACACCAACCAGAAGGACCACTGTAGTAATCCAAGCCTGAGGTGATGAGGACAAGGGTGGTGGCAGTGTCAGGGGACAGAAGGAGGCATATGCAAGAGATGTTACACAGGTAACACTGGGATACAAATCCAGAACAGAACAGTCCCAGCACTCAAGAACTTGCATTCTAGCAGAGACAGCATACATCTAAAAAGGTACTAAGGCATAAATCCTAGGTAACCATGAGCTGGTAGGGTACTGCCAGAAAGGGGGCTTGGGGAGGTACTAACAGCTGGGAGAATCAGGAGAGGTCTTAGGCAGAAGGTGGCACCTGAATTGAATCCTGAAGAAAACCAGAAATTCCCAAGAGGAAACGATGAAAAGGGAGTGCATTCCAGGCATGAGGTCAGCCTGTGCAAAGGCATAGAGATGGGAGATGGGTGAGCATATGTGAAAGGCAGAGAGAAGGAAGGGAGAGGAGTCTGTCTGGACCACACACTTTGTGGTGCAGAGTAATGTGACATACAGCTACAGAATGGGGTCAAGTCATGAGAGCCTTGAGATGACAAACAGATATTAATATTTGACCCAAGAGGTAATAGGGAGCCATTAGAGTTAACTGGGTAGGAGGATGACATGGTCAGGACTGTGCTTTAGGAAAAACGTTTTGATAGTTTGGGAATATTGGAAATGGAAGAGTTTGAGGTGAGAAAAGGAGACCAATTAGGAGGCTATTGAAATGATCTGAGGAGAGGTGCTAAGAGTCTAAACTAGGGTAGGGACCCTGTGAATGGAGAGGAGGAGATGGGTCAGAGATGTGGAAATAGAAACAAGATTTGGTAACTGATTGGATAAGTGGTGTGAGGGTTGAAGAGGAAGGGTAATTGGAAGGATGATGGTGAATATATAGGAAATTTAGAAGAAGGGAAAGGCTTGGGGGTAAAGATAATTAATTCTATTTTAGATATGCTGAGTTTGAGATGCCTACCAAAGATCCAGTCCAAAATGTCCAGTAGTCAGTTGTGATATGGGACCAGGGCTCAAGAGAGAGACTAGAAGTAAGAGAATTGTATACACACACACGTATATGTATGTATGTATGTATGTATGTATATGTGCGTATATGTGTATGTGTATTATATATACATATATATACATATATATATATATAGACAACAGTTATTATGTGCCAGGTACTATGCTAAAGGCTCTATGAATATTATCACACTTGATCTTCATAACTCTTCGAGGAGGTGCTATTATTAACCTCATTTTACAGAAGAGGAACAGAGAGGCAGACAGGATTAAGTGACTTGTCCAGGGTCACATAGCTAGTAAGTGTCTGAGGCTGAATTCAAACTCATATCTCTTGACTCCAGGCCCAGATCTCTATCCACTATTCCATCTAGCTACCGCTAGGCAAGCTGATTAGTACAGGCTATAAGATCTAGGAGTCATCAGCACAGTGATGATAAACCCTTGGAAGAGTATGAGGATATTAAATGAAAGAATATAGTGAGAGAAAAGAGCCTGGGACAAAGCCTTTTTGCGGGGGAGTTGCGGGGAGGGGAGGGTAATTCAGATAATGTGATATAGATGATGAACCAGGCAAAGGAGATTGAGGAGGGGTCACATAGATAAGAGGAGAATCAGGAGAGAACAGTGTCATGAAAATCTAAAAAGATAAGAGAATCAAGGTTTACTTTTAGTATGTTTGTCCTGCATTAAATAAAGTTTTTTAATTTAAAATGCAACTGCTCCTAAAATAGTGATAAAGGCCTGAAATTTATATTTCATTTGAGCCTCATGAAGACTCTTTAAAATGAAGAGGTTGAATGGGATGACCTCTACTGTCACTCTAAATCTTTAATCCTAAAATGATCTGTTATCATGAATTCTCAGAGTTAGAAGTAGCTTTTCCAAATATAACTTTAATTTTTGGGGGGGAAATAGTTATGTTACAAAATGAAATGTAAATACTTGTTTCTCTGGGGCAGGTTAACTGTAAATATTAACAGGGAAGACTGGCCATTGAAGGCTCACTGTTCACTATTAGAAATTTTGCTGTATTATCTAAAATTTCTTAAAGAATCTTAAAAAAAAAACCACTTTGAAACCAACTCTCAAGTCTTCTCTTCCCTGGTTCCTTTGATACAAATTAAGACTCTTAAACATAGAATGCAATCATCCTCATTGGGATTAGTTCCAAGTTTTCAATATTCTTCCTAAAATGTGGCTCCCAGGCACTGAACATAATTTTCTCTATTGTAGAATATGGTGGGATGATCACCTATGTCACTTGATGTGGTCACTATGCCTCTCAACACAGCCTAAAGATTGCAACAGCTTTTTGGTGGCCACATGACCCTCCTGGGTCCTATTTAGAATTTGCTATCTACTTAGATACCAAGATCTTTTTCACACAAACTGATCACATGAACATACCTTCCCCAGCCTTAATTGATGCAGCTGATGAAGCCAGCCTGGCTTCATGATCACTGCTTCCCTTTCTAAATGCTCACAATCCATCCCTTTTAAAGTACGTTCTAAAACTGTAGTTCTCAAACTTTTTGCTTTCAGGACCAAAAAATTATTGAGGATCCAAAAGAGCTTTTGGTTATGTGGATTATATCTATTGATACTTATTAGAAATTAAAGTTGATACATTTAAAAAGTATCAATTCATTTAAAATAATATAATGAATCTATTATATATTAACATAAATAATATTTTTTGAAGAACAACTGTATTTTCCCAAATAAAAAAATTAGTGAGAAAATGGCTTGTTTTACATATTTTTATATATTTCTTTCATGTCTAGCCTAATAGAAGAAAACTGAATTCTCCTACTGCTTCTGCATTTCAGTTTGCTGCAATATATTGTTTTGGTGGAAGTCTATGAGGAAAATCCGGCCTCACACAAATATATAGATGGGAAAGGGAAGAGTACATTATTAATAGGCAAATAATATCTTGATATTAAGAAAATAGTATTGACTTCATGGACCTCTTCAAAGGGTGTTGAGGACTCAGGGGTCCAGACCACACTTTGAGAAAGAAGGAAACAAGCATTTAAATGCCTCCTATGTGCCAGGCACTCTGCTAACATTTTTTCCTTTTAAATTTATTTATTTTTAGTTTACAACATTCAGTTCCACAAGTTTTTGAGTTCCCAATTTTCTCCCCTTCCCTCTCATGCCCCCCCCCAAAGCATGTAATCCAATATAGGCTCTACATATACCTTCACATAAACATATTTTTGCAATAGTCAAGTTGTAAAGAAGAATTATAACCAATGAAATGAGCCACAAGAGAGAAGAAACAAAACAAAATTTAAAAAGAGAGAGAGAGAGAGAGAGAGAGAGAGAGAGAGAGAGAGAGAGAGCAAGTAGTTTGCTTCCATCAGCATTCAGACTCCTTAACTCTTTCTCTGGATGTGGACAGCCTTTTCCATCATGAGTCTTTTGGAGTTGTCTTAGAATATTGCTGAGAAGAGCCCAGTCTCTCAAAGTCAGTCATCACAGATACAACGTGACTGTAATGATGTCTAAAGTTCTCCTGGTTCTGCTGCCCTCACTCAGCATCAGTTCATTTAAGTCTTCCCAGGTTATTATGAAGTCCGTCTGCTCCTCATTTCTTATACATGCTAAGCATTTTTACAAATAGCTATCTCACTTGATCCTCACACAACCACCCTGCTAAGTAGGTGCTATTATTATCCCCATGAGTAAAATAGAATAATACTAATAACACCTAGCTTTCAGAACTATCACATAATACTTGTGAAAGCACTCAGCACAGTGCCTGGCAGTGGTAGGAACTTAAGTACTTGTTTCCTTCCATTTTATTGATGAGGAGACCTGAGGTGAGAAGAGATTAGGTGACTTACCCAGGGTCATACAGCTGTAGGAAGTGTCTGAGGCAGGATTTGAATTTGAATCATCCAGATTCTAGGCTCTATCCATTGCACCACCTAACTGTCTCACCAATGGTA
The DNA here is from genome assembly GCA_028627135.1 of Pseudochirops cupreus. Classification (NCBI taxonomy): domain Eukaryota; kingdom Metazoa; phylum Chordata; class Mammalia; order Diprotodontia; family Pseudocheiridae; genus Pseudochirops; species Pseudochirops cupreus. The sequence continues at coordinate 115,360,824 of CM053582.1, read as the reverse complement.
CCGAATTATTGCCAGGAATAAAAAGCAAAGCTCCCCAAACTATAGTTTGGAGAAATTGACTTTTTCCTCCTTCTAGAACATTGGGACATTTGCCCATCTCCAGTCTCCTTCTCTATGACTTTTTCAAAGATCGCTGAAGACCACCCAACTCTCCTATTCCTAAATTGTTTCAGCACCTTGGGACCGAGTTCACCGAGACCTAATAACAACTCAGGGCTGTTAGGTGGCGTCATAGTGAATAGAGCCCCCGGGGCCTGGAGGGGGGGGCGGGGCCTGAGTTCAAATGTAGCCTCAGTCACTTGCTAGCTATGTGACCCTAGCCAAGTCACTTAACCCTATTTGTCTCAGTTTCCTCATCTGTAAAATGAGCTGGAGAAGGAAATGGTGAACTGCTGCACTACCTCTGCCAGAAAAACGCCAAATGGGGTCAGGAAGATTAGGACACTACTGAAAAACAACAACTTATCCAGGACAAGTAGCTACTCTTCTGCCATCCACTCACTCTTCTCAGATTTAAATTTCTTGTAATTGTCTTCTGTTGTTTCCAATCCCAAGATGATTCTCCTTTGGCAGAGAAAACCGAGAGCAAATAGAAGTCCTCTTGGTCTACCCTTATCATTGCGTTGTCAATCCGTCTCCCCCAGCAGCAATCTGCTTTTCATCTTCCAGCTTCTCTTTATAACCCTCAGTGGATTGAGCTCAGCCTGAGATTTAGTGATCCCGACACGATTTTTACAGGAATCTGCCATTGTCTGGTATTCATCCCTTGACTCCATCCTCTATAGCAGTGGTTCTCAGCCTTCCTAATACTGCAACCCTTTAATTTGTATGTGGGTGTGTCTGCATGTGGGCGGACCCACCTGGAGACGGATATAGGAGCGGTGTCTCGGTTCCTAAGACCATCGGAAATATGTGTTTTCCAATGATCTTAGACGCCCCTGTTACCCCTGTGAAAGGGTCGTTCGACTCCCAAAGGGGTCGTGACCCACGGATTGAGAACCACTGCAGAGTCCTAGGAACCAGACCTCTTGATTTCATTGATATAGGGAACTCCCAGAACTCCCTCCATCAATGCACCTTGGCCTCTGTTCTGCAACAGCAAACCTCGGAGGGTTTTCTAGATCCGTGGTATCAAACTCAAATAGAAAGGGGCAGGGGTGGGCATGGGAGGAGGAGTAAACACCACTAAAGAGTAAAGAAGGATCTCTGTGGGCTGCATGTTGACTTAGAAAATCAGACATTGTCTATGGTTTATTGTACTTTTATTTATTTTGTTAGGTATTTCCCAATTTTAATCTGGTTCAGGCTGCACTACACAGAGCGGGGGACCACATGCAGCCTACCAGCTGCATATTTGACACTTCTGGTTTCCATCACTCAAAGATGAAATGACTTGCCCACGATAACACTGCCAATATGTGTCAGAGGTGAGACCCGAACCCAGATCTTCCTGGCTTCAAAGCCGGTTCTTTATCTTCTATGCCATGTTGATTCTTCTGTACATAATTATTTTTAAAAATAAGTTGTTACTGATATCTTTTTTGTCACATCACCATAATTTCCTCCCAGTATCCCTTCCCATCCTAGAGAGCCACCTCATATAACAAATAGTATTTTAAAGACAAAAGGAGAAATAAAATCAGCATAACTGATTAATATGTTGGAAAAAAAATCTGAAAATACATTTATTTTAAATCTGAATTGGTTGATGAGCTCCTTATGCATATATTGTTTCTCTTTAGACAAATTTCCTCTTTCCTTACTCAGGGAATTATTTCTCTTCATTTTTAGGAATTTCATTCTTAAATCCTTCCTTTCTCTTTTGGTCTATCTTCCTATAGAAAATTTTAGCCAATGAGATTCTCTTTATCCTTTCTTTGAACCATTCTTCAGAAATCTGCAATGCATGGCAGACTTTTTAACTTTCTTCTTCTCTCTTGAAAATTCTAAGATGGATTGGTCATCCTGATCCCCACCAAAGACTCTCATCTTTTCTGTACCAGAACCTGTTCCTTGTAGCTCCCAATCAAACTCAGAATCACCCTTTCCCGTGTCTGGTCTTCCACTTTTTTGAATGAATCATTCTTAAGACAAGCTAATAAATTATTATCTACTTCAGTAAGAAAGAGAACTTCAGCAGATGTCTGGGTAATTTAAAGTCCCTCACCACTACTACATGATCCCTTTAAGGCAGGTTTGTGGTTTTTTCCTAAACTCTTTACCTCTCTTGTTTCTGTTGAGGTAATCTGTGTTATGGTCAAATTATAACATTGCTTCTCCTGATCTGCCCTCCACAGATCTTCACCTGCATGTCTCCACCATGCTTCCTGAACTCCCTCATTCCTGGATTTCCATGTTTTTTTTTTAATTTTTTAAAATTGATGTGTTTGTTTACTTTTAGGTTACAAGATTCAGTTCCATAATCCCTTGAGTTTCAATTTTTCTCCCCTGCACCCCCCATGGCAGCATGCAATCAAGTATAGGATCTGCAAATACTTTCACATTAGACATTAGTCTGATTGTAAAGAAGGGCTGTAACCGATGGAATGAACAATGGGAAAGAGGAAATAAAACCAAACATGGAAAAGAAAGAGAGCACATAGTATGCTTCAGTCTGCATTTAAACTCTGTTCTTTCTATATCTTTCTATGAATGTAGACATCTCCTTCCATCCTCAGTCTTTTAGAGTTGTCTTATAACCTTGTGTTGCTGAGAAGAGTCCAGTTTATCAAAGTTGGTCGTCACACATACGTTGTGTCTGCCATTGTGTACACATTTCTCCTGGTTCTGCTCTTCTCATTTAGCATCAGTCCATATAAGCCTCTCCAGGTA
>CM053582.1:115325693-115357892 GCA_028627135.1 Pseudochirops cupreus | reverse complement strand
ATAGCACTTTGCCTTTCTCCTTTCCCCAATCTGTTCTTTTCTTTTTTAATTAAGTTGTATCCTTTCAGAGCAGGAATCTAATCCTGAGTTCCATCCTACCAAGTCTCACTATGTATACACAAATCATCAGTAACAATTTGCAATGTAGCCTGTCTATACCTTTTCTCTCCAGTACTCTTTGGCTCACCTGCAGTTGGGATTCTTGAGGTCAAGGTATCCTTTTGGAATAGTTCTAAATGTTAGGAAGCTTTCTCTTACATCAAGCAAAATATGTCAATGTTTTCCCTCTGGTCCCTAGTTCTGCTCTCTGGAACCAAGCAGAGGAAGTATTTTTTTAATTATAGAGTTTGTTTTATTGTGCCAAAAATGAGAGAGAGAGACAGACAGACAGACAGAGACAGAGAGACAGAGAGAGAGGGGTGAGAGAGAGAGAGAGATTGAGAGAATGTGTGTGTGCCTTAGACCTAACACTACACTCCTCCCCAGAGGCCCCCTGAAATCTCCATCCCTGTCCCCTGGAGCCTCCCTGAGGACTCCAGCCTCACCTGCTAGGGTCTTTTTGAGAGATCTGCTCTCTCCCCAGTGACAGATTATTGAAATGGATAGATAAGGTTATGCATCTGTGGCAGCCACCTGCTGCTGTCAGCTCCTGGAATTGCCAGGACTGGATCTGCCTGTTTTTTATCTTAGCAGGAGTGGGCTGGTCTCAGGGGTAAGTGGGCACTGCCAGGAACCTGCCAGTGTCAATGGTGTGGCTGCTGGATCTCCAGGGGGATGGAGGACATCAGAGAGTAGTGTCAGCCTGACCAGCAGGCTCCAGGCACAAGCAGTCTGGAGGCCAAGTGTCCTAACAGCCAAAGGGGCAGGTGCTCCCAGATCAAAGGGAACCCTTAGCAACCTTCTAAACCCAGAGACCTCCCTCTTCTTACTCTTAACCTGCCTACCTGATGCCTTTCCTGACAATGTGTTATTGCTGCTGGGAACCAATTTCCTTCTGTCCTGGCTTTGTTAAAAGCCTCCCCAGGGGTAGGAAGTCCAGGTGGGGGGCAGGGGCATCAGCTTCCCTTCTGGAGGGAGCTTCTCTGTTTGATCTGGTTTTGTGGCTGGAAGGAAATGGTAGAGAAAGTAACTTAAAGGCATTGGTGAGCTTAAGGGTAGGGTATTCTGACAGACCAGAGGTCTAAGATGGGTTAGATTACATTACTGTGGACTGCTGTTGGGGACATATTTATAGTGGGTGTGGTCTGCTCTTCCTTCTTTTCCATCAATCTCTCCAGGAAAAAAAAAAAAGATTTGACTTTTATTTGGTTAGAAATTCAAGGATCACTCCTCACAGAAACAGGACAGTGTTATGCAAAGAATACTTGAGACCTGGAGTTTAGTCCCTTTAATATGCTTCAAATCTGCTGGGTGAGCATGGGAAAATTAGTTCTCCTCTCTGAACCTCAGTTTCCCCCTCTGTAAAATGAAAAGTCTGTCTCTAAGATTCCCTCCAGGTTGGCTATTTTAAGGTTCTGCCTAGCTGTCATTCTATGGTGTAAGGCTCTTCATAGCTGAGGCATTCTGTGTTTGAATGTTCCTTTCACTCTGCTATCATGTTCTAAGGTTCCCTCCCAGTGCTGACTATGTTCTAAACCCCCTCCAGCTGGGATACACCTTAGATCTAAGTGGCAGTGACTTGGTACAGTCTACCTTCCTGTCCCATCCAGTACCATTCCTCAAGCAGAAATGGTTCAGGAGAATCCTATTCTTATAGAAAGACAGAGACAAAGAAACAAAGGAGATATGAGAGTGGAAAAGAGGTGGAAGGAGAGAGGGAAAGAGAAAGGGATAGAGTGGAGCTAGAGAAAGAGATAGAGGGTCAGAGACAGATATAGAGAGAGAGGCATACAGAGAGAGGAAGGAAAGAGGTAGAGAAATGAGAGAACATGCCCAGGTTCAGAGTTAAGTATAATTCACTCTATGTTCCAGGCAAACTGGACTCAATATAGAATCTCCCACTCCACATATTTGTATCTGCTCTTCATTCTTAGAATGCGTTCCTTAATCTCCACCTTCCAGAAACCTTTTCCTTTGATGTTGAATTGAGGTACCTGCCCCCTTCTCCATGAAACCTTCCTAGATCTGCCCAGCTGAAAGGAAACTTTCCTTCCTTATATATTCTTTGCCTAGATTTCTTTTTTACCCCAATAATCTTCATCCTGATTATACTTTTCTATACGTGTTGCAGCTCATTCAGCAGATTGTAAGTGCCTTGAAGGCTTTGTACATCTAGTGCCCAGTAAAAAGCACTATGTATATAGTAGAAATTTAATAAACATTTGTTGGATTTTTATTTAATTTATAGAGTGATTTAAGGTTTAAAAAAATTGTTTTTCCTCAAGAGCCTATGAAGTATATAGTACAAGTCTGCATTTTAGAGGAAGAAACTGAGCCTTTGTGAGCTAAGTAGTGACAGAACTGCCCTCCACCCCATACTCTTTCTTTCTCTCTCTCTCTCTCCCCCCCCTTCCTCTCCCCCTCTCTCCCCCTTTCTCTTCTTCTCTCTGTCTCTGTCTCTGTCTCTCTCTCTCTGTGTCTCTCTCTCTTTCTCGCCTTAGCTGTGTGACCCCGGCCAAAGCTTTTGATCTCTCTAAGCTTCAGTTTCTGTGTCTGTAAAATGCAGATGATAGTAGCATCTGCCTCACGAGGTTGTGTAAGGATGAGATTTTTTTAAAGTATAGAATGTTTTGCAGCCTTAAAATGTAATCCAATTTCTATCAGAAAATTTTTTAGTAATTGGACCAACACGTCAGTTTTCTGCTGAAGAATTTCAATGATTCCCACTCTGCCAGACTCTCCCTATGGCCACAAACAAGTCCAAACTTCCTGGCCTGACAATGAAGGAACTTCATGATAATCTCACTCCAAACTATCTTTTCAGTTTTCCGCTTACATGAAGCCCTCCCCCCTTCCTCACCAAACCTGTTTCCCAGGGCACACAGGTGTGTTCTCACCTCTGCTTATCTACCTCACAGTCATCCTTCAATGCCTGGCTCAAGTTCCTAAGATTTAGAAACAAAAGGCATCTTAGAGATCTAATTCAATATTCTAGTTTTACAGATGAGAAAACTGAAGCCCAGAGAGGTTAGTTGACTTGCATTTATTCGGTGTTTACTAAATGTCAGGCACTGTGCTAAGCTCGGAGGTTAATCAACGAGCTTACAATCTTACAGAAGAAACAATATGAACAGATACATAAATACAAAAAAAAAATACTAAGTGAATGAAAAATTAATGGTGGAGATAGAAGAACTAAAGTAATTGGCAGGGTGGGGTAGGCCTCCCCCATGAAGGAGAGGGCATTTGAGCTGAGCCTTGAAGGAAGTATGGGATCCTACCCGCTGGAGGTGAGGAAGACATCTATGCCAGCTATGGAGGATCACCTTCACAAAGGCACAAAGGCACCTTCACAAAGGCACAGAGATGGTAAATGACAACTTCATGTTTAAGGAACAGCTACAAGGCCAGTTTGCCTGGAGCAGGGTATATGGGAAAAGCTACCTGTAATAAGACTGGAAGCCTGATTCTGAAGGGCTCTACATGACAGAAGAGTTTGTGTTCTGTCTTAGAAATGGGAGCCACTGGAATGTCTTGAGCAGAGAAGTAATATGGTCATACCTGGGGTTTAGGGATATTGCTTTGGCAGCTGAAAAGAGAATTCAAAGTCTAGTGGTAAGAAAGTCAATTAGGAAGATGGGGAAATAGCCTAGGGGAGAAGTGATGAGGGCTTGGACTAAGGTCGTGACTTGGATATGAGGCCTTATGGAGACAGAATTAGTAAGAATTGGCAAATATTTGGATATGTGGGGTAAGGGTAAGGGAAATCAAGGACAGTTTCTTAGTTGGGATCAGAAGTATGGTGGAAACTTTACAAAGATGAGCAATTTGTACAAGGGCAGGATTTTAGGGGAAAGGTAATGAGTAGTTTGGCACAGGTGGTTTTCGATGTCTACAGGATCTCCACTGGGAACTGTCCAATAGGCAGTTGGTGACATTGGGCTGGATCTTAGAAGACAAGGGTTGGCTATAGAGGTATGGGAATCATCTAATCATAGAAATGACAGTGCAATACACAGGAACTAATGAGATCACTGAGGGAGCAGAAAAGGAAAAGGATCTAGGACTGAATCCACCCCTGAGGGGAAAGCAAAGGAGTCTGAGCAACAGCCAACAGCCAATTGGAGAGATGATTTAAGGATCATACCTTGAGAGCTCAAATGGACCTATGAATAAATGAATGAATAAAAAAAGTTAAATATTTATTATGGTCATCTCTCTATCACAACTCTCATTTTACAGGTGATGACTGTGGCTCAGTGTTGAAAGAACTCAGTGAGAACCAGGAGAAAGCAGTACTCTGAAAATCCAAGCACAAGAGGGTGCCAGCAGGGTCAAATGTAGAATCAATAAGTCCAAGGTCCAAAGAGAGACTCATGTATGATCCCACAGGAAGTGGCAGAGCCAAGATTTAAACCAGTTCACAGACTCTAACCCAGTGAGCTTTTTAATACATGACTCCGCCTCCCTTTCACCCCCACCACACAAGCCATCCATCCGCCTGCCTCCCTCATGGGAGGTCATTCACATACACAGCTTGACAGTCGTCTGCTAAGCCAGGACCTTTCTGATGCTTTGCCCTCTCCCCAGTGGTCAGAACCCGGTCCCAATTAAAATTACATCATATTTATTTCTCTGTTACACGTATTGTTTCCTTCCAATGGAATATAAGCTTCTTGAGGGCAGGTACTTAATAAATGTTTAATTGAACATACACAGTATATGGTAAGCTTTGTCTCAACTGGATTGTAAGACCCTTAAGGCTGATAGCGTACATTGGCCCCAGTGTCTTGTACAGGATCCTAAGGTAGGTGTCCTCAGTCATCATATTAAAAATAATTCCTGTTTATACAGTACTTTAGTTTACAGTGGGCCTTCATATGCATTATATCACATTTGAAGATCACAACAGTCCTGTGAGGTATTATCCCCTTTTTACAGGTGTGTAAGCTGAGACTCATGGAGAAGTGATTTGCCCAGGGCCACATAGCAAGTCAGTGATGATTTTTTTTAAGGCCACGGTAACAATGGAATTAGAGCTAGTTGTTAAATATCTGGTTACATCCCTCCTCAGGCCATCTTACAGAAGATGAAACTGAGGGCCCAAGTGGAGATGACCCATTGGTGGAGTTAGCAGGGAAGCCAGTCCTCTTACAGGTTGTTTCAAAAGGGTCCTACTTTCCCCATTGCACCCAGGGTTCCCCACCAGTAGGGGTTCTTTCTTCATCTCCCTAGTGGCACTTGACTAGCTACTTATGGCATTTAGCTGTTTTCTCATTCAGTCCTCTCTCCTGTGGAGGATGAAGAGTGTCTAACCCAGGAAGGGGAAGGGGAAGCTATGTTTGCTTGAATCCCTCTGCTTCCCACCCTAAGAGCCCTAGAAACTTTCTAGAACAGAAGAGATGTTCAGGAGGAGTGTGCCCCTTTCCAAGACTAGGCCCCTGAGCTAGATCTAGCAGGTTGCCCAGGTGCCAATGCTGGCATGGAAGGACCATTGATTAGGAGAGGATTCTCAACTCAACTGGAGCTATCCTCAGGAAGCTGATAGGACTGCACAAAGGACAGTCCCAGGTCCTTTAGGCTGGTTGGGAAATGAGGCAGGTGGAGAGCCAGGGATGCTGCTAAACATGGCCCGATGGGACACAGAAGGCACAAGCCTAGAAGTCTAAGGAGATGGGCAGAGGCAGGAAGCTCAGGAAGGTAAACCCACTGGATGTTTATTATTGTGCTGTTTTTAAAAAATTTCTAAATGGAAGGGTTTCTAAAAGACAGAGCCCAGGAACGGAGAAGAGGGAGGGAAGAACATGGGGTGGAGAACATTCCTGGCCACAATTCTGGAAACCTTTCCTCCCAGCACCTCCCTGCTGGGCAATGAGGACTCAAGCTTGTCCTGTCCTGTCCCCACTGTGAGGGAAGACGCTCATGCCGGAGCAGAGCTGGAAGTTACTTCATTGAGGGATGTAGGGGCAAGTTGGAGGTTTGGGAGGATAGGAGGAGAAAGGAGAAAGCAGGAGGTGACAGGAGGAACAATTGTGTATGGCTCCAAGCAGTGGCATGGCCCCATAACCCACACTCTGGTCCCTCCATGTCCCATCCAAGCCCCAAAGGCACCAAGAAGAAAGGAGCCAAGTTACAACCTCAACCATAGATAGGGGTGCTCAGAGGCTCACTCACAGAGGGTTACAGATGAAGGGGTAGCTAGAAGTCATCTAGCTCAATGGCCTATGGCCTTCAGGACACTTTCCCTGCCTCTGTCCTTCCACACTGGCTTTAGGGAAGAGTAGGGAGAAGTTGGGGATGAGTAGTTCCATCACAGAAGGTCTAGAGGAGGTGAGGGGCAGGGGAGGATTGTGGGAGCCAGACTCCAATGGGAAGTGATATCATCGTCCCTTGGCAATAAGGCATCTTTGGTCAGGCAGTAGCAGTGTTGGGGACCTGGACTGGTCTCAGCTGAAGTCTCGGTTGGGCAGGAGAAGTGGGGCAACCAGGGTCCACAGGTAGAGGAGCAGCCCTGCCCAGGTGGCACAGATCTTCACCCAGACTGCAGTCCAGGTGCTGACCATCTTCCTGGTGACATCATCTGGTCTGGAAAAAGAGGCACCCTTTTGAGTACAAATCTTAACTCCCTACCCCTTGACCCCCAAATCCTAACCCCAAGGGTCCTGAAACTCCATCAGGCCCCAGCCTGGTTTCTAAAATTCTTCTAAAGAAAGAATAGAAACTGTGGACTGCAACACCTGATGCAATTCTAAGCATGGAAGATGGCGGCCCTAAGATGCAACCCAGCAGAGGGGAACACTATAGAGAAATGGATGCCCGGATAGTCACAGACAGAACAGAAAAGAGCTCTTGCCTCAAAGGTGCAGAACAGCTGTTACACCCTCATCTGGGGGCTGAAAGCATCAGAACTGGCAGGTGTGGCTCCCCCCAACGCTGGACTAAGGGCTCCCAAAAGACTCAGTGCAAAACTGAACTTAGGGAAGCCTGTGGCCTCGAGGCCACATGTGGCCCTCTTAGGGATTTGTTCTGTGAAGTTTGGATTCAAAGGGCCACACTCGAGGATCTAGAGGTGCATGTGTGGCCTCGAGGCCACAGGTTCCCCACCCCTGCCTGAGCCATCTAGTATTTCTAGAGCACTTTAAAGTTTGAAAGAGTTTTACCAATATTATCTCATTTGATTCTCACAATGGCTCTTTTCCCACTTGCCTCCATTCTGCCCTCTCAGCCTAGGCTGGACACCACCAGGTCTAGGAGCCTAAGGCTGTGTAAACCATTTTCCATCCCGGGTACCCAGCTAAGTGGATGCTGAGCTAGACTTAGAATCAGGAAGATCTGAGTTCAAATCCTGCCCCAGATATTTACCAGCTTTGTGACGCCTGGGCAAATCACTTAACCTCAGTCTGTCTTTGCTTTCTTTTTTGTAAAATGGGGATAAAGATAGTACCTACCTCCAGAGGGCTGCTGTGAGGACCAACTCAGATAATGTGTATGCAAGGTGCTGTATAAATGTGGGCTCTCATTATTCTTCTTACTGTGATCCAGGGTATGGTGCCCCTGAGCTGAGTGAGGAGGAAGGCTTTCCTTCTCTTCTCCTTGCTCTACCTGGGGCCATCTCCAGTTGTCCTGATTCATATCTGGCCACTAGACTCAGATGGCTCCGGAGGAGAAAGTGAGGCTGGTGACTTGGCACAGCCCTGCCTCACTTAAATCCAATTCACTTGCACATCATGGTGTCACCTCCTTGATGTCATGATCCTCTCCCAGAACTAAGGACAAACAATAACCTTGCTCCACAGCCTCAGTGGGGATATGTAGTTGGGCAAGCCAGACCTTTGGCTCCTAGGAAGGCCCTTACCTGTACCAGTTGGTGAGTGTCATCATGATGTAGAGGGAGGCGAGGCAGAGGCAGAAGTGGAAGAAGGAGTAGCTGTAGGAGACTCCATCCTGCTCATTGTCATAGGCCCGGCCCTCAGTCACCTGCTGCTGGCCATCCAGCATCGGCGGGGTCTCCTCTGTCTGCATCAGGCTGTTCACCTGCTTGTTGTCAGAAGAGCGGATGCTGCAGAGGAGGCAGAGAGAGGAGAATGGGCTGAGACATAGGATCCTAAAGACAGCCCTGAAGTTGGGCAGGTAAGCAGGAAGCTGTGGTTCCATTTCAGAGAAACCTTGAACAAGCATCAGTTTCTTTTTGAGTGTCCTCCCCTGTCTTGGGGGTACCAGTTGGGCAAGGAGGAAAATAAGAACAAAGGTAGCCAAGGACCCAACACACTTACTATATAGAAAGTATGGATGGCCAGAGAACAGGGTCAGACAATTCACAAAAGCAAAGGCAAACGATGGAAATATAAGTTTTAAAGAACATTCAATCGCACTAATATCAGACAAATGAAAATTTAAACCAACTTGAGATGCCACACTTTGTACGCATCAAGTTGGTTTTTTAAAATAGTGGCAAAACTTGGGGTATGAAGAAAAAGGTACACGCATACATTATTGGTAGAACTGAAAGTTGGAATTGCTTCTCTGCAGATATAATTCAATTTAACAAATATTTGCTGAGTCAATGGCTACCATTTACAGGGCACGATTCTATCTCAGAAGTACCTGAGTTGAGTTTTATAAAACCAACAATGCCCTTTGATGCTATAACACATCCTTGGAAATAAGTCCTCGGGATATAATTGAAAAGGGAAAAAAAGGGCATGCGTTCCTGTAGAATAGAATGGTTATTGCAAATTACAAAGACAAGAGCTAAAAAGACAAGCGAATGTCCCACAGTTGTAAAGAGTCAGGGATGTTCTGGAGGCAGCTTGAACAGGCTCACATGAGTCCACTGTTAGATTTCCAGGGTGAGCCTCTGGACTTGTATAACATCACCACAGCTCTGTACGTCACGGGAGGGTGTTTAAGAGTTGGACCACCTAGGTTCAAGCTCTACCTCTGCTCCATACTGGCTGGGTGACCAGGACACTTTACCTTTGAGTCCTCAGAGAGTTGCAGAAAAGGCACCAAAATGCACTGAAAGAGGAAGCTTCTCTCTGAGAGCTCCCCAAGCCCATGAAATCAGAGGTCCAGTCTCTATCCTCACACTTCACCTACTTGGTTTCCCAAAGGATGAATATATACCATAATGAGAAAAGGGCACTGGGCTGGGGATCAGGAAGCCTCCTCTTCCTGAGTTCAAATCTGGTCTGGCAAGTCCCTTAACTCTGAATGCCTCCATTTCCTCATCTGTAAAATGATCTGGAGAAGGAAATGGCAAACCACTCCGGTATCTTTGCCAAGAAAACCCCAAAGGGTCATGAAGAATCAGATATGGCTGAAATGAATCAACATCAACATGAATATTATGATATGAGTGTTAGAATATTCCAAAAGTCTTAAGTGTGAGCTAAGCTTATTATAGTTTAAATAAATGAATGGCTTAATCATATTAATTAATAAGCTTATTAAAGTTTAAACTGCACTAAAACTTTTGGTATATCCTCTATAATAACTAATAGCAATAATAGCTTAAATTCATATTCTCCACAGGAAAAAGTCAAGTGGTCAAAGAATGCCCACTATCCAGGCAATAATTTACAATCCATCTTCCATTCAGCCACTAAAGGGATGTGCTTAAAGAACAGGTTTGGATCGTGTCTTTCTCTCTCACACACTCTGTCTCTCATCTATCCCTTTCTATCTCTCTCTCTGCGTGTCTCTCTGTCTCTATATATCTGTCTGTCTCTGTCTCTCTCTCTCTCTGTCTCTGTTTCTCTGTCTCTCCAGACTCAATAAACTCCAGTGGTTTCCTGTCACCTCCAGGAGCAAATACAACATCCTGTTCGTGGTGCTCAAAGCCCTTCACAACCAAGCCTCCTCCTACCTTTCCAGTCTTCTTACTTCCCAACACTTACTCTTCCATGCAGTGACATTGGCCTCCTGGCTTCCTTTAAATCACCACTAAAATCCCACGTTCTACAGGAAGCCTTGCCTAACTTCTCCTTCATTCCAGGGCTTTCCCTATTTTCATTATTTCCTATTTATCCTGTATATAGTTTCCTGTAAATCTATATCAGCATATAAATTATTTGTTACAAATAATACTAAATGTTTAAAAAGAGGTAGGAAGTTGGGCACAGGAAAGGTTGGTGGGAGTTTAGGAAGACTATCTAAAGGCATGAAATGGAAGGAATGAGACATGAACACATTTCATTGAGATCTGAATGAGTGAGTGAGCTCAAAGGGCAGCTGGAGGAATCAGGATTAGACAACGAAAAAGACTTCCCCCCCAAAAGAACTGACAGCAAAGCCTGATGCTCAGAGAGGCTAACAACATGGCCAGGGATGAATCAAGTGAGCCAAGGAGCAAGGACCATGTCAGTACAGACCCGGTGTCTGGGGAGCCCAGAGACCCCACCTGATGAAGACAGTGCAGAGGATGAAGACGATTAGGCCAACAATGCTGGGTGCATCCCACCACTGTGTAGTGTAGACGTAGGTAGAATCCAGGTTCGTTGTGTTGGTGGTTACTGGAAGGTTAGGGTTGCATTTCTGGTCTGAGGACAGAAGGGTTGGTTATTTTGAGGCAGCCAGGGGAAAGGGGAAGCCAGGGTAAGGGGCAACAATGCAAGTACCAAGCTTTTACAGAATGGGTCCCACCTCCCCACAGCCTCCTGCCATCATCCATCATCTGGGGGAGGGAAACGAGGGGATCAGGAAGAGCTCCTATACTCACCAGGGATGTTGGTCAGAGCTAACCAGGTGATAAACATGGTGTAGGCACTGATGACGGAGGCCTGGAGAAGGCCTGAGTTTGGCTGAGCTTCCTGTTAATCAATAACCACACAGGTGATGCCCCATTCACATTCATCAGGAAGACTTTTTCCAAATCCCAGTATATATAGATGATCTCAATCATGCCTTACAGCTAGCTCTGCCAGCTCATGTTCTAGGGCCCCTCTCAGCCCTGACATCCTGTGTTCTAAGGCCCCTCCCAGCTCTGACATCCTCTGTTCTAAGGGCCCTCCCAGGTCTGACATTCTGTGTTCTAAGGGCCCTCCTAGCCTTGGATCCCAGGAGGAGTCAAGGGGGGCTTACCTGGACCTTAGGAAGAACAGCCACAATGGAGATACAGACACAGAAGACAAGGTTAAGGCTGATGAAGACCTTGCCTTCATAACAGGCTTCCGAATGGGTATAGTAGGTGTACATGAGGGCTATGGCAGCCAGGGCGATTCCATAGAAGAGGAAGGTAAAGAAGAAGAGGCCTGGAGAGGGGTGAACAAAAGCAAGTTTGGGCTGGGAGTCCCAGAGGCCAGAGGCCCAGCCCTGGCTTGACCCCTACTTGAGGCATGGACTTTAGATCTGAAAGGAATCTGAACAATCACCTAAGCCCACCCGAGGTGCCAGGCAGGACTTGCCCAGGGACAGTGACAGCCAAGCACAGTTGGAACCCAGCTCCTGACTCCAAAGTCAGTGGCCTTTCCACAATAGCATGCTGCCTCCTCCAGGTCCTTCCCCTCCCTGGGCCTCAGTTTCCTCATCTGTAACATAAGGGTGTGGAAAGCTACTGAACACTTCCTAGTTCTGCTCGATAGGGTGCCAATAAGAGTTCCCTCTGTAGGAGGAATTCAGTATTAGTGACATTTTCCACTTTGAAATACCAAAATAGGAACACATGGAAAATGCTTATAGTTCTTGACATGAAAACAGATTTAATTTCCTCTCTTCTATTTTAAAATGTCCTAGTTCTACTTTGTTTGGGGGAAGAGAGATAATCCTGAAACCCAGACCTCAGTTCCCTCTATGAGCATTGTTTCTATAATTCATTATTTTGACATATAATAGTAATAGTTAACATTTTAAGGTTTTCAAAGTGCTTTACAAATGTTATCTTACTTGATGCTCACAACAATGCCATGAGATGGGCGCTCTTGTTATCTCCATCTTACAGATAAAGAAAACAGAGGTGGAGAGAGGTTAAAGGATTTTCCCACAGTCATAGAGCTAGGAAGTGTCTGAGGAAGGATTCGAACTCAGTTCTCCTTAACTCCAAGTCCAGGACTCTGTCTAGCAGGACACCTCAAACTCAGTGGTTATTTTAAGAACCATTGATCGCAAGGGCAGCTAGGTGGAGCAGTGGGTAGAACACCAGCCCTGGAATCAGGAAGACCTGAGTCTGAATATGGTATCATATACTTAATAGCTGGGTGATCCTGGGCTTCAAAAGTTGGGTAATATTTAATAAAGAAAAATGTGATAAAACATAAATAATGTTAATAATTTCAATTGACGCAGCATGGGACACAGCTGGCATGCCTGACTCAGAGTCTAGAAGAGCAGAGTTCAAATTGTATCTCTGATACTTAAAAGTTATATGACCCTTGTGAACTGATCCAACCATTCTGGAGAGCAATTTGGAACTATGCCCAAAGAGCAATCAAACTGCACACCCTTTGACCCAGCAATGACACTAGTAGGTCTGTACCAAAGAGATCATAAAAATGAGAAAACAACCCAGATGTACAAAAATATTTATAGCAGCTTTTTTTGTGGTGGCCAAGAATTGGAAATTGAAGGGATGCCCAGCAACTGGGGAATGGCTGAACAAGCTGTGGTATATGAATGTAATGGAATACTATTGGGATGAGCCGATGGACTTCAGAAAAACCTGAAAAGACTTGCATGAACTGATGCTGAGTGAAGTGAGCAGAACCAGGAGAACATTGTACACAGTTACAGCCACATTGTGAGATATTCAACTATGACTAATTCAGCTCTTCTCAGCAATGCAATAATCCAAGACAATTCCAAATGACTTATGATAAAAAATGCTATCCACATCCAGAGAAAGAACTATGGAGTCTGAATGCAGATTGAAGCATACTATTTTCTTTTTTTTTTTGGTGGATTTTCCCTTTTGTTCTGTTTCTTCCTTCACAATATGACTTACGTGGAAATATGTATAACATGATTGTACATGTATAACCTATATCAGATTGTTTGCTGTCTTGGGAAGGGGAGATGGGAGGGGGAAAAATTTGGAACTCAAAATCTTATAAAATTGAATGTTAGGGGCAGCTAGGTGGCATAGTGAATAGAGCACCGACCCTGGAGTCAGGAAGACTTGAGTTCAAATCCAGCCTTAGACAATGAACACAAAAACTAGCCGTGTGACTTTGGGCAAGTCACTTAATCCCAAATGCCCTACCTTCCACCCTCCAAAAAG
This sequence comes from Pseudochirops cupreus, assembly GCA_028627135.1. Lineage (NCBI taxonomy): Eukaryota > Metazoa > Chordata > Mammalia > Diprotodontia > Pseudocheiridae > Pseudochirops > Pseudochirops cupreus. The sequence continues at coordinate 115,344,580 of CM053582.1, read as the reverse complement.
CAAAAAAAAAAGAATGTTGAAAACTATCTTTATGTGTAACTGGAAAAAATAAAATACTATTTTTTTTAAAGTCACGTGACCTTGGGCAAGTCATTTAACCCTGATTGCTTCTCCCCTCCCCCAAAACCAAAACCAAAAAAAGAATCACTGATCTCTAGGGTTTCTTCTGACTCTAACATCCTGTGATTCTTCGAAGAGGAGAAAAATCAGGAAGAGGGACACAAAAGACATATTGCTATTCTTCTGAAAGAACTGGTAGTCCCTGATGGACTTGAAATCAGGAGACCTGTGTGTGTGTGTAGAATGAATGCATGGAGGACCTTCTGCATCTGTGTGTCTCAATGGAATACTAGGGAAGGAGGGAGGGAGGGGAGTGGTGACTACCAACCTGCATACCAGCACCTCGAGTCTCGCTCTTCGGCCTTCCATAGCCAGCTCTGGTTCCAGCAGTGTGCAAAGTCGATCAGCAAGATGAGCTGGATGAGAATGAAGAGAAAGGAGCCGACCACCCCAAAGAAGAACCAGACTGCGGGGGGGGGGGGCAGAGAAAGGGGAAGGAAGAGTGAGGACCTGGTGTGCCTGGCTCAGACTCTCCCCAAGCCCTGCACCAGAAACCCTGTCTCCCAGCGCTGCCCCCAGGAGATGGGAAGTTCTCATTAGTGCCTCAAGACAGTTGGAGAGTTTTAGGTCAGGGGAGGCAGACCCTCCTTTGTACACACTCTCTCTCTCTCTCTCTCTCTCTCTCTCTCATACACACACACACACACACACACACACACACATCTCAGACAGGCACAGCATGCTACGTGTTGGTGTGAGTGTGCCCTCCACCCTACTGAGTTTGCTGGTTCATTATTAGAGGGTTAGTGCCACAATCAGGAGACACTTGGTCTCTTGAGCATCACCATTAACCTAGACAGTAGCAGGTGAGAGGTCTGGAATGAGCCAAGTAGATATGGGTATTTGGGGCTCAGTGCTCTGGATCAGAACAGGCACAGTGAGCAAAGATCAGAAGAGCTATCCCCAAACTGGTATTCAAGGGTGTATCCTTCCTTGGCACCCACCATCAGGGAGATGGGGAGGAGAGAGAGTGCAGAAGGCAAATGAACCTGGACCTGTCATGTCTTGCCACCTACCATTGGTAAAAGTGCCATCCGGGATATAGAAGGCCCCCACAGTGATGCCCAGAAGAACCAGGAACTTAAAAAACCAGAACCTGGGGAAGGGAAAGAAGATGTCAGCTTAATGGGGCTCATACAAGGTAAGAAAGCTAGTACTGGGGCAGCTAGGTGACACAAGTGAATAAAGCACTGGCCCCGGAGTCAGGAGGACCTGAGTTCAATCTGGCCTCAGACACTTAACACTTACTAACCATGGGATCTTGGGCAAGTCACTTAACCCCAATTGCCCTGCCCTTCCCCCTTCAAAAAAGCAAAAAAAAAAAAAAAAGAAAGAAAGAAAGAAAGCTAATATCCAGCCTCTCATGATATCTTTGTGCATAAAATGGAAAGACAGGGGTTAGATAATCCTATTAAGTAGATTTGGAGCTGGCTGAATGTCTAAACAAAAGGACTGATAATTCATGGACAAATATCAACCCAGGAGGAGGTACCTAGTATAGGACCCCAAGGATCTGTCCTTGGCCCTGTTCTCTTTGACATTTTTTAGAATGGATGAAATTAAAAATGGCATATTTATCAAACCCAAAGATAAGAAAGAGAAATGGCTAGCATGGGGAAGGAATAAACTATGATCAGGTTAAAGCAATGGGCTGAATGTACCAAGATGAAACCTAATAGGAATAAAAACAAATTCCAACCTACACTTGGATTAAAAATATCAGCTGCAGAAGTGTAGGGTGAGGGTGGGGGGTAGAGCAAGATAAGTGAAAAGACCGGGGGGAGGTTGATCATGGTGATCGTCGATGCCTCAGTCACCCTCTCGGAAAAACAGGGCTTTGAAAAAGTGGCCTCACTCAGCTGCAGGAGGGCCTAGCTGACTGGTCTCATTGTGTAATGTGTAGCCCCACCTCATCCCTGGGGAAGGCACTGCTTTCTGGACCGAGATTCTATTGATTGAACAACTACTTAGTACATGCCTGGCAAACCATAAGTGCTTAATAAATGGTTCTTCTCCTCTTCTCACTTCCCTTCCTCTAGCAGCATCCTAGGCAAACCCCTCTGCTGGTCATCACCCTGAGTTTGAGAATCACTCCATCTTGGGTTGCTTTTCCTCTACAGAGAATTCTGGACTTGGAGGGTGGAGGGAAGAACCTGCTTTTCATATCCATTTGAATAAATTTTTTTATTCGAAAGCTTAAAATGTTCAATCCATGGAGTAAGGAAAGAAGGAAGAGAGGAAGGAATGGAGAAAGGAAAGAAGGGAGCAAAAAAAGAGGAAGAAAAAGAAGAGAGAAAGGAATAGAGTGGGGGGAGGAATGAATGGAGGAAAGGAAAGAGAATAAATGGAGGGAAAGAAGGAAAGGAGGGAAGAATGAACAGAAGGAGGGTGGGAGGTTTTACTGGACTTGGATGGTGAAGTCAATGAGTGTCAACATGGCACCATGCTGGCCAAAAAAATCTAGTGCAATCTTAAGCTACGTTCTATGAGGTAATGTGTCTTTAAGGTGGGAGGTGTAGTCCAAGCATTCGATAACCTGAGCAGGCTCCCTCTGGAGGACTGCATTCACTTCTAGAAGCCACATTTTGGGGAAGACTTTAACAATCTATGTTGTATCCAGAAGAGGGCAGCCAGGATGGGGAAATGAACTGATGCCATGCCTTGTGAGGACTGGAACTGGGGATGTTTAACCAGGAGTTGAGATGGTATGAGGACATTGTAGCTGAAGAGCTTTCCAGTATAAGATGGATGGGACTTGTTAGGTTTGGTCTTAGGTGTATGGAAGTGTTTTGAGTGAATTTTGGGTCCATAAGGAAAAACTTCCTAATGAAGAGATTTTCTCAAAATGGCATGGCCTGCCTCAAGAGGTGAGCTCCCCATTACATGATATTCGTCATTATCCCACGTTACAATTATGTGCATCCATTTTTTCTTCTCCTTATTAGACTGTGAGCCCCCCAAGTGGGTATAAACCTGGTATATAGTGGGCCTCAGATTATATACATATATATATATGTATATGTATATATATATATATACATATATGTATGTATATATATACATATATATATTCATCTTAGTACACTTTATTTTTTAAAAATATTCTCTTTTTTAACATTCATTGTTTATAAAATTTTGAGTTCCAGATTTTCTCTGTCCCTCCTTTCCTCCCCATCCCCTCCCCCCCCACCCCAAGACTGTAAGCAATTTGATATAGGTTATCTATGCACAATCAGACAACATTTGTTAAGTGAATTATCGACCAGAATGGAGAGGGGAAATGGTGAGGCCTCGATTGGTTGATGGGGATGGGCATTTCATCCCTACAATCAATCCTGAGCTTAGGGCTTGAAGGAAAAACCCTCCTCTGTTCACACAGTGACTCCCTTAGCTCAAGGCCTCAGCATGGGATCATGAAAGGGGCCTCAGAAGACATCTTTTCCAACTCTCCCATTTTACAGAGAAAGAAACTGAGGTCAAAGGAATCCTGTGTAATAACCATCAGAGGTGGGATTGGAGCCAGTGTTCTTCTGACTTTGGAGCCAATGTTCTTTCTTCCATCTATGTACACACTGCCCATTGTACCACACTACTATTGCAACTCTTTGATTTCCTCTCCCTGCTCCAGTCTCCTTCATCACCAGTCCAGACTGCACATCCTTTCCTAAAGTACAGTTCTGAGCATGTCACTCCCCTACTCATTCAACTCCAGTGGCTTCCCAACCTTCCTTTCTGGTCTTATTATAGATATTATTCACCTTGGCACACTCTGCCGTCCAACAACACTAGCCTTCTAGCTCTTTTTTTTTTTTTTGGAGGCAATTGGGGTTAATTGACTTGCCCAGAGTCACACAGCTGTTTAGTGTCTGAGGCAGGATTTGAACTCAGGTCCTCTTGACTCCAGGGCACCACCTAGCTGCCTCCTTCTAGTTATTTCATGCACAGGCCACTCCATCTTGGTCTAGATGCCTTGGTATTGGCTCCCCCCACATCTGGAATGCTTTTCCTCTTCACCTTGGCTTCTCAATAGCCCTAGCTTCCTTTGAAACTTACTCAAGAGCCATCTTCTCCATCAGGCTTATCCAAATGCAGCTAATGTCTCCCACTGAAACTACCATGTCTTAATTTTGTCCCAGTTTAGATATGTTTCATTATTTGTCTCTAACTCCAGGGCTTAGTACAATGCCCAGCACATAGCAGGTTTTTATTGACTATTATTATTGATTGGAGGGGGCAGTGGGGAGGCCTGCTCTCTCACCCATTCTGAATGGCAGCTCGGGGGTCCTTGCTGGTCTTCACATAGATCATCAGCAGGGTGAAGAGAAAGAAGAAAGCAGCCAGGGCAAAGCACATTCGGTAGACAGCTCTATGGCCCAGCACAGCTCCACAGTCCACATGGCCCTGGATTCCCAAGGTGGATGGGCCCCCTTCACACACCCAGGGCAGCTGTGGGGACAAGGCAGTGATGACTTCCCTCTCCCCTAGGCCAGCCCCATTTCCTCGGCATGCTGGTGGGGGGGTGGTACCATCTGCCGCCCATCCTCATTGTCCCTGAACAGGTGCAATAGCCCCCTTCTATCCAGAAATCCTTAGGACAGGCCTGATCCTTCTCTACCCATCCAAGCCCCTCGTGGCCCCAGAACAGCTGTGATTCCCCACATTCACTGAGCAGATTACCCATGATTAGGGCTCACAGCTGCACTCTTCCTGAAACATTCCTTTATGACCCTCCCTTCCCCTTCTTACATTCCCAAGCTTCAGCTAAATCCCATCCTGTTTCAGCAGAGCCCATCACTGTTAGGTTTTACCTTCTCTTGATCCCACACCCCAGAAGTCTTTCCACCTTACTCTTCTCCTCCCCATCCCTTCAGTTCCTCCTTTAGTGGGGGCTACAAAAAGGGGAGAAAGAACCCCTATTTTTGGTCTTAAAGGGAGATTTCAATGGGCAATTTCCCAGCTCCCCACTTGAACTGCTCAGGATCCCCCGGCTTTATCATCCTCCTCCAAGCTGGCCCATTCCATCCACTGCCCTCCCCTTCCCCCTGACCTTGTATAGCTGGCTCTCCACTCCAGGGGTGAGCATAATGACAGCCACCAGGACTCCTAGGAACAGTAAGAGAGTGAAGGCAAGGCGACTGATGGTGGAATTGCGGCTGGAGGGGCAGCAGCCACACAAAATGCAGGGGGCTGAGCCACAGAGACAGGATGCCTGCAAGGACAGAGACACCCAGATCCTGATTATTTATTTGTATTTTGCTCTTAGCTTCTGTTTCTCTACTACAGCTGTTTCCCAATTATACCACGTCCCAATTGAACCCTCATTGGGAACAAGAAAAAACAAGAGAAACACATCAATACTCTAACTTCTCTAGCTACGAATATCACATTTCATCCATATTACCCCCTCCCCACCTTCCTACTGAGGGGACAGACATGTGTTTCATCTGCTGCTCTGAGACTTGTACCCATTGTTCTCAAGCTCAGGGAAGCTTCCCTCAAAATACAAGGGACAGGGCGCAGCTAGGTGGCGCAGTGAATAGAGCACCTGTCCTGAAGTCAGGAGGACCTGAGTTGAAATCCAGCCTCAGACACTTAACACTCACTAGTTGTGTGACCTTGGGCAAGTCACTTAACTCCAATTGCCCTGCCTTCCCCCCTCCAAAAAGCAGCAAAAAAAAAAAAATACAAGGGACACCACATCCCTTACCCTGGAAATCTTCTCAAAGAAGACTGGAATCCCCCCCTTTTTTCCCCTCTTATGGAAGAGAAGTGAATGGGGGCAGAGCTTTCCTTAGTGGAGAAAGCACAAGCAAAATAAAGTTGTGTATTTCTGCTTTCTGCCATCCATTATTATCAAGCAACGACCCGAGCAGTGGTTTGGGTCTATATCCCCAACAGAGCTAATTCTCTTTCACTGTGAGCTCCAGGACAGATGGGGTTAGGTTGGTTTTGTTTACCTTTCTTTGTATCCCCAGCACTCAGCACAATGCCTAGTACATAATGGGTAATGACTGGCATTGTCCTTAGCTCTCCTTGGCAGCCCTAGCATTTCCTGGACTTTAGGTCTCCTGACACCATTCTAACGGGACCTTCACAATCTTGTGCATTCAGCTATATTTACCTGCTCATACCCCCATCTTACACTCACGCCTTTTTCACACCAAAAAGACTGAAATTAAAGAATACCTCAAACAGTCAAGCTTTGACAACTGACACAGTGCATTTTTAAATCCATAAGACAAATAAAATAGAGATAGTAGGATGAAAGCTTTTATTTAAAAGTATAATTTTTATGTTAATTGGCATGCCAAGTCCTTCTAGTGTTAACATCTGAATTGGTCCATGAGTGTCCTGTGCATCCACACAAGACTCAACAGAGCTCCCCACTGTCTTCTTCATTTGTCTTTGGGACAAAATTTGAAACTATCTCTCTTGGGTTGACGACACTTGTAGAATTGTTGGCTGCTGGAAAGAGCATTAGACTTGGAATCAAGAAAACCTAGATTCTAATTTCACCTTAGACACTTTCTATCTGTGTGAACTGGTCAAGCCACTTAGCTTCTCTGAGCCTCAGTTGCCCTTCTCTATGAAATGGGAAAAATAATAGCACCTTGTAGGGTTGTTGTGAGGCTCAAAGTGGCTTCATGCCCAGTACTCTATCCACTGCACCACCAGCTGTCTCTGGAGAGAAAAGAAAGGCAGGACCAAGGACAGAGTCATGGGTAGGAGCTACTTTGTTGGGGTCTGGAGGAGGAAGAAAGTCAATGGGAGCTGAGTGGCAGCAAGAAGACAGGTTGGGAAATCAGTAGAAAGTAATGCACTTGGAGCCAAGGGAGTTCTTGATTAAGGAAGAGCTGGTGTAGGAAAATGACTGATACAGAGTAGTGTAAGCAGATACAATAACTACAGTACCGTAAATGGAAAGATGGAGAAAAGGAAGCCAAATTCTGAGGAACTGGGGGCGGCTAGGAGGTGCAATGAATAGAGCACTGGCCCTGGAGTCAGAAGGACCTGAGTTCAAATCTGGCCTCAGACACTTAACACACACACACACACACACACACACAAACTAGCAGTGTGACCTTGAGCAAGTTACTTAACCCCAATTGCTCTACCTTTCCCCCTCCAAAAAGCAAAAACAAACAAACAAAAAAACAAATTCTGAGGAACTGAAAAACCAAAAGAATGGTCCCAGAGAACAGATATAAAATGTCTCTTTTTTGTAATGGCAAAGAGGTAGGGGACTACTTAAGCAGAATAGTGCATATATTGTTAGAGGTGGTCACAGTATTGGGTGTTTTTCTTAGTTAAAAAGAAGGGTTCAGCACTTTAAGGTTTGCAAAGCACTCACAGCAGGTGCTATGATTATACTTATTTTAGCAAGGAGGAAACTAAGTCTGGGAGAAGTTTTAAATGACTTGCTCAGGCTCACATAGCTAGTAAGTCTGCATTTGAACTTAGTTCTTCCTGATTCCAAGTCTAGCATTCCATGCCCTGTGTTACCTAGCTGCCTCTAGTATCAGATGAAAGCTGTTTTCAGAAATGACTGTTAACCTAAAAATAGAAGGCTTCAATAAATCAAGAAAGGGGTAGATCTCTGAGTTTCCTCCCAAATGAGATCCTATGGCCAAAGTCACCTAGGGAGTTGGAGAGGGATCCAGTCTCCTGATTCCTGAATCCAGCGCTCTTTCCATCCCAGCCTATAGTCAGAGGCACTAAACCAGTCCCCTCAGCAAAGCCAGGACAAGGCTTCCCAGAAAGGGAAGTGCCTGGTTTAGGCACAGTGTCTGGGAAGAAGCCTCAGTCCCAGTTAGCTTTGCCCCAGAAATGCCTTCTCACTGAGGTTGGCTGCTGATGCCTGCTCTGACTGGACACAAGTGGGAGAAAGGCCAATGACCTTTTCTCCCTATGAGAAGCATCCTCTTTCCTTTTCCCCTATCTCCATGTGCCTACTTCTCAGAGTTTTACAGATTCTATTAAACTTTAATGTATTTATTTTTCAGACTAGACCTGCGATGGCATCAGTGTAGGGCACAGGTCACAACACAGCTGCTCAGAGTGGCCTGAACCAGATCACAAAGTAATTATGAAATATTTAACAAAATTAATGAAAATACAATAGAACACGGACAATGTGAATTTGTGATTTTCTAGGTCAATATATTGTTAGCAAGTCTTATGGTGTGATCTGAGCTCTGATACCAAGGGTGTAGGGAACTTCCCATGAAGAAAATTCTTCTCCCAAGGCAGACTGATACCTACTTGGTAAATTGACCTTAAGAGAGTTGCCTAGGGTACTGGGCAGTAAGGGATTTGCCCAGGGCCACCCAGTGACTGGGAATCAGAGGCAAGATCTGACCTAGATTTTCCTGACCCCAAGACCAGCTGTTCTCTATATTCTGTCTCACAAGTTCTATTATAAACTTATTAATGAGTAATCGATGAATTAATTAGTTGGTGAATTAACTGATGGGTTAATTGATAAATTAACTTGTTAATTATTCATCCTAAAACAGTCATCTCCTAAAACATCAGAGCTGGAAGAGACCTTGGAGATCACCTTCTGTTCTTTTCACTTACTAACTCATTCATTCCTTCATTCTTCCATTCATTCATCCACACCTATATTTCTGAAGGATCTTGGAATCAATTATGTGGAAGAGACACTGGCACAGGAACTCCCAACATGGTGTGCCTACATCAAAGAAGGCACTGTACTCTGTGAGCAAAGCAGAATTGGAGTAGCTTAAAAGAAACACGAGACGCGCAGATCTAGAGCCATTTCGACTCCAAACGTTCACATGGACTATTTGTGCCTGACTCATGGTAGAGCCTTCCAAGCAGAGCGAGTTGGACACACAGTACCTTGACCCCAACATAGTGATGTCATTTTGGTCCTCTCTGAGAATGAAGGACAACAACCAATAGTGTGCAGAGGCTGTATTTAACGTAGGAAGACAAAGAGAACAGGTTTCCTACTCTCTGGAAGCATTCTAGTCCAATGCAGTCAATCACTTTACAAATAGGGAAAATGAGGCTCAGGGAGTTGAAGTAGCTAGCCCATGGCCACAAAGCAAATCAGGAGGCAAGATGGGACAAGAACAAGCCAAAGGGGCTCCCCATCGCCTCTAAGATGAAATACAAGTTCCCCAGCCTGGCATTGGAGGCCTTTCACAATCTAGATCCAATCTGCCTTTCCAGCCTTATCTCATGGTATCACTTTTATATTCTTTAGGTTCCATCTAAGGAAGTCTATGAGCCCTTCCTACAACCTGGCATTCCACCTCCTACTTCCACACGTTTGTACAAGCCATCCTCCATACCCAGAATAAACTCCCTTCTCATTTCTGCCACCAGAATCCAGACCTTCCTTCAAGGCTTGGCTTAGGTGTCACCTCCTCTGGAAAGCCTTTCCTAATCTCTCCAGGCTTTAGTGTTCTTTCTTCTATGCACTTCTCAGACAGATGAGGCAGGAGGGGGTGGGAGCAAGGGCCTAAGTAGATAGCCTGGCCTAGATAAGGGGAAGGGGGGCCTAGGCGGATACAATGAGGGACCACACAGAAGCATTTTGAGTTGAAGACTAAGAGTGAAAGAGGGAACTCATGATGCATAGCCTCAATATTCCAAATAAAACAGGTAAGATCCTCTGCCAAGAAAGTAAACAGAGAGCAAGGTGTAGGGGGCTTGAGCAGAGAAGGCTTAGAACTACTGCTGTGGAGAGTTCCATTGAAGATCTTAGAGGATGAATGAAGAGGTGTTCCACCTAACAATGAAGCTCCAGCCGAGATTGTTGTTGCTGAGTCACTCCAGCCATATCTGACTCTTTGCCACCCTGTTTGGGGTTTTCTTGGCAAAGCTCCTGGAGTGCTTTGCCATTTCCTTCTCCAGCCCATTTTACAGATGAGGAGACTGAGACAAACAGGGTGAAATGGCTTGCCCAGGGTCACACAGCTAGTAAGTGTCTGAAGCTGGGTTTGAACTTAGGTCTTCTTGACTCCAGCTCCCGTTACCTAGCCGCTTTAACCATCTGAGATTACACACATAAGTATGCAGTGGTCCCAGTTGATGCATCAGGAGATTCCTTCCAATGCCATCCAGCAGCTCGGGAGTAGGAGGCGACAAGGTGGACAGAGAGCAGAAGTAACCCAGGACAGGGACCTGGCAAGTCACGAATGAAGAGAGGACCAGGGGGTGAGCGAACAGTATATAGCTGAATTAGCTAATTTATAGAGTCAAAACTGAGGCAGAAAAAGGAAGCCAGAAGGAGAGGAGGGACTAGAGATTAGAGTGAGACCAAAGAGCATTGCCAGAGGCAACACAGCCCATTCGACTGGGTCTACTACATACTTATGATATCTGATCTCAACTACTGAGCCTTTTAGATAGTGAGATTTGAGTTCAAAAACTGGGTACGTTTAGCCTAGAGAAAAGCAGGGGGATGGAACAGCTGTCTTTACATTTATAGAAGGCTGTTACATGGAAGAAGTGTTAGACACGTTCAGTTTGGCCCCAGAGGGCTGAATTAGAAGATGCAGAGACAGGAAGTTAGCCTGGATGACAGGGAAAACTTCTTGTCGCATTGGAGAGATCCCAAAGGGCACAGGCTGCCAGAGGAAATGGGGATTCTCCCTTAACAAGAAATCCTCAAGAAAATACTGAATGATCATTTGAGTATATTTGAGCAGTGAGGATGGGTTTTCTTTTTTGAAAATTTAATTTACTTTGATTTCAGTTCCAAATGCTTTCTCTTTCTTCCACCCTTCCCCCTCCCCATTGCAAAGTCAAGAAATATGTTATCCATTATACATATGAAGTCATGAGAAACATATTTCCACAGAGAGGATGAATTCTCATCAAAGTACAGGTTGGCCTACCACCTGACTACGCTTTTCAACTCTGAGGTTTTGTAACACATATTGTAACCCCAAAGAGAAAGTAAGCTCCTTGGGGGCAGGTGCTGCATCATTTACCTATACCACACACTTAATGTCCGCTGTATAGAGCTGAATCATTGCTTAAAATGATTTGGAATTCAAATTTTTTTTTAAAAATTGATGTTAAACATTTTTTACGTGTTATTGGAAAAAAAAAAACAAAATATCTGAAAAAAGTACTGGAAGCTTATGTAAGTATTCCTAGACTCTGAATAAGATACAATAAAAAGAATAGATTTTTATAGTCCTCCCATCCTCCTGCAGAAAGTCAGACTTCCAATTCAACTCTGAGTTGAGACCCAAATTGCCACCCAAATGGCCTTGGTCTCCTAGATTTCAGCAACTCTACGTTATCAAAAATCCTCCTCAAGTGCAATTATATCACTAATGAGGCTCTGCATTGTCACAGTAACTGGGTTCCCTGTGTGATTTTTGGTACGTTACTTAACCTCTCTGGATCTCAATGTTAGATCTTTAAAGTTCCTCCCAGTCCTAAATATAGGATTTTATGGAGCTCTCAGACAGCCATCTGGGGCCTAGGGCCACACAGTGGAAAGAGCCCTAGAATAAGATCTGGTTTCAAATCTCATCTCTAATGCTAACTGCCCAGGTGGGTAAATAATTTACTCTTAGACCGCAATTTCCTTCTCTGTAAGGCCTCTGAAGTCTGGTCCTATCATTCACTCTGCCTCAGTTTCCTCATCTGTAAAACAGGTTTTGGAACAGATGACCTCTAAGATTCCCTTCTAGCTATGATCCTATAATGTACCCTGTGAAAATTAGAGTCCCACTAGCTCAGGGACCATTCCCTTGACTGCACAGTCATTGTGGAATCACATTGAGCTTGTGGTTCACCAAAACCCCCAGGTCCTTTGCATAAAGGGTTTAGTTATACTTCCCCCAAACTTGTATTAGTGCAGGGGATTTTTTTTTAAAGCCAAACACAGAACTTTATATTTATCACTATTAAATTTCATCTTATTAGATTCAGCTCATCCTTCATTCTGGATTTGTCATTTGGTCTTTCCTTTCCTTTTTCTTTATTCTTGAAGTGGCATGGGGGCTGCAAGTGTTCATCTGTTTTAGTGACTTTGTCTTGTCTTTCCCTTGGCAGGGGAAATGAAAAGAATCAGTCACAGGACTATGGGGAGAACACTTAAGCGTACCATACAATCAAAAGTCTTCAGGAAGGGGTGGCTAGGTGGCACAGTGAATAGAGCACCAACCCTGGAGTTAGGAGGAATACCTGGCCTAAGACACTTAACACAAAAACTAGCTGTGTGACCTTGGGCGAGTCACTTAACCCCAATTGCAGTAGTTCTAAGAAACCATGGAAGCCACAGTTCAGATTGCATGGACCCATGACTCTCAGCCCTCAAATTGGGGTAGGGGTGTTCTGGGGTGTTAGAAGCAAAGCTGTGTGAAGCCAGCTCCAACTGGTGAGTAAACTGTTCAATGTTCACTATGAGCAATTATATCTCAGAAATCGGCAAATACTACAAATCAGGGACTGATTTATTGCTGTTTGTTTAGATTTAAGAAGGTGATGGAGAAAATGTCACAATAATGATTAACTTTCTCTGAGAGCTGCAGCCTGTCCAAAGGCACTCTCTCCAGTAACCCCTGAAGATCCTGCCCTACAGGGACCCATGAGGGTGGAGCTCAGGCTGGAAAACTGCAGTGAAAGTGGAAATTTGACGATCCAGATGCCATCTCTCCTTTTCACCTGCTGCCCCTCTCCCAGCCCTGGCAGGGAATGCTCAGTTTAAATGCCACCACCTTCTTGGGACTTAATCCCTGATGTCACGGTCCTCTCAGAGGAAAGAAGAAGAAACGACACCAGCAGCAATCTACACATGTGGAGTTTCCTACATGTATATAGGCAGTGAGTAAGATCAGACTCATCTTCCCGACTTTAAGTCCAGCCTCGGACACTTATTAGCTGTGTGACCCTGGGCAAGTCACTTAAACTTGCTTGCCTCAGTTTCCTCATCTGTGAAATGAGCTGGAAAAGGAAACGGCAAACCGCTCTCTGCCAAGATAATCCCAAAAGGGGTCATATAGAGTCTGTTAGGAATGTCTCCTCCTAACACCTTTAGAATGTAAACTCCTAAAGACAGAGGTTTTCACTTTCGTCTTTGTATTCTGGGCACTTAAAAGCAGTGCCCCGAACACAGTAAACAACAGTAACAGTATTTACTTAGTGCTTAAAGACTACAAAAGCACTTTACAGACACAATCTAAATAAAACCTTGGGAGGCAGGAACTATTATAATACCCATTTTATAGATGAGGTAACTGAGGCAGACAGAAGTGAATTACCCAGGGTTACATAGCTAGAAGTGTCTGAGGCAGGATTTGAATTCAGCTCTTCCTAACTAAATCTAGGATTCTATCTACTCTATCCACCTAACTGCTTAAACATTTAATAAATACTTGGTGATTGACTAGGTATTTTTCATTTATCCACACCTTACTACTTTTCCCTGATATATTCCTTCTGAATTTGTATACTATTTCTTCCTTTGTAAATAAACTCTGGAAAACTCAACCTAGGGGTGTGGAGGATGGACCAGGCGGGACAAAAAGGAAACAGATTCCAGAACAGGACATTTAGTTTGGATATAGGTCAGAGAGGAAGGGTAAGGTAATCATTGAAAGAGTGTGGCAGATCTCTGAGCTGTGGGAACTATTCAGGCTCCAAAGCTCTGGGAGGCAGGCAAGAGGTTACAGATGGGATCAGTGAGCAGGAAAAGTTTGGAAAGTGAAAACTTTGAGTCCCAAGGGAAGGTCCCTAGAATGACTCCAGGGAGCCTAAGGCTCCCCCATGATGGACCTAACAGCAGAATCCCAAAGGGATCATCAGCTGAAGGACAGCAAGCTTAGAAAAGTCGAGATGGCTGTTAGCCTTCCCAGCTTTGTGTCAGACACATGAACAAAAACACATTTATTCAATGTCTCATAAATACCAGGCACCCTGCCAGATTCTGGGGGTATTAATTCAAAAGTGTCTCTTCCTGTCCTCAAAGAGCTTATAATCTCTATAAACATGAATTTATACAGAATAAATGCAAGAGAATTTAGGAAGGGGCAGGAGGAAGGGGACAAGGAAGGGAAGGAGGGGAAAGATGAGGGAGAGGTGGGGGAGTAGGGAGAAGAAAGGGATGTGGAAGGGGAGGAGAGGGAAGAAGAGGAGAAGGAAGAGAAAAGAAGAAAGAGAAAGAGGATGGGGAGGAAGATCAGGAAGGTTTTCACTTTAGCAGAGGTGAGATGGAAGTACATTCCAGGCATGGTGAGGCAGCCTGTACAAAGGCATCATGGGAGTTAGGAATCGAAAAGTTCTGTGTGAAGACTGGCAAAAGGAACCCATTTCACCATCAGAGATTTGTGCCTCTGGAATGAAGATGCTGGATAGGAGGTGAAAGGGGGGCTCGGAAAGGGGAGGTGAAAAATAAGACACAATCCTGCCTCACAATTTTACAAGACTCATTCCTACAGCAAATATTTCCACTCTCCTGTGCTGACTGGCACTGGCCATCTTCTCTGGGCCAACCCTCCATGATTCACCAGCTTTCTTCACACACACTTACACACACACACAACCCCTTTCCCCTCCTTACTACCACCACCACCCTGAGTGTATTATTTCCTGGTAGTCTCTCCCACCCCAGGAAACAAAGGTCTTACACACCCTGGCCAGTCAGGGACCAGCCCATTCTCAGCCTTCCCACAAACCCTAGAAAATGGCCAAGTAGCTGGGGAGCCTGACTCCTCCCCCCACACTATGGGATAGAGGGGATGAGGCTGAGCAAGGAAAGAAAAAGGAAAAATGTGTCCCCCCCCTCCCCAATTTCCATTCAACAGGAAGAACACCCCGAGCCCTCTTCTTTGTGGAGAGGAAAGGGTGGGCTGGACTTGGAAAGAATAAACCCCAGAAAGACTTAATGAGGCCCGGCTGGGAAGGGAAGAAACTCAGGAACAGCCTTGCCCTCTGGGCCTGGGGCTAACAAGAGGGGGATTTATTTCACTCAGCTAAAAGCCGGAGTGCAGGGACTGTTTTTTTTCCCAGACACATTTTCCAAGACACTTGGCTTAGAGCCAAAGCCTACCCTGGCTGGAACTGAATGAATGGTCCCCCTCTTCCTTCCACAAATTGAGCCCCCCATTTCTAGGCATGATGGGACTTTCTTTAAAAAACTGGGCCCCCAAAGTTGTCCCTGCATTCCCCTCCCCCCGCCTACAGAAAGCTTTGAACACAATAGCAACAGGTTCTTACAATCCCAGCTCCGGTCCCAAAAGGGAAGGGCTGCCAGTCCAAGTGGCCCTCTGACTGTCTCAGGGCCACCAGCCAATTGTTTGGCTTCTCTGCCCCCAGCAGCTCAGGGGTCAGGTTTCCCCTAGGGTTCCGTCTGATCTCTTGAGGTTAAGAGGAATAGCTCAACCGACGAGTGGCCCACTAATGACTGAAAATGGGACTTAAGTAGGTTTGGTAGCTTGTTCAAGGGTAGGCCCCCATCTGCACCCCTTCCCACAACAAAGCCCCACTCCCATAATCCCCAAAGAGTCAGCTGGGAGGGACTCTAAGATCGTCCAGTCCAATCCACCTATTTTACAGAGGAAGAAACTGAGGCAGGGAAGATATTAATAGGCTTAATCAAAACAGTCAGTCTGCATTTGAACCCAGCTCCTGGGCCTCGAAATGGAGTGCTTTTTCTTGCCCCTGCTTCTCTAGATCCTTAATGTACCTCTAGGTCTGACATTCCACAGAGAACTTAAAACGACTCGCTCTGGTCCCAACCATCCTCTAAAATCAGTTTCCAACACACCCCAGACCCCGCCCCGTTGTGTTCCCCTCCGCCCCGTAAAATAAAGAGGGGTGGGGGGAGAATGACCTCAAAACTCAACATTCCCTTCCAGCTCTGACTTTCTATGAATGTTAATCTTCCATTCCGCTTAACGACCCTCCTCCCAGACCACCGCCAATCTTATTCCCAGATCCCCCCTCCTCCCAGACCACCCTGAATCTCACTCCCGGACTCCCTCCCCTTCCTGCCAGACCACTGTCCTCCGGAACCACCACCAATCCCACTACCAGACCAGCCCCAACAGTCAAATCCCACTGTAGCGGTGTACGGGGCTGTCAGGGAGGAAAACACCCTCTCTGTTCTGTAACCCGAGAACCAGTCACCCCTCCCCCAATCCCTGTCCTGCCTTTCACCCCCAACCCAAGTATCAGGATATAGGGGGGCAGGGCGGGGAAGGAACTTTCCCTTCAAGCTATTTGGGGCCTCACTCCACCCCAGGGCGCAGAGCGCACTGTCTTCAGTCACCCTGTAACACGAGAACCTGCAGCCAGCTGCTCGGGCACCACCAGCTCACTCGGGGTAAACAAGGAGTCCAGCCCGAGCGAGGAAGCCGGAGTCCGGCCAGCAGAAGTCGGGGGACTCCAGGAAGGGACCCGGAATCAAGGGAAGGGGCATCGGGCAGAGAGCTGTTGTCGCGCAAAAACTAGGTGTTGGACACAGAGTAAAGGAACCGGACAGAGAAGAAAGGATCCCAGGACTGGGGATGACGCTGGGGAAGGACAGAAGAAAGTCACTTACACAGCTGAGCAGGGAACAGACTCCCAAACAGGCACCCATGGTGGCGGCTTCAAACTCAGCTTTCCGGACGGACTCTGGGACGTGCGCTCTTTCTGCGCCCACCGGGCGCCCGGCGCCACCGTCTCCCTCTCGGCTCCGCGAAGAACCCCGCCCTCCCCCGCCGCCCTACCTGCCGAGCCCCGGGGCTCCTCCTCCGCAAGTCCCGCGGTCCGCCCTCCCACACCCCCTTCCAGGCTCTGCCCTTTCCGACGAAGCCTCGGGGGCGCTCGAGAGCCGGGCACTCCCGAGCTCACCTGGCGATACCAGGGCGGCTCCCGGGCAAGGCCAGGCGGAGATTGGGAGGAGGAGCGGGGAATTTAGGGGCTCTAGGTCTCTAAGGGGGCGGACGCTGGGCTGGTTTTGCCACAGTGGGTAATCCTCTCTCTCCTACTATTCCGAGAGCGCTTAGCCTGGCGCTCCTCTGCTTTGACCCCATCACTACCTACCTAGTACTACACAATTACATGTATTTACATATCTGTCTTCTCTACTCTCTCAAGCAGCAACGGCGGCGGCAAAGGAGAGTAAGCTCCCTGAGGACCCGAATCAAGTCCTTTGTTTGGTCTTGTGAATCCTCAGTGCCAATCACTGAGCGCTTAAGCAAGTGGGTTTTTAAATGACGGAAAATAAATAGATTAGGAGTCCAGGCTCTGCTACTGATGCACTAGGTTCACCTTAGTAAATCTCTTTCCCCTCTCTGGGTCCTAGCTTTCCTTTGGGTAAAAGTGAGAGAGCTTGAACTAGAATGATATCTGGAATCTGAGCCAGCTCTGACATTGTGTTCTGTGCCCAGTGCTGCGCAACAGGGGAGAGAGAGAAAGAGGGAGAGAGACAGACAGAGAGACAGACAAAGGAGATAGACAAACACAAAGACAGAGAGAGACAGGGATAGACAGACAGGGGCGGGGCAAGAGTGGAAGAGAAAAATGTGCAGATCTGACCCACTGCCTGCACATCTCCCAGATTCTGAAGCTCTCTTCCTTGATGAGAAAGGGGTGCGGGGAGTTGCGGAAATGCCTCTTTCTCCCAGAACCTCACAGACCTCAGAGTTAGGGGGGGAGAGGGGATCTTCCTATTGTCTCACCCAGCAGCTTCGGGCTGCAAAGGAAGGCAGTAGAGGTGGTGGAGCGCCTGCCAGGTAATCAGAAGAGCCTGGCTCCAATCCCCAGCCTGTCACTAAGTAAATGTGCGGAGTGGACAAGCGAATCACTTCCCCTTTCTGAGCTTCGTTTTCCTCACCTGTAAAATGGTGATAATAATATTTGCCCTCGTTTGCTTTCCAGGGTTGTTAGGATTAAATGAGATAATGAATGTACAGCTAAACTCTAATGCTATATTAAGGTAAGATGTCATCACTCTGAGAACGCCAGAGCTGGAAGGCTCTTCAAAGATCGTTTAATCTAACCCCCTTATTTCGTAGGAGAGGAAACTGAGAACCAGAGAGGGGAAGTAATTTGCCCGAGGTCACACAGGAAATAAGCAGAAGAGGCAAGACCCAACTCCAAGTCTTCTTGCTTCAGGGCTTTTTCCTGGAGGTGGGAGCACTGGTAACTAGTCGCTTCCTCTTTAGTGTCTTACAAATATATTGCTTGGACTGAGAACTTTCCAGCAAAGACACAAATGTTGGGCCAGGGTAGGGAACCTGTGGCCTCAAGGCCATATGTGGCCCTCAAGTGTGACCCTTTGACTGAATCCAAACTTCACAAAATAAATCCCCTTAATAAAAGGATTTGTTCTGTAAAACTTGGACTCTGTCAAAAGGCCACACCCAAGGACCTAGAAGGCCACAGGTGGCCTCCCCACCCCTGTGACCTAGACCCCCTACCAGACTATGAGAACCTTAAAGATAGGAACTGGATCTTAACCATCTCTTTCTCCTCTCAGCAGTCCTGCACAGGGTGGGTACAGTGATAAATGTTTATCAATTGTGTGAATGAAGAGTATCAACTGTTTCATAATTTTCATCATAATTATAATTATTAAACTATTACCATTAGTTTTTATATGGGCTTTAAGATGTACAAAGTGCTTTCCATATGTTATCTCATTTGATCTGCATAGAATGGCTAGCAGGTGGGTGAGACATTAACACTTGAAGTACCAGTTGTCAAATTTTTTTTATAATTTTCATTTGAAATAATTTTCATCCTATCCTAACTTCATTTTTTTTAACCTTAGATGTTTTTTTTTT
>CM053582.1:115281228-115325193 GCA_028627135.1 Pseudochirops cupreus | reverse complement strand
TATATATATATATATACATACATATGTATTTTTAATGTTTGAATATAGAACTTTAAATTCTAGATTCTTTCTCTTCCTCCCTCATCACCCACCCCCACTGGAAGGACAAGCAATTAAATACAGGCTGTGCATGTGTAATTACGAAGAACCTCTCCACAGTGGGCATATTGTGAGAGACTGATTATATGTCCCTCCTTCCTATCCTGCCTCCCCGCCTTGTTCTATTCTCTACCCTGTTCCTGTCCCTGTCCCTTTACAGAAGTGCCTTCAATGTATTTTTAAATACCAATCCTAGCTCAGTGGTTCTCAACCTTCTTGATGCCTCGACCCTTTAATACAGATCCTCATGTTGTGGCAACCCCCACCCATAAAATTATTTTCATTGCTACTTCATAACTGTAATTTTGCTACTGTTATGAATCATAATGTAAATATCTGATATGCAGGATGTATTTTCATTGTTACAAACTGAACATAACCCACAGGTGGAGAACCGCTGTATCTAGCTTAAACTGACAAACATGCAAAGGAATAGAAAACAGTCCATGTTGGAGGGGCTGTGGAAAGCCAGGCATGTTAAAGCATTGTTGGTGAAGCTGTCCAGCCATTTAGGATAACACTTTGAAATCTTTCTTTTTGGGGGGGAGGGTAAATCACTTAAGTAAACGTTCAACCCCTTTGACTCGGACATCTAACTATTGACCAGCTATGTCAAAGAGACCGCTGACAGAAAGACTCATATATGTAACATAATATTCATAGCAGTGCTCTTCAGGTTATCAAAAAGCTGGGAACCCAGCGGGTACCCATTGATTGGGGAATGGCTGAACATTGGCAAATAAATGTAATGGAATATTAATGTACCATTAGGAAATGAAGTATATGCAGAATTCACAGAAACATAGAAAGATATTTTGAAATGATGTAGAACCAAGAAAATAATATAACATATTATGCACAACTCCAATCATACAAACAAAAACAACGCAAAGATGCTGCCAAACTCAGACCCGTTTTGGTCAGAGAGAAAAGAGGAGGAAACATCTCCCTCCTGTAACCAGGGAAGCAGAGGACTGCAGTCAGGGGACTCACCTTCCTGAGTTCAAATGTAGTCTCAGACACGTATCAGCTGGGTGACCCTGGGCAAGTCACTTAACCCAGTTTGCCTCGGTTTTCTCATCTGGAAAATGAGCTAGAGGAGGAAATGGCCAACCACTCCAGTGTCTTTGCCAAGAAAACCCCAAATGGGGTCACAAAGAGTTGGACTAGACTGAGAAATGTCATATGGGCTGGGCACACTACAAGTGCGGGATGAGGCATATATTTTTAGATACGGTTGACTCCTGGTTAGATTTTGCTTGGGTTTACATTGTTACAAGAGTCAATGGGTAGGGGTGCTAGCTGTGTTGGGAAGTGACTCTGATTTTTAAGTGATTAATTGAGGGAAAAAAGAAAGTGAATGGGAGGAGAAAGGGTAGGACTGCCCAGTGACTCACCCTACCTTTTGTTTAATGCTCTACCTGGAGCTCCCTAAGTGAACATGAGTGTTAGTTGGGAGTGAAGCGGTAAAAAAAAAAAAAAAAAGGCAGTGAGGGGTCATGAAATTAGAAGAGTCAGTGTCTTAATCTCTCTGAGTCTGTTTCCTAAGTAAAGGGGGAGTAATAATAGCTAAGTACCTCCCTTTGGATTTTTGTGAGGAGGTAATATATGGGAAGCATTCCATAAATGCCAGCTATCATCCTATCATTATTATTACCAATATTCATAATTATAATTTTAAAAGATGCCCATGAGGAAACATTAAATAGACTCGTTGAATCCAACCTAGAGAGAGATCAAAAGCAGGATTTTGGATGAGAGGAAGAGGACAATTCATAGGTATTTGGGACCAGCATAATCTCACCTGGAAACAGGTTAGAGGTGGGGCATCTGGGCCTCCCACACAAATAGGGACAAGGACACAAGAAAGGGGTGTCAGATTTCTCAGTGGACCTAGCTAGGTCTGGGGACAGTCCATTTTCAGTGGAAGGAGGACAACAAAGAGATCCCAAGAACCTACCAGCGACTTGACATAGTAGAGAGAGAATGTGGAAGGAGGGTTAGATACGAGGTTTTTTTTACTTCCTTAATTGATCTTGCTGAATATGTAACCCTGATCAGGTCACTTCCCCTTTCTAAGGCCCAGTCTTCTCTATCAAATAAGGAGGCTACACTCCTCTGTTGGATTGTAAGCTCTTTGAGGGCAGGGCTGCTGTCCCTAGTCTCTTTTTCCTTTCTCCAGTGCTCAGTCAGCATGGTATCTGGTATATAGTAGGTATTACTGACTGCAGCTTTGCAGCTCTAAACTTAGGGTCCACCTTTTTTCTTTCTCTTGAAATGGCTATTGATGAGGGTGGTGGAGGTTACCAGAGCCAGGGTGACCCCTTAACTTCTCTGGCCTCAGTCTCTTTCCTTGTCACAGGTGATGAGGTATGAATGTGTTAACAAGATATCGACATCCTGTGATCCCTTTATTGAGTGCAGAGGAGCCTTTCTGTGATTGGCTTCTAAGCTGATCCCAAAAGGACTCCCTCTGTGATATGTCAAGTGGGAGCAACCACCCTTGAACCACCTACCTTTTGGGGCTGTTGAATGAAAATTGATTTGAGAACCATGAAGTGCCATATAAATGTGCCTTCTCCTTAGGTTAGCTAGTCTATTGCTGCTTACAACAAACTCACCTACCACAGTCAATCTCCCATTCCCATGCCTTTGGACTGACTTTGCTCCATACCTGGAATGTTCTGGCCCCTCAGTGGCACCAGCACTGGACCTGGAGTCAGGAAGACCAGAGTTCGAATTTAACCTCACTCACTTAATAGCTGTGTGACCCTGGGCAAAACACTGAAACCTCAGTTTCCTCATCTGTAAAGTGGGGATAATAATTTCCCCTACTTCCCAGGGTTGTTTTGAGGATCAAATGACAAGATGATTGTAAAGCACTTAGAACAGTGCTTGGCACATAATAAGTGTCGTATAAATGTAAGGATGATGACGATGGATGATGCTCTTCCTCCTCACCTCTGCCTCTTAGTTTTCCTAGCTTAGTTTAAATAACTCAAACAGAGCATCGGCCCTGAAATCAGGAGGAGTGAATTCAAATCTGCCCTCAGATACTTAACGCTTACTAGCCGTGTAACCTTGGGCAAGTCACTTAACCCAATTGCCCTGCCTTCCCCCCTCCAAAAAGCAAAATAAGTAAATAAACAAACAAGCGAATGAATGAATAAGTAACTCAAATGACACCTTCTGCAGGAGGCCTCTTTCCTTGGAGGTTGCCTTTCATCTACTTTGCATGTATCTTACATGCCCCTTTTTCTAATATTTTGGCTCACCCATTAGACTGCAAGCCCCTTGAGGTCAGGAACTATTCTGGCCTTTCCTTGTATCTGCAGAGCTTAGCACAGTGCTTTTCCCATAGTGAGTGCTTACTAAATGTTTACTGAATTTGCCTGATAACAAACTGGTGATCTCCAGCTCTGGTCCCCATGGTATCTACAACCCATTTGGAAAACCTCCGCTATAATTCTTTTTACCAGCTCCCTATACCCCATAGTCACAGAAGACAAAAGACCCTGAAGACCCACAACTGTGGTCCAGAGCTCTTTTCCTTAAGTACAGACCCTCATGTAGGAGGTGAGTTCAGAACTCACCTCTACACCCCAAGCAGACACAGACACACAGATGGACACACACACACACACATACACACACACATTCTATACAATTCTGCTTTGTAATTACCAACCATTCACACTTGAAGTCTTTCCTGATCACCCATCATTGAAGAGCCCCAAGCAGGAACCCCAGAGATTGAGGGCAGAACAGAAAGCCAGGTGCCTTATGTGTCATGGAGAACAAAGAAAAAGGCCCTTTGAGACCAAAGAGGATTCAAGTAGTGCTCAGGTTCCGGGGTCAGGTGGGAGGGAGAGAAGGGAAAGGACAATTCTTCTGGGACCAAGAGGGGACCTTGCCATACCAGCCCCCCAGGACTGTCACACCCCTCACCAAGTCACTATGAAGTGAGCCCTGAAGGGGCTGGACAATGCCAGAAAGTCTGCCATTAGAGCTTCATTCCTTTGGCTCAAGCCTTTATCTCTTACTAAATGAAAATATCCCCAAAAGGACAATCATTTCTACCTTAATATGAACCAATTTATCAGGAGTGAGGTATCGAGGACAAGTCTTCTTTTCTCCATGAATGAACCTGAGTCCCTTCAGCCAGTCCCATATAGCCTGTTCCTCATTCCCTGACTAGAACAACTTGTCATCTCCTTCCTCTCCAATTTGTCAATATCCT
Organism: Pseudochirops cupreus; assembly: GCA_028627135.1. Classification (NCBI taxonomy): domain Eukaryota; kingdom Metazoa; phylum Chordata; class Mammalia; order Diprotodontia; family Pseudocheiridae; genus Pseudochirops; species Pseudochirops cupreus. Next base: position 115,320,854 of record CM053582.1, on the reverse strand, counting down.
TCCTAAAATGCAGCATCCAAAACTGAAGAGATGTGGTTTGGGCAGGGCTTCCCTGGGGTGGGAACAGACAGCCCCTCTGCCTTCTCTGGCTTCAGAAAGGTAGTTCCATTCTAAACCCACCCAACTCCTCATCAGAAAGCATCATTACATCCCCCAGACTAAGAGGAAGAGGAGGACCATGAAAAAAACAACTCAGATTTCTACAGCTGGTTAAAATCTGCAAACGGCTTTATATCCATTATCTCATCGAATCCCCACAAAAATCCAGTCCAGTAGGTTAGTTCACAATGAATCAGTCTTAACCCTCAGTCCTTTAAGGGAAATTTGCATCTAGCAGGGAAAAGAGTATTAAACCAAAGGAAGGAAGTTCTAATGGCAAAGATTCAGGTATTAACCAGCCCTAGGTAAGGGTGTTAGGAACAGAAAGCTAGAGCTCTGGGATTCAGTTCCTGCTTGGTCATTGATCTTGGGCAAATAACTTTAGCTGTCTGTTCCTGTTTCTTCGTGGGATTACATACACACACACACACACACACACACAGGTAGCGTGTGTGTGTGTGTGTGTGTGTGTGTGTGTGTGTGTCTCCTATATTACTGGGCTCTTGAGGGAATGAAGTGAGATAGCGAATATGAAAGAGTGTATGAGAAGTTTTGGGCACTCCCCAAATGCCTAGTGGGGCAGATGGTTCTCTTGATCCCCAGGGGCAGCTCTGAGCTTCCCCTGCTGCCAGGACTGCCTGGTGCTGTACACATACTCTGAAGGCACACCTGCCCTGGTGAGGTACTGGAAAGTCTCAGCTAGTCCCTCCCTTCCAGTCCCTTCCTCAGCCTGTCCCAGGGCCCACAGAGAGTGCCCCTCCCCCAATTAAGGCACACAGCCCAGTTCTGGACCCCAGCCCAGGGGAGATGGGGGCAGGAAGGGCTGCAGCCTCCAGGATTTGCCTGCCTCAGTGCCCTAAGTTAAACACCCATCTCTCCAGGTGCAAAAAGACTAGTCCTGATCCACCTGGGACCTAACAGTTGTAAGGCACCTTCTCATCCATCTCCTTGGCCATCACCTGACTTATATTAGGGTTTCTTTCTATTTCCCCACAGGTGAGGGGATAAAACAGCACCAATCCTCATCAACTAATACTAAATACCTACTGTGTACAGAGCACAAATACCGAGAACTGAGGTCCTGCCTTCCAAGAGCTTACAGTCTAGTAAATAGACCATGGCTTTCTTGTCGAGGATTTCTTCACCTTCACATTTTGAGCTCAGATCAAGTACCAGATCCAATATGAAGCTTTTCCTGGTTCCCCCAGCTACTAATATCTCCCCCACCCACATATTAACATATATTTAGTGAGTGTGTGTGTGTGTGGGGTGTGTGTGTGTGTGTGTGTGTGTGTGTGTGTGAGAGAGAGAGAGAGAGAGAGAGAGAGAGAGAGAGAGAGAGAGAGAGAGAAGAGGGAGGGAGAGAGAGAGAGAAGAGGGAGGGAGAGGGAGAGAGAAAGAGAGACAGAGAGACAGAGACAGAGAGACACAGAGAGACAGAAAGAAGGAAGAAAGAGAGAGGAGAGAGAGGGGGAGAGAGAGGGGGAGAGAGAGAGAGAGAGAGAGAGATGTGTCCATGCTGTCTTCCCCAGTGGAATATAAGCTCCTTGAGGGCAGGGACTATTTCATTTTTGTCTTTGTATTAATCAACCAACTAACAAGCATTTATTAAGTGCCTAGTATGTGCCAGGTTCTGTTCTAGACTTGGAGGAAAAAAGAAAAATGAAGCAATCCCTGTCTTTAAAGAGGAGGGGAAAGTATATCATATCCATCCATCCATATATACACATACCTATGCACATATACATCATGGAGTTATAATCAACAACCAATAACCTCACCACTGTACTTAGTTAAATATTGTTGGTTGTTAGTTATCGATTGTAATCTGAGCCTTGCTCACCTCTTAAAAATAATAGTCAACATTTATCTAGAACTTTATGGTTTACAAAGTGTTTCACATAAATGAGTCTTTTACATACAGTGCTTAGCCCAGGACCTGGCACATAGTAGGTGCTTAAGAAATGTTTATTGACTGACTGGCTGATCTCATGGAATCCCTGAAGTAGACAGCACAAGGATCAGTCCCACTTTTTCAAAGAAGGAAACTGGATTCACCAATATGCCCAAAGTTACAAGCCCTGGTCTTATGAGCCGAGGTATTTCCATGTGACTTCACTGGGGGGGAGCTGTGAGCATGAAATAAGATTTACCGAGGGACAGTTACAGCAACACAAAGATTGGATCCTCTCCCCTCCCCATCCCGGGGGTGACACTTCTCCCTATGGTCCAACCCTCCTCCCTATGGTCCAACCCTTCTCCCCTGCTCACCATTCTTTCATCCATGGCGTGGATGTCCTCTGTCCGTTGCCTTCTGGTCTGCTCTCCTCTCCCCCCTGTCTTCTCTTCCGCCTCACTTCCTATTCTGGTCCATTTACAATCCCTGGGGGAAGCCCCTCCTCTGAGCATTATATGAATATGCATATGTGATAATTAATACTTTCTTGGCATCCTTGGCCCTACAGGGAGCAAAGCATTCCCAAGCTGGCCTTGGGCCAGCCTCCATTTCCCCCACCCCTACATTGGTCCTTTAAGGGAAAGAGAGCAATGAGAGACATTACCAGGATGGGTAGAAAGTAAGTCCCACGCACAGGCTGGCATCCAGGTATATTTGGACAACTCTAGGCCAAGTCTGAAGCTGTGGTCCACCAGGGTAATGATGATGGAGGCAAGGTGGCTCACAGAACTGACCAGAGTGGAAATACTTTATCTCCCCCAGGGCTAGACTAGATGACCCCTAGAAGTTTTCAGCTAATCTGGCATTCTCTCATACCTCCTTCCCCACTGTAATCTCCTTTCCCTGGGGACCTTTAGAATCAGTCCAACACAATATATATTAAGTATGTACTGACCTCTGAGCATCCATCTCAGGCCCAAGCACGCTCCGGTCCCTCCAGGCCCCACAGGCTGCTGGTATGATCACTCTGGTTAGCTTGCCATTCTGCTCCTCTCCTCCAGCCTCCAGGCCCAGCCCCAGAACCTGCCCTGGGTTTGCATGTCTAAGAGCTCTCAACCCTTGAGGGCTAAGCTTTTCCTTACTTTGATTCTTTCAGTCTTAGGCCTCAAAATTGCCTTCAAACTTGTTTCTTGTAAGCAACAACTCAGCTGTAACTTCAAAAGCCATAATAGGAAATAGAAATTTGTGTAGACCTGTATGTCCATAATTGGGCACGGACACAAGTGAACATATGTATTATATGTATATATCCTTTGCTAAGGCCCTCCTTGGACACAGTGGTCACTTTTGGCTGTCCAAGGCCATACCAGTGGAAGGCAAATTCTGATAGGCCAGAGATTGGAAAAGCTTCCAGGGAGAGCCTGACTGCAGTCTGTCTTCCATGGCCAGGTAATGGAGTTTTTGGCCACAGCTCAAGAGTCATCTATGGCTAACAAAAGCTGACACTAGAACGTTTAGACTTCCAAAGCACTTTTATAAAATTAAACTTGGAACCTGGAGTGGAGGGAGAGAGAAGGGTAGATGCTGCAGCTATTAGCTCTACTTTACAGATGGGGAGACTGAGAGAGATTAAAGTGATTTGTGCATGATCACACAGAAGGTCCTACTAGTGTGTATGGGAGGCATCATTCAAACCCAGGTTTTCTAATCAATCAGTCAATCAATGAGCATGTGCTATGTACCAGACATTATGCTAAGCACTGGAGATACAAAGATAGGCAAAAACATGGTCCATGCCCAGATCCCAAGTCCTCAGTCTATGTATTGCACCAGGCCTTTATGAATAAGGAAGAGAGAGGTTGCCATCTGTACACATGGAGGGAGGGAAGGAGATTGAGACATCAATGAAAATAGTGACCCTTGCAGTTTTACAGATATATGTGTGTATATGTGTGTATATATATATATATATGCATATATATATGTATGTATACATATATATGTATATATACACACATGTATGTATACACATATATGTATATATACATACATATATGCATGCATATGTATATAAGTTTTTATGTATGTATATTAATATGGTACATATATATTGTGAATTGATATATATAAGTCTGTGCTTCTGTGAATAATGAATGGATATGACCAGCCAGGTAGCATATCATAGTGGCTAGATTTTATAGATCAACATAAATTAAGTATCTACTGACTTACTGGCTAAGTTGGGACCTTGAAAGTCATCAAATTCAACTTTCTTTTTTATACATGAGGAAACGGAGTCTCAGAGAGGTCCAATGACTTACTCAGGGTGACACGGGCAATAAATAAAAGAGGCAGGATTTGAACGCAGAGCCTCTGTCTCCAAATCTAGAACTCTTTCCACTGTAGCAGAGAGCTGACTGTGAAGTCAGGCTGACCTTTGTTGGAGTCTCACCTTTGACACATCCTGACTCTTAGTGCCCTGGTCAGTGCCCTTCAGATGTAGAAGCTGAGCCCAGGCCTTTGAAGAGCAGGACGTTTCCTCATTAGAAGCTCCCTACGCTAACGAAATCAAAGATCCAACTAGAGGGAAGTTGGTGAATGTTGGCATCCTGGACATCATGGGTCTGTTGGGATGAGCATAGGGGCACGTTTGCCAAAAGTATAGAGAACCTGAAGGAAAGATACTCCCCCCACCCCAACACACACCCACATCCGGAGTCAGAGAACCAGGATTCACTTCCTGGCTCTGATACTTGTTACCCACGTCACCTTGGGCAAGTCAGTGACCCTCTCTGAACCTCAGTTTCCTCATCTATGAAATGAATGGGCTACGTGTGATGGCCTCTGAGGTGCCATCTAGCTCTAAATCTATGAGCCTACATGTCATGTATGTGCGCATGTGTGTGATCATGCGCATGTCTGTGTATGTGGGCACTGCTTCTATCTGTGTGCCTTGGGCATGAGCTTGTGTGCATATTTGTGACTGTACGCGTTAGTGTCCATGTACATGTCATATATTTATATGGAGATGTTATATTTGGGGGTGAATGTGATAAAATTGTTTTTTTCTTTTCTTTCTTTTTCTTTTTTCAATTAATGAGCATTTATTTTCTCTCCCTCCCACTCCACCCCAATCCTAGTTTAAAAGAAGGAAAGAAGAGCAAAACTCTTGGGTACATAGTCAAGAGAGATGAATTCTCACATTGGCCACACCCAAAGATGTATGTCTCCTTCTGCATCATGAGCTCCTCACCTGAGAGAGGGGTTTCAACCATTCCCTGGGAAGGTCATCCTAGCATCCTCTGAGGGTTCATCCCAGGAAATATCACTCATGTCTCCCCATTCTCCCAGAAGGCTTCCCTGCCAATGTGGCCTTTCCTGCCCATGTGGGAGCCTCCCGGAGCAGAGGACAGGGCAGGAATGTTGGCACCTGGCCCACTCCTTTATAACTGCCTAAGAGAAGGAGGTGGGTGGGAATGGAGATGGGCAGGAGTGGGAACACTATTATTTAGGGCTTGGGAACGCTTATGACAAACACAGGCCAGGTCACTAGGTCACAGACAGTCTCCTCCTGGGATATCCGATTCAGACTGAACTTACTTCCTGAGAAGGGACTGGGATCCTCTCCTCCCTCTCACCTCTCAGAGCACTTTCTCTCTACATCCCTGATGGTCTTTATCCCACTCTGATATTTTCTGTGTTCATGGGTTATCTAGGAGCTTGTTCAAGTCACAAGAGGAACAAACAATCTCTGACCCTATGACCTTGGCTACTTACCACTCTGGGCCTCAGTTTCTCTGACTGTAAGAAGAGGGAGATAAATATGCTGATTTGTTTTGCTTGACTTTATTTGTTACAGTAGCACAATGGATAAAGAACTAGGCCTGAAATCAGGAAGACCTGAGTTCAAATCTGGCCTCAGATACTTACTAGCTGTGTGACCCTGGGCAAGTCACTTAACCCTGTTTGTCTCAGTTTCCTTTTCTGTAAAATGATCTGGAGAAGGAAATGGCAAACCACTCCAGCATCTCTGCCAAGAAAACCCCAAATGGGGTCACAAAAATTGGATGTGACTAAGTAACAACAACGAATTTGTTACAAAGGAGGACTTCTATAGTAAGGGTAACAGGGATGTGAGTTAATGGATGGTGATAGAGACTCAAAAAATAAAGAAAAGAACATCAGTGAAGCATCTAAAATCCATACAGAGAAAACAAACAGAAACTCAGAAGGGGATGCACACAGGGCGATTTTGTTACTATCTAATTAAGTTTGACACACATTTGAAAACCGATCTGTATAAAACAGAGATTCACAGCTTCCTGTGCGATGCTGTTTTAGATTTCTTCGTATGTTAAAATGTTTGTGTTGGTTGATGATTGTTATATCATGATTTTAAAATAAAAGATTTTCAAAGAATAAAATGAAGGGTTGGGCCTTTTCACCTCTAAATGTTCATTTCTTGTTGCCCCTACTTCCTCTCTTCCTATTAAGTGTTTGTTCTTCCCTGCAAGAAGGTCTGGGACGGGGTGGGGAAACTGTGGCCCCAAGGTCACATGTGGCCCTCTAGGCCCTCAAGTGCTGCCTTTTGACTCCAGGCCTCAGGGTTCCTCACCCCTGGCTCTGGGAGAAGGCAGCCCACATGCCTCTAGGCCTCCTGTTGCCTCTTACTAAACAGGCAAGGATGCTGAAGGCCAGAGAGAGGAAGTCCTATCACACTGGTGATTAATGACAAAAAGTTCTCAAACTCAGGTCTCCTACCCAGAACTGGTGGCTGTGGGCTAACTAGATGTAGTAAGCAACCACCAATCAGCATGGCCCAAAGACAGAAGCTGGAGATCCAGTTGGGAGAATATATGGGAGGGGGCATGACAGTTAAAATGTCACAAATGTAATAAAATATTACTGTGCTGGAGAAATAATAATAATTTTTTGTTTTTCAGTTGTGTCTGACTCTTTGTGGCCTCATTTGGGGTTTTCTTGGCAGAGATACTGGAGCAGTTTGCTGTTTCCTTCTCCAGCTCATTTTACAGATGAGGAACCTGAGGCAAATGGGGTGAAGTGACTTGCCCAGGGTCACACAGCTAGTGAGTGTCTGAGGCCAGAAGATGAGTTTTCCTGACTCTAGGCCTGGCACTCTTTCCACTGTACCCCCTAGCTGCCCTATAATAATAGTAGCTATGATTTATTTAGTGCTTTGAGGTTTGGGAAGCATGTGGAATGTTACTTTATTTGATCCTCACAACAATCCTGGGAGATAGGTGCTATTATTATCCCCATTTTACAGAAGGGGAGAGCAAGGCTTTAAAGGCATGATGTAAGTGACTTGCCCAGGGTCACAAAGCCAGTAAATTCCCAAGGAAAGATTTTAACTCAAGATTCAAGGATTATTGACTCTTAAATCCAGAATGGTGCTTTAATCCACCACTCCACCTAGCTGCCCCTAGAAACAATGATTGTCGTACTAAATACAGAGAAAACAAGAAGATTTGTATGAACTGATGCAGAATGAAGGAAGCTGTAAGACAGGAATTGTGCTCTCTTCTGGGAGGCAGGTTATTAGAGGTTGGAAGTGGTGGGACCACATATTGGTGACTAGAAGAGGGGAGAAACCAATCCCCCAGGCTCAGGAGCAGTCCTAAGTGATGAAATAAGAAAATTTTGTCTTAAACACCCTGCCTCTTTTTCTTTTTCCATCCTTCTCCAGAACCCAGTGTTCTCAGAGATCCAGGCCTTTCTGTCACTGAGATGATTTATCTCACAAATGCATTCATTCAGTGACTGTCTACATTCCCTCCTGGAGGGAGAAGAATTAAGATTTCAAAGTATATCATGTGAAGAGCCCTGGATTTGGAGTAAGAGTCTCTGGGTTCAAATTCTGGCTCTGTCCTTTACTACCTGTGACCTGGGACAAATCATTTCATTTCTCTTAGTCTCAACTTTCTCATCTGTAAAAGGGAGACAGTCACAGCACCTACCTCACCAGGTTGTCATGAGCCTCAAGTGACATAGTATTTGAAAAATGCTTTGCAAACTTTAAAGCTAACTAGATAAATACTAGCTTACAATTATTATTAAGGAAACATCTTCTGCATGCCGGGCACTGAGCTAGGAGCTAGGGGAAATACAAAGCATGAGCCAGATGAAGCCACTGCCCCTATGGAGCTCATCTAGTACATCTAGTAGGGTGATATTCATAGGCACAGGTAACTGTAATTTATTTGTTGTAGAAAAACATTCAGAGAGATACCATTGGAGCATTATGAATCTGAGCTCCGGGGGAGTGGGAGAAGCAAAGGAAATCTCTAAAGGACTGGGATGAATATAATGATGAGTAGTATATAGTGGTGGCCAGAGGGCCAGTCTCAGAGTCAGGGAGACCTAGGTTCAAGCCCCACTTCTGACACATACTGGTGTGTGACCTTAGGCAAGTACTTGACTTCTCAGGGCCCCCAGGGTATTTATTTAAGTCTTAAAGTTTATAAAGTCTTAAAAACTATATGTGACAATAGTTATCGTATTTGGTAAAAAGGGTTTTTTTCCTCAAAGTTCCTTACACTGACGAAATCACAAGTACTGACCAAAAAAAACGAATCTATAGGCAAAGAATAGGAAGTGGGGAAACTTCCTAGCACAGGGAACAAGAGTAAAGGCAAGGAGGAGGAGGGATCAATCAACTTGGGGGCAGGATAGAATAGTGGTGGGCCAGATCCCCATAGGACAGCTGACTGTTTCTAACCTCCTGGTCCTAGGGGTAACCCTGAGGGGAATGGGAGTTCTAATATTGTTGTGTGTGAGCCTCCATCTGGTATGCTCCTTATTATCAATCTACCAGTAAAACTCTATTGGCTTTTAGAAAATGATATTTACTGGTATAATGGAGCTTGGAGCATGTCCAAATCACCTAAAGTGGAGGCACCATGCATACCAAATTCTTCCACCATGTTGGTAAGAGTAGTGTCCTTTGATTGGTTGCATAGCTGGGACCGGCTGCATCTTTAAAACTGACAGCATGGGGCCTTCTCTTTCCTTGAAGACCCACACACACACGTATACACATGCATAAATACACACACATGTACACACACACAAAGCTCACCCACAAGCAGCTACCAGGAACTGAGCTGAGAAGACTGTCCTACCCTTTGGGTTCTGTAACATGGGTCTGAGGTTCTGGTTTCTATTCTGTTTAGTTTACCCATCTCAGTTTTCAGATTCAAGTGGTAGAGTATCCATTGGACCTGAGAGTTTGAGACATAGTGACCTGGGAACCGGGATTCCAGGCAGGATGGTTTGGCACCCCCTATAAGAGAAGCTCTGAGAAGCAAGGGGGCTTGGGACTTGAGCTCTGGGAGGGCGGGAGGGATTGAGGGCTGAGGGCTTTAGAATATGGGACTGTGCTCTAAAGGGACTGAGCAACAACTATGAACTTAATCTCCTTCTCCTTCCCAGAGACTGAGGTGGCATGGGGAAGGAGGGAGGAGGAAAGAACAGGAGGGAACAGGATTATGCCTCCCATATATTATGGATTAAGTTTGTATATATGTGATTATACCTTTGAAGTAAATATTTCTTTGTAAAAGCTGAACCACCCATAAAACCAACTGTTAGTGGTTAAATGGAACTAGGTTATAAGGAACTTCCCTACACTTGAGGGAATATCGTAAGTGGGGGATGGAGCTAAAAGCAGAGAATTTAGATACCTCTTAAGCTCCCTTAATGATTCCAGAGAAGCACTGGCCCTGGAGTGTGAAGGACCTGAGTTCAAATCCACTTACTAGCTGTGTGACCCCGGGCAAATCACTTAATCCCAATTGCCTCCGAAAAAGGGGGTTCCAGAGAACCGTGGGAAAGAGGTGAAATGTAATATACCTGACCTTTAGGCAGTGACGGGGAACAAGGATGGACGGTGTTATACTAAGAAACTATAGAACAGTTTGTAAATGCTGATACTAAGAGCAATCTGGGAGACCAAGGAATAGTTTACCTGTAGGATTTATGAAGAAGGGAAGATTTTATGACCAAACAAGAGTTAGAGAGCAATGTGGAATGCAAAATGGATAATTTTGGTTACATTAAATTGAAAAGTTTCTGCATAAATAAAGTCAACATAACCAAGAAGGAAGTGGAAAATTGGGAAGGAATTTTTACAACCAGTGTATCTGATAAAGGCCTTGTTTCTAACATATACAGAGAACTGAGTCAAATCTATAAGAATACAAGTCATTCCCCAATTGATAAATGGTCAAAGGATATGAATAGGCAGTTTTCAGAGCAAGAAATTAAAGGTATCTATAAGTATATGAAAAATGCTCTAAATCACTACTAATTAGAGAGAGGCAAATCAAAACAACTCTGAGGTACCACATCTCACCTGTCAGATTGGCTAAGATGACAAAACAGGAAAATGATAAATGCTGGAGAGGATGTGGAAAAATTGGAACACTAATACATTGTTGGTGGAGCTGTTAACTGATTCAACCATTCTGGAGAGCAATCTGGAACTATGCCCAAAGGGCTATTAAAAAGTGCATACTGGGGATGGCTAGGTGGTGCAGTGAATAGAGCACCAGCCCTGGAGTCAGGAGGACCTGCATTCAAATCAGACCTCAGACACTTAACACAAAACTAGTGGTGTGACCTTGGGCAAGTCACTTAACCCCAATTGCCCTACCTTCCTCCCTCCAAAAAGCAAAAAAACAAAAAAACAAAAAAAAAAGTGCATACCCTTTGACCCAGCAATACCACTTCTAGGGTTGTATCTCAAAGAGATAATAGAAGAGAGAGAAGGACCCATAGGTACAAAAATATTTATTGCAGCTCTCTTTGTGGTGGCAAAGAACTGGAAATAAAGGGGATGCCCATCAATTGGGGAATGGCAAAACAAGTTGTGGTATATGAATGTAATGGAGTACTATTGTGCTATAAGAAATGAGGAGCAGAGGGACTTCAGAATAACCTGGAGAGACTTATACAAACTGATGCTGAGTGAGGGGAGCAGAACAGGAGAACTTTGTACACAATGACAGACACAACGTACGTGTGACAACTAACTTTGATAGACTGGGCTCCTTTCTGCAGACAACTGCAAAAGACTCGTGATGGAAGGGGCTCTTCACATCCGGAGAAAGAACTACAGAGTCTGAATGTAGATTGAAGCTAACTGCCCGCTCTTTCTCTTTTGTGTTTTGTTTTGTTTTGTTTTGTTTTGTTTCTTCTTTCTCATTGTACACTCCACTGGTCATAATCTTTCTTTACAACATGACTAATGTTTAATGTGAAGGTATTTGTAGATCCTATATCTGATTGCATGCCTCCATGACAGAGGTAGAGGAAAGGAGAAGAGGGAGAAAATTTGAAACTCAAGGGATTGTGGAACTGAATGTTGTAAACTAAAAGTAAATAAATATTTTTTTAAAAAAAAAAAAGAAAGAAAGAACAATAGTTACAAGCTCAACCTCCTCTCCCAAACTGGGATGCAGAGTCTACTGGCCCATAGAAGACCCTAAGGAGAGTAGGCTCACACTTTAGGTATAAAGGTAGTCACGTACATATGTAGAAAACACATGGGGCCAAGGTTCTTGGGCCTGGGGGTCCTTTTCTCCATAAGCAGAGTACTAATGATATTCCTTCTCCTGATCACCAAGGATCAGGGCCTTTCTAGAGTCCAAGACCAGTATTTCTCTCCATCAGGAAGGATTGTGATCTCCGAAGTTGCCCCCATCTACAGGAAACCATCTTTCTACCTCTGTCTGTAGATACTTCCATTGTCAGGGGCTACCACCATGTTGAATTCTGCAACCAATGGTCACCAGTAGGAGCTTGGAGAGTTTTGATGGATCTCCCAGTCAGCTGGGTGCTTTATTCTTGGGATAGTCCCTCATCTAAAATCAGGAAAAAAAAGACACCCAGAGACACAGACACACACACGCAGACACACACATACACACACACACATCAGAGGTGACATATAACCTATCTTGTTTGTAGCTAGTTGTTTACATGTTGTCTCTGTCATTAAACTATGAGCTCCTTGAGGGCAGGGCCTGTCCTTTGCCTTTCTGTGTAGCCTAAGCATTTAGACTATATAGTAAATGATTAATATATCCTTGTTGGCTTGACATGTAGACACATAGAAAACATGTGAGAGGACAGCTAGAGGTGTGCTGGGAAATCTTTAAAAACCAGCTCTCTGTTATATATAGAAATATATATGCATATATATTCCCACAACATGCTTTTAAGTTTAATCTTCATTGCTAACATTTTCTCCATTATTTTCTTAAGTCTAGAAATTAACAAGAACAAAATAATGCTGATTTACAGAGTTTAATTTCTGGGGTGCAAATGTTCACACTGAAAATTTAGCCATCTGTTCTCTGGAGCCACTAGCAAATGTTGTCGTTGTTTTTCATCCTTTGCTTTTGAAGAGGATCAATGACAACAGGAGGGTGATGTCTTGACTCGTGTGGGACTTGGATTTAAGTGAGGCAGGGCTGTGCCAAGTGGTCAGCCTCCCTCTCTCTTCCAGGGTCATTGAAGTCCAGTAGCAAGACAGAAGTTAAGATGACTGATAATGGCTCAGGATGCAATAGATGACTGTGACATCTCCAATGTCCGACCAAGCTCCAAGGGCTCCCTGATGCCTGCCTCAGTTGCCTTCGTGGCCCTTGGAACAAACTGTTCTCATCTGCCCATTCTGTCACAGGTTCTAGCACACCCCTGCCTTTCTCTCATCTGGAGGCTCACAGTAGTTCTGTGTCTCTTGTTAAATAGGAAAAGAGACTGAGGGACTGAAGTTGTGTCTTCTGGCTACAAACTCAGTTCAGTCTCAGCACCTCTTGAGTCATCAGACCTTCCACCTCCTGAACCAAATAGGAGACTTTTTGTCATCACACAACACCAGCCCTTCAGTTGCTCACAGCTGAAATACCAAAAGTTTCATGTTTCCATTGTCTGCCTGGCAATATCTGCATATGTTCAATATTACCCACCAGAAAGAACAAACCAGAGTGTTTAAGGACTAGACCGTCACTGGCCATTCCCCTATTATGAATACACGAGCTAATAGTCCAATGGAGCTCAACCAGGGTTACTCCCTCCGGCAAAGCAGTTCATAATGCATCGCTACCTGACCATTCAACTCTCATCCATATCTTTCCACAAACTCAGTAAAAGGAATCAACCCAGGCTGCTGGGAACCTGTCTTATTTTGATATTTCACAGATAGCAATGGGCAGCTAGGTGATGCAGTGGATAGAGCACTGGGGATGGAACCAGGAAGACACATCTTCATGAGTTCAAATCCAGCCTCAGACATTTACTATCTGTGCGACCCTGGGTAAGTCACTTCATCCTGTTTGCCTCAGTCTCCTCATCTATAAAATGAGCTGGAGAAGAAAATGGAAAACCCCTCCAGTATCTCTGCCAAGAAAACCCCAAATGGGGTCATGAAGAGTTGGATACAACTGAAAAACAACAAGAATGGAGCACACAATCTGTCTTTTGGTTACCCCTCACCAGACCACCCTTTTTCCCTATAGTCTTACTTTATCTGATGGGATCATTTACTCCCTCTCCCTTGCATGATTCCTCTTCTGTAATGTGTTAGTGTAGAATGCATGGAGGGAAATGCTATGAAATAAGGCTAGAAAAATGACATGGGACCAGATGATGGAGGGACCTGAATGCCAGACTGAGCTATTTGAAGTTTCCTTAGGTAGGAGCTGGAAGTTATTGCAGAATTGGAGCAGGGGAGACAAGGAATGACTAGTACTATGGGTAAGGTAGTACTGTGAAAGATGGACCTGAACAGCAATGAGGAAGAACAAGTTATTTGACAAAAACTTCAGGGGAAAAATGGAAAGCACTTTGGCAGAAATTAGGTTTGGCCAACATCTTATATCCTATACAACAATGAGCTCAAAATAGGTACCTACCTAAAGTTTTCCATCATATACAAATTTAGGAAGAAAAAAAAGAGATCAAGTATCTTTCACAGCTATGGATGAGGGAAGAGTTCTTTTTTGTCTTCTTCCTGAGTCTCATATGTCAGCATTTATTATTTAAGTTCAAGAATAGGTTATGAAGGGAGTGGGGGGGGAGGGTTAAGGGAGAGGGAAGAAGGAGGAGTCAGGGAGAAGAGAGCTTCTCATCTGCATTTGCTCTAGACAGGGTTGATCCTGATTTCTGAGCCTTGGTCCAGGGCACACAACAAAGCCCAGGATCAGATGAGGTTCCAAGGGGTACAGGTTTAGGAAAACATCAGGGGGTGTCCAGAGTTATAGGTCCAACCACAGGTGGGGGCTGGGATTCTCCTTGGATCAGCAGCCCAGCTTCCTTTTAGGAACTGAAGCATAGTGATTAAGTTCCATCCCACATATTTCAGCTCTTATAAAACATTCTTGTTATGTCTTTGTGCTAAAGAATTCTTTCATCATCTCTCTAAATTCTTATACTTTGCTTCTAGTTTCTTCAAATATGCTTCCAACTTGTAAGCGCCTGAGGTGCTGTGGATTTCTGGTTAGGTTTCTACTTATGTTTACTGCAGTATCTTTCATTTCTAGATACTTCAAGCTAGTCAGTTTGTTCATATTTTCCAGAAGTTTACAGTTTTCACTGGTGACTGTCAGCTCGCCAATCACGTACATGGTCATTTTGGAGAACAGCCCCGAGATGTCTGCCTTGGTGGGCTCTGTGGCCTCCTCAGCCCTTTCCACCACAGCCAGGGAAAGTGGGAAGAAGAAAGGATGGAGGGAAAGATGAGGATGGGGGAGGAGGAAGAGGGACGGAAGAGGAAGAGGGATGGAAGAGGAAGAGGGAGAGGGAGAGAAAGAGGAGGAGGGAGGGGGAAGGAGAAAGAAGGGACAAGGAAGAGGAGAAAAGGGTGAGGGGAGAGTTCTTAACCAAAAAAGGCATATACAGATGATCACAAAAGATAAAAAAATTTTGAGTACAAAGAATTCAAAAGTTCTTACACTAACAAAATCACTGTTAATGGGGGGGGAAAATAGTCCTTACTTCAAATATCTCTAAAGTTATGATATCTAAGGTATATAGGGAATTAACATGAGCATATGAAATCAAGAATCCGGTGGGTAATGGTCAAAAAAGATGAACAAACAGTTTTCAAAAGAAGAATCGGCAATTAACAACCGTAGGAAATATAGCTCCAAATCACTCCAAATTTAAAAATCCAAATCAAAACTACTCTGAGGTTTTACCTTATGAAGGATGGAATAGTTAAATGTTGAAGGAGTTGTGGAAATACATGTGAACCAGTACCTGTTGGTGCAGCTATGAATTGATCCAACTGTTCTGAAAAGAAATTTAGAATTATGCTACAAAAGTGACTAAAACACCAGTACCCTTTCACCCTAAATCAAAGAAGTCACTGATGAAAGATCCTATGTATGCCAAAATATTTATAGTAGCATTTTTTTTGTATTAGCAAAGAAGTGGGAACAAAGTGGATGTCATCCATCAATTGGGGAATGAATAAAACCGATACATAAATGTGATGAAATATTACTTCTTTGTAAGAAATGTTAAATACGAAAATTCAGAGAAGTAGTGGAAGATTTGTATGAACTATTGTAAATTGATGTAAGACCAGGAAAACTATACACAATGACAACAATGTGAATGAAACTAGCAGAAAACAAGACCAAACAAATAAACTTGAAACTGAATATCATTAAAATGACCAAGTTTGGCCCTAAAGAAGAAATGAGAAAAAAATAAATCTCCCTTTGATTGGGGAATAGCCGAACAAGTTGTGGTGCATCAACATGACGGAATATTGCTGTGCTATAGGGAACAATGACTGTTATGCTGAATATAAATGGACATAGGAAGATGTACAAACTAATGCAAAGCAAAGTAAACAGAGCTAGCAAAACACGCAGGGTGTCTAGAAAGTGTTTGTGGAGAGAAAACAGAACAAACAAAACTGAAATTGTAATGACTAAGTGTGGCCCCCAAAAGAGATACTAGAAGGCACCTTCCCCCATTTCTTTACAGAGGTGGGGGAGCTATGGGTACAGAACACTACGTGCAAGGTCACACTTTTGGTCTTAGATTGGCTGAACTATTTTTTCTCTGTCTGTCTCTCTTTTGTTCTAAAAGAGGGCTCTCTGGCAAAGGGAGGAGGAAGGATACGCTGGGAAATGGAGATGACAAAAACAAAAGATGAACGAAAATTTACTTCTAGAAGGAGAAAATTTGTTTCCTTCCCTTCTTTGCAGAGATGGAAGACTATGGGTCTAGAACATTTTATATACTATATAATTTTGCTGGTTGGTTTTTTTCACCCCTCTTTCTTTTTAATTCTTCGTTATAAGGTATTACTCTCCAGGCAGAGAGGAATGATGAAAGTGATATAAAACAAACCTCCCCTCAAAAAAATTCTTAAAGAATTTTTTTTACCATTTAGGGCAAGAGAGCAGAGTTGGAAAGACCTATTTGTAGACTATTGCAGTAGGCCCAATAGGCGGTAATGAAGGCTGGGAATAGGGTAATGTCCCCGAACCTCCAAAGCAACACACCTGAGAATCACCGGAGTGACCCTGGTGATCACATCCTCATGGCATCCTTAAGACAGGGGCTCTGGGCTGTAGACTGGGTGATCCTGCCTTGGCCAACTCCCTGTAATCATGGCCCAGATACAGGACACTCCTCATTTAGGGCTCCAAAGCGTGGGGCCCCTTTCATCAGGATCTCAAAGCACTCAGCTGATACTTATTAGCTCCCAAGCCCCCACCCTTTCTCTCTGCCCATGTTACCCTGATCTTGTTGAGATGAAGCCCTAGTAGTGACACTTGCCACGTCCCAGGAGTGTATCAGGCCGTAAGGGCTTAGCTTCTTCCCCTCTCAAGAGTAGAAATTCAGAATGGGATTCAGTGCCAAGGTTAAAGCTACCCTCTACCCCACCTCCATCCCCTAGCTCAGCTGTTGTTGTCTTATTCTTAATGGCAGGAGAAAGGCATCTGATAGCACCTAAATTAGCAAAAGACTAACATTTAACAACTTTCTCAATCAGACATGCATACCTTAAAAAAAATGTATGGGTGGTATCTTTCACCACAATCTCTACCCCTATGCAACCTATTTCCTAACACCCTGTATCATTATTAGACACTGAAACAGTTATTATTTCACCAGAATAGGTGAAAGCATTGAAATGAATAACAACACATTGTAGGATGGTGAAAAGGGCCCTGACTCTGGTCAGAGGACCTGGGTTCAAATCCTGCCTCTGATACTTAACAATCTGTACGACCTAGGGAAATTCTCTGGTCTTAAGCCCCTTCATCTGTAAAATGAGAGGGCTTCATTAAACAGCCTCTGGGGTCCCTTCCAGCTCCAAATCTATGACTCTAAAAATCTCTTTCCTACTGAGGTCTGAGAGTCTGACTGTGCTCCCCATCTCAAAGGAATTTGCAATTTGAAAGGGGACAAGCCCCCAAAGAACAGAAGGTTAATGGTAGAATTTCCATGCTGGAGAAGATGGCATTTGGAGGGGGGCCTGGAGGTAGGTCCCAGAAGTCATAGGGCAGGGCCCTCCCCAGTTCCTACTGGAATTGGAATGTCTGGGGTTGGCAGTTCTGGGGGTAGCTCTCTCTGAAGGTGGCAAAGAACCAGAGCTAGACTCCTGGACTTGGCATGACCCAGGTAACCCAGAGGATGCCACCCTCCTCAAGGCAGAGGTTGGACAGGGAGGCCCCTTCAGTCTTTTGAGGTCCTCTGTATTGTGTACCAGTTTTCCTGCCCTGGCTGGGCTCAGACCCTTGTGGTTGGGGGGATGTAGCAGGATGGGTCTGAGGTTTGATTAATTGTAACTAGACCTGGCTTCTGCTCTGCAACCAGCTGGCCTGGAGAAAAGAAAGCTGCTGGGGCTAATTATTGTTCTCAAAGGCCTCCCCTCCCTGTCATTAGGGAGAATAGGAAATTTTTAGGACAGCAAATAAGAAACCTAGAAGAGGAGGGGTAGAAGCTTCAGGAAATCAGACCAGGTCAGCAATCCCCAAGGCAATAAGGCTTGGAGATCTTTCATAACCTTTGATCAAAGTCTCCCTCCCACCAATCCTGATTAGTACCCTATCCATTGATTCAGGGTCAGTCCCTCTTGTTCCCTTGTGGCTCCCCTACCTAAGTGGGGGGTCTGATGGCCAGAAGGAATCAGCCCTGAGTTCCCAGTTGAAGGGGTCAACTGGGATCTGGGTCTAGAAGATGCCCTACCCCACCAGCCTTAGAGGGTACACAGTCTGGGGCCCAGGAAAACTCTGGCAGGGGGAGAACAGAACTGAAGTCACTCCACTGGGAAGTCACAGGGATAATAATACATTTGGATTTACTGGGCATAAGGCGCTGGCCTCAGAGCTACTTCCCAATGGTTCAGGATGGAGGGGTCAAAGAGAGGTCAGGGGGTGGCAGAACAAGGAGGAAAAAGGAAATGAATAAGGTCCAAATGGCCCCAGCCACCTCATCATTGCTGTTTGGTCAGTGAGAGTGGGAACTGTGAGGCAGTAATAATCAGGGTAGAGACAGGGGAGATGGGGATGATGAAACAGGAGAGGGAGGAGACGGGAGAATAATGAGAGTCAGATTAGGCAAGATGGGGACAGTGATGTAGGAGACAGTAACATTAGGACCAGTGAGTCAAAGAAAAGTGAGGGTGGGGATATTTAGACTGGGTACAGAGAGGGAGCCAACTGAGAGAGTAGGAAGAGGGTGAGCGAAAACAGAGAGTGGATGGAAAATGGGACTGAGAACAGAGTTGGGGTGGGCACAACAGTCTCAGGCTTGGGGAGGGGCCTCAGATACGATTTAGTCTGAACTCTGGTCAAAAGTCCCCTCTATACCATCCCCAATAAGAGTTCATCCAGTCTCTGTCTGAGACCTCCAGGGACGGGAGAACCAATACTAGCCCATTTCCAGCAATCTAACTACAGAGAAGCAATGTGTGTGCCATTGGTAGAGGGAGTGCCTTTGCTGGGAATCAGGAATTTCCAACAAAATTACACATTGGGGTAACCATGTATACATATACACATACATATATCTATAATCAGAACTTTGCTTTTATTTTTATTATGAACTTAAATAACAAACTTTTCAACATACAAAGAACAGAAGAAGAATGTATGTGAAACCGTGAATCTCTATTTTGTACGGCTTGTTTTAAGGATATATTCAATTTCCTATGAATAAGTATATGTTACATTTAAACAACAGTACCAACATGCCCTTGCTCATCTCTGTCCTTTTCTGAAATTTCTTCACCTCCCTTTGATGTATTTTTAAAAGTTTCATGGATACTTCTTCATTTTTCTTACTTTTTTCAGGATTATCATTGCCTACTATATGCTTGCACGAATGTGTGTGTACATACCCACACCTGCACCCACACCCAAACAAACTTTTCTGGTAACAAATAGGGCAAAACAAATTTACATATTGTCACATCTGAAAATATAAGTCTCATTCTGAACCTCAAGTCCATTACCTCTTGTTCATGACATGGAATACAGGCTTCATCATCACTGTTCTAGAGTCGTGATTGGGGGAAGAACTGATCAGAGGTCCTGATTCTTTCAAAGTTGTTTTCCTTCATGCTATTACAGTCATTGTATAAATCATTCTCCTGATTCTGGATCTCTTAATTCTGAATTGGTTTATACGAGGCTTCTCAAGGTCACTTTCAACCCATCCATTTCATCCCAGGCCTTTGCTCTTCCCTAGGGACCACATCCCTCCAATGTTTGGTGGAGCGACCCAGTGAATCCTGGGCCTTTGTCCCAGAGGCCCATGGAAGACGTGTGCCTGCTTCTGAGCCTGAGACTTTCAAGGCAAAGCTTGGAGGCAGCAGTGGGGAGAATCTCTTTTGGTGTCTTAGACTTTTTTTTCTGGGAGCATTTAAAGAAGCTTCCTGTCCCATGAGCAGGGAAGGCAGCAGGCTCTGCCTTTAGGAGTTAGGAGGTATATTTTAGACCCCCAGACTCTCTGTTTATTTCCCTAGAAAGCAGCTGCCCATGAGAGTGAGGCTCCACCCCAGTGGAAGTGGGGTGGTCACCTCTGAGATGGATTTGTGTCAAGTTCCTTTTACTACTCTTTTAACTAAACTGATTAAAACACTTACTAAAATAATCAGCCTTTGGGAGGCAGAGGCTATTGATGGATGGTTTGACAGGAGGACAAGCTAAGTGATTTGGTTGGTAGATACACACGAGCCACCCACCTAGAATGGCACCAGAACTTTGTGTAACCAAATTTAGAGGAGCAGACCCAGCCGTTGAAGGTTCACCTGCTTTCCTGAGAATCTGGAGAACAGGCATATTAGCTAGCGCCCACAGTGCCCTCTGGTGGCAACCTGTATGTAGGTTTGTACTGTAAAACAAAGAGATAAGGAATTGTCACAAATACAAAGAGGACCGTAGTGAATATAGAAAAGGGTAGCACATGTCATTGGGCGATGCACCCACAGAATTATATTTCCTTTTTAGAAAGTGAATATTTATCAAAAACTAGGACATTACTAGGCACATGTTTTTTCTTCTTCAAACTAAGGAAACTAAACTAAACTTTCTAAAAATTAACAAGTAAACTTTTCTTTGAAAATGCAAACAAATAGTGTGTTGGCCCTGCAGTCAGGAGGACCTGAGTTCAAATATGGCCTCGGATACTTACTAGCTGCGAAAAGGCATATAGAAATAGAACATAAAACACAAAATAGTAAGGGGGTTTGTTTTTTTTTAGGGTGAACCTAAGCACATGCCGAGTACATCCAGTATAGAAGCCTATAATGCAGTGGTTCTCAAACTGTGGGTCTCGAGCCCTTTGGGGGTCAAATGACCCTTTCACAGGGGTCGCCTAAGACCGTTGGAAAACACACATTTCCGATGGTCTCAGGAACAGAGACATCTCTCCTTTATCTGTCTCCAGGCAGGTCCGCCCACATGCAGATATGCCCACATACTAGTATTAAAGCATCATGGCATTAGGAAGGTTGTAATCAATACAAAGACAGTTGTAGTAAATTGGGTGTACAGCTCCAATGATATTGAAAAGAAACTGCCATAGTGGTAGATGCTGCCAATGGTGTTTACAAGCCGGGCCACACAAGCCAGTAGAAAGGCTTTATTGGACCACTGTCAATCCAAGTTTTATCAATTTCCTAGAGGTTATGATGGAATCCAGTCGGTCTGTTCAAACTTTGAGGTTTACCCATTGGCTGACAAAGTTCATCGTAATGGAAGGTTTGCAAGGGGGCAGATCTGTTCTGCCCTCTACACCAAAATTAAGGGGGCAAACTATTCTACCTTAATTATGCCAATCTCTGAGAGAATACTGAGATGCCAAAGAAAGAGAGGCTCATACCAGCTTGGTCATTAATAGGTTTTATTAGGCTTAATTAGGTTGATTGGGTTGTTTAAGGGAATTTACTCAAAAGAGGCCAGTCATCCTGGGCCATAGCAGGACAAAGAAATGTGGTGGATCCCCGAACCAACCTCAGGTCAGATCAGGTATTTTGTAGAAATAGAACAAAGAAGGCACAGTGGCAAGGATGGCCCAGGGTCATGAGCAAGTTTTCCCAAGGAAAAATTGAAGCTTATTTTGCTGTTTACATTCAAGGTAGTTTACATTTTTCTGGAGTTGTAGGTCAAATTCCCGTTCTGGCCTAACCACACCCCCCCCAAGATTCTAAGGGAATACTGGGTTTGACACCCCTTCCTCCAGCACCTAGCTAACCAATCAAAGATGAGGCAGGCCATGTGCTTTGATGGAATTCTAGTCACTGGACAAATTGAGAATTTAAATGTCACAATCCTTGTAGCAATGGAATGCGTGTTTGATAAGCACTATGCCTATTGTAGACGCAACTAGTTTACCTATGAAATACAGCTTATCTTTCCTAAATATTGGACCCAGAATTAAATAGAATACTCCAGATGTGGTCAGACAAGGATAGGGTTAAGGGGATGTGGCAATGTTATTGCCTCCCTAGACCTGAATACTATGCCTCGCTCAACGCCTTTAAGTCAGTGGTTCTCAACCTTCCTAATGCCGCGACCCTTTAATACAGCTCCTCATGTTGTGGTGACCCCCAACCATAAAATTATTTTCATTGCTACTTCATAACTGTAATTTTGCTCCTGTTATGAACCGCAATATAAATATCTGCTATGCAGGATATATTTTCATTGTTACAAATTGAACATAACCCACAGGTTGAGAACTGCTGCTTTAAGTAAACTCATTGAGAGTAGGGGTCATTTCATTCTTTGTGTTTGTATTCCCCAGCTCCAACACAGTGCCTGGCACATAGTAGGTTACTTGTTTGATTGATTGATCAATGCTGTTTTAGATAGCATTCGCTCTTTGGGTTAATTTTACAGTATTAACCTTAAAGTTGCTATTTACTAAGACCCCTAGATCTTTTTCATAGACTGCTATCTAATTTCTATCTTTCCCACCTTATATTTGTGAAGTTGATTTTCTTTACACAGTTGCAGCGTGGCTCCAAAATCTTAGTGTACCTTTTATTTTTGAGGGGGGAAGGCAAGGCAATTAGGGTTAAGTGACTTGCCCAAGGTCACACTACGAGTAAGTGTGAAGTGTCTGAGGTCAGAGTTGAACTCAAGTCCTTCTGACTCCAGGACCAGTGTTCTATTCACTGTACCACCTTACTGCCCCTTAGTACACCTTTAAGCTTTGGGAGTTTAAAGCTACCCTAAGACTCTTAGGACATCCTGTATAAGACATGACATTTATCTCTATTAAATTTCATCTTATTTGATTCGGTCAGTTTGATTTGATTTGATTCCATTCAGTTTTCTGTCCTGTCAAGAACTTTTCAAATCCTTTCATCCTGTGTATTAGTCATCCCTCTCAACTTTGTGTGATAAGATCATTTGATAATATGCAGTTCTACCTTCTGTTCTTCAGCTATGACACTGCATTTCCCACCTCTTTCTCACCTCTGCCTCCCAGAATCTCTGGCTTCTTCAGTACACAACTCAAACACCCACTTCTGCAGAAGCCTTTTCCCTTAAGATCGTTGTTGTTGTTCAGTTGTACCCAACTCTTTGTGACCCTGCTTTGGGGTTTTCTCAGCTGAGATGCTAGACTGGTTTGCCATTTCTTTCTCCAGCTCATTACACAGATGAAGAAACTGAGGCAAGCAGGGTTAAGTGACTTTTGCAGATTTGAACTCATGAAGATGAGTCTTCCTGACTCCAGGTCCAGAGCTCTGTGCACTATTGGCGCCACCTAGCTGCCCCTCCCCTAAAGTGACATTTCACCTAATCTATGTATCGATCTATTTATTTACTTACATGTTGTCTCTGACTAGAATGTAAGCTTAAGGTCAAGGAGAAATGTTTACCTTTACTTATGTCCCCAAAGCTTGGCATAGTTCCCAACACATAGTAAGTACTCAATAGTAAGCCTATTGATTGATCAGTTTCCAGATAGGCATACCATTTATACTTTTACCCAAGTAACATAATGTTATACATTGATAAAAATGTCACACAACACAGGGACAAGCAAAAATCCCGTGGCACTCCACTGGAGACCCCTTTTTGCCATTGCCCAGATAGCCCACACTTTTGATGTGACTTGCTACCACAACTAATTAGAGAGGGACAGTGGTACAGTAAGGAGAACTCTGGATTTAGAGTCAGAAGATCTGGGTTCAAATCCTCCCCATGCTACTTGCTACTTGTGTAATGTTGGGCAAGCCACTTAACCTCTCCTGGCCTCAGTTTCTCCATCTGTAAAAAAGATGTTTGAACCAGCTCATCTTTCTAAATTCACTTCTACTTATAAATCTGTGATCCTAGGGTCTATAAAAGAGAAGCTCTTTGGGGGCACACTGGTTAGTAGTCTAAGTTCTGTGTTTACGGGCACCTACAGGCTGTAAAGGTTGACAGTCAGAGAAGTCAGCTGGTCAATCAGTCAGTTAATAAGCATTAAGCACCTACTGTGTTCCAGACACTGGGGATAAGAAGAAAGGCAAAGGCTATTCCTACCCTTAAGGGACTCACAATGTCACTGGGGAGACAACATTGGACAAACAAACTACAGTCTGAACTGTAAATACTCAATAGAGGCGAGGCACTAGAATTTTTTTGTAGGTAATTGGGTTAAGTGACTTGCCTAAGGTCACACAGCTGAGAACAGATTTGAATTCAGATCCTCTTGACTTCAGGGCTGGTCTTCTATCCACTGTGCTGCTTACCTGCCCCCGAATGTACTAGAATTAAGGTATTGGGAAAGGCTTCCTTTAGAAGGTGGGATATTAGCTGGGACTTGAAGGCAACCAGGGAACCCAGGAGGCAGATATAAGGAGGGAGAACATTACAGACATGGGGGACAGTCAGCAAATGGCCAGGGGTGAGAGAGGGAATGTTTTATTTGTGGAACAATAAAGAGGCCAGGGTCATTAGATTGAAAAGTACAGCAAAAGCAGTAATCAGAAGAAAATTTATATCTCTAAATGCTTAGATAAATAAAATAAAGAGCAGACCAATGAATTGGGTATGCAATTTTTAAAAACTAGAAAAAGAACAAATGAAAAATCCCCAATTAAACACTAAATTGGAAATCCTAAAAATTATAGATGAGATTAATAAAATTGAGTGTTAAAAAATTACAGAATTAATAAATAAAACTAGGAGTTGGTTTTATGGAAAAAAAAAACACAATAAAATAGAAAAACCATTGGCTGATTTGACGAAAAAAAGAGAGAAGAAAGCCAAATCACTAGTATTAAAAATGAAAAGGGTGAATATATCACTAATATGAAATTGATGAGTAATGGAGAACAGTAGGGACAAGGAGTGGAAAAGTAGGAAGAGTGGATTGGTTATGAAGGATTTTGAATGCCAAACAGAGGATTTTGTATTTAATCCCAGAAGTGATAAGGAATCATTGGAGTTTACTGAGTATGGGAGTATTCTGGTTGACCTATGCTTTAGCAAAATCACTTTGTCAGTTAAAAGGAAGAAGGGCTGGAGCAGGGACAGACATAATATGGCAGGCAGACTAACCGACAGGCTGCTGCAATAATTCAAGCATGAGGAGATAAATGCCTGTATCAGGGAGGTGGCAGTATGAGAGGGGAGAAAAGGAGCATATTTCAGGGGCATTACAAAGGTGAAATCAATAGATCTTGGCAAGAGATTGAATGCGAAGGGTGAGAGATAGTCAAGAGTCCAGGATGATGCCTGGATTGTAAGCCTGGGGGACTGGAAAGATGGTGATGCCCTTGGCTGTAATAAGACAAGTTGAGAAAAAGGTGAGATTTATGGGGAAAGATAACGAGTTCAGTTTTGTACATGTTGAATTTAAGATGACTATTGGACATCCATTTGGATATTGAATTGGAGATGCGAGACCATGGTTGGCAGAGAGTTTAAGGCACTGACCTAAGCAGGGATAACCTCAGCAAGAGAGGTGATCCACTATTCCTGGATAGGTAAGTGTCCTATCCTGTATGGTGGGTCTTGAATTGAGCTTCTCTGTGCCAAGGTACGTGTTTCCTAAGAGTTGAGGTAGCCCAGGCAGTATTCTATAATAAATTGAGAAACATTTATTAAGCATCTACTCTATGCTAAACACTGTTCTAGGCACTAGAGATACAAAATTTTTTTAAAAATGAAACAATTCCTGCCCTCAAGGAGCTAACGTTTAATGAAAGATAGCATCCACACATATAAGTATATACAACATATATACAAAATGAAACCGAAATAACCACTGAATCCAGATTCAAGGTCATTATCATTGGAACCCTGACCCAGTCTACCTGTGGAGTAGAAAAAGTTGTCTGGCTACACTCACTGTGCAGGCCTTTGTCGAACCTTGATTGTGCCATTTCCTCGTCCCCTGCTGACTCACCTAGTTCCTCTATGAGTAGCAAACGATTGTGAGTGAGACCCCATCACCCCAGCAGGTGTTGCTCACAAACTGGCAGGCCTCCCAGTCTCTGTTACCTGATAGGGCGTCATATCCATCACTCAGCTACCTCATACTTTCCAGATTGTCTAGGAGAAATTTGTCTCCTGGCTGCCATTCCCAAAAGGGAACCCAGATACCATATAATGTTCTTTGTTCCTCCCAGTTCCTTTTGTGTTTGGCATTATCTCTAGGTAATGGGCATCACTTGGCCTCTGCCTCGGTCTTGTGACACATTGGTCATTCATCCCTCTTTTCTCCTTTGAATAAGTCTGTTACAATGGCAAATGGGTCAGATTTGGAGTCAGGGGACCTAAGTCCAAATCACATCTCTGTCATGTTCTTTGTGTGATCTTGGGCTTCACAGGCCTTCTGTGAACTCAGTTTCCTTACCTGGAAAATGGAAGTTTGATTAGATGGTCTCTGAGGTTCTTGCTAGCTCTGTAGCTATGCTCCCAAGACTCCAAAACACCAGTCAATGGGTGACTGAGGTTCTCCCATGATGATGATGAAGATGATGATGACGACAATGATAAGGAGATAGGGCCTAGAGCTATGATTTTATTGATATAGGGAACTCCCAGATAAGGAAACTCCCTCCATCAATTCAGGTCTACACCTTCTCCATAATTTCTAGCTTTAGGAAATTTTCTAGAGCAGAGGAATCAAACTCATTGAGATGGCCAACAAGCATAAAAATACATGACATATGTAAATGTGTCATAAAAAATATATGACATAGATAATGTTCATTTGTGGTTTTCTAAGTCAATGTGCAGTCATCAGGGACCCATTTCTATTTGAGTTTGACACTGATCACTGAAAGGTTAAATACATTCGCTTGCATTTACACAGGTAGTAAGAGTCAGAGACAGGACTTGAACCTAGATCTTTTTGTCTCTAAGCCCAACTCTCTAGCCACTATGCCCAGTCTGCTTCTTCCATAATACAAATAGAGGATATGTGTATGCATGTGTGCATATGTGTGTACTTGTTTGTGCGTGTATTTGTGCATGTGTGTGTGCATATGTAGAAAGAGAGAGAGGGAGAAGGAGAGATTGCTTTAAGGCAATGGTTCTCAACCTGTGGGTTATGTTTAATTTGTAACAATGAAAATATAGCCTGCATACCAGATATTTATATTATGATTCGTAACAGTAGCAAAATTACAGTTATGAAATAGCAACGAAAATAATTTTATGATTGGGGGTCACCACAACATGAGGAACTGTATTAAAGGGTCGTGGCATTAGGAAGGTTGAGAACCACTGCTTTAAGGTATTCAAAATGCTTTACATATGTATTATCTCATTTGATCCTCACAACAACCCTGTGAAGTAGGTGCTATTAATTTTTATGTATACACTTGTGATTTCCTTGGTATAGGGAATCCTGATGAGGAATTTTCTTCTATTAAAGCAGATTGACATTTGTTCTGCAAGTTATAGCTTTAACAAGTTGTCTAGGGCATTGAGGCATTAAAAAATCTGTCCAAGGCCCCATGGCTATCTAGGTCACACCAACTTGGACTCCAGGCATATGCACCAGCTATCCCCTGTGCCTGGGGTGCTCTCCTTCCTCAACTCTACCCCTTGGCTTCACTACCTTCTTTCAGGGCTCAGCTAAGATCCCACCTTCTGAAAGAAAACTTTTCTGATCCCCTTTAATGCTAGTGCGATCCCTCTGAGATTATTTCTGATTTATTTTTTCTCTATCTTGTTTGTGGGGAAGTAGGTGGCACAGTGGATAGACTGCCAACTCTGGATTCAAGAGGACCTGAATTCAAATCTGGCCTCACACATTTACTTAGCTATGTGACCCTGGGCAAGTCACTTAAACCTATCTGCCTCAGTTTCCTCATCTGTAAAATAGGTTGGAGAGGGAAATGGCAACCCACTCCAATGTCTTTGCCAAGAAAACAGCAAATAAGGTCATGGAGAGTCAGGCGTGACTGAAAAATGACTGAACAACAAATATATACATGTATATATAATGTATTTGTATATACAATATATATATATTTTTTGCTGCCTACATTTCCCTAAATAGCTCTTGTAACAAAAAATAGATATATTTAAATGAGAAAATAGGAAACAATTTAGCAAAACCAATAATCGGCCAAATCTGACATTGAGTATAGTATTCTACCCTCTTCAGTGAAGACAAAGAAGTAAATTCTCTTATCTTCATTTTGAGGGTAAGCTTGGTCATTATAATTTCACTATATTAAAGTTCACTTTAAAAAACTGTACTGCTGTATTCATCATGTGTAGTTTTCCTGGTTCTGCTTTGTATCAGTCCTCCCCATGCTTTTCTGTATATATCATATTCACCATTTCTTATGTTGTTGTTTGGTCATTTACAACTCTCCCTGGCCCCGTTTGGGATTCTCTTGGCAAAGACACTGGAGTGGTTTGCCATTTCCTTCTCTAGCTCATTTGACAGATGAGGAAACTGAGGCAAACAGGGTTAAATGACTTGCCCAGGGTCACACAGCTAGGAAGTGTCTGAGGCCAGATTTGAACTCAGGAAGTTGAGTCTTTCTGACTCCAGGTCTGGCACTCTACCCATTGTACCACCTAGCTGCCCACACTATATAGCACAGTAATATTCTATTATATTCATAACTTGTTTAGCCATTCCTCAACCTACAGGCATCTATTTTGTTTCCAATTCTTTACTAATACAAAAAACACTGCTGTAAATATTGACATGTATGGTACCCAGTCCTGGCTGTGGAATCTCTAGATCAAAAGTATGAGCCTTTTAGCCACTTCCTTGTTATAATTACAATTGTTTTCCAGAATGGTTAGATGAAGTAACAGGTCCTCCAACATTGGCTATTCCCGTATTTATACCATCTTTGCTAATTTGCTGGGTATGAGATGAAACCTCAGCATTGTTTTGACTTGCATTCCTCTTATTATTAGTGATTTGGATCAATCTTTCATATGGTTGTTAATAGTTTGCAATTACTTTGAGAACTGTTTGCTTATATCCTTCCACCACTTATCTATTGAGAGATGGCTTTTGTTCTTTTATATTTGGAGCAACTCAATTATTAAGAAGTTTTCTCTTAAATAGGGCTGAAATTTTTATCTCTGCAATGACCAGTCTTTGCTCTTAGGTCTAGCCTAAGCCCACTGTGTTTGAAAGAAAGTGATCAGAGCTGAGGAACCTGGCTCCCCCATCCTTCCCAACCAATTTCAATCATTCCAGTCAGATATGGTGTGAGGCAAGTCCTCAGAGACGAGGCTTGAAGAAGATATGGTCAGAGATTATTTCCCATGTTGGAAAATTTGCTGAGGCTGCAGTAGAGGAATTCAGGATTTGTAACTAGAAAATCTTTCAATTAAAAAGAGTGTTGAAGCATTAAAAATGGATAACCAAGGTGAGTTGTAAGTGTTCTACCTTAGAGAACTTTGCCTAGATAGATTCTTCCCAATATCAAAGATCTGGATAAGATGACCTCTCAAAAGCCCATTAAGTTGAGGATGCTATCTCTTTTTAAAAAACATTTTTTTCCAATTACAACTAAAAACAAATTTAACATTCATGAATTCCAAATTTTTCCCTCCTTCCTCTCTCCCTCTCATTTAGAAAGCAAGCAATTTTATATAGATTATACATGTGCAGTCTTGTAAAACATTTCCATATTAGTCATGTTGTGAAAGAAAACACACACCAAAAAAAAACAACCCAACCCAAGTGTAAAGCCAAGCACGAGCAGCTTTCCAGAGGAGTGCTGCTGTGAACAGCTTTCAAGGTTCTGACTATAGAGTATAGTGAACATTCTATTTATTCAATAACAAATCAGAGCAAAACATTCACAGAAAATCAAGGTACAGCATTCAGAATGTTACGACTTATCACAGAAAATCAAAATGCAGCATTCACCATGTCACAACTCAACAACTTATCACAGTTTTCACCAAAGTGGTCACATAGTTTTCAACAAAGTACAATCATTTAGTCAATCAATCACTTAGTAACTCAATCATTCAATCATAAAGTACAAAAGGTCAAAGTCTTCCACCTGTGGGGCACACTAAGTTACAAATCAGTCACTATTCAGTCATCAGTCACTATTCAATCATCAGTCACTGCTCAGTCATCAGTAAATACTCAGTACCCTCTTAAGGGATAGTGGAAAATACACAGGCCATCCACCCCTCAGTCACAAGTAAATCACAGTTTCATCACTACTCAGTACCCAGGGAGAAGTCTTTTCATCTTGACTCAAGGCAGGCTTTCAGCTTCCATGATTCCTTTTCCATGGCCCCAGCTCCAGCCCAAATCTAACCAACTGCCCCCTGAGTTCAAAGGCAGACAACTCCCAGCTCCTTGTCCAGCTCACCATGCAGTTTCCGCTCCACATTGAAGCTCACAGTGTCCAGTCCATCTCAAATCCTTCACAGTCTCTGTTCCTGGGAAGACAAAGCTTAACGAGGCCACAATAACATTCATGCACATTAACAAAGCCACAACAACATTTGTACAAAATACCAGCACCACAGTCAATCTTCAGCAACTCTGGCTGGCCCTTGGAAATCCTCAGCAGCTCCAGTGATCCTCAGAAATCTTCAGCAGCTTTATTCTCAAAATCAAAATCACTTTCTCCATGGAAGTTCTAGCCCAGCAGCAGCAGCCCAGCCTTCAGGTGCTCATCCCAAGAAGTTCTGACTTTCCCAGATGGGGTTTTTTCTTATATACAGTATTGTTCCTCCCTGTTCAGCCCCTTCCTGTTACATCAGCAACAGGGGTTCATACCTTCTGTTTCTTTGACAGAGGCTTAATTTGAAACTCTGTGCTAAATACCTGTCAGCTTAGCAATACAAAGGGATCTTCAAGTTTCATTACCATTACACCAAGAAAAATGAGAACAACAAAAAAAGTGTGTTTCGATCTGCATTCAGACTCCATCAGTTCTTCAGAGGTAGGTAGGATTTTTCATCATGAATCCTTTGGAATTATCTTAGATCATTGCTTGCTGAGAATAGCTAAGTCATTCACAGTTGATCATTGTACAATATCGCTGTTACTATATACAATGTTCTTTGGGTTCTGTTCACTTCACTTTGCATCAGTTTATATACGTCTTCCCAGATTTTTCTGAAAGCATCTTGCTAGTCATTTCTTATAGCACAATAGTATTTCATCACAATCATGTACCACAACTTCTTCAGTCATTCCCCAATTGATGAGCAGAGGATTCTCTCTCTCTCTCTCTCTCTCTCTCTCTCTCTCTCTCTCTCTCTCTCTCTCTCTCTTTCTCTCTCTTTCATTTTTTATTCATTTTAAGCTTAAATACAAAACAAGAAAAAAGAACATTTTAATGTACACAGAACACAGGAGAGGATTAAATATAAAACAATGGATTTCTGTTTCAAGAAAACCTATATAATAAATACTACACATTGTTTTCCTTTTTAAAAGTTTACTTTTAGTTTACAACATTCAGTTCCACAATCCTTTGAGTTCCAAATTTTCTCTCCCTCCCTCTCCTCTCCCCTCCCCACCCCCTGCCAAGGTGGCATGCAATCCAATACAGATTCTACAAATACTTTCACATTAAACATTAGTCAGGTTGTAAAGAAGGATTATAATCAATGGAGTGAACAATGAGAAAGAAGTAACCAAACAGGGGTGGCTAAATGGCGCAGTGAATAGAGCACCAGCCCTGGAGTCAGGAGGACCTGAGTTCAAATCTGTCCTCAGACACTTGACACAAAACTAGCCATGTGACCTTGGGCAAGCCACTTAACCCCAATTGCCCTGCATCCCCCCCTCCAAAAAAAAAAAAAAGAAGGAACAAAACACAAAAGAGAAAGAGCAAGTAGTTTGCTTCAATCTGCATTCAGACTTTGTAGTTCTTTCTCTGGATGTGGATATCCCTTTCCATCATGAGTCTTTTGGAATTGTCTTCTAACCTTGTATTGCTGAGAGGAGCCCAGTCTATCAAAGTTAGTCATCACATATGTGATATGTCTATAATTTACACATTGTTTTCAAAGCCATTCAGTTTTTCTTTGCCTCCTTCTAGGTTTTACTTTGTTCTCTGCTGTTTTTACTTTATAGAATGCTATCTTTTAATAAAAAATATTTCCTGAGTTACTGCTAAGAAAGAAAGAAAGAAGGAAAGGAAGGAAGGAAGGAAGGAAGGAAGGAAGGAAGGAAGGAAGGAAGGATGGATGGAAGGAAGGAAAGATGGAAAGAAGGGAGGAAGGATGGAAGGAAGGAAGGAAGGATGGAAGGAAGGAAGGAAGGGAGGAAGGAAGGGAGGAAGGATGGAAGGAAGGGAGGAAGGATGGAAGGAAGGAAGGAAGGGAGGAAGGAAGGGAGGAAAGATGGGAGGGAGGAAGGATGGAAGGAAGGAAGGAAGGAGGAAGGAAGGAAGGAAAGAAGGAAGAATGACTTGATCTATTTTTTGAAGCCGTGCTGGATCTTCCTAATCACTACTTCTGAGATGTTCATCAACCATGCCTTTACAGATCTGTTCTAGAATTTTCCCAGGCATTGAAGTCAAGCTCTCTGGCCTACAAGTTTGCAGACTCTGTTCTCTTGCCTTTTTTTATAAGCCAGGGCACATAATCTTCTTCAGTCTTGTGATGCCCTGCCCACTTTCCATGATCTTCCAGATATCACTGGCCATAGCTCAGCAACCCCATCTGCCAGTTCTTTCATAAGCTGAGGATGCAGATAATTTTAGCCAAGTGACTTGAAGTCATCTAGGGCAACTCTCTGTCTCCTTACTTATCTTGACTATCAACTCTCTGTTTTAGTTCTGTCATTTCCTTTGCAGAAAAAAGCAAAGCACAGTCCTAATTGGACAGCTCTACCTTCCCCCTGTTGTCAGTTATCATTGTCCCATCCAGCCCAAGCAGAAGTCTTCCTCTTCTGTGCTCCTTCTGTCCCCTCCCACCATCGTCTAAAGGCCCTTTTGTGGTCCTTCACTTTCTTCAACAGTCACAGCTCATTCTGATGTTTAGCATTCTCAACAGGAGCTTGATTTGCCAAGCTCTTATTTTCATTCTATCTGAAATCGGACTCGCTTTGCTTTTTAAAAACCCAGGTTGGTTGGTGAGTCCCCAGTGTATCAGCACTGATCTCCTCAGATAGTCCCTTTTCCCTCCTTATTAGAACAGTTTCTCTTTATGTTTTCAGAATGTCATTTCGGAGTCTCTCCCATCCTTTTATTCCATGGGATCCTACTTATATTTCCTCTGAACTCTTTGAAATTTGTTTTTTTCAAAATCTAAGGCATGTGTTAGACTACACTCAGATTTCTTCAGGCCTCAGTTTCCTCACATGTAAAATGAAGGTTTTGGACCGGATTAGTTTCGTGCCCTATGATACTCCCTAGGATTCTTTCCAGGTCTAAATGTTATGGTCCAAGATGACAATGATATGTAGGGAGGGGGGAAAAATCACCAATTCTGGAGGTAAAAAGATTTTACTCATATCCTGCTTGTGTCTTTCACTGAGACAGCCAGGTGGCACAGTGGATAGAGTGCTGGGCCTGGTGACTTCAAATCTGCCTCAGACATGTGTGATCTTGGGCAGGTCACTTAGCCTCAGTTTCCTTATCTGTAAAATGGGGGTAATAAGGGTCCCTACCTCCCAGAGTTGTTGTGAGGATCAAATGAGATGATATTTGTAAAGTGTCTAGAGCTATGTAGGCATTAGCTGTGATAATGATGATGAGGATGAGTGGCCAATGGATACAATGCTGGGCCTGGTATCAGGAAGACCTGAATTCAGCTCCAGCCTGAGACCCTGATCAATTGTATAACCATGGGCAAATGTCTTTAGCCTCAGTTTTCTCAACTGTACAATGGGGACAATACAGAACCTACCTCTCAAAGGTGTTGTGAGGATCAAGTGAGAAAAAAATAAATGCTATTGTTACTGCCGATGTGACCCGGGACAAATCACCTCACCTCCCTGCGCTTCAGTTCCCTCAAGTGTAAAATGAGATGATTGAACTCGATGTCCCCAGAAATACCTTCCAGCACTAAATCTATAATCCTGTGATAACAATTTAGTGACTGAGTAAGTGGAGAAGAAAGGAAGGAGGACCTTGGGAGTGTGCTCCTGATAACGCCCAGGCTTTGGAGGGAGCAAAGTCCAGGCTCCCCAGCTTCTGACCGGCTGATTGCCTAATAGCCCCAACCTGGTAACCTCATCCTGTGCTCGTTCCCTTCCTCCCTGTTTCCCTCCCTCCTTCCCAGGCACCGACAAGCCAATCCCCCTCCCACAGCCAGTCCCCCTCCCACAGCCAGTCCCCCTCCCACTGCTCGTCCACTACTAGGACTCTGTAGTGCTGCCTGTGGTCCGCAGGGGCCGCCCAGCTCCCAGAAGCCCCAACGTGGATTAAGATGTACAGATGGAGGCCTGAGCCCATCAGTCTGTGCCTTGGTTGGGGATTTGGGTGGTGGAAAGACACCTTCCTCTCACTCAAAGACCCTGAGGTGAAAGGTGGACACCACTCTACCCTGAGACTTTCTGGGTCCTGAG
Source organism: Pseudochirops cupreus (assembly GCA_028627135.1). Classification (NCBI taxonomy): domain Eukaryota; kingdom Metazoa; phylum Chordata; class Mammalia; order Diprotodontia; family Pseudocheiridae; genus Pseudochirops; species Pseudochirops cupreus. The sequence continues at coordinate 115,286,380 of CM053582.1, read as the reverse complement.
GGCCAGGGCTAAGACCAAAGCTCCCAACCCCCAAAGATCCTTAGAGAAAAATAATGTTGTATCAAGTCAAAGGACTTGAGTTCAGAACATGCTTTGGCCAGAACCTGCCTGTATATCCTGGATCAAATCACTAAACCTCTCTGACCCTCAGTTTCCTTATTTGTAAAAATGAAGGGATTGGACCAGATGGCCTTTCTAGTTCTAGAAAAAAAGAGCAGGCCATCCCTGAGAGGGCACTAGGTGGCGCCAGAGTCACGAAGACTCATCTTCCTCAGTTCAAATCTGGCCTTGGATGATCTCTAGCTGTGTGACCCTGGGCAAGTCACTTCATGCTGTTTGCCTCAGTATACTCATCTGTCAAATGAGCTGGAGAAGAAAATAGCAAATCACTCCAGCATCTCTGCCAAGAAAGCTCCAAATGGGGTCACCAAGAGTTGGATATGACTGAACTAGTTCTAAGAGCTATGAGTCTATTAGCCTCAGTTTCCCCATTTGGTCTAGATGGTCTCTAAGGTCTTTCCTGTCTCTAATATCTATGATTCTCTCATCCTGTCTTTAGTCCCTGGGAAGAAGAAAAGGAAGAAAGGGACCCTTGTCTGTTTGGGACGGGGACAGAAAGAAAAGAGGAGAAACTGCAGGGATGCCATCACAGATCACAGGATTTGGAACTTCAAAGTCATATGGTCTAATTCTCTAATTCTCTCATTTTAAGGACTAGGAAAAAGGCCAGGAGAGGTTAAGCCACTCGCCTAACATCCGGCTTGTAAGTGACAGGTCGAGGATTTGAACCCAAGGTCACTCGAATCCAGACCCAGGGCTCTTTCCAATCTTCCACTGTAGAGCTCCACCAGGAATGGAGGATCCCAACCTACTCTACCCCCAGGTCCTCTCCTCTTCCCTTTCTTTCCCACAGACACACAGAAGTTTTGCCCCCACCTCTTACTCCTAAGAGTCTAGCTTTAGAAAAACATTGACCCATCTAGGAATCTTTTCCTTAGTATCCCAGAGAAAGCCTCAGTTCATAGGCTCTCGCCTTGCCCCAAGCCACTCGGTTTCTCCCTCAGCATTCAGAGATCTGGGCCTAGGGACAGGAAATGGAGCCAACCTGGGAAGGACCCCCGAAAAGCTGTGACCTCTTTTCTTCTCATCTAGCTCCTCCCCTCCACTCCCCTAGCTTCAGCTCCTCCCTTACTTTAAGGGGAATGGGGTAGGGAAATGAAGGGACAGCTTGGGGAGGAGAGAGCCTGAGACCTAGTCTCTCTCTTTACCTTGGGTTTGCCAGACCTCAGGTCAACCCTGCCAAAGTGTCATGAGGGATGAGCAGGACAGGGTGGTTCTGGGATCAGGCCAGACCTGCACCCAGGGCCTGGTAAATGCCTGGCTAGCCAGCTTGTTCCATCAGGTTTCTTGACAAATGAGCTGTGACCCTTGGCTTTAAGCCCAGTCGATAAGTGTTCTTTCCTCCCCTCCCCACCCTCACACACTCTCTCCAGCCCAATTGGTTGGAGCAGAGGGGCTGGTCCAAGGTGGCAGCCAGGCTGGATGGTGACTGTCTTCATTAGAATGCCCTTCTCACCCCCACCCCTGATGCTCTGAATTCTGGACTGAGTTAGGGTAGTTGGAAACCCAGGGCCTAGGGCTAAGAGAACAGGCTGGACAGGATAGGAATAGACACTGAACAACTGTCCTCACACAGAATAGATAGATGCACAGCAAAGCTATCAGACTAACCCCTTTGTGTGGGATGGGGGTGGTGGCTGGGGAGGGCTGAGAGTGAGACAGTGGGTAGTTGTGACATCAGGAGTCTGTGTCTAGCAGCCCCAAGTCTAAAGGCAGTGGTCTTAGCTGCCCAGGCCCCTGGGTATCTCAAAACATTCTATAATCAGGAGACAGGGATCTGACCCCTCTCTACTAGAAAGCTGGGTGCAGTCTGAGGGCCCGTGCGACCTTGGAGAAAGCTCCCTTGCTCCACAGAAAGGCCTTGCCCCGAGTGACCTGCCAGCACTCTGAAACGTGACTCCTTTGGGACACATTCCCACCCCAAATCCTCCTCTGCCCCCATAGACGAGAATGGCCTTAGCTTGAGGTATTTCCGTCTGGGTCTCTGGGCTGTCACCTGATCCCTTGGCCCCAGGCACTATATAGGGAAAAGGGCTGGCCAATTGCCTGTCAGGACACTGTCTCCTTTTCATGTGGTGGGAAATATATTAGGGAAAGGGCTGGCCAGCTGCCTTTTAGGACGCTGTGTCCTTCCCGTGTGGAGGGAGGGGACCCAGCCAGTCAGAGGGAGCTCGGGCCCAGGTAGGCTAGGCAGCTTTCCAGGTAAAGACTGTCCCTCTGTGTTCTGTCCTTCCTGATCTCCTTCTACTCAGGGACCCTTTGTTGAAGAAGGTCATTTCCCCTGAGCTACTTCATCCCTCCCAAGAGAAATCTGGATTGTTACAAAAGCTAAGTACCTATCACCTCCTCTCTTAAGACCCTAGTGACTTGGACTTGGGAAGCTATGTAGCTTGGTGGATACAGCACTGGGCCTGCAGTCAAGAAAACCCAAGTTTAAATCCAGCTTCAGACACTCACTAGCTGTGACCCTGGGCAAGTCACTTTACCCTGTTTACCTCAGTTTCCTCATCTGTAAAATGAACTGGAGAAGGAAATGGAAGACCAGAAAACCACTCTAGTATCTTTGCCAAGAAAACCCCAAATGGGATCACAAAGAATCTGAAATGACTGAACAATGACAATTTGGGCTTGAAAGATGAAAACAGGCTAGTCTTAGCCCTCTCTTTGCTGCTGCATGTCTGAGGGAGACTACCCAAGCAGGCCCAAGAACTCTTTCCCCTTCGTCTAGGGGAGAGTTCATTTTATCTGACTTTTCTTCACTGTCATTTTAGAATGTTACAGAATGTTCTAGAATATTTCTTCTGTGACCAACTCCTGTTGCATGATGCCCTGTGACCTAATACAACATGGCATAATCCCTGGCCAAGGCTTGCATTCTATCTTAGTAGAAAGAGACCTCAGAGTCCACCATCCATTTCAGTGGTTACCAACCTTTTGGTATACATGGCTCCCTTTTACAAGTTATTTTCTCATTGCTATCTTTTGGGGTTTTTTGCATCACCTTCATTTCCAAATATATTTCTTCTCCCTCCCCTACCTACAAAATCTTCCTTTGTAACAAAGATTTTATTTTATTTTTTTGAGGGGGGAAGGCAAGACAATTGGGGTTAAATGACTTACCCAAGATCACACAGCTAGTGTGTCAAGTATCTGAGGTCAGATTTGAACTCAGGTCCTCCTGACTCCAGGGCTGGTACTCTATTCACTGTGCCACCTAGCCGCCCCTGAAACAAAGATTTTAAAAGGAAAAAAAAACACTACTTCGGCAAAACTAACAAACATATCAATTGCATTGGACAATGTATGTCGTATTCTCCAGCCATAGTTTTCCATCTCCGAAAAGAAGACAGAGAGGTGTGTTCTCTTCAACTCTTCTTTGGGGCCAAGTGTGGCCATTATAATTAGGCAGCCTCCCATTTCATCTGGTTTTGCTCTTTCCATTTATACTGTGATAGTCATCCCCTGTGTTGTTTTTCTGGTTCTATTTATTTCACTCTGCATTCATTTATAGGAGCTTTCCTGTTCTTCTTTGAATTATTCATATTCATCTTTTCTTATGGCCCTACCCGTATTGCCTTATTGTATATTACGTTCACGTATGACAATTTCCCAGTCAATGGGACTTCCTTTGTTTCCAGTTCTTTCCTACCGCTGAAAGTGCTGCCATGAATATTTGGATGCTTTTATGGGTCCTCTCTGGTTTTGACTTCATGGAGATACATGAGAAGCAGTGGGACTATAGAGTTAAAGGATATGAACATTTTAGTGACTTTTTTTTCCGCCACATAATCCCAAATTGCTTTCCATAGTGGTTGGACCAATTCACAGCCCCATGAACAGTGACTACTGCCGTCATTTGTCATCTTTGTCAGTTTGCCAGGCATGAAGTGAAACCTTGGATTTGACTTAATTTATACTTAGCTTCATGGCTAGGAGGCATTCTTCCAAGTGATTAACACTTTGCAATTCTTCTTTTGAAAAACATTTGTTTGTATTGACTAGTTACCTACTGGGAAATGGCTTTTGGTCTTACATATTTCTGTTATTTGCCTATGTAGCTTGGATATTGGATGTTATAAGAGATGCTTGATGAAAGACAAGGACTCTTTAACGTCAAAACCTTTTAAATAGCCCTACATGCTAATAGTTATGATGACAGCTGGCGGATTTACATAATGCTTTAATGTTTGCCAAGTGATTTGTTTATATTTTCTTATTTAAGTCATAAGGTGGAGAGTTAACAGAGTGAAAAGGGAAGGAAGTGGAAGCTCCCATCTTAGAAGTTCTCAAGGAGCTCAGCCACCAAAGGGAAGAGAGCTATGGGATGCTAACCAGCAGGAGGCAGGGGAGTGGAAGGATAGCGTGAGGATTTTTTCAGGATGGGGAAGCCATAGACATGTTGGTAGGCTGTAGGGAAGCAACCAGCACAAGGACCATCACAAAGCAGACACTTGGATGTTCTATTGTGCCCCATTATATACTATTAAGTCATATCACATTATATTCTGTTTTATTCTGTTCTGTTCCATTGCCTTGTCCTTTATGTTCTATGTCCATTGTGTTATGTTCTATACTGTTCTAGAGGCTCTTGGCTTCTCACCATAAGGATATTTCTTCTGGGGGATATGAATGCTCTAGAAGCAGAAAGGGGGCCAGAAATTACTTGCACAGGTATGGGCTGGGGAGACATAGCTAGACAACAGGTCATGTTTGTTTGTTTAAATCAAAGGGATTTTAATTTAATTTTATTTTTTTAAATTTTTAAAAAAATTTTATTATAGTTTGCATCATTCATTTCCACAAGATTTTGAGTTCCATATTTTCTCCCCATCCCTCCCCCACCCACCGCCCCAAAACAGCCATCCTGGTGGTCCCCCCTCCCCCAGTCTATTCTCTCCTATGTCACTTTTTGGTAGGGCAGGATGGATCTCCCAACTGCAGTGCCTGTGTATCTCAAGTTCCAGTTGGATGTAGTCAATAATAATAATAATAATTGCATAGATAGATAGATAGATAGATAGATAGATAGATA
>CM053582.1:115244167-115280728 GCA_028627135.1 Pseudochirops cupreus | reverse complement strand
CAGAGGGGGATGGTAGCCGGGGATGGTAGCCAGGGATGGGCTTTTCAGGCTAAGAAGCTACAGGGATAGCAAATGGAGCCAAAGGGCATTTTCCAGTAGTGGTAATGCTGATATGATTATTTCTTCCAGAGCTAGCGATTGTAAGGGATAATTTATAGTGAAGTTTCCCCATTTTGAAAAATCAAATCTGGAATGGCTTCAGTATTCACTAGGCCTAAGGTCAGGTGACCTGACCTTCAAGCAACCTGGGGATTAGAGAAATGGAGACCCTCCCCCACAGCCAACACAGCAGAAGATATGCCAAATAAGGTTAAGACTGCTTTCATTGGACACCTGCATGTTTCCAAGTCCTCTGTCTCAGAGAAATTCCCAAGCTTAGGTTGTGGGACAGCCTCCCTATCAATAAGATTTAAGGCCAGTTAGGGGGGTTGGGTTTCTGCATTGGAAGATTATATAACCATGGGCTGGCTTCTACCTGTCACTCTCTCCCTGCAGACGTCATGTTGGGCGACAGGGAGCAGAGTCCTTTCTCATGAGAAAGAATAAAGACCTTTTCTGACCTTAGATTCAGACTCTAAACTCTTTCATCTCACACACAACGGAAAGAATGGAGTGGTGTTGAAGAAATGCATTTGGTAACATATCACAAAGATGCAGGCCTGGGTTCCCCTAGTTGGAGAATTCTCCCTAGTCAGAAGCTCAGGAGGACAGGTCAAGAGTGGCAAAGCCAGGTTGGAGGCTCCAGGTAGCATGGCCCAAGAGCAATAGACCCAGAAAAGAAAGCTGTCATAAATGTCCTTGGTCCTATCAAGTCATTTAACATAAGAAACATATAAGTTTAAATTTTTTCTTTTCTATTTTATTTTCATTTCAGAATTTTCTTGTTCCTCCACCACTCAACAAGAAAGCAAGAAAACCAAAACCTGTTATAAACACATATAGTCAAGCAAAATAAATGCCCACAGTGGTCATGTCCGAAAAGAACAGGGTGCTCAGTCTGTATTCTGAGTTCATTAGTTCTCTATGTGGAGGTAGGTCATATGTTTTGTCATGAATCTTTTGGATTTGTAGTGGGTCATTATTTGTGTTGATCAGAGTTTTAATCGTTTGAAGTTGAAAACATCTGTTTTTATCCATGAAAACGACTCTAAAGAAGAGAGCTTACCATTTGTTGATTGATGGGTGAGGTTTTGTCTTATCATGCCATGGCCCAGCTCTCCAAAACCAATCTTCCAACCACACTGTCTCCCTCCCATTCTCCCTTTCCCTTTCTAGTTTCCCTTTATTTGTTGTCTTCACACAAAAAGTAAGTTTCTTGAGGGCAGAAACTGTCTTGCTTTTATTTTCATATCCAGCACTTAGCACAAAGCCTGTTATAGTAAATGCTTAATAAATACTTTGTCTTTCTGTCTCTCTGTCTGTCTGTCTGTCTGTCCATGAACCACTGGACCCTTGTATTTGACTTGCTGCTGAAACCTCTGATAATTATTATTATTAGGAGTGGAGTAGGTAGGTGGCTCAGTGGATAGAGCATTGTGTTTGAATAGGGCAGGGTCATGTTCATGAGTTCAAATCTGGACTCAGATACTTATTAGCTGTGTGACAAATCACTTAACCCTGTTTGCCTCAGTTTACTCATGTATAAATGAGCTGGAGAAGGAAATGGCAAACCACTCCAGTATCTTGCCAAGAAAACCCTAAATGGGGTCACAGAATCAAACACTGAAACCACTGAATAACAAATTAGAGGGAGTATTATCTCCCACTGTTAGGATGGGAGCTGCTTGAGGGCAGAGCCTAACTTCTCTTTGGGTCCCTTGTGCTTAGTATGGCACTTTGCATATACTAAGTGCTTAATAAATGTTTTTTTTTCTTTCATTTCATTTCATTCATTCATTCTCCGTATTGTTCATTGTAGTCCTGACTTTTACTTTAGTTGAGAAATGTATCTTTCTTTCTTTCCCTGTAGACTTTCCAGTTTCTGGGTTTGTTTCCTCTACAATAAAAAGAAGGGGCTGAATTCAAATCCTGACTCCATCACTACCTGTGTGACCTTGGTCAGGTCACAACCTCTTTGGGTCTCTGTTTTCTTATCAGTAAGATAGGGTTGGACTAGATGACATCTAAGTTTCTGTCCAGCTAGAGTTCTATGATCCTAAGCTCCCTTCCAATCAGCAATCAATTAAGTATTGATTAAGCCTCTACAATGGGAAGACTTACATGCTCTGTAAATACCAGCTGTTATTATTAGGTGATGCTACTTTTCATGCTGGCACTAAATGTAGCCAGCCAGAAATATAGGCAGGGTTGGGGAGAACCCAGAAGGCCACGGTCAGGGAGAGGCACGGATGCCCAGATTTTCTGGTCTAGAGAGTAGGATCTACCCAGAGGAGTTCCTTTCCAGGTGAATGGAGCCATGTGGTTGAATGTCTAAGGACTCTGACCATTACTTCTCCCTTTTTCCAGAGAAAAGTATTCCCTTCCCCCACTAGTGAATAGTAAACATAGCTGGATTCAGTGAAACCCAGCCTTGTGACTGGGTGGAGGTGAATGGACTGAATCTTGGGCAAGGGAAATACAGAGTTTCATATCACTTCAACTCCCCCTCCCTCCTAGGACAACTAGGCTCCTCCCCATGATCTTATGGATCACCTCTTGCAGAGTTTGGTCTCTGGTTCTCTCCTTTAGCCAAGGCCACTCCCCCACTCAGTTACCATGGAAACATGGAGAATGATGTCACCCTGTAGGAAGGGCTCAGGGAGATGGAGTCTGGGCAGTGTCTGACTATTGCCTTGCCAGATGTTGCATTCACATCCGGCAGTGATTGGGTGGAGGAAGCAGACCAAGCTCAAGCTCAGGATGCTTTGGCTCTCACCCTCTGAGAATATCCACTTGCTATGAAAACTCAAGAAGAGGGAGGGAAAAGGGAGGGAATGAGAAGAATGATAAAGATTGGGAGCTGGGGGAATGGATATGAATAATGGATATGAGGAATATGGAGACGAGTGAAAATGGGGTAGGGAAGGGGGAGGACAGAAATAAGAGAGGGGAAAGGGTAAAACTGGGGGGAAGGTGAAGAAGGGGTAGAGGAAATGGAGAGCAGAGTGGTGGGGATGCAGGGTTAGGTGGGATTAGGTGTGGTCTGCCAGGAGGCACAAACTTGATTCCCCAGCCCAGACCTTCCCCCCTAGGAAGGAACAGATAAATTCTGTCGATTTAATAGATATGGAAACTTGTTCCACGGAGGTACAAGGTCACTCAGCATGGTAGAACTAGAATTAGAACCAATTCCTTGGACAAATCTTCCATCTTGGTAAGACCCCAACGTGAGTCAGGAGGTGTGTAGGTACCATGGAGAGTTCAGCGATCCCTTTTGCCCCCTGAAATACCTTGCTCAGCTTTCCACCGAAAGAATCAGAGCTCTAGAGCGAGAAAGGATTTTTGAGGTCTACTAGTCTGCCTCCTCCCCTCTCCCCCCATTTTACAGATGAAGAAACTGAGCTCCAGAGAGGTTCCAGCTAACATCTATCTATCAAGTATATAGTGTGTCCTCATAGATTCAAAGACGAGGAAACCAAAAGAGATTAGAACGATATCACTGAAAAGGGCAAGGCCAACAAGGACAAATGCTGCAGAAAACGTCCAGGAGAAGGAAGAAGGAGAGGAGAGACGGGAGGTGGGGTGGGGTGCGGATTTGGCTGTTCGAAAGCCCCCGGTAACCTTGGACAGAGCCGTTTCAGTACAGTGGTGGCAAAGGCAGGCAACCTAGAGGGTCTGAGGAGAATGAGTGGTGAGGAGCCGCCCTCATTTTCCAGTTTGTTGAGGATGGAATGGGGTTCAGGGTGGGGGGGTACTAAGTGGACTAAGAAGAAGGTGGGGTCTGCAGACTGGGTCTGAGGAAGAAAGGTGAGCTTCCAACCAATCGCAGAATGGACTGGGTCTACAGGGTCTGCACCAAGTTACCTTTCTCCTTAAGAGGGGAGGATTTAGAAATGGGAGAGGAACAGGCCAAGGCATTTCTGTACAGAGGGTGAGCAAAGTGGGAAAGGAGCGCGGGTATCATTCCCCATCTCTGCACCCCGAGTTCTCTCGCTTGTGGGGCTCAGGAGCTCAGGGTCCTCATGAGTCCTTCTCCCTCCCCCCCGCCCCCTATTCCCCAGTGGCGGGATGAGTCCAGCCCATTTCTTTGCCCAAGCTGTCCCAAATAAGGAGAGAGGGCTGAGGGCAGAAAGCAGCCCTCGGGCGGGCCAGGCAACGGAGCAGAGCCGGTTCCGTCTGCCCTAGGGCAGTGGGCGGGGCCGAAGCACAAGGTGCTGATTGAAGGGGCCTGACGCAGGTGTGCTGAGTGGGGGGGGGGGGGGGGGGAGAGAGGGGCGCGAAGAGGACGCCCGCGCTCCCTTTTCTACAGCCTGGGGCGTTAGCCTGGGGGTCTGTGAGGAAATAGGAAGGGGTGGAGAAGCAGAGGAGTCCTCTCCCTCCCCCTCCCCCAGCCTGGCCCCTTCTCCCCAGCCCGGCCCTCACTCCTCAGCTTGCTGCCCGCAGTCCCCGCCCGCTTGCCAGGGTCTTCCTATTTCGGGAGCCTGTCTCCCGGGCTTTCTTTCCATCATGTGATTGGGAGGGCTATTTAAAGAGACCGCACTGGCAGGAGACTCAGAGCCGGGAATCTTTCTGCATCCTCTCTCTTCTCCACCGCCTGCCTGCCTGCGGCTTAGCCCAGCCCAGCCCCTCTCAGCTCCGTGCAGCTCAGAGCGGCGCAGCCCAGCGGATCCGGACCCAGCGCCTCTCAGCGCATCCCCAGCCCAGCCCAGCTTCCCCTCCTCTAGCCTAGCACCATGGCAGATGCTTTCGTTGGCACCTGGAAGCTGGTTGACAGCAAGAACTTCGATGAGTACATGAAGTCCATTGGTAAGCAGGGAGAGGGCGGCTGCGGGGCTCCATCCTCTGGGGCTGTCTGGGACGTGTGATCAGGCCGAGAGAGGAGCGGCTGGGGCAGGCTGAAGGGGGAACTCCAGCAGCAGAGGTTCCCAGGTCCCCTGGCCGGCCGGGATTCCTTGGAGGATAGGAGGGGATGCACCAAGGAATGGGGTGGAGGAATCTGGGGCTGCAAGACTGGGAGAAGGGAGATATGGACCGCTGCAACAGAGGTGTCTGGATTGGTGGGACCCAATCTTTCCCCCACTGAACGCTGGGGCAGAGAAGATATATCTTGGTGTATTGATGGGAGAGAGAGACATACTCGAAGGAAGGATGTGAGTGTCCAAGGATATATCGGGGATATACTTAGGGTCTGGGGAGGGGGAGGGTGTCTAGGGGGAGAAGAGAAAGAAGGTGGGGTGAACTCTAGGGTGGGGATGCAGAGGGAATGTGGCCAATGGATGGCGGGTGTGTGTGTGCACGCATAAGACAGGCGTGCCCGAGTGTATGGATCTGTCCAACTGCTGTTGTTCTTACCCATCCATGGCTTGCTCTATAGACTGGATTAGGGGAAGGTTGTCCTTAAGAGTCCCAGGCTTGTTTCCAAACCCAGACACTCTCATAGGTCACCCAGAATGGTTCTCCTTGAGCACTGCTTCCAGGCCTGACCTTGGGTGGACTGCATGTGCCTGGGTTAATCATTGGCATTGAGTGCCTACCTAAGAGAGCTACAGACATACAGCCTTAAGAGCTATATATGTCTCTGCCATTGCCTGGAACCTCTCCCAGTAGGGATTGGGGAAGGGGTTCCCAGCTATCGGTGTCTGTAGGGATAGTGCCTGGGATAATAAGCAAGGTCAAGGCTGGTTGCCCACTGGGGAGAAGAGAGTAGGAAAGGGGTAAGCTGGGAGGAAGGATTCATAAGTTATGTATTTATGTTCCAGTAAACCTCAGTTATCTCCTAACACCTAACTCCTGAACCCCTCATGGTGTTTTCCCCAGACTATGGAAGGCAGAGAAATCCATATTATTCCAACTGTATTTATGGGTAATTCCCCTAGTTCTCAGTTGTAGGGAGGCTCTGGCACCTGGCCTGGGGACATCAGAGGTCAAAGCCTGGGATGACCTTGGTTAGGGTCCTCGACTATTCATGGCCAAAATCTGGAGTCTTCTGGAAGGGGAATGACCAATTCTAGTACCTTCTGTCTCTGCCCTTAACCCCCTCCTGAACTGGGAGCTCTGGGATGGAGATTAGGGGTGGGGCTCCTTATTATGCAAGAACTCTTACCTTTATCTATGTTGTTTTAGGGCATACTTGGGAAGGATCCACTGATTCACTCTTATAGGTCCTTTTCCTCTCTGCTGGGGGAACCTGGCCCAGTGACCCAGAGATCCCCTCACCCAGCTCTTTCCCCGTCACCTTTGGACATATCCGGCCTTTTCTAGGACCAGATAAACCATTCTTTGGTACTGAGGATAGCAGGGTTGAAGGGAGACAGAAGTGAGGCACAAAGAATCCAGTCACTTCAGTTCAAATATGGGAGTGTACCATCTCCTATCAGTCCTCACTAAAACTCTGGAAAGTATAGTTAGAGCAGAATTCCCTACATTTTGCCTATGTTTGCCTGGCTCTCCCAGTTGGTGGGAAAGGGGGCTCCTCAGACCCCACCTTTGGACAGCTCCCTGTGCTGGGCCCCTCTTTGCCTTGGTACAGATGAAGGAGGCCCTCTGATCCTCATCCTCCAAATCAATTACTTTAGCCTCCATAGTGAAAGTTTGTGGTCTTTTCTTCCTGGTCACTGTATTTTGCCTTCTCCAAGTCAGTCGGAGACTGCTCAGACACCTCACTGAGTACAGGGCCTCAACAAAGCCATACTGGGAAGAGAGGCACTAAACTGCCAGAAGGAATTGCTGTCATCACCCAGCCCACAACCAGGCTCAAAGCTCTCAGACCCAGTTACTCCATGGAGCTAGGAAGTGGACCAGAAGGAAAAGAAAAGGGAAGAGTGTCACTTCTCTGGGAATTTCCCAGAAGTTGAACTGCAGCATAAACAAGTATCTTACAATTCAGATCTTCCTTTTCACAGGGAGCAAGAGTCTCAAGGGTGTGTGTGTGTGTGTGTGTGTGTGTGTGTGTGTGTGTGTGTGTGTGTGTGTTTTGGGGAGGGGAGATTCAGGTCTGGAGTTTCATCAACATTGGGAAATTCCTTTGTGGAAACTTCTCTATCATAAGACAGCTAATACGTGCCAGAGGCAGGACACGAACCCACATCTTCCTGCTTCTAAGGCTAGCTCTCTATTTACTAGGCTATTTTAGAGAGGGGGAATTTTTTTTTTGTTTTTTGTTGTTGAGGCAATCAAGGTTAAGTGACTTACCCAGGGTCACACAGCTAGTAAATGTCTGAGGCCAGATCTGAACTCAGGTCCTCCTGATTCCAGGATCCCTGCTTTATCGACTGTACCACCTAGCCACCCCCAGGGAGTGAGAAACTGAATTAAGTTTGGAAAAAGACAGTTTGGTGCCTTGCATTCTTTAGTCCAGCACTCTCTGGCAGGAACATGCTATTTCAGGTTTGTTAGATCTGTAGCGTTCCTGCCTCCGGTTTACAATGGAGCTTCCTCCCCTTTGCCTACCCAGTGGCTCCCTAGCCCATCCCTGAGATCCTCAGCCCAAGTGCTCAGGAATAAACCCTCCCTTCTCCCCACTCTGACTCCAGCATCAGTCACACTGAATCTTTCTAAGGCCTAGGCCCACATTCAGAGGCCCTTGCTCTTCACCTGCTTTGTGTAGGATAGGAAAAAGAACACTGAACTAAGATTTAAGATATGAGGGTTCTATTGCAAACATCTGCTATGGTTTCATTGGTTTCACTTCTCCCACTAAATCTTAGTGCCCCCCCTTTTTCTGGATAGACCTGGAGTCCGGAAGACCTGAATCCAAATTTGATCTCAGACATTCATTAGCTGTGTGACCCTGAACAAGTCACTTAACCTGCCTCAGTTTCCACACCTGTAAAATGGGGATAATAATCAGAGTTGCTCTGAGAATGAAATGAGATATTAGTAAAGTGCTTCGCACATCGCCCGGCATAGTGCAGACTACCTAAATACTGGCTGTCGTTGTTGTTACTGTTAACAGTCACTGTTATTGTTGTTAATAGTAGTGATTATATAGTCGTTATTATTATTAATAGTGATAATAAAATTTGATTTGGCCAAGATGCCCTCTCGTGTTCCTTCCAGATCTTGAGTACAGCTTTCCAAGTCGAACCCTATTGTAGGGAAAATAAATCACTGTAAAATTCCTATCAGAAGCCTGTGCCCTCTGCAACTGGCACACTGGAGGATGGCAGGACACACTCACAGGGGAGGGACTCCTATCCTTGGAGTAATACAACTCACCTTGATGTAGTTAGTGCTTTACGGTTTGTAAATCACTTTCCTCTTAACAGCTCAATGAAGCAGGTAGCACTAGAATTGTTAGCCCCCTTTTGGCTTTTTTTTTTTGGAGGGGAGAATGCAGGGCAATTGGGGTTAAGTGACTTGCCCAAGGTCACATGGTGAGTAAGCATTAAGTGTCTGAGGCTGGATTTGAATTCAGGTCCTCCTGACTCCAAGGTTGGTGCTCTATTCACTGCACCACCTAGCTGCCCCTTAACCTCCTTTTATAGATAAGGAAAGGGAGTGTGACTTTGCCCAGTCACACTGCTATTCAGTGCCAGGGCGAAACAAGTAACACAGTGGGAGGAGGTGTCAGGGATGTGTGTATGTGTTTCTACATCTCTAGCTTTCCAAGAGGCAAGGACCTTTTGTAGTAAAAGTTTTGGGGACCAGGAAGCTTTTTCACCAAGTAGTCAGCAGTTGGGAAACACTACTCTGGAATCCTGAGTCTAGAGACCCATTCTTAGCTCTGACACTAAATTGGGCAGGCTAGAGTGAGGCACTGAATCACATCATGACTTACATGGGGGTGGAGGGGCCGGGGGCAGGGCTGTCATGCCCACTCCACCTGTCTCACAAACCTGTTTTGAGGACCAGTTGAGGCAGTATCTGGGTTCAAATGTCACTGATGACACTAGCTGGCTGTGACCTGGGGCAGTCATTGAACTTCTCCCTCAATTTCCTCATGTGCAAAATGAAGATGATGCTTTTAGTACCTACCTCACAGGGCTGTGTGAGTCACAGATGATGGATATAAAGCATTCTATGTAAACGTCAGATCTTATCATGAAGACCCTGCTTTGAAAAATTGAAAGTCCTATGCCATTATTCTGACTCATCAGAAAACAGAATGATCCTAGACCTACTCTCCCAAATCTAGCTGGGGGCTCCTGCCCAGATTCATAAACAGAGATTTCACTCTGTCTAGCCATCTGGTCTCCTGAAGTCCACAAGTAAAGGCAGGGAATAATGTAGGGCTGGTGAGGTGGCCCCATCCTATGGCAATTAGCATGGGTTCCTTCTCTAGATTGCACCTCTGAGGGGTCCTAGGAGTGAAGGCTGGGGATGGGGAGGATGCATCTGCAGAAGTAGTAGCATGAGGGCAGCTGCTCAGGGAACCATGTTGTTTTTGGTTGGGGGAGTTCCAGATCTAGAACATTAGGGGAGCAGCGCACAGTGCCCCCACCTGGAAAGAGTGGGTGCTTCATACCTATGGCTTCTTGTCTGAGCTTTGACACTAATTGGGGTGTGCTCTTGGGTAAGCTGCTTAGCATTCCTGGACCTCTGGGATTTCATCTTTGAAATGGGAATAACACCCTTCTGATCTTACTGGTATTGGAAGGATTAAAAAAAAGGGGGGATATGAAAGTGCCTTCACAGAGTTATAAAGAATTGAGATTAAAGGGTCACAGACTGAGAGTTGGAAGAGGCTTCAGAGGATATCTAGTCCAATCCTCTCAATTTATGGCTGAGGCATTTAGACCCAGGATGGTGAAGTACGCTGTCTAGTGATACAAGTAGTCTGGAGTCACAGGGCCAGGGTTCAAAATCCGTCTCTTATTCTGCTGATTATTCCTGTTATTAGTGTGGGGTTAGTGTTACGAGAGCACACTCCTCCCTACCTTCTCAATTTGGTTTTTGGTGAAGATTCAGAGGTTGACTGCCTCTCTACCCAAGGAGTTTCACATTGCTGCCCCCATGATTACAGTCTGTGTCCAGAAATTTTAAGTCTAAAATCACTGATTCTAGTCTCTGCTGTGTAACCCAAGGTGGGGGAGTGAGGGTTGCAAGCCTGTTTAGTCCCTCATTCTTTAGACTTAGACCCCTTACCCTTTCCCCAGGGCTGGAAAATGGATAAAAAGTTACAGGCTCTTCCTGGCCCATGGCCTTGGGTACCATTCAGTGAGGCTAGAGCTCTTTCCTTCCCTCACCAGTCCCCCCTTCTTCCCACTCCTGCAGGTGTTGGTTTTGCCACAAGGCAGGTGGCTAGCATGATCAAGCCCACCACCATCATCGAGATCAAGGGGGACAAGATCATTATCAAGACTAGCAGCACTTTCAAGAACACTGAGATCTCCTTCCAGCCGGGAATAGAGTTTGATGAGACAACAGCCGATGACAGGAAAGTCAAGGTAAGCCAGGCAGCTGGGACATGGCCAGGCATCTCTAGCCAGCCTGGCTTTCAAATGCTCAATCTCTGGCTTCAAGCAGTTCCTCTTCCCAAGAAGGGTCAATCCTTGGTTCCAGGAACTTATTTGGGAAAAGAGATAAGCAGCTGATAAAGTGCTGTAGAGGAAAAGAGTTTTGGACTGAAATCAGAGCAGAAGACCTGGCTTTGACCCTTGTCTAGTCCACTTACCAGCTGTGTGACCTTGGATGAGCCACTTGCTCCTAAGCTTGTTCCCTCATCTGTAATATGGGCATAAATAATAAAGCTGCTCTGCTTACCTTACAGGGATTATGTGAATAACGTATAGAAAGGAAGCGTAACTGAAACATGCTACAGAAATGTGAGGAGGCCCAGCCTGGGATGTGACTTCCATAGAGGACCAGGAAGCTTTGGGTCCATTGTTAGCAAGAAGCCAGGATCCTATTCACTTTGCTCCCATCCATTTGGTACTTGCTATGGTGGGCAGCTTAGGCGATTTCGGGCAAGCCATTAAACCTTTTTGAGTCAGGTGTTGGGAGAGGGAGTTTGGCATGCTGCTGAAGAAAACTCAGGAGCCCTAGCTAGCCAGGAACCCAGCCCAGACTTCTAAGGTGTGGTCTAGCCAAGCTCAGCTACTCTCCCCTTTCTCTACCCCAAGCCTGGCCATTGACCTTGAGAAACTATTTCCAACCATGTCAGCTGATGGGCAGGAATTGCAAGGTCCCAAATAGGGTGTCCTTCATGTTTCTCTGGATGACCTTGGCATAGTAACCCCCTTCAGGTCTTGCCAACCTGCTGCAACTGTAAAGTAGGGGCTCACTCAAGTACTTTGGAGGTTTTCAAGGAGGGTTGGGCCTCATCTACTTCTGGAGACTGTCCACAAGAGCAATCTTTCATCACTTCCCCTTCAACCACCCAGTCCTGAGCCCCTTTCCTCAGCTGTCCCTGCAAAGGGAAGGAGCAGAAATTGGTCTCCCCTTTCATAGAGAAAGGGAAGCTGGTGGCTAGATGGGAAGAGGCCTTGTCCAAGGTCCCAGGGTGTATGTGGCAGCATTAGGGAGTGAATAAGCTCCATTTCTGTAGAATGTTGTGGCTTACTGAGCACTTTCCCCACAACACCCTGGAATTAGCATTTTACAGATTGGGAAGTTGGGGTTCTAAGTGATAGGCTCCAGGTCACTCAGAGCCTGAACTTTGGCTCAGGCCTCCCAACTCCTAGTCTAACATTCTTCCCTCCCTAGCAGCTGCAGTTCCAGCTTATACAGCCACATCCAGGAATGGGTTTGGAACTGGAATCTCCCCACCCTTATGAGCAACATGCTTGGAAAGTCCTAGAGTGTGCAGAACCCACAGTTGTGGGTGGTGGTTCTGCCTTTGCTCTTAAGTCTGTCTAGCCCCTTGTCCAGGGCTGTGAGCCCAAATAAAACAGACTCAAGACACGCAGGTCCTATGGAGAGAAATGGTGGAGGGCATCCACCCCAAGCCCACTTCACCATCGAGGTGGAGACAAGGCATTTAATTGCCTCCCTCAGTTTCCCAACTGTGAAATGAGGATCATAATACCATCTACCTGCCAGGGTCAAATCAGACATTTGTAAAGTAAAGCCCACAGCATGTGCTTCATAAATGCTTCTTCCTTTCTCTAACTGGCTGCCTCCTAAGGGGACCTGGGTTGGAGTCCCGGATCTGTCATCAGTGCAGTCTTGGGCATGTTGCTTCCTCGGAGGCTGCACAAATGCGAGTGGGACTAGATTAGTGCTAATCCCTCTGCCGGCCCTAAATCTCATCCTGTGACTGTTTTCTGTCTTCTCTCCACAGTCTCTTGTCACACTGGATGGGGGCAAACTTGTCCATGTCCAGAAGTGGAATGGGCAGGAGTCCACACTCATTCGGGAGCTCCAGGATGGGAAGCTCATTATGGTAAGCCAAAAGGGGAAAGCAGACCCCCTTCCCTAGCAATAGAGGCAGCTTTCTTTACAGAGGTTTGTTTATAGAATGCTCAGATGATCTGAACTGGGGGTACAAGAAGTTTTTATCCATTTTACAAATGAAGCCCAGAGAAGTGGTTTGCCCCCTAACTGTGGGCTGTTTTCTTTCCACTGGCTAGTGTGCCCAGAGAAGGGCAAGTCAGAAGGTGAGAGACTTGAAACCTTTTTATGAGGAATGATCTGAGAAAATTAGGGAAGTTAGCCTGAAGGAAACTTAGGAGACATTTCAGTCTTTAAATATGGAAGGGGCTGCCCTGCGAAAGGACTGACTTTGCTTGGTCCCAGAGGGTAGGATCAAGACCAGGAGTTGAATGCCAGAGGCAGATTTTTGTTCCACAAGTGTAGGGACTGAATCGGTGATGTCCCTGTCAGAGGGAACTCGGACAAACCATGCTCTCCCAACGCAGGTAGGAAGGGTAGCTTTGTCTTAGAGAGCTGCCTAGGGCTCTCGAAAAATCTGTGACTTGCTCAAGATCTCAGCAAGTGGCAAAGGAGAGACTTGAACCCAGCTCTTTCTGATCACACCACAGCTGCTTTTCTCCATTCAATTCAATCAACAGAAGATGGAATTTCTCAACAATAGAGCTATCCCAAAATGGAATGGGCTGTCCCAGAAGCTTTGGTCACTTAGGTAGGAATGTTGAGGGAGCCATGCTTCAGGGAGGGGTAAGACTCAATGAGCTCTACAGTTTCTTCCATTTACTGAGTCCATGAAACAGGGCCTGGTTAGAGCTCAGACCTGGGGATGCTCCAATGGAGTGGACTTTCAGCTTGTTATAAATGAACCCGATAAGATTCTCAGGGGTTCCATAAACACCTAAAAAAAAGGCAAATATCCCCTCCTCCTTGTGCCAGGGAGGAAGGAAGGAAGGCCAGTGCCTGAACCCCCTTCCCCATCCTCCATCACTACTGGGAACACCCATTGACTAGCCACTCAATCCTTATGACATGTCTCATCTCCTCAGACTGGGGCAGACTTCTTTGATCCTGATGGCTTGGCAGGACTGTGCCTTCCTGGCTCCAGCCCAGAGAAAGGGATAGTGCAGCACTGCAGGCTGGCTCTGTAGGTAATTTAGGGCTTTCCCACTGGGCACTCCATGCATCACATTGGTTGTGCCTCTGAGCACAGGTGGACAGAGGAGCTGTTTCCTGGGGTGGACAATCTTCAAGTGCTCCAAGGTTTGCCCAGTGTGTCTGTCTGATTGCATTTCTACCAATGCTGTCTCTACTCTAAGAAGAGGGGAAGGGATCTTCCACAATTTAGAAGGGACTGGGGGCTTTCAAGGCTAGGACTTTGGCCTTGACTCCATTCCTTTAAGGAAAGGGTTAGGAGGTAGGGAGGAAGAGAAAATACAGAGAGAACAGCCAGATAGAATGGGGCCAGTCCCTCCACTGTTAAACCCCTCCCCAAGAGAACAGATGCTCCCTTCCTTGAACTAGAGAGGAAGCCCAGCATTCCATCCCCTTCCCCCAACATTCTTAACAGTGTTCTCTTTCCTTCCAGACACTAACCCATGGCAGTGTAGTCTGCGTTAGGACCTATGAGAAGGAAACAGCTTGAAGCCAGCCCACCTGTTCACTGTCAACTCCTCTGCCGATGGCTACCACTGAACTCAACACCAGATTGCCTCATTTCTGCACCCCCTCCTCCTCCCCACCCCGGTGTTTTTGTACCAATTGACTCTGGTCAAGGAACCCTCCAAGAAATGGAAAACACATGGTGCTGTCCTGGTCCTGGTTGAAACCCATTCTGTATTTTTTTTTAAACTGCATCTGATGGCTGATCCCATGCCAATAAAGCAGATCCCACAGTCGGTCACTCAGACACAGCAGCTGCTTTACTGCCTTTGTTGGGGGGTTTCCCATGAGTGTGGCCTGGAGTGGCCAAAGAGGCTGCTGGGGCCTGAGTCAAGCCTTGACCAAGCTGGTCAGAAGCCAAGTCCAAGTGGCAATGATTCCAAGCCTGATGCATCTGGAGCAGGACCACTGTCTGTGGACAGGCCCAAGGAGTAAAGCAGTCTTCTTCTGCTTTGTATACATCTATAACTCTTCCCTTTCTCTCACTGCTTACCCCTTCTACACCTCATCAATCCCTTTAAGTCTCTAATCTCACCAAATCACAGGGGGAAGGGGCCTCCACATTGGAGAAAGTTTCCTCTGTATACCCAATAAGGGAGGGTATGGAGAAGGACCTGACCAAGCAGCCCGTTGCACTCTGGGATAGCTAGGAAGCTTTTCCTTACATTGAGCTGTAGTCTGCTTGCCATCAAATGTCCACCCATTGGTCTAGCCAAGAATCATATTCCTCTGAGGCTTCTCTTTCATACTGGGTTTTGCCAAGATAGAAAAACTAATGGTTTCCCAGGCTTAGCTACAGCCCTTCTGTCAGATCCCTAATCCTCAGCACAGGACGCTGATAGCTGGGCCTGGCTTTCCTGAGTCCCTTAGCCTTTTGTTTCACTGGTGGGTGCTTGTGATTCTCCCTTCCCAGCACTAGGGCTCAGGACAACAGTGATGGAGAGAAATAACTAGAGGTTGTGGTCTCTGCCCTGACTTCATAGGGATGTGTTAACAGAAGGCTCTGAGCTCAGCCGTCTCCACTAGGCAATGCTTATGCACGTTGGGGAGGGGAGGGCAAGTCCTACTTAGGAGTTCTGATGCTGGTTTTCATTAAATCATTCCAATGCACTGAAAGACTCACCCCTGTCATCTTCCCTCCCTCCACACACGAAGGAAACCTATCACACACCTCCAAAGAATGGAAGCTGTTTGCTAAATAAAGGGGAAATGTGTTATAGTAAAAGGTTGGGGGATCCCATGAATGCTGGCTGTGGGACAGGGATCTATTAAAACTGACTATCTCTGAGGGAAGCCTCCATAATAAACACAGGGAAGGACCAGCATCTAGCAGGGCAAACCCTGTAAATGACCCAGATATTGAGGTTAAAGCTATGAAATTTCAGAAGGTGATGAGGTTTTTAGAGAACTCTCCACCTTCAAAAATTATTTTTTGGGTTTTTTGTTTTCTTGGAGATTAGGTCTCATGATCTTCCCAGGCTGGGCCCAGTCCAACTACTGATCAGCACCACAAGGGGGTCATGAGCTCATTTCCAACCTGGGTGGGATCCCTCTTCCTTAGGCAGCGAGGTAGCCCAGGGCTTCCTCACACTGGGACCTGACTTAGGCTGTGGGCCTTCTGCAGCTCAGAACTCCAAAGATCACATAATCCACCAGCCTCAGTCTCCCTAAAAGCAGAGATTGTGGGGGTGTGGGCCAAAACACCCAGGCCATCACGTGTTAAAACATCAAGCTAAAGATTCCAGTGCTGGCAGTGGAGGGAGAGGAAATTAAGAAACCATGACCTTCAGCAAACTGCCCCATCAGTGTTAGTGCTGAACAATAGCCCTGTGTGTGATGGCATCATTTCTCTGATTTAATGACCAAGGGGATGAGACCACAAGCTCTGAAGCCTTGCAAACAGTTTCCTCCCAGAATCTGGTCAAGTTGGTGCTGCCTGCCCTTCTGTTGCTGAGGAAACATGGGAACATGAGGGGAATGCCCTGCCAGGTGCCAGAGAAGAGGTCCTCTGGCCCTGGCCTGGAGGCAGAGGCTCACTGACCAGCTTGGGCTGAAGGCTGGCCATCTGTGCTCCTGCCTTGGGTTTAAAAGCACACCTCTCCCTGCAGCAGTAGCCACGGTCAGGGGGCCACAGCTAGCCTCAAACCCTGAGGCTGGGCCAGAGAAACCGGACATACCACTAGACAAAAAGTGATAGCTCCAGGGGCTAACGGAGGCTTGCTGGGCCAGAAAGGTCAGTGGCAGGGGCTGCCTGGAGGCAGCAAGACAAGAGAGCAGTCTATGTGGAGGGTGCAGCCCTTGGGGCAGGGGCATCAGGGCACACTTGCCAGAGTCCAGAGCCAGTGCACTGGTGAAGGAGGCTCTGGCAGGATGGAGGCGAGTCTGCCCTTCACTCCTGGCTCTTTTTCCTGTGCTTTTTCTTCTTCCTCTTGCTCTCCTTTGCCGTGTTTCTCGACTTCTTGCTGGCTGTCTGACCTTCCCTGCTGTCAGAGTCAGAGCTGCTGGATGAGGATGTCTTCCTTCTCTTGTGTTTCTGTTTCTTTTTCTTCTCCTGCTTAGAGAGGATGGACAGAAGACAGACAATAAAATTCACTGCAGTGACTAGCCGTAGCTGCACCTTTAAAGATCATTCGTGTAAATAACAAAAGTTTACATTTATACCGATTTGCAGTTTACAGAATATCTTCTGTGTCACCTCATCTGATCTCTACAACATTCCTAGGAGGCTGGTTAGGGGAGGTTTTATCCCCAGTTTCTAGAAGGGTAGGTTGATGCTCAGAGAATGGCCAAGCCACAGCCTGGAAGCAGAACTTCCGATTTCATAGCCGGTGTAGCTTCTACTATATCACTTGGTTTCCCAGCACCAACGTCAAGAGCCAGGGGAGGCAATGTATGCAGCTGCCCAAAACATGCCACATGGCAGGGGGAGACTGTGACTTTTTATAAATGCACAATTTTAATGCCAGAAAATTCAGCTGTTTGTGGCCTAGAGAGATTATGGGATAAGTGAAGTTGAAAGGGGTGCCCTGGAAGCTCAGAGCCTGAGGGCATAACAGTAACAGTTGGGTTGGCAGGTGAGAGGAGGAGGGGGGGAGCAGGACAAGAAGGATGAGTAAGAGGAAGAGGAGGAGGAGGAGGGGGAGAAGGAGGAAGAGAAGGAAGAGGGAGAGAAGGAGGAAGAGGGGGAGGAGGAGGAAGATGGCCATTTTCAAACCCTGCTGAGAATAGGACAATGTCCTGCCCTGGCTGTGACCAGGACATTGATAGGCCCCAGGGTGCTTGTGGCTGCTTTCAAGACCATCAGCCCCTGTTTACCCTTGTGTTCTTCCCCTTTCCTGCTTCGCTTCTCTAGATGTGGGACAGAGCACAGACTGTCTGATGCTCGGGCTGAACTGCTTCCTTTCCTTTCTTCTTTATTCTTCATTATGATGCAGCTGTGTTTTTAACCAGGGGCTGTGAGTCAGTTTATCCCCCAAACCCTCGGGATCCTGAGTGGAAAAGGTGTCTCAGGACTGAAACAGCTCCCTGTGCCTAAAAAAGTACTAGCTAAATCTCTTCTCTCGCTGGCATCTCATTGAGGAAAGCCAGAGCTACTGCGAGTATGAGGGCGATAAATCATACTGATCAAAGCCTGGAAAGGAGGTTAAATGAATGGTCCCTGTGGGGTGAAGGGGCTGGGGGGTGGCCCTTGATGATCTGGTGGCACCTACCTGGGGTGGTACAAAGGGGTCACAGAGGGAGAAAGTGGGAACAGCCAACTCTGACACTTGTACTTCCTGGGTAACTTCTTCCTGGAACACTGGAAGGTGAACACCCTGGTAAAGTGGGGCTCAATGAGGTTCCAGGGCTCAGCCCCTTTGGCAGGCCCCCAGAACAAGTAAGCAAGCCAAGGTGTAGGGTCTGGTGACATCCCCTGGGATGGATGGGAAAGAGGCCGTTTTTCCAAAGAGGGAAGCATCCTCCATGGAGTGGAGGTGCCACATGGTGAGAAGATGGAAGAAGAGGCAAAATGCTCAGGAACTGGGAACAATTTTGGTGGCATTGAACAAACGAAAAAGATGCCCGGGAAAGCAAGTTCTTTCTGGGCTCCCACTCTGCAGCAGAGGCCCGATCAAACAAAGACGAGGCAGTCCTCCACTAGGAGGAGGTGTTTTCACACAGTTTGGCAGAGATGGAGAACAAAGAGCAGTGACTTTAAATACACCAGCATAGTAGGAGGTTGAAAAAAACTATAAAAATTGAAAAAGGGAAAGCAGAGGGAGAGCTTGTTGCCTGGCTACCCAACCACAGTACTTTAACATGGAATGCAGAAGAAGGCAAAGAGTTAAAATGACTCCCTGGCTTGTGAGGGGAGGAGGAAGGAGGAAAGAGAGGAGGAGGAAGAGGGAGAAGGAGATAAAGCCATTGCCCAAAAGCTTCCACAAAGCCATTCCAGGAAAAGAAGAAAGTCAAGGAAGGGGAAGTACTGGGGAGCCAGGGTCTGACCTTCTAGCTGACCCCTGCTCCTTATTCCTTTACAATTTCTGGGAAAGGTTGCAGCAATGTGAAAAGGCCCGCACCTGGCTTACTGGTGAGCCTCTGATTCTAAGTGGGAAAAGGGACCTCAGCCACCTTATGCCTAGAAAGGCAGTGGCTAAAGATCTTAACAATGACTTAAGGGATTAGGAAAACAGAGAAGGTTTAGCTTCTAGTTAGGGTCTGCCTGTAAGTCAACAGCTCCCTGCACATGAACCAAGGGCCAGAACACAAGAGAAAGGCCCATTAAAGAGCTCTTTACTAAGGCTGGAGGGGGAGCCAAAGAAGTTCATCATCCAGTTGGAAAGATTAATATACAAGACAAGTGGTAAGTGCCAAACAGATGGTTCCACCCCTTTCCCCCGCTCCACACCTCCTCCCCACTAGAGGATAAGGCCCATCACTCCTGCATAGGCCCCTCTATCTCATTTCTCCCGCACCTTCCCCAACTTTGAGCCCAAACTCCTGGAAGGTTGATTTCAGATTAGATGATGGGGGCAAACTCGGCTTTGATCAGAGGCTGTGGTTGGCTTCAGTGTGGTTTACTTTGGAAGCCAGTCTCTAAGAAAGCTGCCTTTCTGCTCATTAGGTAGAGGGGTGGTTCAGTAGATGGAGCCCTGGGCCCGCAGTTAGGAAGACCTGAGTTCAAATCCAGCTTCAGGCACTTACTAGCTGTGTGACCCTCAGCCTCTGTTTGCCTCAGTTTCCTCAACCACAAAAATGAGGGTAGTAATAGCACCTACCTGCCAGGGACATTGTGAGATCAAATGAAATGACATTTGTAAAGCATTTTGCCCATTACCTGGTATGCAGTAGGTGCTTAATAATTGCTTGCTCCTTCCCTCTCTTCCCACAGGATAATTAGAGAGAGAGAGCAATGCCATCACGTGCTTGTATCTCCATGGGAAAAGTCCACATCACTTGTAAGACACCTGTCAGATAACGTAGGCCAGCCTGTCCCTAAATAATAATCCTCTCTAAAGCATTCCCCACAAGAGATCCTAAGGCAAGACAGCACCATGGAGACTTTCTCGTCTAAGACCCCTGGAAGACAGAGCTCAGTCCAGAGGCCAAAGTGATGGGAAGGTGGTTCTTGGCGCCTCTGGTTGGCAGGGTGGCCCTAGACCAGTCACATAAATCTTTGTGAATTCCTAGGTGTGGGTATTCCTGGATGTGGAGCACAAGGTTCTCTGTTTCAGAGTTGAGAAATTCATCAGGTGGCAAGAATAACTTCCTAGTACCGCGTCTCTCTTAAGTTGACAGACACAGCATGAGTCTGGGCCCATCCTCGAATCCTTCTTGGCTCGAGCTCTACTAACATGTGTTTTGAAGGGCCCCTCCAGCCAAAATGAAGCAATGGAGTAGGGCCTACTGCCACCATCTCCCTGCTTATTAAATTTACAGAGATGGAGAAACCGAGTGTGCACTCCTCCTTTTTAAGGAGTAGAAGAGGAAGTGAGTGGCAAGACCAGAGATCCACGTACCTCTCTCTCCAGAGATCAGAGGAGCATGGATTTAGAGCTGGAAAGGACCTCAGGGATCTGATTCTAATCTAACATCTTCATTTTATACAAGAGGAAATTAAGGCCTAGGAAATGGAAGTGGTTTATTCCAGGTCACAAATATGCTAGAGCAGGAATGTGAACCTTGGTCCTCTGACCCCAAACATAGTGTTCCTTGTACTATATCACTGGACCCCAGATCCAGAGTTGAAGAGGACCTCAGAGGCCCTCTGGTCCAACCCCTCAATTTACAGATGAGGAAACTAAGGCTCAGAGAGATGAAATGACTTGGCCAAGGTCACACAGGTCTGTGTCAGAGGTAGGATTTGAACCAAGGCCCTCATCCCACCACACCTCACTGCCTCCCTCACTGCTTGCCAATGTTTATTGACTTGTACTTCATACTGTTTTCCTCTGTCTGGGTTTCCAGCTGAACAGGGATGAAGGGCCATTATGGGCTGGTAATCATTTACTCTCCCCACAGTTAGGCTGAGGTATTTCTGGCTTCATAGATAAAGTATTGTTTGTACTGCTAGTATTAAACTGTGATGACCCTTTGGGCAAAAGGTTCCAAAGCTCTCTTACAGTCCATCCCAGGATACTGAGATAACTTCTTCACTGTTCTGTGTCTCAGTTTCCCCCATCTGCAAAACAGAGAACTGTAGTCCCTCCCCCCAACCCTCAGCCACAATCTTCTAAAGCGGATGCTAGGACAGAATGTTTCCCTGTGCCTCCCAGAGCACAGCCCCCTTCGGAGGCCTGCCTCAGCAGAGTGAAGGTCATGCATTACTGACTGGTGTTGGTGTGACTTGGGTCGGCCCTTCTTGCCATCTGATCCTAGTCTGAGCTCCTGGAGTCAGCCAGGGATCCCCCACTAACGACCATGACACACAGTGAGCGGCTGTTCACCCGAGGACAGTGGCTAAGCTGCAAGTGGCAGTGGGAGGGTTCTAAGACAAGGCTTCTGATATACCCCACACAGCTGGCTTCTGGGCCTGGTGAGGACTCCACAGGAATCCTACCAGAACAAGACATTGGAGGGGACTCTAGGAGGAGCCCACAGTCCCCTATTCAGCAGCCAGCTTCTGCTGGGCAGCAGTCTGAAAGGATGGAGCTCCTTTGGTCATTCTTCTGACTTAAGCCCCTCCAAACCACATTTACTTAAGGATTGAAATGGGCTAGTGGATGGCTAATGTGTCTTAAAAGTCTGCTGGAGATATCCTGAGTTTCAAAGTCCAAATTCTTTATGCCATTTCAACCACCATCCCTCCCCAATGCCTTGAACCCAAATGCCCATACCCCTTCCCTCTCCACATGCTGACTTGTTCTTGAATCCTGTGGCCCTTCCTCCTTCTAAAAGGAGACCTGGTATTCACCTCAACAAACCCTACACTAAATGTGGGACTAAATGCTGAGTGGGGCCGCCCCCTGACCAAAGGCACTTGAGCTGGTCTCAGTAGCCTCTGTGACTACTTCAGACATGGCACTTTTTCTAGAGTGACAAGAATCATTTTTTTTAAACATCCTGTTGGCTTCCTTCTAGCTCTTTTCTGGAGTCCTCTGTGAAAGGGCTCTCAGCTAGCTCAGCTACCAAACTACACCTGTCTCATGAATGGGCACCACCTGGCACCAACTTCTCTATATTCTATGACCTAGTAAGGAATTCTAGTAAGGAATTAATTCAATTACCATTTACCCAGAGCCCTGTGTGAAGGGGGGGGCACAACATTTACTTTTTTTGTTATGGATATTTGATACTGGGGGAGGGTGGTACCACTAAGGGTTTCCTAGGGAAGGCAGCATTTGAGTTGGGCTTTAGAGGACGGACATGAATTCAACAAGGCCATTCTAACCATTTCCCACAGATGTCACGATCATCTCCAAGAAGATGATTTCAAGTTACTGATGCAGCCCTCAACTTTCTACAGAGCTCTGGGCCTACTGCCTCCTCAACATCTCCACCTCGAAGTCCCATAGGCCTCTTGTGTTGTCCCCCGCAAAGCTCCCTGAGAGTAGGTATCGTTTCTGCTTTTCCCTTTGTATCACCAGAACTTATCAAGGTGATGAGCTGAGACTAAGAACTTAATAAATGATTTTTCATTCATTCATTCATTCAGCTCAAATTCAACATGTCCAAAACAGAACACACTGTCTCCCCCTAAAATCCAACCCCTTCCTAACTTCCTTATTTCTGTCAAGGACACGACCATCCTTCCTTATGGATTTCTGTGGTCAGTGACCTTAAGGTGGAGTTGCCCCTAAGCTACAACAATTGCTCCATGGCAGGCTCGGCCATAGGGAACTGGCAGCCACCCTGTATGTGGCTGGCAATAGGGCTGGTGTGGCACAGTCAGCTCATCTACAACTGGATGCCCACAGGCACAGCACGCTTAGCATTTCCTCTTCAACACTGAGATGCAGATCCATCAAACTTTTTTATGGGCAAGAGGAAGAAATCACAGCCTTGCTCTAGATTTTGCCACCACCTTTTTCCCTCCAGACCATTGGGCTTTACTGTCTAGCTTGCCACCATGCCATCCTCAACATGCTGTCTCTTCCCTATTAGAAGGTGAGCTTCTTCAGTAAAAGGTACAGTGTGCCATGACCAACTTTGACAGACTTAGCTCTTCTCAGCAATACAAGGATCTAAGACAACTCCAAAGGACTCATGGTGGAAAATGCTATCCACATTCAGAGAAAGAACTATGTGGTCTGAATGCAGATCAAAGTGCATTATTTGCTCTTTTTTTGTTGTTTTGTTTTTTCTTTCTTGTGGTTTCTCCCTTTTGTTCTGATTCTTCTTTCACGACATGATTAATGTGGAAATGTGTCTAACAGGATTGTATGTGTATAACCTATATCAGATTGTGTGCTGTCTTAGGGTGGGAGATTGGGAGGGCAGGAGGGAGAATAAATTTGGAACTCAAAATCTTACAAAAGTGAATGTTAAAAACTATCATTACATGTAATTGGAAAAAATAAAATACTATTATATTAAGTGGAAGAAAAAAAGTGAGCTTCTTAAGAGCAGAGACCATCTTACTTTTCTATATATGCCCCCAGGACTTAGCATGGTGCTTTGCAAACAGTAAGCACTTCATAAATGCTTCATTCATTCATTCATTTTCTTTTTAAAAGCCCCACAGTGGGCTTCCAGAGCTGATTAAAGCTGGTCTGATTATTTGACTTTTCCGCTCTCACAGAGATGTCCAGCTTCTCTAACAGAATACCAGGGAGCCAGGAATTCTTTCTGTTCTGTCTTTGTATCCACAGCCCCTTGCACATGGCCTGGAACACAGCAAGCACTTAGTAAGTATTCTGTCTGTCTGTCTGTCTGCATGCCTGCATGTCTGCCTGTCTGTCTGATAGGGCAACACTCTGATAGCTCCAGTTTGCAGAGAATGCTTCCCCATCAGTGAAAACAGGAGCTTTTTGCTTTTTATCACCCGTCACTCTCCACTTTCCTTTTTCTGCTGGCAGTAGGACCTCGGGGTGCCCAGTCACTCAGGCTCATCCCTGATGCCTCCCCTCAAATCTTGGCCATTCTATTCTCTCCCCTCGATCTTCACCCCCACTGCCCCTGCCCTAGCTCAGGTCCTTATCCCCATTGGTCTTTAGTCTCTTCCTCCAGTCTTTCTCTGACCATGAAGTTCTCCTGCAGAAAATTTCCAATGTTTCCTCAATGATAAGTCAATTTAACAACCATCTGTTAGGAGCCCTTAGTGCTAGTCTGTTATTGCATCTGAGTTTCCAATAGGTACGATGACTTTTCTGAGGTCACACAGCTGCTAAGTGTCTGAGGTTAGATTTGAATTTACGTGTTTCTAATCCATCCACTGTGCCACCTAGCTGCCTGCTATCAACTAGTTTCTCCCTACTGCACGGCAGTCCTTTTACTGCCTGACTTTCTATTAAAGTCTCGAGTATCTGCTCTAAGCCTTCTCTTCCTAAGCCACCCAAACCAATACCTCTCCATCCCTCCCAGCAGAGGACCTGACCTCAAATTTAAACAGAATCAAGGCCATTCACTTTCCTTCCCAATTCACACAGTTACCTCTTTCTATCATCATTTTCTTTGAAGCTCACCTATTCAGATCCTTGTCATGATCATCTGCCAATCCACAGTCGATTCTGAAGGCATTCACTACATGGCTTATAGCCTTCTTCACCAAAATCCCTGCCTGCTTCTTTGAACATTTCAACATATATGTTGATGTCCCCTCAAACAACTTCTGATTCATAGACCTCTTCAGCTCCCATGCCCTAAAGTTTCATACCACCTCCAACACACAGAGATGGTCAAGGCTATACCACTGGGATCCAGAGCCCTGAGATTCTCCTCTGATCATAATCTCCTTTCCTTCTCTCTCCTGCCTCACTGTTCCTAAGCCTACTAAGTCACCCTTACCATAATGTCGAGTCACTCCATCACTCTCTGTACTCTCCTAACTTTCCTCTCTTGTCTTGATCTAGTTAACTAGTTCAATTACATATACCCTTGAATTTCTTGCCCATTTTACCTATCATTACTCATGACTCATCAAACTACAACCCTGGGTTACCCCCAGGTACTGTCTTCTCTTGACTCTACACTTAATTGTGCTGACTGGGCCCTCACCACTGCACAGCAGCCCTTTTCTTTCCAAAGTGGCTGTTTCAAACTTTCTCTATAGTCTCCAAGTCGCCTATGTGACTTCTTCACTTTCACATGGCAGAACATCTTGTCTCCTTTTCTTTAGTGAGGAAATTGAGGGGATCCATTATAAACTCTTCTATGTGGTACACCTCAAAACCTCTCTATATCATCCTTCATTCTCTCCTTTACTCCAGTTTGAAGAAAAGGTAAGCCTTTTCCTTGCCAAGGCTGGACCCTGTACTTGTGAGCCCTTCATCCTACCCTCTAAGCTTCCTTCAGAAGCTTACCATTTCAGGCATTACTCTGTCTTTATCCCATCTTCCGTATCTATTTACAGGCTCTTCCCATGCTACCTCAAAGCATGCCCAGGTTTCCCTCGTCCTTAACAAAGCCTTCATTTAACACAGCCCTTTCCTCAACCCAGCATTCTATGCCTCTTTTCCTTTCAAGGCCACTCTAGAAAAAGTCATCCATACTCCTTGCCTTCAGTTTGTCACTTCCCATTCACTATTCAGCCCCTTGTAATTCGGCTTCCAAACTCACCAACCAAATTAAATTGTTCCCTCTGGGGTTCTGAAATTCAATTTCATTTTCAGTTTTGAATTCTTTTCTTCCCCATTCCTCCTTTGTCATCCACGGAGAAAGCAAGGAAACCAAAAGCATTACAAACGTGTACAGCCAAGCAAAACAGATCCCCGTGGTAGGCGCCCCCATGTACACACCCTGCGCTTCAACGTGCCCCTCCCTGTCTCATCAAGAGTCTTCTGGGGCTGTGACTGTTTTTAGGGTGTTGATCAGAACCAAGACTCTTCAAGTGGCTGACCAATGATCTCTTAACTGTTCCAAGTCTGATGCTATCACACTCCTGCTCACAAAGAGTCCGTGGCTCACTACTGTTTCTAAGGTAACACTAACCTATTCTGCTTGGTTTTTAAAGTGCATCATAGGTGAGCTCCAACCTCTCCATCCAGATTAATTTCACAGTTGTTCCCTTCCCTGTTCTATTTCAGCCAGAGAGGACCACTCGCCCTTGAGGCACTGTTCTCCTCCCATCTGCCCAGGCTCCTCTGGATCCACTGCCCATGACTAAGCTCCTGCTTAGAGGTGTCCCTCTGAGAGGGTTCTGGCATGGCTCCTCTTCCCTTCTCTCTGGCAGACAGAATCAGCTCTCATGGGTTCAAACATTATCTCTAAACAGATGAATCCCAAGTCTGTGGGTCAGCCCTAATAATCTCTCTGGCACTCCAGTCTCATATCCCCAACTGCCAAATGCATGCCCCCACAAGGAAATCTCACAGGCATCTCAAATTCAACATGTCCAAATGAGAACTTGTTATCTTCTCCCTCTTAAAACTGCTCCTTCTCCCAATTTCTCTATTTATTTTTGTTCAGGGTATCCTCACCAGTCCAGTTACCCAGGTGCACAACTTCAGAGTTCTCCTCAACTTTCTCCTGCCACTCACTCAAATTTCTGACCAGTGGCCAAGTCCTATGGATTCTGCCTCCATGACACAACCTC
Organism: Pseudochirops cupreus; assembly: GCA_028627135.1. Lineage (NCBI taxonomy): Eukaryota > Metazoa > Chordata > Mammalia > Diprotodontia > Pseudocheiridae > Pseudochirops > Pseudochirops cupreus. The sequence goes on along the minus strand of CM053582.1, from coordinate 115,254,486 downwards.
TCTTACTTGGGGCCCCCTTCTCTGCACTATCATGACAGCTTTCCTGGCCTCCTTAAAGTCCCAACTAAAATCCTATTTTCTACAGGGAGCATTTCCCAACCTCTTTTAATTCTAGAGCCTTTGTCACTTAATTATCTCCTCTTTATCTGGTAGATAGCTTAATTATCTCCCCCACTGGATTATAAGCTCCTGGAGGGCAGAGGCTCTCTTTGGCTTCTTTTTTGTATCCCTGGTGCTTAGCACAATGCCTGGCACATAGTAGGTGCTTAACAAAGGTTTACTGACTGACAAATCACAACAATAGTGCAATGTGAAGTAAATGTGGAATCAAACAAATTTTGTTCAAATACCAGCTCTGTTATTACCCGTGTGACCTTGGGCAAGTCACTAACCTTTCTGTGCCTCAGTTTCCTCACCTGTAAAATAAGAAGGCTGGACTGGATGTTCTCTAAGGCTCTTCTGAGCCCTGGCTCTATGACCCTGTGATCCCTAGTTAAGGGCCTCACCACTCACCAGGATTACTGGGAAAGCTTCCTAATCGATCCCCTTGCTTCCAGCCTCTCTTCTATTAACCAAGTCTCTTTCCTGTCATCCAGTTTCTGCCCCACAGACCTTCCTGCTGTTCCCTGTTGGGGACGCTCTCTCTGCCACCTCTACACTTTTGTCTAGGCTGCTCTCCAGGCTCAGGATACTGTCTCTTAGCATTCTCGGATTACCTTAAGGCTCACCCTGGGTGCCATGTCCTATGTAAATCCCTTTCGGATCCTCAGAGTTCTCTTCCTCCTCCAATAATTTTACTTATTTCTGAATAGGCTACATTTCTCAGAAGAATATAAGCTCTTTGAGGGGAGGGACTGGTTTCTGTTGTTACCTTTGTATTCCTAATGCTTGGCATTGATACATTTCTATTGATTTGAACTGTTGACAATAACATCCCTGAATCTTCCTCCTCCTTCTCACATCCTGCTATCAATTCAGAGAGTAGATACCGGTTACATAATCTAGAGATTTCTATTAGAATGTACTTGGCTAATTTTGTTAGAATGGGTTTAGATAAAACATATCTGAATGATAAGGATAAGTATTATCAAGGCCCTACCAGGTTCCCCACAAAAACGCAGAGCATTTCTGCAAACCTCCTACAGCAGAATAGATGGTTCTGCTGGTAGGAATAAAGACTAAGGTAGGGGGAAGGCTGCTGAAGGCCATTCAAGGCTGGATCAGTGTACTAGCTCTTATGAAGAAATGGCAGAGGGGACCAAGAGTCCCAGAAAAGGTAGTCATTAGCTACTGCAGCCTCACTGACAAGCGGATAACACCAGTTGGGATGGCGGACCTGCCTCCGTCTTGCAGGGAGCCCTTCTCTGAGCCTCCAAGAGTCAGTCCCTGAAGCTGCAGCAAAGTATCGAGGACAATGCCCAGGCCTTAGAATGGTGGATTCCATACTAGGGGAATGGATACAGGTCATATAGAAGAGAAGAGAGGGGGAAAGAAGTTGGAAATTATATAAATCCAGTCTCCCAATTTTATAAATGGGCAGCCAGGTGGCACTGTGGATAGAGGGCTGGGCCTGGAGTCAGAAAGACTCATCTTCCTGGGTTCAAATTTAACCTCATATACTTATTAGTTGTGTGACGCTGGGCAAGTCATTTAACCCTATTTGCCTCAGTTTCCTCATCTGTAAAATGAGTTGGAGAAGGAAATGGCAAACCACTCTAGTACTTTTGCCAAGAAAACCCTAAAATGGGGTCATGAAGAATCCAACACAACTGAAACTGATTCAACAACAACAACAACACTTTTATAGAAGTAGAAACCAGGGCCCAGAGAGAGTCATTAATTTGTCCAAGACCACCCAATTCATCAATGGTAGAGTTAAAACCAGAACTTGAATCTTCCGATTTCTAGTCCAATGTTTTCATTGCTTTTATAAAACCTAAACTCCCAGCGAGGGGTAATCATTATTTTTTAAAATAGTTTCCAGTAGGATAGCACCAATCTTTCTATGCCATAAGTGAGAAGGCCGCAAGACAACGGCTTCCTGCTGGGCTCCAGTGTGTCCTGCCTGACCTGTCTGGCAGTAACTGATGGAGACAGGAAGGTGGCACTCACTTTCTTTCTCTTCCGGGAAGTAGTTTCTCTTTGTACAGACTTCTCTCCCTCAGTCTCTGCTGTACCTGCTTCTTCCTCCTCCTCCTCCTCCTCCTCCTCAGGTACCAGGCTATATTTGGTGCCTCCTGGTTGCATGAAACAGTCCTTGGCAAAATGCCCTGTGGGAAAGGTGGGAAAAGCAAGAGATGAAGATGGCCCATCCCTTCCTGCTTTGGTTGGCAGGTGAGTCTTTCCTGGGAGCCCTAGAGAAGTACACATCCAGGAGACAAAGTCAGAAGCAACAGTCTGGTCAATGGACCGGCTCCTATACTTCTTGCAGTTCTTGAAGAGTACAGGGAGGCTGAGCTGCTTTGACTTTGGAAAAGGCAAGAGCCATTTGGATGGAGGCATCTCTGTCCTTCCATTAGCACTAGGGCTTATTAATTTTTAAAGCAGTCTTTCTGAACTTACTCCTGGAAACTGAAGGCTACAAAGGAGTGTGAAATGTCTCTGCTGAGGAAGGTGGAGGCAGGAAGGGATCCCTCTGAAGGCAGGTCATGGCTGTGCTTTAGCCACCAGGCCAGGAAGAGAGTATCCCAACCCTATTACTAGGGGACAAAAAAGGGGTCACTAAACAGCCTGGTTATCTCCTCTGTTATGGCACAGTTGGGCCTAATTCTACTTCCCCTTGTTCTACCATGCTTCCTTGGCATGCCTATTTTCCTTCTTGTTCTGAGTCTATAGATATTGGCACTTTGATACCTGACAGCCACTATGTCTTAGACCTAGGAGAGCCATGTGCACCAAATGAAAGGATTTCTGAATGCCTTCTGCCAGTCCCCTGGGAAGCAGCCATGCCTCAAAGTCACATGGAAACCAGTCAGAACAAGTCAGCCTCACCAACTGAGACAGCAGGGACTGTCATGGGGTAATGCAGGGGTTCAGTAAATTCCCAAGAGGATCACCGACAGATTTCAGGGGGTCCGTGAAGGTGGATGGAAAAATCATTGTCTTTGTATTTGCCAACCTCTAACTGAATTTCCTTTAATTATAAAATTCCATCCCCCCAAACCCAAACAAACACAAAGTGAACCATTTTTCTGAGGAGAGGATCCATAGGCTTTTCCAGACTCTCAAAGAGCTCCATGACACACAAAAAGGGCTCAGATATAGAAAAAGGAGAACTAGACTTAGAGCCAGAGACCCAGGTTCAAATCCCAGCTTGGCCACTAGCTTGCTGTGTGATTTTGCTCAAGTCATTCATTATCTAGGACTATGAGTTTCCTCATCTGCACAATAAGGAAACAATACTTTGTCTACCTCCCTGACAGGATTGTTACAGGCTCAAATTAGATCACAAGTGCACACACACACACACACACACACACACACACACACACACGTATTTTTACCAGACCCATGAAGTCACCACTATAGAGAATGGCCAGTGAAGGGCTCCCTCTCCCAGAGGAGGAGGGCTTCTCTGCACCTTACAGCCTTAGAGGCTGGCTGCGGCAATGAGAGGTAAGTGACAGGGTCACACAGTCAGTTTGTAGCACGGGTGGGTTTGGACCTACAGGTCTTCTTGACTCCAAGGCTAATTCTCCATGTCAGTTATTATTATTATTACTTAGAATGGAAATACAACATGAGATTCCTCTGATCTGAGCCATGTTCACACTCCCTCTGAAGAGGAACAAAGGATCTTCTCTCATAGGCCAGTTTTCTCTTCTTAGAGCTGAGATGGTATAAGCAGGGATTTTTGAACCTGCAAGTTCAAGCTGGGACATAAATGTGCCATTAGGCACCAGAAAAGTTAAAGGGAGGAGAAAAAAAAGGAATAGCTAAGAGGGATGATGAGTGCTTGAGGTAGAAAGGTAGGAGGGGTGGCAAATTTAATTAGCCCTGAATGTTAGAAACTGGCAGAGTATCTCATTATAAAACCAACATAGACCCTGAGGTACTACCTCACAAGTCATCAGATTGGCTAACATGAAAGAAATGGAAAATGACAGATGCTGAAAGGACTGTGGGAAAACAAGGACACTATTGGACAGCTGGTAGAGCTGTGAACTGATCCAACCATTCTGGAAAGTAATTTGTAACTATGCCCAAAGGGCTATAAAACTGTGCATACCCTTTGACTCAGCAATACCACTACTAGTTGTATCCCAAAAAGATCAAAGAAAATGAAAAAGGACCTATATGTACAAAAATATTTATAGCAGCTCTTTTTGTGGTGGCAAAGAACTGGAAATGCATGAGTTGTGGTATAGGATTGTGACAGAGTACTATTGTGGTATAGTGAATGATGAGCAGTACGCTCTCAGAAAAACCTCGGAAGACTTACATGAACTGATGCAAAATGAAGTGAACAGAACCAGGAGAACATTGTATACAGTAACAGCAATATTGTATGATGACCCACTGTAAAAGACAGTTCTAAAAGACCAATGATGAAAACTGTCATCCATTTCCAGAAAGAAAACTGACGAAATCTGAGTGCAGCTTGAAGTGTAATTTTCACACTTTCATTTTACTTGCCATTTTTTGGGGTAACATGGCTAATATGGAAATGTTTCATATGACTTCATATGTACTGAAGTCATATTGCTTGCCTTTTAGTGAGTGGGGGAAAAGTTGGAGGAAGGGAAAGAATTTGGAACTCAAAATTTAAAAATGGATGTTAAAAAGAAAAGCCAACAAGGGAAGACAGGATAAGAACATAGCTCTTAAATAAATATATGAGTAAAACTAGAAGGAACCTGAGAAAATGAGTTAGATGAAAATAATGGCATTCTTGATGTGAAAAACTGTGTTTAGAGTCCGAAATTATAGGAGTTTAAGAAAAAAGTGAAGAATAAAGGGTGTTTTCTTGGCATCCCTGTCCAATAAGGAGTAAAAAAGGAATGACATATTTTTACAGAGAAGGAAACTGAATCTCAAGAGAGGTGACATAGCAAAGACTCTGATGAAGGTGAGAGGCTGGTAGGAGTGACAGTGAAGGCAAGAGAGGGTGGGTGTTTGGATTGAGGGAGAGAGAGGTAGGAGGAAGAAGAGGAAGGAAATGGAAAGGGATGAAGAGAGACACACAGAGAGAGGACAGAGACAGAGAGAGAGAAGGAGAAGAGAGACAGAGACAGAGAAGAGAGAGGAGAAGCAGAGACAGACAGAAAAATAGAGAGGTAGTGAGGGAGGGAGACAGAGAGAGAGAAAAAGTGACAAAGTAGAAGAAAGGGAAAAAGGGGAGGGAGAGAGAGAGAGTGTGTAATGTTAATGAAATGGGAAGATCTTTCCTGTCCATTAATAGGCCTACGTGACCTGCTTTGAGCTTGGGGCCAGCTGACTGATGTGATGGAGACTAAGTCACATGGAGCCCATGGTGGGAGGAGCTTGATGAATGGGTAGAACAGGAGGAGAGAGTGAGGCACAGTGGCTAGGGTGAGGAGAAGGGAGGAATTTTGCCAAGGGGAGCTTGTTTGTGGGCCGGCCTAATGGAGGGAAGGCTTGGGGATGTCAGTACTCCCTGGATTGGTGATGTTATAAACTTCTTTGTTACCGTGGTGGAATTGACTTTCTGGTATCTGAACAAATATTTTGGTTTTGCCTTTGAGGAAGAGAGCTATTTATATTTTGTGAATTTACCCTGGAAATAAACATGCATATTCATAGTGCTACAGGTATCGCATCAGCAATATAGACAGACACATACACAGACAGGAGAGAGGAAAGAGACAGAGACAGAGGGAGAGATAGAGAGAGTGGGAGAAAGGGAGAGAGAGAAAAAGAGAGAGGAGAGTGAGACAGAGAGCGAAAGGGAAGGAGGAGGAGAGAGAAGAAGAGAGAGGGATAGAGAGAGACTGAAAGAGACAGAGAGACACACACAGAGGAGCGAGAAGAGACAGAGACAGATAGAGGGAGGGAGGAAGAGAGAAAGAGAGAGAGGAAAGGAGGGAAGAGAAAGAGACAGAGAGGAAAGGGAGGAGAGAGAACTGATAAAAGCAGAGAGAGATGGAAAAGCAATGCCAAGAAACAGAGAGAAGAGACAGAGAGAGGGAGGAAGAGAGAAGAGAGGGAGATGGGAAGAGGGGGTGTGGAATGTGGCGGATAGCAGGTGCAGCACAAGCCCCCCCTACCTTTGCAGCCACACTTCTTGCAGGTCGTGTTCAGGACAGCCTCAAGGATGATCTTCTGCCCTGTGTAGTCCTTGAAGGATCTCTTCCGCCTCTCTTCTTGGCTGAAATGAAGCAGGATCAACATTTACTGTGGTTCTCTCAAGAGAATGAGTTGGAAAGAGTTTTTGTGGATTCTAGTCTCTTTGCTACTGGTCTGATGGTAAAAGACAAGAGGCAGTATGACCCACAACCTAAGAGGCTAGCACATCTCAAAAGGAACCATATACCAAAATAACAGGGGGCAGGCCAGAGGAGGCCTTGTGGGAGGTGGAGGTGATGAGCTTCCTGACAGGGAAGCCTCTTTGTTCGCCAGCCAAAGACAGAATGGCCTCCTCTGACCTCCGTTTTACTATGAGCTACGGTCTTAAGTGTGATTCCTGAGCCAATGAAAGCTCTCAGCATCCTCAGGCCCAGTGCATCACATCTTAGCATAGGAGGCATGTACCCCAGCGAAATGTAGGTAAAAATCATTATCTGTGATACAAAACTACTTGTTTCATGGGTCTCAGTCAAGCATTTGAATAGGGAACAAAGTTTTTTGTTGTTTGTTTTTCTGGTAAAGAAACCTGAAGCTCTAAACAACAAAGAAAGAGGATTTTGGAAAGGCCCCTTCATTAGCTCTGCTCAGCATTCTGCTTCCACCCTCCTCAGATTCTTGTCTTCTGCCCTGATATAGGAATGAGGTCAGATGTCTGGTATGGGCCCACAGGAAATAATTCTCTCAAAATAAAAGGTAAAGCTTAGCTCATTCCCTGAATATAAACTTGAGGATCAAGCATAATTCCCAGGTCTCCACTTGGGTAGCTCATTTACATTTCTCTGGTCTCTGTTTCAACTAATCAGTCAATCAACAAATAATTATAGAGCACTTGTTATGTGCAAGGTCCTGGGGATACAAGTATAACGGATGAAACAAACCTTCTTCACTGGCTTAGCCAAGCTTAGCTAGAGTCATTGCAAATCACAGGTCAAAAAATGTTCAATATGACCAAATTCAAGACTGTGGATTCTGATAGATTACAGGCCAAATAATTTCCCCCACATAATACTCAAATTCAATCAAGCCAATACGTCATCTCCTCTTCCCTACACAAACTGGACAACTCGCCATTTTCCAAACACACCAGTTGATTTCCTGCCTCCATGCCCCACCAGGCTGCCCCACCACAATGTAGCTGTCTCCTTGTTTTATGTGCTTAAATCCTCAAACATTTCAAAACCCAACTAACCGACAGTGTCTCCTCCAGGACTGCCCCAGCTGGATGTTTGTTCTTAGTCACTTTTTCTTTGCCACCACACATCTTTCTTAGAGCATAAGAGTATAAACTCCAAGAGCAGGGACTGCGTGTTTGCTAGATAGGGTAGGCGCTTACTACATGCTTGCTACACTACATGCAGGCTACATGAGAGAAGCCCCCTGCCTGAACCCTGGGAGCCCTTCCCAGTTTCTGTCATTGTGCCAAGAAATAAAGGTGGTCTTTTATCTTCCTTGGTTTGCCCTTATAAGGGCATCTCTGATAAACCTCACTGCTTCATGTGGCTACCTCAACCATAGCTCTAGAAAGGGAAGGTGATCGATGGCATGCAGTTAACCAGTGGCCCAGGTGTAAATCACGTCCCCAGAGCCCTAACTTATACTGGGTTTCTACTCTATCTGGCATGTAATCTGCCTATACCCAGTACTACCAAAAAATGGAGAAGTAGGAAAATCATCAGGAGGCACATGAAAATCCCCAAACACAAAGCAATTTATCCAAAGTGTTATCACAGTAACTGGGGCAACCAAATGGCTCCCCCGAGGCAGGAAAAAGTCATGGGACCACTCAGCAAAGGAGCAAATGACTGGAGAAGTCTCACCTATGGGTGGGACAGCACTTTAGGATTTAATGGGAGAGGAGGGAATAATTCCAGTTGCCAATACATTCATCCTCATAGGATTTGGAACTGACTTATTTTCTACACAGAGGAACTGAGGTCCGGAGAAGGAAAGTAATTAAGAGCTGATGATACGGGCAATAAATAGGAGAGCGGGGGGAGGGGGGGGGGGTCAGAAGCCATGGCCTCTGACCCCAAATTAGCAGAATCAGTACACTACTCTAGAACTGGCCAGAAAGTCCTGTTGTTTCAGAGCATCTTCAAAAATGATGCAGGGAAGACCCAGAAGAGGCTCCAGTGTAAAGTACAAACCATGATGGGAGGAGTCTGGGTGCCCTGGAACTTTACTTTCACTCTAAGAATGGGGGCGAGGGCAGGCATTCTGGGTCTGCGTATCCCCTTCCTTTCTTACGACCTCTGTGGCTTAATCATATACAGTTATGACACAGAAATTCAGATGGAGCTACAGACCTAGAGTCAGAGTAAGCCTTGATCCCTCTACCCACTCTCTAGGGAAGGTGGTCCCAATTTAGGATCTACATACAGATTTCAGTGTGACTGTAATCTTGGAAGGGAAAAATAGTATATCTTTATTTCAATAGAATTGGCTTTCTGTATAATTCTGTGCATTATATTTCATGGATTTAAAAAGATTATTCTGAGAAGAGTCTACAGACTTCACCAGCCTGCCCAAAGGGTCTACGACCCAAAAACGGTTAAGCACCCTTGTTTCAGGAGGATGTCTGTGAGTTATATTAAACACTTAATTCCTAAGCAGACCTAAGGTAGGGCCCAAAACACAGAAGGTAATAATATCATATAAGAGTGCTACCCCATCTGGGTGAAAAAATTTTTCACTCCTAGACTAAGGTCAGAGATTGAGTGGCTGAGGTGCTGCATTTGGCTATAGTACCCTCAATACTTGTGGGCCTCAATTCCCTTCCTGACTGTCTTAAGACTATCAGGTCCCTGGGGTGGCTAGATGGCACAGTGAATAGAGCACCGGCCCTGGAGTCAGGAGGACCTGAGTTCAAATCTGGTCTCAGACATTTAACATGAAACTAGCCATGTAACTTTGGGCAAGTCACTTAACCCCAATTGCCCTATCTTCCCCTTTCAAAAAGCAAAAGCAAAGAAAAAAAGACTATCGGATCCTCAAATCATAGTCACAGATATGGTTAATGTATCTAGGTTAGAGGCACAGAGCAGGATCATAAAGACAAATATTTGTCAGCTATCTGATTCAAGAGACAGAAAGGGGCTCAAAAAGGGAGGCTAGATTTTTTTGACCTAATAAACCACTGAACTTACTCAGTAATGATGTTGTTGGGGTCAAGGTCTTTCCCAGTCCCTTGGTTAACAACCTTCATAGAAAGGGACAGCTTAACCTTGTCATCTTTCATCTGCAGGAAGCAAAAGCAGAGTCATCACAAAGAGCTCAACCACATCCAAGAGATTTACTAGTGATGGCGATAGCCTGCAGACTGCTTGGCAGAGTACCCTCACCTAAATAACGAGCATCGAAAGCATCTGTTGAGTGCCTATCGTTAGGGGGCCCTGCTGGATGGGTGGGGACTGGGGGGGGGGGCAATGTACAAAGTGGTACAAGAAACTGCCTTTACCTCCCAAGAAGCTACTGTCAAGTTGAGAAGAGCAGACACATAAAATAACATTGGGCACTTAACATTAAGAGTCGTCAAGTGAATGGTAAAGAGAGTAAAGGCTACAAGGGCTTGGGGGAGGGAGCTATTACTGAGATCTGGAGGGTTTGAACTAGGCCTTGAAGGCAAGGTAGAACTTGGATCTATGGAGGGGAAGGAGGAGGGCATGAAAGAATGCAAGGGTGATTGAGAGGAAACAGGGAAAGATAGAATGGGGTTGAGCATCTCATGGAAGAGACAAAGGATAATTGTTACAATAGAGGGGGAGAACAGGAAGGCAAAAGGGAAAGAGTCAACCTTACTCTCACTGAACTTGGCTTAGGGAAGGAATGACATAAATTCTAAACTGGGCATCTTGCCACAAAGGAGAATAGGGGGAACGGGGATGAGAGGTAGGATGATGGAGGGGAGGGCAGGGTGGTGGGGAGGGTTGACGGAAGTGCACACTTCTGTAGAGAGACAGGGACAGGGACAGGGTAGAGAGTGGAACGGGGTGGGGGGGGGGGCCCGGATAGGA
>CM053582.1:115217267-115243667 GCA_028627135.1 Pseudochirops cupreus | reverse complement strand
AAAGATGGGGAGAAAATTTGTAACTCAAAATCTCATGGAAATGAATGATGTAAACTAAAATAAATAAAATAAAATTTTAAAAAAGTAGAAAAAAAAAGAATGCAAGGGTAACATGAGCAAATGTATAAAGGTGGGAAGCTATGGCATGTTCAGAAACAAGAAAAGACTACCCTAACTAAAGAGCCAGGGTCCTGCAGGGAAGGAGGAAAGAAGAAGGCTGGAAAGTAGGCAAGGAATAAGACACATGTTCTCAGACATGGTCAATGTCTTGATTTCTTCTGCTTGACTACACATATTGTTAACAAGGGAGGTTTTCCATTGATGGGGAGGTGAGTTAGCCGCTGGTGATAGAAATGGAAGCAGCAATAAAACATTTTTTTAAATGTATAGAAGAAAAAAAGGAACATAGATAGGGACACAGTAATTTTGCTACTACCTCAATAAATAAATATCTATCTATATCTATCATTTCAAAAAACTATATGGAATAGAAATTTACAGTCTTTTATACAACCTTCTTCCCTGTCCTTGGTATCTTCAGATGTTTGGCTGATGACAAAGTTCACATTAAAAAATTTAATTTTTAAGAAAAAGAAAGTAGAATCAGAGGCCTAGAACTACAAGGGACCTCAGACACCAACTGGCCCAACCACCTCATTCTACAGGTAATGAAACTGAGGTTTGGGGAGGTTGAGTGATTTGCCTAAGGTGATGACACAGGGAGTAAGCATCAGAGGGAGGATTTGAACCCAGGTCCTCGGACTCCTAAGCCAGTGCTCTTTCTACTTTCCACTATGCCTCTCAAGAAAAGAGCAAGTACTTAGATACTCTTCTATAGATAACTAGGAGATTCTTTTCTATCACCGCCAAAATCTGCCAAAGGTTGCATGGCATCCAAGCAAGCCCATTGGGTGATACTATGATAACCACAGTGGATTTGGAAGCAAAGAACCTGAATTTGAATCCAGACTTTGCTGATTCTTACATACATAACCTTCAGCAATCTCTCTGGGCCTGAGTTTATCACCTGCGGAATGAGGGGGTTGGACTACATGGTCTTTTAAGGTCATTTTCAGCTCCTAATTTAGGATCCTAGATCTTGACTGATGTCAGTTTAGCTCAAGGTGACTAGATTTACTGTTTGTACTCTACAATGGGCACTCTGATCCTACTGCCTTGGGATCTAATTGTTCCTTTGCGTATATGTCTGGTCTCTTTAGCTAGTATGTAAGCTTGTCTTAAACTCCCTGGGCAACTAGCCCTTCCATGGACCACCATAAATATTTGACTGTTGACTTATATCATCCAAACTTAGTCAGAGTCAGCTGTGAAATGTGCCAGCCTAGTAATGCACAGGTCCATGGCATAAGCTGGGGGTGGGGTGGTGGACTGGAGTAGCAGCAAATACTCATTTATTTACTTCCTGGGGAAAGGATAGACTAGTAATGGGTTTGGGTTTTTTTGGAGCTAATGAAATTCACTATTTATTTGCAAAACTTTGTAAGTCTTGCCTGGATAAAGAGGAAATGGACCAAAGAACTTTCTAAGATTTCTTCGAACCTAAAGATCAGTGAACTTCCAAGGTAAGTAAATGCACCCCAATCTTTTTGGTGTGGAAATGGAAATAGTTTTGGTGAGGCTGGAAAGGAGAAGATGATCAGTCTGCCAGCTTCAGCTGAGAATCGAGCCATTACTCTTCCCACACCTTTACATTCCTGTTCACTTGTAGACAAGGCACAGAATTTTACCTCCCGGCCGATAAGCTTCACCCACACTTTGTCACCAACGTCCACTATCTCTGAGGGCTTGTCCACTCGACAGGATGACATGTGGGTTCGATGGACCAGGCCTTGAAACAGAAAAGGCAAACATTTAATGTAGGCCTGCTACATCACTAGTCAATGGGAAAAGCACAAGGGAAAACCAATATGGTCTTATACCACAAAGGCATCTAATTACGTGCTGTCCATGACCACAGAGGAATTCAGAGAAAAGTATTAGCCCCCAAAGACAGGAAGGGAATAAAGTAAAATGTTTGACTTATTATATCAGGTGGAACAGAATTCTTAAAAAAATTTTAATTGATGTTTCTTTTTATATCACCTACATTTCCCAGTATTTTCCTCTTTGCTCACCCTCTCAGAAAGCCACCCTTTATAACAAAGAACTTAAAAAATCCAACAGTTCAACAAAATTAACCAATATATTGATCAAGTCTGACATCATATGCAGACTTCTATACCCAATGTCTCTTACCTGTGAAAATAAGTAGAGGGAGGCATCTTCTTGTATCTTTTTGATTGAGTTTGCGCATTGAAATTTCATATCGTTCAGTTTTGATGACTTTGCTTTAGTCCTTTTTTTAAGATCTGAACTGTCTGCCTTCCTGCCTCCCCATCCCACACACGCGCACACACACACACACACACGCACACACACGCGCACACACGCACGTACACATGCACATGCACACACGCACACACACGTGCACACACACGTGTACACACACGCACACGCACACACACGCACACACCCCCCCCTATGTGCACACTTCTATTCACCAGCACTTTCTCTGAAAGTGGACAGAATCTTCCTTCATAGGTCCTTTGTAGCTGATCTGAACATCTGTCATACTCAGGACAGCTTAGTTGTTTAGTTTCTTTTTAAATGTATTTTTGGGTTACATTTTAAGATCTTACCTTTAGTTCTTTCTATTCACACTGTTGTTATCATCTCGTACACTGTGTCCTTGGTTCTGCTTACTTAACTTTGCATCAGTTCACCTTCATCGCTTCTTACAGCACAATAATATTCCACTACCGTCCTGCCCTACCATCTTTCTAATTAGTTCCCAGTTGACAGGCATCTGCTTTGTTTCCAACAGAGAAGAATTCTTCAGAGGCTCCTCTGTTTAAGCTACTGACACTGTCTCTTGTCTACAGGTCTGAGGAGCAGGCTTAGACCACTCATGGATGTAATAAACCCACACTGATACAAAGTATCAACCTGACTGCCTGTTAAAATGCATTCAGACAACCTGCAGAAATTCTTGCAGTTTTTCAAGGCAGACACAAAAAAGAATCAGCCTCACTGACACAAAGGATCTCCTGATTGTGCAAAACTCAGTTAAGGTTAATTTCCTTCACAACTTCATCAGCAATGTAACAGAAAAGGATGAATCGAAGCTGTTAAACCGAGGTTCCAGTCAGAAAGTTGTCCAAATGAGAGTCCACCCTTCTCTACTGTTGTTTTATTTTTTTTAGTCATGGTCTAAATCTACTCTTCATGATCCTATTTGGGATTTTCTTGGCAAAGACACTGGAGTGGTTTGCCATTTCCTTCTCCAGCTCATTTTACAGATGAGGAAACTGAGGCAAACAGGGTTAAGTGACTTGCCCAGGATCACACAGCTAGTTGAGTCTGAGGCCAGACTCCACAAGATGAGTCTTCCTGACTCCAGGCCCTGCACGCTGCACTATGGCGCCACCTAGTGGTCTACTCTTATCTTTGGGGCTCAATTTCCTCTTCTGACCTTCCAGAGAAGGTGTCACTGAGGGCACATGAAATGCAGTATTGCTGGAGCTCTCCCACTGGAGAAAGACGGCTACTTTTACCCCAGTGGCTCTAACCCAATGTCCATTGAGGTGGAACCTCCTACCTCTTTGAGGTCGGCCACCCCTATGACAGGGAAGGGTCACATACCCAATAACAGAGAAGTCTACAGGATAGAAACAGAGCTGAAAAGGAGGCCTCTCTTTGGGCTTTGCCAAAGAGTGATTTCTTAGTCCAGTCCTGTGAACATGGCACCTAGTTTCTCTGTCTATAAAGGGGAGAATCATAAGGGACAAAGTGAGGAAGTAATTACTCAGAGTGACAAAATAAATTGGTGGCAGACCTAAGGATTAGGACTCACTGAGTTTCTAGTTAATTGCTCATTTCTTGGAGTCCAGCTGTCCTGTCCTGCAGAGATTCACCCCCAGGCTGCCAGATTTGGATAAATGACAAAGGCACCTTGCTGCAAATCTGTGCTGTAAATTAACTCCCTGGAAGTTGGCTCTTCTCCACCATGTTCCCTCCCTCCCCCCACTGAACCAAAGATTCTCCTTACATATCAGTGCAGGGCAGGTAGAATGGGGCAGCAGCAGCAGGTAAATGAATAGACTGGCTGGTCTTCAAATTTAAGAAGCCTCTGGCCTAGCCAGTTTTACCTCATTCAATTTTATTGAAAAACAAAACAAAACAAAATAAAACTGAGAAACATCATTCTCGCTTACTGGCTCCCTATGCTAGGAAAGCTGCTGGGAAATGGGCTCTGACCAGAGGTGACATGTTCTTCTTAGAGGGCCTTGGGTTCAGGGCTGAGCAACATCATCAGTTCAAAGGAAAGGACAGAGCTTGTAGGGGAAGAGTCCTGTAGAATCAGCACGGCCATATTAATTTTACCCCAGAGCTTGTGCCTCAGAACCTGTGTCTTCTGACCAAGAGGCCTCATGGCAAAGCACCAAGTATAATGGATAGAGAGCCTGATTTTAACTCCAGTTCAGCCCCCAATTACATTTGTGGAGTACTCTGCTGTTTCCAAGTGCTTTCCTGCCCATCATCTCACTGATGCACACGGTCCTGAGAAGTAAACAAGGAGAGACAATGTGGCCTTGTGTTAAAGAGCACAATGGAGGGAGGGGACCTTGAGTTCTCATCATGGCTTTGCCACCAGCTAGTGGGGTGAATGACCCGTCCTGATTCAGCCACCTTAGGTCGGTTTTCCTGCAGGCTCATAATAATATTTCACATTTATACAGTTCTTTAAAAAGTGATTTACTCACAGACAATCTAGTGGCAAAAGGAGTATAAATATTATCATTCCCATTTAACAGGAAATTAAGCCATCAGTCAACAAGAACTGAACCAGGGATTACAGCATGTTTGGTACTGTGCTGAATGCAGAGAATTTAAGAGGGGCAAGATTGTTAAGTGAGACGAGGCAGGTCAGCCCCACTCACCAGCACAACTACACCATGAAGATGGAAGAAGAGCATGAGACCAAGTGGTAATGGGCATGATAAGGAGAAAAGGCTGTGAAGGGAAGCCCAAGGAGACAGCTAGAGGTCTGCTGGCACTGGGCAGGGAGGAGGCCTGTCAAGAAGATCTGCTGGAGACCTAGGCAGGGAACACAGACAAAGGAAGAGCTGCTGCTGGGCTGCTCTGGCCCAGATCCTGGGTTGGGGAGCTTTCCAGCCCACAGAGAGAGCTGGGGTCAATAAATGCATAGCTGTTGTTCTCCCTTCATTTGAAGACCAATGACATCACAGGGTGATGTCCTGACTTGCTCAAGAACTGGATTTAAGTGAGGTAGAGCTGCACAAAGTTGTCAGCCTCATGTGACAGGACAAAGTCAGGATGACTGGGGATGGTCCAGGATGCAGTGGATAGCCTCAGTGTCTTTGATGTCTGACCAAGCTCTAAACACACCACAGAGCCAGCTTCAGCTGCCTTCGTGGCTGTTGGAACAGATTGTTTTCATCTGCCCATTCTGCTGAGGGAAGTCTTCCCATGCTTGCGGTAGACACCCCCCAGCTCACTAATTGGTTTTAGACCTGTGGGTTACCCTCAAGCTGATTTAGATCATTTGCAGAGAAGGCTTTACCAGGGTGTGGCCGCTGTGCACACTACAGTTTCTAGGAACCACAGGGGAGAGTGGTGCCAGGCAGTCACTAAAGGCGGATGAGCAGCCCTGCAAAGGACCCAGCAAACCGTGATACCAGAGGTGCTAGTCCTCCCTGAACACCCCGTACACCTTTGTATACTTGCTGTCTGCCAGGACAGGGAGGAAAGACCAGGGGCAAAATGGCAGTTCTGTAACTGACCCACGTAGCCTTCAGTGCATTGACGGTGACTGTCTCCTAAAGTTATGACAAGGGACAAGCCTACGGCTGGGTCACCTAGACCCCTTACTGGCACTGGGAGGTTGCAAAGCTCATCCTGGAAGGCAGTAATTAGACTAAACCCTAGGAATAGCCTTCTTAGAAGGTTGAAAGACTGGGGAGCTGCCCCTGAGATCCCTGAAGAACAAAGCACTCAATACCCAGATAAAACAGCAGCAGAACCCCAGACAGAATAGTTCAGCCCCGAATACGGCTCCTCCATTCCCTCCAGAAGGGCACAGGACCCAGGCCTTATGCTAAATTTCAATTTAGGAAAGAAAGTTGGAAAAAAGACTAAACAAAAGAAGACACTGACAATAAAGAAATATTATGGATCCAGGGATGCCCAAGACACAGACTCAGAAGAAAAGAAGAATTCTACAATATCTATAAGAAAAGTCTCAAACAAAAACACGACTTGGCTACAAGGAATTCCTGGAAGAAATGAAGCAAGAGTTTAAAATGATCACAGAAAAGGAAAAAGTTTAAGATGACAGAATGGAAGAAAACACAAAATTAAATGATAACAGTGTGTGAATAGGATGTACGTAAAACAGAAGAGGACAGCAAGACAAAGAAAGTAGAATAAAAAAATATGGTGTTAAGGAACACACTTAAAACATAAAGACTGACAAAGAGTCAAAAATAAGGGGCTTGCACAAAAGCTATTAAGCATCAGGTGCCCTCAAAATAGCAGGGCTACAATCACAATTTCAGAGAAAGCCACAGTAAAACAGACAATTAACATAGATAAACAAGGAAATTATATTATGTTTAAAAGCATCACAGACCATGAATTAATATAAATGCCTTATTATACATAGATATATATGGGTCTGTATGTATGTACACACACACAAATGGCAAAGAATTTAAGTTCTTAAAGGAAAAGTCAGTTGAGTTTTAGGGACAAATAGACACTAAAACTATGATAGCTGGGGAACTCAGCGTTTTTCAAAACTATACAAATCTAACAAAAAGATAAATAAAAAAGGAACTGAAGACTTGAATTGAATTTTAGGAAGTTAGATATGACGAGTCTCTGGTGAAGGGAATAAAGTATGCATATTTCTCAGCAGTGTATGGCACCTTTACAAAAACTGACCATGTATAGGACGTAGCAACCTCACAAACAAACGCAGAAAAGCAGAAATAGTAGACAGATCCTTTACTGACGGCAACACAATCTAAGTTATATTCAATAACAGATCTTTGAGGAAAGCATTAAAAGTTAATTGAGGGACTAAATAATTTAATCCTAAGGAAATGGTGGATAAAAGAACAAATTTTAGAAACAAGAGTTAATTTCATCAAAAAAAATGATAACAATGAGCCAAAATACCAAAATTTTGTAGATGTAGCTAAAGTAGTTCTAGAGAAAAAATGTCTGTCTCTAAACACATCAACAAAAGAGAGAAAGAACAGTTTAATGAATTATGTATGGAATTTTAAAAAACAGAGAAGTTTAAGTGATTTACCCACAGTCCAAGAACCAGGAAGTGGCAACAGTAGGGCTCGAACCCAAGAACTTGGACTTTGGCTCTGGTGCTCTTTTCACCATAACCACAATGCCCCATGCCTCAGTTCTTTCATTTTTTTAAACAAAGATAATACCCGCTCTTTCTATTTCACAGGGTTGCCCTGAGAAACAAATGGGTCAGGTATGTGCAATGCCTGACAAAGGTAGGGTATTACTGTTATTCTTTTTTTTGCTTTTTTGGAGGGCAACTGGGGTTCAGTGACTTGTCCAAGGTCACACGGATAGGTTTTTGTGTTAAGTGTCTGAGTTCGGATTTGAACTCAGGTCCTCCTGACTCCAGAGCCGGTGCTCTATTCACTGCACCACCTAGCCACCCCTGTTACTGTTATTCTTGATGATTTTGCCTAGGCTGTCTCCATCTGGGATGCCCTCTTCTGTCCCTGAAGCCTCTTGGCATCCCAGTCTCCTTCAAAGCTCAGCTCACTGTCCCTCCTTCACAAAGCCTTTCCTGATGATCCCCAGACGAGCTCCTCCCCACCTCCTTTACCAATGACTTGTGTTTATTTTGAATATACTCACACATCCACATAGTTCTCCCAACACAGTGTAAGCTCTATGAGAGTAAGAACAGCATGACTTTTATGTTTGTAGGGCCAGTGCCTAGCACGTAGTAGGCATGTAATAAATGCTGATTATGATTAATTTCTACATGTGGGATAACAATCTCCAATCTAGGGGCAGCTAGGTGGCACAGTGAGTAGAGCACCGGCCCTGGAGTCAGGAGGACCTGAGTTCAAATCCGGCCTCAGACACTTAACACTTACTAGCCCTGTGACCTTGGGCAAGTCACTTAATCTCAATTGCCTTGCATTCCCCCATCCAAAAAGCAAAAAAAAAAAAAATCTCCAATCTACATTCTAATATTCCACAATCCACATTCCAATGACTCGATATTCCAGTTGCTACTCAGATAGGCAGGTTGTCCTCCTGAGATGGCCACAATTATTCAATTTTATTCAAGACTTGTCACTGTTTGAATGTTCTAAGATATCCCACCATGAACACTGGTGGCCTCTGTGATGCCTGTCAGCTGTCAGAAAATTCATATTTTTTTTTCCACAGCTAAGGTAGAATGGGATAAAAGGTGGTGGAGTGAATTTCTCATTTCAGAAATATACCTTGCTTTCTGCAGCCTGGAATTTTGATAAAGGCTCCATATTCTGTCACTGTAACAACCTGAAAAGAAAAAGAAACACATCCTAAACTAAATTCATTATCTTTCCCAATTCTTCCCCATTATGGTTGTCCACAGCACCACTCTTGCCAGGCACCCAGGCGCACAATCCAGACGCCATCCTTAAACTCCTCACTCTCTCCCAAGCTGCTGTCAAGTTCTCCCTCCTCTGACACTGTCACCCCTCTAGTGCAGAGCCCTACCACCCAAGCCTAGAGTATTGTAATAACTAGCAGGTGGCTCTGCCTGCCTCAGATTTCTCCTCATTCCAGCCCAACCTCCATTCAACTGTCAAATAAATCTTCCTAAAGTATAAACCTGAAGATGTTATCCCCTTATTCAATCACCTCCAGTGGCTCCCCATACTTGTAATATAAAATCCTCTATGTGGCATTCAAAGACCCTCACTACCTGGTCCTTTCCAGGTTTATTATGCCTTCCTCCCCACCATGTGTTCTGTGATTTGGTGACACTGGCCAACTGGCTATTTCCCATGCCTGGAATGTTCTCCCTCCTCATCTCTGTCTCCTAGCTTTCCTCAAGTCCCAAATAATACCCCATCTTCTATGAGATGCCTGTCCTCCAATGAGGCAATGGATGCTGAGTGCTCTGTAACTACAAAGCACTTCAGAAACATTAGCTGATAGCACACTTGCTATGATGATGCTTCAGGGACCTGATTTCTTCAGAGTACTTCTTCTACCAAGACAGGCCACTACACTGTGTCTACACCTTAGTGATGGTCTTTGTGAATTCTCCTGACCAAAAACATCATCATCCTACAGCCAAATTGGTGATGCGCTTCTCATGGTTTGGCTAGACTGGCTCTTTTGGTAAGAGATCAAGTCTATGCCTGGACCCATACTTAAAGCCTTTCCAGCTTAATAGCCATACCAGAGACAGTGCTCTACAAGCTCAGTTTTCAAGAACCCAGGGCCATTTCGGCACCATGAGGAGGCACAGGAAATGTTATTAAATCACAGTAAAATATGCTATTAAAAAACCCCTCCAGTTGTAGGGAGTAACCTTCAGTTACAGCCTTACTCTTCTCTTGTAGACACCCACAAAATAACACAGTCTGAAAGCTGATAGGGTTCAGAAACCGGGAATTGAGAAATATTCAATTAAAAAAACAAAACAAGGGGCAGCTAGGTGTCACGATGAATAGAGCACCAGCTCTGGAGTCAGGAGGACCTGAGTTCAAATCCGACCTCAGACACTTAACACTTACTAGCCCTGTGACTTTGAGCAAGTCACTTAACCTCAATTGCCCTGCCTTCCCCCTCCAAAAAAGAAAAAAAAAAAAAGCCCCCTCCTGACAAATGCACATCAAATGAGTGAATGAATGAACCATTATTATTTTATGCTTTCCAAAGCATTGTCCTATCAATATTTTTATTTGCTCATAAATGAGTTAGGTAGGTTAAGACCTAATTTTATAGCTCAATTGGCAGTTGTTAATGAAATTCATACTATGCATCAGGCACTGGGGGTACACAGACAAAAATGAAATAGCTTCTTCCCTCAAGAAGTTTATATTCTATGGCAGAGATAATGTTTAAGTGTATATAAAATATTTACTAAATAAATGTAGGGGGTTTTTTGGTTGAAAGCAGAAGATCCAAATACCCAGGGGATCAACCTTGGCTTCACATAGAAGACTGAAGGAAATGAGAGAGTTTTTGAGGTAGAGGAGAGGAAGGAGAACATTCTAAGAATGTATGTTGGTAAAGGTATGGAGGTGGGGAATGGAGTGTCCTGTGAAGAACAGAAAGGAGGCCAGAGGAAGACACTGTAGCACAGAGATGCCATGCGGTTTGCACAAGGTCACAGAACCAATTGGCCTGACCTCGGGCCCTGATTGCTCACCTGGCACTTCTCTCATACTCACTTTACTATTGAACTTAATTCTAACATGGTGAAAATAGTGCACTGTTAAGTGTAATGGATTTAGAGTCAGAAGATATGGGTTCAAATTCTACCTGTCACTTTTAGCTTTTTAGGCCTTAGATTTTTCCCTGTAAAAGGGGGGAGGGGAGTAGGAGGAGATGGCCTGAAAGATGCCTTCCACCTCTCAATCCATGATCCCCTAGTGAAATGTTCATTTTTCCCATTCCCTAGTGGATCTCTACTGATCAAGAATACGTGGGTAATGTTAGAACTCAGGACTCCAAACTCCCAAGACTAGGTTTTACACAGGAGCCCTAAGTATACTTCCGAAGAAAACAACATCATACAGAGTGGTTGGCCAGTTATTACTCATGTCAAGCTTTGGGGCTTTCGCTGGTATGGATGCTCCCTCCAGGGAAGCTGACGGGAACTGCAGCTTTCTAGAATGTTCCTTGGATAACAAAGAGAAGAACCCTGTCCTCTCAGCTATTTTTAGCCTGGTAGGACCAGCCAAAGCTTGGGCTCTGCTGTTGTGGTTTTCAAGAACCCAAGAGTCACCTCCATGCCACCATAAAGCATCAGAGGACATCAGTGGAGATGCCACTGTTACAGTAATTTTTTTTTTAGCAAAGTGTCTTATGAAAGACAAAGATAACACTTGCCATTTTATTACAAGAATGCCAAACACTGAACCTCCCTTTTCTTTTTTTTTAACCTTAAAAAAAGAGAGGAAATGTCAATATACCAAGTAGAATAGGAAAAAGGATCCTATGTGAAACACATCTCTATGAACAAACAGCTCACTTAAAAAAAAGCATAAAATAATTCAACATTTTACTTTCATGTCTGCTGGCCATTTATCTAATGGAGCTATTAGCCTTATATATTTGAATCTGTTCTTTATATCTTAGATATCAGACCTTTGTCGGAGAAACTCACTGTAAAGGTTTTGTTCTCAGCTGCTTCCCTTTTAACTTTAACTGCCTCAATTTTGTTTGTGCAAAAACTTTCCAATCATATGTAATGAAGACCATCCATTTTATCTCCTTTGATACTCTCTATTCCTCCTCTTGTCCCAAACTCTTCCTCTAGCCATGGCTGAGAAAGGCCTTTTTGTTCCCAATCTTCTAATTTGTTTAGGATGTGATCTTTTACACAGCTAGGTCATGCAACCATTTGCAGTGCCTTGTGGACTATGGTGTGAGATCTTAGTCTACACCTAATTTCTCACAGGCTAGTTTTCCCGCTTCTCTACTTTCCAGTTTTTCTAGCAATTTTATTGTGTTCATTGGCTTCTTTATGTTCTGTACTTAATCTGTCCCACTTGTCAACTTTTCTGTTTTTTAACCACTACTAAATTGTTGTCACATTCATTGCTTTGAAGAACAGTTTCAGATCTGGTATTGATAGGCTCTCTTCCTTTCTACTTTTTTTCATTACTTTCCTTGAGAATTTGGACCTTTTGTTCCTCCAGATGAATTTTGCTATTGGTTTTTCTAGCTCTCTAAAGCAATCTCTTAGTAGTTTGGTTTACTGAATTAGTAAATTAATTTGGGTAGAATTGCTTTAATTATAGTGACAAGATCCAACCATGACCAATTAATATATCTCTACTTTATTGCTATAAAGAGTGTTTTGTAGTTGCATTCAGCCCCTACCCTTTCTGCAGGGCCAACAGCTCTCTTTACAGATTCCTAGGGCATTCTCTATTCCTCGTCTTGCCACAGCTTTCTAGAATGCTCCCTGGATAACAAACAGCTGCCCTAGGAATCTGAAAAGAGATCTGGGAAACACTACATTCTTTCTAACAACTTTTGAAAGGTTATAATTCTTTGAAGCTTCTACTAAAGCACTGCTCCAAAGCTTCATCATGACATGGAGGCAACCTTGGAAGCTATGAAGTAATGCTAGCAAAGTGCAATCTTGGGTCAGTTTGGATCAAGGTAGAAAGGCTTCAAGGGCAGGCCCAGTAACCTGCTCTATTGTCTGTTGTTCAATGACCAGTCTAGCTAAATCTGGAGAGGCCAAGGCAGGTTGACTGACACCAACAGGTTGACCACCAATAAATCAGTTTTTCTGGCCAAGACAAAGTTCACAGAACATGGTTGATGACCTGTCTTTTGGCTTTAGCCTTAACATTCTATATACATCCCCAAATATCCAAACTACTTCATGGTTCTCAAGCTGTCTGGTCTTTGGGCAGCGTACTAAGCCTGCCAACAGCACAGCTGCTGGGAATCAGGAATTATTCACACAAATTAGTCACACAAATTTCTTTAAGGCCAACTAACTTTAGTGAGTGAGAACATGCCTAAAATTGGATATTTTACTGTTGTCTTTTCTTTTGCTCCTTCTCCTGTTCCCTTCATTCCAATTAAAACCGACTCCTCCGTAAGTCTTTATTGTTGTGGCCTACATCTCCAGCACCATTCACCCAATTACAACACATGTTTCCAGTGATAAAAGAGATTTCAAAGTCACCTAGCCCAGTCCCTACCTAAATATGAATGCCATTTACAATGCCTGCAACGATTGTCTGAGCTACCTCTGAAGGTGTTCTGTGACAAGGAATGCTTTACCTCCCCAGGCAGCCCATTCCAATTCTGAACAGCTCTTAGGGGTTGGAAGCTTTTCCTCACTTATGCCTAAGTCTCTGCCATTTTTTTCTGCTGCTCTTAGTTCTGCCCTCTGGAACCAAGCAGATCACGTCTGGTGATCTGGTATGACGGTCCTTTAGATATCTGAAAACAGGTATCCTGTCTCTCAAGTTCCTCTAAAGAGGCTAAAGATTCTCCCTTCCTTCAACTGATCCTCAGAACAGTTTTGAGGCCCTTCACCATCTTAGAGGTTCCCCCTTAGATGCCCTCCACTTTGACACCCAGAAATGAGTGTAGGATTCCAGATGAGATCTGCCTGGGTCCAGAGGGATCCTTCATTCCAGACCATGCTTCCATGAATACCGCCTCAGGCTGCATGTGTATTTCTGGCGGCTGGCCAGGTCACTCTAGGGACCTTCACTGAGTGTGAACTCCACTGCAACACCTAAGTCTGTGTCACACAACACCCACCTTATGCTTGTGCAAATGATTTTTTTTTAAACCCAGGTGTAGGACTTCACATTAACTTTATTAACTCTCATCTTACCAGAAAGGTACAGAAGAGGCGTGCTGGAAAGGGTCTGCAACTAAGAGAAACCTCGGTACAAATCCTGACTCTGATGCTTACTTCCATGTGGACATGGACAATCATTTAACCCGAGTCTCAGTTTCCTCACCATACTGAACTCCTGAGCTGCATTGTTATTTTAACCATTTACTCGTATGTAGCTTCTCTCTCCTATGTAATACACCCCTGTGCCCCGAGGCAGGCACTTGGGGTTCTCCACAGCACTTGGCCCAGGGCTAAGCACAAAACAGACATTTTGTAAAAGGGGGCAAATTGACTGTTCCTGGGCAGCCCGTTCCTTCCAAGCTGCTCCAGCATCCTCAGCTCAAATCTACTGACTTCAAGTCACACCCTTCAGGAAGCTTTCCTCCTTCTGAGGGGAGAAGCAATCTGAAACTTCCCAGGCCTGCTCTCTACATACATTTCATGTACAAATAGCACAAATCAAAGCAGAAGAAGCTGCCTACTAGCAGTGGCTTCACTGGAGGACTGGTTCCCCAAAACTGGGATATGCTGTCCTTAATTTGAGCAAAATCCGACGGGTAATTCTCATAGAGGTTAGTGTCCCTGCCTCGTCTGTTCACTGAGACTACGTGGGTCCAAGGTCATGACTTGGGGCTCCAATTCCAGCGAAAGCCACTCTGCTTGGATGTGTGAGGCTGGCAAGGCAGCCAGAGTCAGAATTTACCAGTGTCCAAAGTGCTAGAATGGTTTATTTCTTATGAACTTTTTCATATCACTTTCCTTTTTACTGTTGGCCAGGGTCCTGGTATGTGTCTCCTACGTAATGTTTTAGTTCTGATCTCAGCAACCATCCAAGTCATAAAGACAATTATCTTTCTTCACCTCTGGCTTAAAGATTATGGAACCACAGATTGAGAGCTGGAAGGGACCTTCGAGGCCACTGTGTCCAACTCATCCTCCTCACTTTACAAAGCAGGAAACTGAGGCACAAAGAGCTGAAGGGACTCGACCAGGGTCACAGAACTACTAAGTATCTGTGGCAGGGTCTGAACTCAAGGCTTCCTCCTTCCAAGTCCTGCATTCTAGCTACACATAATGCAGAAATGAGTGCCCACAAAGAGACACAGCAGGAAATCAGCATCTTCAGGACAACAGACTTTTTCAAGGACAGAAGTTTAGGCCCACCTCTCCTCTGAAGATGGTGTAGAGATCAGGCAGGCCATCCAGAGTCTCACGTCTTCCTGGATCCATCCTAAATGCTCTGTGGACTTCTGAATTCCCTTTGTAAGCAATCAGGCCTCTTGCTTTACTGGAACAAGGACAGAAAACAATTAGAGATATTTAAATTAATGACAGCCAGTGAGCTGATGCTAACATAACAAGCTGGTCTCCATGGAATTGTCCAGTTGGGTTTAACCCTTCCGCTAAGTGACTCTTAAGTCTGGATCTTAGTGGGAGCTAATCTAAACTGGCAATAGGAACTTCAGTGACTTAGGACTTCCTTTTCAATTTGTAAGGGACCCAAGGGGATGTCTCCTTGTTGGGGGATTGTTGGGGATTTAAAAAATTAATTGTCAAGTAAATAAAAGGTGTGCTAATTATTTCTGGTCCAAGGAGACTTGAGGTGGTTAGAAATTTACAAAGGGAAAAATAAAACCAAAACCAAGGGGCTTAACAGAATTAAAAAGGCCAGTACTTAACTGAACTAGTCAGAGGCAGCAAAGATCACAGGCTACAGAACTGAATGGAGCCTTGAAGATTATCTAGACCAGCTTCATTTTACAAATGACTAAACTGAGACCCAGAGTTTAAGTGACATGAAAATAGCTTTTATTTCAAGAAATCAACACAACAAGTACAGCTCTATGAAGAAAAAGTGGCTAAGACAGACTTATGAGACAGTGCCTCTCTGCTCTACAGACTGAAGGAGGAAGAGATAGGAAACTAAGTCAAGATGAGGCAGAGCATTCCAGGTACAAAGGAACCATCACAGAGTCATGGAGATGGGAGATGGAGTCATGCCTGGGGAAGAGCAAGGAAGCCAGTGTGATGGATCACAGAGTGTATGGAAGAGTGAAGTGTGAGAAGCCTGCAGAGGCAGAAAGGGAGCTGGTTATGAAGCTTTTTAAATTCCAAAGAAAAGACTTTATAATTTACCCTAGAAGTCACAGTGAGCCACTGAGTTCTCTCCAGTGAACTGCAGTTAACTGCACGGGGAAGGAGTGGGGTGACACCTGGCAGCTGGGTGAAGGATAGAGAGACATGAGGCAGGGATACCAGTAGAAGGGACTACACTGAATAGCCAGAGTGTTTTATACACGTTATTGCACTTCACCATGGGTCACCAATATCCCTGTGAGGTAGGTACTATTATTATGTCCATTTGACAGATGACGAAACTGAGGTACAGGGGTTAGGAGTCACACAGCCAGTGTTGGACATGGGTACAGTGTTCTAATCTGTTCTATCCAGCTACCTCACAGCCCAAAAGCTGATGTACTATTAGCCTGCATTAATCAGGCAGAGTGTCCAGAACGAGGGAGGTGACTTTGCCCCGTTTGGACGTGCCAGATATAGATCCCACATGGAGACTCGTTCCTGGGCCTCAGAGTTTAAGTATGACCCTGATAAACTAAAGCCCCTCTCCATGATGTACTTTAACCCTTATTACTCTGGAAAACAACACTACAGTACCAATAACCTGCTAATCACCCAATTCAACGGCTTTTTTTCATTCCACAAACACCTTCAGCAGCTCTAGGATGAAATTATAGCAAAGAATTAGAAACAAATTAAATACCCCTCTATTGGGGAAAGACTAGACAAATTGTAGTACATTAATGTAATGGAACATTACCACGTTGCAGTAAATGACGAATATCGAGAAAGATGATGCCAAATGAAATGAGCCGAACTAGGAAAACAAAATAAACAATGAAGGGGGGACATTACCAGTGAAAAGCTAAACATTGTGTAATTTTAATGACCAAGCTTGAATCTGGAGAAGAGCTTAGAAAATGCACTTCCTTTCATTGCAGAGGAGGGGAGCCGTGGATGAAATACAAACTTCTCAGCCAGGTATTTAAGGCCTTCCTGACTTACTTCATATTAACCTACCCTCCCTTCGCCCTGTCAACACCCTATTTCTGACTAAGTCCTAGACTAGATCATTCTATCTCCTGGCTCCAATCTTTTTTTCATAGGTATCTAACATGCCTAGAATTCCCTCCCCTCCTCTGTTTCTTATAGAGGCTCAGCTCTGGTGTCAGCTCTCACCAAAGCCTTTCTCATGTCTCCAGGCTGTTACTATTCTGTTCCCCTCAGATTATCCTGGTCTGGCAAATACTTGTTCGTGTGACTATAGAAGTAAGATACATGGAAACTTTATGTTGCGTCTCCCCCCATAGACTGTAAGCTCTCTGAGGGTAGCGGTTGTTTTGTTTTCATCTTTGTATTCCCAGGCCTGGAAGACAGCAGGCACTTAACGAATGTTTGTCGAACTGAACTGAAAAGGAATTTGTGTACATAGGTGATCGGAAACAACGTAAAGGTACTTTATCCCAATCAGCTGCATGTGTAGATGAGCATAATCATAAGAGGAGAAACCACTGCACAATGTTCTGTTAATTACTCATTAAATTAACAAATCTTTTCTGTGTTACTTTTTAAAGAGAACATTATAGGCATGTATGTTCCAGTTGGCTAAACTGCAAGGCAGCTCAGTGCCCCTCAGTGCCCCCGCCTACAGAAAGTCTACATACTGGTCTAACCTGTGGCAAGGGCACTGGCCCAGAAATCACTCTAGACATAATTGTACATGTTTGGTTTTTAAAATTTTTTTTATTGATTCCTTTTGTTTTTATAATACATTCATTTCCTAATAGATCTCTTTTCTCACCCTTTGCAACAAAGGTCATTTTTAAAAGGCTAAGCAAAACCAAACACATCACTTGTGTCCAGCAGCAGATGGATATTCTACACCCACGGCTCCCCTCCTCTGCAATGAAAGGAAGTGCATTTTCTAAGCTCTTCTCCAGATTCAAGCTTGGTCATTAAAATTACACAATGTTTAGCTTTTCACTGGTAATGTCCCCCCTTCATTGTTTATTTTGTTTTCCTAGTTCGACTCATTTCATCTGGCATCATCTTTCTCAATATTCATCATTTACTGCAACGTGGTAATGTTCCATTACATTAATGTACTACAATTTGTCTAGTCTTTCCCCAATAGAGGGGTATTTAATTTGTTTCTAATTCTTTGCTATAATGCAAAGGACTCTATGAGTATTGAGATAAACATTGAAACTTTCTGTCCAAGACCTAATTTGGGCATATGCATAATAACTGGGATCTCTTGAACATTTTGGTCACATTTTTTGCATGATTTCAAATAGTTTTTCTAGCACATTGGATCACTACACAGCTCCACCAACAACGTATTGGTGTACCATATTTCCACAGCCTCTCCAATGTTGACTCTTCCCATCTTTTGTCATCTCTGTCTATTTGCTGTGTGAAGGGAAACCTAAGTGTTGTTTCAATGTGTATTTCTCTTGTTGTTAGTGATTTAAAACAATCTTTCTTTGGCTGTTAATAGCTTGTAAGTCACCTTTTAAATGCTGTTTTCTTTGCCCATCTGTCCCCTGGGGAATGATTCTCGTTCCTACATATTTTTACTAATTCCTTATATATTTTGCACATAAAACCCTGAGATGACTGACGCAAAGGTTCCTCAGATGAATTTCCTCTCTGTGGAAGATGGGAGGTCATGCACGTGGGAGAGCAAATCAAACATACTGGAAAAAATGTAGAGGTATGAGGGAGAGTGATGTGAAACCGACCCACAAAGAGAGATCACAGCCAGACTATGAAGGACTTTGGATGCCAAGCTGAGGATTCTGTATTTTATCCTTGTGTCAAGGCAGCTGTCAATCAGAAAGCCCTGGACTCAGATCCTGCCTCTAGACACTGGCTGTGTGACCCCGGACACAACTAGCACTGGTGGAGGGAGTGTCCCTGAAGTCACATCTCCACCTTAGAGGTAACAAGAAGCCACGGAAGCTTTTTGATCAGTGAATTAACTTGGTTAGACTTGCACCTTAGGAATATTAAATCTGTCAGTTTGTGGGAAGATTGGAGAGGAAAGACACTGGAGGGAGACTAATTAGTAAACTATTTTAACAGTCCGGGCCAGAAATGATGCAGAGCAGAACTGAGAAGGTGGCCATGCTTAAGGAGGGAATAACATACACACTCAATTGGGCATCTTACCCTACAGGAAAGTAGGGGGGAGGGAATAAGAGGAAGGATGATAGAAGGGAGGGCAGATTGGGGGAGAGGGTAGTTAGAAGCACCCACTTTTGAAAAGGGACAGGGTCAAACAAGAAAACAGAATAAACGGGGGGCGGGATGGGACGGAGTCTTTCACAATATAACTATTATGAAAATATTTTGTGTAACACATATGTACAACCTATATTGAATTGCTTGTCTTCCCAATGGGGGTGGGTGAAGAGGGAAGAAGGGAGAGAATCTGGAAATCAAAGTTTTAAAAACAAATGTTAAAAATTGTTTTTTACATGTAACTGGGAAAGAAGATATACAGGCAATGGGGTATAGAAATCCATCTTGCCCTACAAGAAAGTAAGGGGGAGGATGGGGGAGGATATAACAGACAACAGATCAGGGGAAGGGGTATTCAGTAGGCTTACTATCTTGGGGTGGGGGGTAGGGGAGAAATGGGGAGAAAATCTGTAACTCAAAATCTTGTAGAAACGAATGTTAAAAACTAAAATTTAAATAAATAAATTTTAAAAAAAGAAGGGGGCCACCATGCCTTACAAGCAGAGAGATGGGAGCATAAGTGACAGCTGTCATGGAGGTAGAATCAACAAGACTTGTCAGCTTTAGTGATATGGAAAGCAAAGAGAAGGAATCTCTCTGAGGCCCAGTTCCTCATGTGTAAAATGAGATAAAGGAACCTGTTGTACCTTCCTCACAGGGATGTTGTTACTCAATTGGGATAATAACGTGAAGCATTTCTTAAACTTTAAAGCAAATAAATAAAAAAAATAAAAGTTTCCTTCTTAATCTAGTTCTGTAGATTTTGTTTACACAAAACTTTAATTTCATGTGATCAAAATCACCTATTTTATATTGTGATCACTTCTACCCCTAGTTCAATAAAGAATTCTCCCCCAAGTACACACACTGCATGGACCACTGGATTTGACTGTGATTAGTTTTGCTGAACTGCTTTCTGAGCCCCCCCCCCTTTTTTTTTTAATAAGGGAGAGCTCTTTGGCTGCAGGAGGGGAAAAGGATAAATTAGGAAGCAAAGGTGATGTACAAACAAAACATGTCAATACGTTTTTTTAAATTTCTCTTTCCAGCCACTGTTGTGAACGGTACATTCATTCATTTGCCCCCAATTTTTTGGTGACCATCTACTTTGTCTATAATTTATGTTTATTTTTCTGTGTGTGGTTTTCTCACAACAAAATGTGAGTCCTTTATGGGGAAGAACTGTTCTGTCTTTGTCACCCTAAAGCCTAACACAGTGCCAGGCACACAGTAGGTATTTAATAGATACTCACTGAAAGAATGGAGAGCAATCCTCTCTACAATCTATACAGAAGTGGTTCTCCAGCCTTTGCTTAAAGAGCGCCAGGGAGGGAGTGCCACTATCTCCCGAGGTGTGATGACATCCTTCTGGGTAACATTAATCGTTAAGAGTTTTTCCTTTTTGTCAAGCCTAACTGTGCCTACTGCAGCTTGTGCTCTTTGCTCATGGTTCTACCTTTTGAGAACATATATTCAGTACAGCCTTCATAGGACACTTACAGGGGGCTCTCATGTCCTGCTAAGTCTTCTCTTCTCCAAGCTAACTGTCTCTAAGTCCCTCAGTTGATCTTCACATAGCATAAATTCAAAGCTTTTCAACATCCTGGTTGCTCCTCTGGATACTCTCCAGTTGACCAATGTCCCTACCGCAGGCCATCATCCATGGAAGCCTCCACTGTGGAATAGGGGTCTGCTCTCCCTGCCACCACCACTACCAATAGCCAACCAACTTCAATCAATGGGAGAGTGAGCCAGCCTAGGTGAAGCAGGAAGGCATTTGGACGGAGAGACAGGTAGGAGGGTTAAGCCACTGCCATGATCGGGATTAACACCTTGTGACCAAAACTCCTGAGAAGAGTAGTGCTTCCCAGTCCTTTGGCCTGGCTCCTAGCATGGCTCCTGTAGTCAGTATCTAGGGCAGCAACTCCCATGGAGTCACTCCCCATCCCTGACATTAACTGCAGACTAACAGCCACCTATAGGTAGGTAATAGAAGCATCTCTCAGATCACAGGCCTGTAATAGCAATACTACTTGCAGTTGCTGTGGGGGTGTAAAACCAATAACACCAGCACACAGGAGGGCTGCTAGCACAGGTTCTTTGATGTGCTTTACTAAAGGAAAGCAACTTTAAAGGGGTCAACAATCTTTAATTAAACATCTTTGTATCTGCCTATATCTATATCTATCATTCATTTTGTTCAGGGGAAAAAGTCAGCACCCTGAACTTCAGAAAATACAAACAGAAATTACAAGCAGACAAAAAATACAGACAGAGAAAATAACACAATTCAACAGACTGATAGACAGGGTTTCTAGATGTCTGACCATTACATACATACGTAATTAGTTACTAGAGAGAGAAGCATCAACATCTGGGTTTTCAAAGCACCGTGGTTCAATGGCTACCCAGAGTCTCATCTGGCCAAATCACACAACTCTTCCTATAAGTAAAACCTCACCTCAGAGTATATATACCCTTCTTCGGGGTCTGAGGACATCACAACCTTTGTGACCCACAGCCTAATTACAAAATAACAAAAGGTGTAGGCCTTCCCACAAAACAAGTCTCCCTCCAATCAAGCCTCTCCTATTGGGTTCTACTTGAGGTCCATTAAGGGGCAGGGAAGATCTTCACATTCCCTTTCCATTACAAGGCCCTACATCCATCCCATGCCCTATGGCCATCTCATAGGCGAGCAACCTTTGTGAAGATGAGACCTGGAAATGAACTGTGCAGGTGCTGTAGCCTCTACTCCTCAGAAACCATGGCTGCCAAAGGATCAGAAGTCAAAGCTTTCACCTTCAAAGACTATCAAACATTTGATTTCATCAATGGAAACAGATGATGTACCATCTGCTTTGCCCTCTGAAGACCATCGGGTCTTTCTATTTGATTTGCAGCTGAAACCTCTTAAATGGGCTGTTTCTCCCCATTAGACCACAAATATCTTGAGAGAATGATTGTCTTCCTCTTCTATTTGTGTCCTGAGCACTTAACCCAGTCCTTTGCACATAGTAAGTACCTAATAAATGCTTATTCATTCCTAAAACTCACTAAATGGAACTACTAAATACCACAAACTTGAACTATCACTCCTTTAGCTTCACTTTACATTTATCCCTATTAAATTTCATTCTAATAGATCTGTTCCAATCTTTCTGACCCTGGGCCACCTAACATGTGGGCTATCCCTTAAAGCCTTGTGTTATTTAAAAATCTGTTGAGTGTGCCATCTACGGTTTATCCGAGTCCTTGATAAAAATATTGAATAGCACAGGGTCAAGCACATAGGCAGGGAGGCCCTCATGAGATAAAGTTCAACACTAGGGGTAGGGCTGAAGGGAAAGGGGACTAGGCAGGAGGAGGGGGGATGGCTAAGACACAGACAGTTCCTTGGACTGGGAAAGATGATCTTAAGAGTCAAGATGACCTGAATTCGAATCCTACTGCAGATAACTGGTAGTCACTTAGCCTCTCAGGCTCTCTCCTCATCTGTAAAATAGGAAAAGTAACAGCACCTACCTCACACAGTTGCTGTGAGGAGCAAACGAAATAATACATGTCAAACATTCTGCAAACCTTAAAATGCTAACCTACTATTATTGTTACTGATGATAACAATAATGGTGATAATGATCCTAGAAAATGGAAAACATTGTCAGTCCACAACACAGGGTAACGAAAGTGAACAGCATGAACGAAAATAGTCAGCTTCAGAAGAATGTCACTGCTTCAGGACTTCTACTATTTAAGGAGTCAGACAAAAACTGCATATTCTACCAATGGAAATGGAAGGAAAGGTATTACCTTCAGATTTCCTTTCACACAGGATTTGGTGTTTACACTCTACAATTAGCACCAGTGTTTGTATTACACTGATTGTGCACAGCGTATAAAGAGAAGGCTTCCGAGGGAGACTATCCAAATGCTCTTATTTATAGATGACAACGTACCAGCTCCACCGAAGCCTATAAAAGTTTTATAAAAGCAAAGTCACCAAAATACCCAAGAGATTAAGCAAAACCCCCACGAAAGCTAATGAAGTGACCATACAGCACACAACACCATGACTCAGAAGTGGACAGGCTGTCCACAGGTTACTTCCGCTGATACAACTTTGATAGTGTGCCTCAGAAAGTCAATCAGTTGTATCCAGAAGTCAGTGGGAAGAGAAGACAGAACTCCACCGTACTGGTGAATATGTTCTGTCTTTTCAATTATACTCAATTGTTCACTGCTGCAAAAGTCCACCTTCTCACCATCAGCATTCTCCCAGTGACTACAGATACCTATGATTATGGAACATCACATTCTCTGGAGAATCAGATAACAACCATATCAAACTTGCCTAATCATTGGCATGATTTGTTCTTTGTCAATGTGACTGATCGGCTGCCTTATAGTATCTCAAGTTTGCCTTTTTCTTGATTTTCTTTTCATGGAAAAAAAATCTGTTTTTCCACTGATTTCCTCTTCTACTTTTCTCATGTGTGCCTCTTCTGGGATCATTTTCTAGAGCAAAATTCTTCTGTCCTTTGTAAGCGCTCTCCAGTCTATATCTACTCTCATATCCCCTCCTCCTCAACATAGACTCCAGTCTATCCCAAGAGGCCTGACTGGTGACACCACACATGCATTGCTGTTTCACAGATAACACATTGGAGGCACTGGAGTTCGGGGACTCCAGCCTCTAACAGGTTGACTCTTGATCTGGTCAGACAGGCAGACACCTTCAGAGGGGCTGATAATCAGTTTTATTCTAGTCTAGTCTTCTCAAAGGAAGTTGCTGATAATGGGAGCATCAACTCCTACAGCATTTCTTAACAATCCTTTTCTCAAGGGCCAGTGAGAAGCAGGGGGGAACTACTCCTACATCTCAACTGAGACAGGCACAGCTTGTGCACTCCCCTACATCCCCTCAAGCCTTGATGGGGGCTGGTCAAGGCATACACAGATGGGTTCGTCATGGTTTTCCCACTCACTGACCAGAGCCCCCTTGCTTTACAGGGCAACAGACAAAGAAGGCATCTTGTCAACATTAAGCTCACAGGTTAACTTTAGCAATACTGTCATTCTGCACGAGAGCAGTAAATATCAACTATATCACCTCCACATCTCATGGTGCAGCCTCAGTCAGACTGTCTGTCACTATGATTCTAGGAATTACTATATAGGATCCTTGAGGCTATTCTGGGAGTTATTATCTAACACTTGGAAACTAGACATTGCCATGGCCATGGATCCTGAGAAACTGAACTCTAAAAGGATAACAAAATCCTCCTTACATACAATTGCCTATGTCCTTTTAACCTTTGTTTAAGCTATTCCCATGATCTGGAATGACCTCATCCTTTCTTTTCCAAAGACTTTTTGCTAATGAATAAGCAAAATCAAGCAAAACAAATCCACACATTGGCCATGTCCAAAAATGTCTCTCGTTCTGGACCTGTCATCACTCTGTCAGGAGGACCTCACTTCTTCCTTCCAACTCTCCACTGATCAAAGTTCTGTTTAAGCCCCATCTCTTCCATAATATCTTCTCTTACTTCTGTCCTATTTGATCTGTCACTTCTTCAAATATAATTTAGCAACCGATTTTTATCTTTTGTATTATTTTCAAGTTGTTTCTCATCTGAAATGCTTGTCTTCCTAATTAGGAAAGGAACTTCTTGAGGGTGGGGACATCCACATGGTGGAGGGGAAAGAGTACTGGAGGAAGGAGAGACCTGGCCCTGAATCCCTTCCCGAAGACTTGCTGGCTGGGTGACCACTGACCTCAAGTCAGAGTTTCCTCATTTGTTAAATAGGGACAACAAAACTGGTAGTATTTGCCCCACATAGTAGACGTGAGGATAAAATGGATGTAAATTTCTTTGGAAACCTTCCAGGTTTATATCAATGTCCTCCTCTCCACCCCCAGGTCATACAGGGCTGAGTACAGAACAGGTTCATGGGAGTAAGGCTTCAATATTTTAAAGAGTGGTGGTTTTCTCTACATCAGCACACTCTCCCCCAATGCAGATTACAGTTCCTATGTGAATTAGCTATCTATGATGAATTATTCTGCCTCAAAAAGATCATCACCTAGAGGCCAGCCTCCTCTTAATGAGCTGCTAAAGTCCACAGTACACCCCCAGTGAAAATTTGAAGGTTCCCCAACTTGTCAGGACCTGGATCAGAACTCTGGTTGTGTTGTCATCATTAGAACTTCAGGGCTCCAGAACCCACAAAATGACAGAGAAACAAGACTCCTGCAGAAGGCAGCCTGACAGGCAGACAGGAAGGGCTCATTGTAGCATGCTGGGAGCCAAGCCCAGCCCAGCCTGAAACCAGGGCTGTGGCCCCAGAGCAACCAGGAAAAGCCAAGGCTGGAGCTTTCAGGAGAGTGGATCACAGGCAGCTGTGGCGGTTTCCAGAATTATCAACCCATAAGAGCCAAGAACAAAGGGAAAGGTCAGTGGAACTTGGCTAAATTTGGGGGAAAGGAGTGGGTCCGGCCATCTATTCCCAGAGCAAGAAAGCAGCAGAAGCGGCCCCTGCAGCCGCCTCCATGTGGTTGCTTTAGAGCTCCCGGCCTAGAGATTGCAGGGGGGCCAAGCAATCATTTAGAAGCTAAGTGCTCTTGCCTTGACCTGCCTGGATTGGGATCCTGGTCTTTGGTGATTGTCCTACAGTGCGTGAGCAATGACCAAAGTTGGTGGGGGCTGCAGAGACGGTGGCCTCCTAATAGCTCCAGCAGCTGCAAAAACCCCAGTGATTTGGGACAAAGTGCTTCCCTCTGAAAGCGGAACTCTACTGTGGCAAAGAATTCAAAAGTCAAGTTTATTGACTGGCAACATGAGCAGGCAAAGGAAGCAAAGCAAACACAGCCATCCAACTTTAGATTCCTTTGTTGGGGGACAAAAAGGATCAAAGCATGGAACGGAAGGAAGACAAAACAGTCAGAACTCCCGCACCAAAAGCTTCCAAGAAACATGAAGACTTCCTAAAAGACACAGATCAGCTTAAGAAGGATTTTGAAAACCAAATAAGAGAAGTGGAGGAAAAATTGGGAAGAGAAATGAGAATGATGCAAGAAAATCATG
Source organism: Pseudochirops cupreus (assembly GCA_028627135.1). Lineage (NCBI taxonomy): Eukaryota > Metazoa > Chordata > Mammalia > Diprotodontia > Pseudocheiridae > Pseudochirops > Pseudochirops cupreus. Next base: position 115,217,582 of record CM053582.1, on the reverse strand, counting down.
AAAAGAGAGTCAACAACCTGACTGAAGAAAATAACACCTTAAAAAATAGATTAACTCAAATGGCAAAAGAGGCTCAAAAAGCCAATGAGGAGAATGCCTTAAAAAGTTGAATTTGCCTGATGGAAAAAAGAATATTAAAAGCTTTCTGAAGAGAATAATTCCTTCAGAATTAGAGTGGAGCAAATGGAAGCAAATGACTTCATGAGAAATCAAGATACTATTAAATAGATCCAAACAAATGAAAAAATAGAAGGCAATGTGAAATATCTCATTGGAAAAACCACGGATCTGGAAAATAGATCCAGGAGAGACAAT
>CM053582.1:115172033-115216767 GCA_028627135.1 Pseudochirops cupreus | reverse complement strand
TCTCATTGAATTTGGCTTAGGGAAGGAATGACATACACTCTAAACTGGGTATCTTGCCACACAGGAGAGCAGGGGGGAAGGGGATGAGAGGAGGGAGGATGGAGGGGAGGGCAAGGTGGGGGTAGGGTTACTGGAAGCACACACTTCTGTAAAGGGACAGGGACAAAGCAGAGAATAGAACAAGTGGGGGGCGGGATAGGAAGGAAGGACATATAGTCAGTCTCTCACAATATGTCCACTGTGGAGATGTTCTGCACGACTACACATGTATGGCCTGTACTGAATTGCTTGTCCTTCCAGTGGGGGGGGGGTGACGAGGGAGGAAGGGAAAGAATCTAGAATTTAAAGTTCTAAAATCAAATGTTAAAAAAATATATATGGGTACATATACACACACACACACATATATATGTTATTAGTAGTAGTAGTATTATTTAGCCCTAACAGAAAGTCAGAGGGGTGATGGGGGAGGATATAGGAGAGAGCAGGTTGGGGCAGGGGGATATACAGTGGGATTGCTGTTTTGGGGTAGTGAGTAGGAGAAAGATGGGGGGAAAATTTGTAACTCAAAATCTTGTGGAAATGAATGATGTAAACTAAAAATAAACAAAAGTTAATAAAAAAAAAGAACTTCAGGATTACAAGGAGTCACTGGAGGAAAACAAAAGGCAGTAACAAAGACTCTTGTACGGCTCTCCACAATCTAAGCCGTTCTTTATACCTTGAGAGGCAGAGCAGGGTCTGTACTTGCTGGCTGTCTGACCCTGGGGAAGGCATTCCCCTCCGTCTGCCTCAGTTTCCTCACCTGTAAAGTGAGCACCTAAAACAATACTGACCTTGCGGAGCTGCTGTGACTAGAACATCACATCAACAGGACTTGCTGTTTTGATAAAAGTACTGTCCCGTGAGAGGCAGTTTCGATGAGCAGAATGCTGAATCCGGAGCGGTGAATCACCCAGTCCAAATCCCACTTTGAATGTTTATTAGCTATGTGACTTGGCATACTCAAAAAAAAAATACAGCCCAGGGAGTCAAAAGCACCGGATTCAAATTCTAGTTGTGCCACAAACTGACTGGGTGACCTTGGACAAATCACCTGTCAGCGCTGTCTTAAGGTAAGGCCTAAATCTATACTAGTACAAGTAAGTATATATAACCCATATACATGGTAAATAGGAAACAATCAAGAGATGGAAGGCACTAGGGATTGGGGAAGGCTTCCTGTAGAAACCTGGGTTTTACCAGGGACTGGAAGGAAAATGGGTAAGCCAGGAGGCAGAGATAAGGAGAGATAGCAATCCAGACAGGCATGGTAGACAGCCAGAGAAATCAATCAATTAAACAGTAAACATTTATTAAGCACCTACTATGTGCCAAACACTGCTAAGTGCTAGGATTACAAGAAGATGCAAAAGACAGTCCATGACTGTATCAGTGGAGGGAGTTTCCACACTGAGAGGCACCTGCAGTGATAAAATCACAGAGTGGTTGCACAGCCTGTATTCATTGTCAGGGTTCTCTTATTTTACTATAGGGGGAGCAGGGCACAAGACAGATCAATAAATATGGAGTGATTGGGAACTGGGAAGGACTAATGTTGGGGAGAATGGGAAATATTTCATGGAGGAGGTAGTCCCTGAGCTAGTCCTTGAATGAATCTAAGGATTCTGAGAGGCAAAGGGGCAAACTGCAGGATAGTTTGTACAAAGGTGCAGAGGTCAGGGATGGGAGGTCACATTGGGAAACTTCCAAGAGTCCATTTTGGTTGGACCAGGGGTGGAGAAACTGTAGCCTCAAGGTCATATGTGGCCCTCTACGTCCTCAAGTGCAGCCCTCTGACTGAATCCAAACTTCACAGAACAAATCCCCTTAATAAAAGGATTTGTTTTGCAAAACTTGGCCTTAGTCAAAAGGCCGTACCCAGGGACCTAGAAGGCCATATGTGGCCTTCAGGCCACAGATTCCCCACCCCTGGGTTAGAACATAAATTTCCAGAATGAGGAGGAGGGGGCATAATTGTATGTTTGTTTGGAGGGTTGTGGATTTCTCGAGGGCAGGGACTGTCTTTTGCATTTTCTTGTATCCCTACCATTGAGCAGTGCCTGGCACAAAGTAGGCACTTAATAAATGTTTACTGATTAACTGATTGATTTCTCTGGCTGTCTACTATGTCTGGATTGCTCTCTCTCCTCATCTCTCTCCTGGCTTCCTCTTCTTCCTTCAAGTCCCAGATAAAATCCAGCTTTCTACAGGAAGCCTTCCCCAATCCCCAGAACCTTCCACCTCTTGATTATTTCCTATTTATTTTGCATATAAGTTATTTGTACGTATTTATTTGCAGGCTGTCTCCCTCATGAGATGCGAGCTCATGACGGCAGCGACTGTCTTCCGCTTCTCTTTGAATCACCTCTGACTAGCCCAGTGTCTGGTACATAGTAGGTACTTAATAAATGCTTATCAAATGACTGTCTGCCTCAATGAAAACCAAATGTATTGAAATAAAGTCTACCAGACCATTAAAAACAAAAAACAAGTTCAAGGAATAAAGGGACGTATTGCAATGAGTTGAGATAGGAAGCAGGCCGACCCACCAGCAGCTGCAACAGTCCAGGGTGATGAGGGCAGTGACAGGCGCCAGAAGGGGCGCAGCTCAGAGATGCTGCAAAGGTGGGAGGGGTGAGAGACAGCGAGCAGTCCAGGATGATTCCTAGGTTGTGAGCCTGAGGGACTGGGACGATGGAGTCTGGGGGCAGAGCAACTACAAACAGGAGAGGGAGAGCTGAATCCAGAACCCTTGGCTGCAAGCCAAGCCGGAGAATGGAAGCGCCTCACAGTCAGGGATTTGAATGCTCAGAGCACGGCACACAGCGGCACACAGCGTTGACTGATCCCTCCAGTCAACGGACAAGACCAAACGCCTCCCACGGCGGGGAAGAACGCAAGCCGGTCTAGCCAGGGTGGCATACACACAGCCCTGGGCTAGGGATCCACGCACGCACGCACGCCCACAGCCCCGGACAGGCCCCAAGACAAACCCCTACACTCACTCACTCAGCAGGCCTCTGGGCATAGGATCTAAGAAGATGCCACCATGAAGCGCTCGGAGTATAGCCAATAGCACGCCGCCGCTCCCCACAGCCAATCCTTTGGCCACCGCCCATCAGGCACCGCGCGCTCAGGAAGCCTTCCCCCACCCCCTCCGGACGCAATGACCAATAGTAGATTGATTCTAGCTGTGACGGCCCGGCTTCTGACCCAATAAGAAGAAGCAGGGAAAGTTAACAAAAGTAGTCTTCACAGGAAGTTTTTTGGTCTCCCTTCCCCACACGAAGCGGCCAATCACAGTCCGATATTTTCAAGCGAAGGCCTCGGCCTTTGTCCAATAAGAAGGAGTGAGAAGGAATTAATTACGCTCCCCTTGTCATGCAGGAAATTGATTGGCCCGGCCAAGGCCGGAAGTTCCTGAGTGGGAGGGGACAATCTTAGCCAATAGGCGCCGGGCCGTAAACCCCGGCGCGGCCTGTGGACTGAGCGGCGCGGACGGCCTGAGGCGGCCATGATCGAGCAACACAAGCGGAAGGGTCCGGAGCTGCCGCTCGTTCCTCTCAAGCGGCCCCGTCATGAACTGCTTTTGGGAGCGGCGGGGCCGGGGGCCGGGGCCGGACCTGCTGCGGGGCAGCAGCCGCCGCCGGGGGCCTTGCTACAAGCGGTAAGTGACCTAGCGAGTGGGCCCGGCTGCCGGCCCCGTCCCAACGAGTCCTGTCAAGTCTCGTCTTCTCCCCCACCTCCCCCATCCTCTTCTCTTTTTTGCTTCCCCCTCCATTCCCCCTTTCTCCTTCCGCTTCCTCCTCCATCAGAACTAGAAGGGACCTCAGAGAGACCTTCAGAACCCAGCCCCCTCGCCTTAAAGAGAGGGAAACTGAGGCTCAGAGAGGTTATGGGCTCGTAGGTTGTTGTCAGAGACGAAAACGACCGTAGACTTTTTCTGAATCAGAACCCTAACTTTACAGATCGTGAACCCAAGGCCCAGAGGTGGTAAGTGACTAGCCAGCATCCCCTTCAGGGGGCACATTTACCTTGAGGGAGATCTCAGTATCTTTCCAATGCTGCCCGTTCTCAAATGCTTCATCCTCAAAGTTGGGACAGTTCTCAAAGTTAGGATTTGTTGTTCTTGTTCTATTGAGATGGAATCTGCACATCTTTCCAGTTGATTCTAGCTGGAGGAGGGGAAGAACAAGTAGGAAGATCTCTATGTGATAGCCCATTCAGTATTTTAAAACATCCACTGGTTGCTCCTCACTCCCTGCTAAAGGACGTTGGAGAAAATTACATTGGGCCCCATATGATATGTTACATAACCTCAGTTGGCCTTCAGTGCTACCAGACAATCCTTTTACACCCTCTGATGGACTTAGCATCCTACTCTCCACGGGGGGGGCTATTCAAAACCTTTTCATCCTGTCTCAGATTTCTCATGGCTTCCCTTCCCCTGTTCTCTCAGCTGAGAACCTTGCTTCATATTTTGCAGGAAAAAAACAGAGAGTATCCTCCCCCAGCTCACTCTTTTCCCTTCCTCATGTCACATCACTCATGTGTCTTCTGCTACTGTCTCCCTCCCTGTCTCACCTGATGAAGTGGCCCTTTTCCTTCCCAAGGCTGACCCCTCCTCCTGCACCTGTGATCTCATTCTGTCCTGTCTTCTCCAGGTGCTTGCTCCTTCTGTCATCCCCTCTCACTATCTTCAACTTCTTCCTCTCTATTGGCTGCTTACTTGCTACCTGCAGATATATTTTCCCATGTTCAAAAAACCCTCCCTTGATCAGTTTTCTCTTCTAAGCTGTTTTTCCTCCTCTAGTGGCTAAACTCTTTGAAAACACTATCTACAATACGTGCTTCCACTTCTTTCCTCTCACTTTCCTAACACTGGTCTGTTTTCAGAGCTCATCATTCAACTAAAACCTCTCTCACCAAAGTTATTTTTGATCTTTCAGTTGCCAAATTCAATGACCTTTTCTCAATCCTCATCCTTCCTGACCCCTCTTCAACCCCTTGACCCTATTGATCACCCTCTTCTCCTACATACTCTCTTCTCTCTTGGTTTTTGAAATAGCACTCTCTCCTACTTCTCTTCCCACCTTCTGACTGCTCCATCTCAGTCTCCTTACCTGGATTTTCTTCCAGGTCACACTCACTACCTGGGAGTGCCTCACAGGATTTTGTCTCAAGCCTTCTTCACTTCTCCTTTTAAACTGCTTTATTTGGTGATCTCATTAGCTTCCATGGATTTATTTATCATCTCTTTGCTGACAGTTCTAAAATCTACCTATTCTGCCCTAATCTCTCTGGTGAGCTCCAGTCTTACATCTCCAGCTGTCAGGTCTCTTGTAACATCTCTCACATATACCCATTTCTCTCCTCTGACATTGCTAATACACCAGTCTCCATCATCTCAAGGCTGGACTATTGCAATAACCTACTGGTTGGTCTTTCTATTTCTCCCCACTCTAATCCATCCTTCACTCAGCTTTCTAAGGAAGTGCAGGTCTGACCATAACCTCTCCATTCAGTAAGCTGCAGTGGCTTCATATTATTTCCGGGTCAAATAAAATCCGGTTTCAAATTCAAAGCCCTTCATAACCTAGTATGCAGCCTCCCCCCTCTCCCCCCCATTCCCTTCCTGATCTTTTTATGTTTTATACAGCCCTCCAGTTAACACTGGCCTCCTGACTCTTCCTGGAACAAGACTGTCCATTTCCCAACCTTGGCCATTTTCACTGCTCATCTCTCCCATGCCTGGAAATGTTCTCTCTCTTAATCTCTACCTCCTGGCTTTAAATCTCAACTAAAATACCACCTTCTACAGGAAGTCTTTCCCAATCTCCCTTAATTCGAGGGCTTTCCCTCTGTTGATTATTTCCTATTTATCTTGTACATAGCTTGTTTTTACATAATTGTTTACATGTGGTCTCCCTCATTAGATCTCTTTGAAAGCAGGGACTATGTTTTATCCTTGAATCCCCTTCGATTATCACAGCGCCTAGCACCTAGTAGGCACTTAATAAATGTTTATTGACTGAAAAAGATCTTATGATCATAAATTTTAGCAGTTAAAAGGCCCTTAGACACTATCTGGTCCAGTCCTTTAATTTTTTAAAGAGGCCCAGAGTGTGGAATTGACTCATTCAAGCTAATACGAAATGTGAAGGATCTAGGCAGGTCTCAAGGCTCAGGTCTTTGGCTTCAGTACTACCCTGTTGTCTGTGGACAAAAGGAGACGAGAACTGTTCTGGATGCCTGGTGCTTGCACAGCCCTTTTAACTTAGGAGCATATGATTTAGAGCTAGGAAGAACCTGAGATATGGCCCAGTACACCTCTTCAGTTTACATATTAGGTGGCTTCTAGATAGCAGAGACAGAATTTGAACCCATGTCTCCTAATTCCAGTCCCAGGGCTCTTTCCCTTTTATAAATCAGCCCAGGTGCTCTCCCTGCTAATTTACGGTCTACTTCTTTACACTTTGAATAAGCCTGTTTATACTCCAGTGTATTTGTCGTGTAATGTATATCCTGGTGTTCTGTATTGGTATTTTGTCACCCTAGTAGACTGTGAGATCTTTGAGTGTAGTGATGGATGTCCAGTGACAGGCTGCTCAGCGTAGGACAAAGGGCATTAGTTTGAGCATCAAGTGATTTGGATTCAAGTTGTGACCTATTATTAGCTGTATGGCCTTGGACAAGCCACTTTGACTCTCAGCCTCTGTTTCCTTGTCAGTGAAACGGGATAATAATGTCATTTCCCTACTTCATGGAGTTACTGTGGGGAAAGAACTTTGCAGCCTTAAAGGCTATATAAATGTGAGTTGCTTGTTATCTAAGCTTTTTTTTTATCTCAGCTATGAGAAAAATATAGGCACAATGTAGATATTTCATACTTGTTGATTGACTTCTTGATAGTCAAATATGTGAGACTGTTTTCAATCAGTAGTGTGTTGGTTATTCCATAAATACTCTTTTAATACTTCAAGAACATGGCTTCATCTCTTTGGGCAGTAATAAAGCTCATTTTTGTGTAGTGCTCTAGGAGTATTTACAGAGAGTACAAGCCTCAGAGAAGCTAAGTGACTTGCTCGTGGCCCATACAGTTAGTAAGTGTCAGAAGGAGAAGGTTGATCCCAGGCTCTCCTGGCTCCAAGTCTAGGACTGTCTCCATTGGACCATGCTTCTTTTCCAGTAGGTACTCCTTGATTGATGCGGGGATATAATCCCCTCTGTGCCTTTTCTGGCTTTTTTGCTGCTTTGTCAATCTGCTGCTCCTTAAATCTTGGTTTTCTGCAAAGTTCTGTCTTTGACCCTCTTCTCACTAGACTAGATTATCACTCTTTTAAGTGATCTTATCCACCAGCTTTGATTCAATTATCATTTCCATGCAGCTGATTCTCTCATCCTACATACTTAACCCTAATCTCTCACTTGGACTCCAGTCCCAGCTCAGCAGGTATCTGCCAGATACCTTAATGTCCCATTAGTATCTTAAATTCAGTGCACCTAAAATAGAACTCATCTTCTCCTAAATACACCCCTCCTCAAAATTTCCTATTTCTGTTTTCTTCTAATCATCCAGGTTCATAACCTTGGAGCCATCCTTGACTTCTCACTTTCCCATATGTTAATCCTGTCGCAGCTAAATCCTCCACAATGTCTCTCACATCTGTGCCTTTCTTTTCATTTTTTTGTGATCAGCATGCTGTTTCAGGTCCTTGTCACTTTGGTGTTGTAGACTATTATAATAGGCTTCTAATTTGCCTCCTTGCTTCCATGCTTTTTCCATTTCAACCCATTCTCTATACAGCTGAGGTCACTATTTCTGGCCATGTTATTACCTCTGCAGCTCTCTGTTGCCTCATGGATAAAATATAAAGTCAACCCTCTACAATATGATTGCCACTGCTTTTATTTTTTTAAAAAAATATTTTATTGATGCCTTTTAAAAGCATCTGTCTCATCCTAATAATCTACCCCTCCATCCCACAGTATTATTGTACAATAAAGAAATAATTTTAGAAAATAGATTGGTGCATCACCTATTTCTGCCGAAGTGCAGCATTCCACCTGGATCATCTTCTTGCTTCTCTGTAAGGAGCTCACTAACCTGTAGTGCCATAGTTTACCTCATTAACTAAAGGCAGTGTGGTATAATGGAAAGTGTACTGGACTAGAGCCAGCTGGAATGTGAGGTGCAATCCCAGCCCCACCTCTTAGTAGCTCTGGGACTATGGGCAAATCACTGGACCTCTCTCCGGCCCTTTGTTTTCTCACCAAAAAAAGGGGGGGATAATACCTAGAGTACTTTCCTTACCTTTTGTGAGGGTCAAATGAGATAACATAGGTGGGGTATGATCCATAAATGCCAGTGATTACTGTGATTCTGCCACTTTGGATGGGTTATATTCCAGCTGTGCTAGATTATCAGATGTGGCCTTTTCTGTGTCCTCCTGTCATCCCTCATTCCTAGAGTATACACCTTCCTTGTTTCTACCTTTCATAATCTATATAGTCTGACCTGCTTCTCCAGGATCCCATTACACCCAGCTATTAGTGCCCACCCATATTATATTGAATTGACTTATGTTATATGTTGTATGCCTCTGTCTCCAAGAAAATGTAAGCCTCAGGTTTCATTTTTGTCTGTATATTCCTAGCTTCTGACACTATACCTAACCCATGGTAGAAGCACAAGAAATACATGATGAATTGAATTAGTAAGCAGTTGAATAAGTTACTGTAACCAAACTTTTCAAAACAGTTTGACATATTTTATCTCATTTTATTGTCACAACAGCTCCGTGAGGTCGCCAGGACAGTTGTTACTCTCTGCCTCTAACTATTTAACAGATTATTTAAATTGAGTTAGTGGTGGAGTCTGTTCTGCCTCTCTGTCTCTCTCTTTCACACACACACACACACACACACACACACACACACACACACACACACACACACACACACACACACGATTCAGTAAACTCCAGTAGCTTCCTGTTACTTCCAGGATCAAATAGAAAATACTCTATTTAACATTTAAAGCTCTTCACAACCTATCTCCTACCTGTCTCCCCAGTCTTATGTTTTCTTCTGGTCCTATGACACTGGCACCCTTGCTGTCCAGTCCATCACCTGACTTCATGCCTTTTTCCTGCCCATTCCCTGGACCTAACCTACTCTTCTTCCTCACCTGTGCCTCCTGGGTTTCTTTAAGACTCAGCTCAGTTCTCACCTTCTGCAAGAGGCCTTTCTGTGTATCCCCTCCCATCTTCCCACTGCTGCTGTCTTTCCTATGAAATTACCTTCCACGTACTCTATATTTGTCCTGTATATAGAAGGTGATTTGCAGTCTTGCCCATTAGGACATAAACTCTTTGAGGACAGGGACTATGTTTTTTGCCGTCTTTGTATTCCCTGACACTTACTAAGTTCATATTGATTGACTCACTGTTTTCTAGGACCCAATTAAAATGGAAATACAGTAGGAAAGACACAATAGTTTTGATACTCAGAATTAGTCGTGATTTAATCCTCTGTTAATTTGAAAAATTTCTTTTTATCTATTTGATCTTTAAAAAGAAAAAAATTGCTTTTTTTGTGTCCTTTTTTCCCTTGATCTATCCTCTCTTCCATCTCTAATCCCTCCTCTCCTTCCCCCCAAAAACAAACAACCACTCATCTCCATCTTAAATCCATGGATAAAGTGGCCAACCTGTCTTTCTTTTGTGTGTTAAGGGTCCTCCGAGGTGTTCCTCCCTTCAGGCTCCCATCATGCTGCTGTCAGGACATGAAGGGGAAGTGTACTGTAGCAAGTTCCATCCCAATGGATCCACCTTAGCATCTGCGGGATTTGACCGGCTCATCTGTAAGTCGTTGTTTATGTATCTTCTTTAATACTTCACCTTTAAGCAGTTAATGTCTTGAAAATAACTCAAAGGCTACAAGACTATACATAGATATAAGTGGGGGGAAGGAGGGGGCGGGGAAACATATACAGAGAGAGAAGGGGAGAAGGGAGATAAGAGGGGAGAGAGGGAAAACAAGGGAAAGAAAGCAGAGAGGGGCAGGAGGGAGGATAGCTGGGTTGCTGATCCTTGAAGCTGGAAAGGAAGAGAAAATTAGGGTATTACTTTACAAGCCCAAAGAATCTAACTCAGTCTGACTCCCAACTCCGTCTTTATCTCAGGGCTCAGTTATAAAAGCATGTTTTCATAACCATTATCTCTGTTGCCTGCCTTTTTAGGAGACATACAACTGTCAGATTTAAACCATAACCTAAATGTATTCCAAGTAATTTCTCACAGAAGTCACTCAGTATGTGAGAAGATGAGATTATTGAGGAAGACTAGTAGGAATTTCAGCTACTCTAGAAGAGAAGAATTAAGGGAAAATAGAAAGGATGCTGGAATGTGTTAGGATCACCATACTTAGATTCAGCTCTTGTTAAGGAAGTATTTATTTACATCAGCCCTAAGAGCAAGTCTAATACCCATTGGTCCTGATCCTTCCCTCTTGGGCCAAGCAGAGCATGAGATTCCTTTTCCATATGTCCTCGTAGGCTTTTCTTCTCTAAATTGGGCATCCCCATTTCTTTCACAGGACCTTTTACAATATGGACTTCACTCTTCTCACATTCTATTCAATCTTTTGAATGTATTCTAGATCTTAACCCATGTTCTTTTCAGAATGTGCTACTCCAAACCAAGCCTATCACATGTGCTCTGACCAGAGCAGTGTATTGTGAACTTCTTATCTCCTTATTATGGATACCGTGACTCTTTGTGCATCCTAGGACAACATAAGCTTTTTTTTTGACTGCTCTGTCATACCTTGGACTTGACTTGAGCCTGGCAGTGCACTGAAATCACCAGACCTTTTTCATAGAATGCCTGATTAAACTGGACAGGAAGCTTGCTGGAATTTTGTTTACTTCCAGCTTAGGGAAATGAGTCAAAAGAAAGGTGCCTTCTGCCACCCTCTCCTCCTTCATCCCTGTCTCACATAATGAAGTGGCCTTACTCCTTACCAAAGCTAACTCCTCTGCTTGTTCAGGCAATCCCATTCTTTCCTGTCTCTTCCAACAGGTTGTCCCCTCTGTCCTCTCTACTCTTTCACTTATTTTCAATCTCTTCCTGTCTTTTGGCTCATTCCCTGCTACATACAAAGAGGCCCATGTCTCCTCACTTGATCCTTCCATCCCTGTTAACTGTTGTCATCCTTATATCTGGGGTAGAAAACCTTCAACCTCAAGACCACATGTGGCCCTCTAGGTCCTCAAGTGCGGCCACATGTGGTCTCAAGGCCACAGGTTCCCTACCCCTGAAGAAGACTTGAGTCTTCTACGCTTTGTAGCAAAGCTCCTCTAAGAGGCCATCTAAAATGGATGCTTTCACTTGCCTCTCACTCTCTTAATCCCTTACAGTCTACTGTTCTCTCCAAAGAGACCAGGGATCTCTTAGTTGTCTGATCCAGTGGCCTCTTCTCAGTCACCACTCTCTTTGATCTCTCAGCAGCCTTTGATACTACCGATCGCCCCTTTTTCTTGAGATTTTCTACTCTCTCCTGGTTCTCCTCCTGCCTGTCTCACTACTTCTCTGTTTTCTTTGCTGGATCCTCTTCCAGATCATGCCCTTATCAGCTCTCATGGATTTAATTATGCTGATGATTCTCATGACTACCTGTCCTACCCCAGCTCCCTGCTGACTGGAGTCTTGCATCTCTCACTGCCTTTCAGACATCTTGAACTGGATGTACAGTTGACATCTTAAACTCAGTGTATCTAAAACAGAACTCATTATCTTTCCCTTAAACCCTTCTTCCCCTCCTACCTTCCCTATTACTGTAAAGGGCAACATCCTCCTCCTGGGAGTCATCCTGGGTTTCTCACCATCTCTCAGTCCCCCATATCCAAGCTGTTTCCAAAGCCTGCCTATTTCATCTTTGCAAAATCTCTTAAACATGCCCCCTTCTCTTCTCTGACGTTGCTTTCCTTCTAGTACAGGCCCTCATCCCCTCGCTCCTGGACTATTGCAATAACTGCTGGAGGGTCTGCCTGCCTCAAGTCTCTCCGAACTCCAGTCCACTCTCCATTCAGCCAGTAAAGTGGTTTTCCTAAAGCATAAGTTCAGTCATGACAACCCACTAATTCCCTCCCAACACTCAATAAACCTCATTGGTTTCTTATTGCCTTCAGGAGCAAATACAAAATGTTCTCTTTAACATTCAAAGCCTTTCATAACCTAGCCTTCTACCTTTCCAGTCTTCTTACTCCTTACTTCCCAATAAGTATTCTTCAGTCAGTGACACGGGCCTCCTGACTGTTCCAGGAACAAGACACTCCCTATCTCTCAGCTTTAGGCATTTTCTCCAGCTTTCCCCCATGACTGGAATACATACACTTCCACTGTAACTACTGACCTCTCTGGCTTCCTTTAAGTCCCAGCTAAAATCCCACCTTCTACAGAAAGCATTTCCTAACCTTTCATAATTCTAATGCTTTTCCTCTGTCTCCTATTTGTCCTGTATATAGCTTGCTTTGTATAGATTTGTTTGCATATTATAGATTGTCAGGTCCTTGAGCGTAGTGACTGTCTTTTGCCTGTTTTTGTATTCTCTGCACTTATCACAGTGCCTGCCACATAGCAGGCCCTTAATAAATGTTCAGCGATTGAGTGAACAGTTCATACACCTCCTTCCCTTCTCCATCGTAGTTGCTTGGGAGGAGTGTTTGCTCTGAACTGTGTGACCAGAACTAATCAAGCTATTCTTTTCCTTTAGACACAGTGCTGTGTATGCTCTTAAAATCTTAAAGGCAATTTATCTTTTGAGAAAGAAGAGCTATAAAATTACTGAATGATATGCTGATTTTCTTTTTAAAAAAATTTTTGGTTTGAAGGGAGTTTTTGTGGGCAGGGAATGTTTTGTGTAGTGAGGAGAGGTTAAGTATGATGATAAGTGGAGAGTACCAGCATTAGATAGGATGAACACAGAAGAAATGGGGAAAGGTACAAAGAATTGTCTGAGAGTGATATTAATTTTTTTTTATTTTTTTGGAGGGGGAAGGTAGGGCAATTGGGGTTAAGTAACTTGCCCAACGTCACACGGCTAGTTTTGTGTTAAGTATCTGAGGCTGGATTTGAACTCAAGTCCTCCCGACTCCAGGGCCGGTGCTCTACTCACTGTGCCACCTAGCCGCCCCCGAGAGTGATATTAATAAAGGTATTCTTAATTGTTTTGTGGGCAGTAGCAGCTGCTTTTTAGTTTGCTGAAGGCTTGAGATGACTGTAGGTAAGGGGAAGGTGACTAGCACCAGAGTTTCAGAATATACTGAAGAGACAGTCTGTCTGCTGACTTCATTCCCCTAAGCAGTGGAAATCCTCCACAACGAGAGGTGGAACATGGCAGAAGCTATTATTTGAGAGGTCTAGTCTCCTGGTAGGTGCATTTGTGCTGGAAAAAAAATTGTCAAAAGAACATGTGGTGCCAGGTGAAAGACAGGAATTAAAGAATTAAAATCTACCTGACTTTGTTTCCTCTGACCTCAGGTGCCCTAGGTAAGAGGAAGAATGGCTGTACCAACTCTGTCTGATGTAGACCTTATTTTCTCTGTCCCATCCATAATCAAGAATCTAGTGAGCCAACAGATTCCGATAACTGAGAGTGCCCAGGCCACACTGGACGGGCAAGTGCCTATAGGGTTTCCAAACATTCCTCTGTTTACTTCACAGTGTTGTGGAATGTGTATGGGGATTGTGATAACTATGCCACCCTGAAAGGACACAGTGGGGCAGTGATGGAATTGCATTATAACACAGATGGGAGGTGAGTACCAATATTATAAGAATGATTGCTTATTTAATGCTAGCTCTTCTCATTGTTACTCCTCATGAGTCTCAGAGACCCTACTGTCCAAAGCCATTGCTTTCTTGTGTATCACCCTGTTGTCTTGCATGTCACAATAAGCTAAAATATGAAATGACGCTCTGTGGAACACAACTTTAAAGATGTCATTCCAGCTGCTCGGTTAGGGAGCTCTGATATAAGAAACTGTATATCCATTTTTAACCTTTTAGACCCTTTTTAAGACTTGGGGTATGCTAGATCACTTGCTTAGCCTCTCAGCCATTATTTCTCCTACTGACATTTAATTCTCACAAAAGACCCTCTTCTGTGCTCCATCTTGACGTGCAGGGCACCCTGGGGTCTTGAGGGGTATGCCAGCAAAGTATAAGCTCTAGCAGATTTTCTCCAGCTGGAAAGGTCTCCAGTCTGATACTGATTCTAGGCTACATGCCTGCACTCGAGGGATCAGCCTGATTAATGGAGGCACTCATCAATAGGCCACAAGATGATAGATTTATTCTATTTTGGCCAATAGCTGTCCATGAAACAGAAATTTAAAATGGGCTTGCAGCCCCCTTCCATATCTGTAATGATTATTGTAACAGACTGGTAGAAAGTGTTTGAGAGGATGCTAAGAATCACATTCTTTTTAGACCTTTTATAAACTTTAATTTAACTTTGCTCTCTCTGCCCAATGATCCCCAAGTCGACACAACATGATTAGCTGACCTAAATCCATATCAACACTCTCATTTTAAATGAAATTAGAAGACATAAAGAAGGTGTGGCCAAGTGGGACCACCATGGCTTACAGATTCTCCTATGTAATCTGATAAAGGTTGATCAGAACTGGTTTCTTTGTACTCCCAAGGCTGAAAAGAAACATCATTTCATAGGACACTGATTATTTCAGTTTGCTTGCTGTGAGCTTAAGCAGATAGGCTAGAAGATAATTATATCTTATTGCATCTCCAACTTCATTTGCAGAGGATATAATAGTATGGAAGAGCTTGTCTTGTTCTTAATTTAATTTCTCTTTAAATTGTATGCACAGAGGTGGGTGGTACAAACTTTGTTGGAAAGGTGGTTTGGGATCAGAGAATTCATTCTAAAAGTAGACTTTGCTTTATTCGAGAACAGGTAAAGTGCTAAATGTGGCAAATGCTGGATAATATTGTTAAAAATAAAATGGACTATATAGAGAGGAAAAGACTGGATGTAAGTAAGCTTCATCATTTCAGAATCTGTTATTGGTGATCATCCACTCAGATCATCAACTGATTTGAGGAAAAGTTAAAATGAATATCACATGAGGAGAAATCAAGCTCAAGAAAAACAGATCCTGTTAGTTAAATGATTCCAGCCCGACTTGTGTAAACAAATGGCCCCTTCTGAAAAGTGGGAATGAATAAAGGTCAAGACTGGTGTGGGGGCAGCAGCCTCGAGGCCACATGTGGCCCTGTGTATCCTCAAGTGCCACCCTTTGACTGAATCCAAACCTCACAGAGCAAATCCTATGAGTAAATCCAGACTTTTATTAAAGAGATTTGTTCTGTGAAGTCTGGATTCAGTCAAAAGACTGCACTTGAGGACCTAGAGGACCACATGTGGTCTCGAGGCTGCAGGTTCCCCACTGCTGGTCAAGACCATGCCTCTGTCTCTCTTTTTTTTAGAGAAGTTTAATGGATAATAAATAGGTTCTTCAAGGAAAAGAGCAAAGGAGCCCAGATACTACCTCATCAGCCAGCAAACTTGATAACCAAAGGCAACTCAGCTTTAAAACTTTTTGGAAAATATTATGAAGAAGAATCATGGAATACTATGAACCATGTCACATCACAAAACACTAAAGAGGATTTTAAAAAATACCCCTGTGGAGATCTTTGTGTGAGGTCCAGCTATCAGATCATCCCAAGAACATTTGTAAATATTACCAGAAAAGAGGGACCGCGCACACATACACAAGAGAATTTGTTTGCCGTTGTTTTTGCAACAGTTTCTTTCAAGAGCCAGGATGGTGCAATTGCTACATTTAGACTCCCAACACTTCATTCAATGCCTGTAGTTAACTACCTGTTTGAAGAGGTAGTGAAGGCCTTTAAGAAGATGTCGCTGACCAGTACTTGGGCCAGACCAAAGACACAGCACCCTGGGCTGTAGGCACTGCAGTTTGAAAGGCATTCAGGGAGGAGTTTTTCCAGGGTATCTCAAAGGAGGTTTTTTAAAAATAGAAAAGAATCACAGACAGTGCTTATGCTTAAAACAGCAAATGAGAAGACATCAGCTACTGACTCATGTACTGTCTCTCTCTTGCCTTTAGGATCTATGGGTACTATATACATACATATATATATATGTGTTTGTATATATATATGTGTATATATATGTATATATATGTATGTATACACATATACAGGGGCAATCCTTCATGAAAATCGAGGTTTTAGCATCACAGAATTTGTTGATTTTTTTTTTGTGAAAGTATTTGACATAGTAGGAAAAAAGGCTACTTAAAGGTTCTGTAAGGAGTCACACACACATACACATACACACACACTCATACTCTCACTCTTTAACATCATATGATCATACGACAAATATGGCCATTTGAAAATAATTTTGTTTAATGATCTTTTAAATATTGACATTGATTGGCCAGGGTACATGCTCATTTGAAGCGTTTGCCAGGATAATGGAGGATACCCTGTGCAGAGTCCAAAAGGCTTCTCTCTTAATATTTAGGTTCTCCAAATGATCCTGTCCAAAGGAGACATTGTATTAATTGTGTCAAGCTCCGCAACATTATAAAATTTAATCCATAGCGTGAAAGTATGATAGGATTCAGAGCTGGAAGGAATCTTGGAGAACTTGGCCAACCTCTGCATTTTGCAGATGTGAACTGAGACCCACTGAGGGGAATTAACTTGCCTGAGGTCATAGAAATAGTAAAATTAAAATTCGAACCTGCTTTCTGATTTCAAATCTAACTCTTTTCCTGCCAAACGAGATTAGTGTAACCAAATACTCTGCAGAAACAAAGTAAATGAAAAACAGTCTTGATATTTAAATTGTGGCTTGCATATGGACAGTGTTTTGCTCCCAAGATTGATTAGAAGAAGGATGTGACATTTGGAAAATTGGGCAGTATTTTCAGTGATAGCAAATTTTTTTGATATTTTAGATATTTTCTGCCACAAAAGCTCATCTCTTTAGTGCTGCTCATCTTCTGGTAATATTATATGGATATGAATTAAGGAACCATCATGATCTCAGGAAGGTGAAAATGACAAGCAACCCAAAATACAGTGGAAAGTTGCATTTTGTACCTAAGACTATAGTATAATTGTAATGATACATAAAAGTTATATAAAAGATATCATGGGGTATCTGTCATATAGAGAAAAAAGAAACAACAGAACAGACCACTGCTTGCCCTCAGGAATTTAAACAATTGGTGGAAGGCATCCTGCATGTAGGGATGAATTATCTGGAGGCCTAATGGAAAGGCAAGGATGGGAAGACATGTAAGATAGACCTGTAATAAGGGAACCACAGATCTAACTTGGTAAATATTTCAGTCTGGAAAGTATAATCTCCCTCATGCAGTGTCTACCCATTGTTCCTAATTCTGTCCCCTGGAGCCCAGAAGAGCAAATCTACTCCTTTTTCTACATGACAGCTCTGGAAGTTTTGCTGTGTCATGTCCTCCCATCTCATCCCTTCCAAGTTTTACACTAAATAAATAACCCTGAGCCCTTCAGTCATGATCTCAAGGATTATAAGACTGTAGATACAAATTGAGAAGGGTCCTCAGAGGCCGTCTGGTCCAACTACCTCTGGTAGTTGTAGTGAGGCAACTAAAGCCCAGGGAGGAGGAGTGATTAACTTGCCCAAGGCGACAGAGGTGTAAACATCAAACAGTAGGATTTGAACTCAGGGCCTCTTCCTTCAGAGCCATTGCTTTTTCTACTTTATCATATGCATTTGCCAACCTGATTATCCTCTGGATACTTGCTGGATCATCAGTGTACTTTCCCAGATATAGAAGCTAGAACTGAACATACTCCCATTATCTAAGGACAGAATATAGCGAGATAATTTCCTCCATAGTGCTAGGCTCTCTACATCTCTTCCTATAGCCAGAAATGACATTAGATTTTAAAGCAGCCTCGTCACGTTGTTGACTTGTTAAACTTAGGGTCCACTTATTCCTCCCCCTGATCTTTTTCAGACCAGTTGCTACCTAGCAGTTTATTATATTTTACATATTGTATGATTTATTGTACCTCCTATACAGCACTGGCAAATGGACAAAATAAAATCATTTAGTGTCTTTTTTAACCTAAACTTTTCTCTTTCTTTGTTTCTTCCCTCTCTTTTCCTTTACCCTTCAGCATGCTCTTCTCAGCTTCCACAGATAAGACTGTTGCTGTGTGGGATAGTGAAACTGGAGAGAGAATTAAGAGGCTGAAGGGGCACACTTCCTTTGTGAATTCCTGTTACCCTGCCAGGAGGGGCCCCCAGCTAGTCTGCACCGGCAGTGATGACGGCACTGTTAAGGTGGGTGTTTTGTGTGACTGTTGCCAGTTTCTGAGGTGCCATGGTAGCATGCAGATGTGACCCTTTCCTTGGAGTTCACCAGTTTCTGATGGGTCTTTTCCCAGTAGGATGGATACTATTAGCCTATTTCTTCTAAACTTGGTTGTAACGCCATTTCCCCCCTAAAACAAAGATGTAAGAAAATTTCTGTTTTGAGGACAAAAGATTGTAAGCTCTTTGAAATAACAGGTGATGGATATACAACGTGGTAGTCAGATCTTCGAATATTAAATATATTATATATAAATAAGCGTTAAATAAAGCATAAAATATTAAACATGAGGGGTCTTTAAAAATCATTTCATCTAATCTTCTTTTACAGATACGGGAATGGGCATCTCAGAAAGAATAAGAAATGGTCCGAGGTCACATAGATTTAGTGGCATCATAACTACCTGAGAGTAGGTTTATGCTATCACAGTAATGAAATTTAAACCATTATATAGTGTTTCCTGTGTTACCACATTTCAGACTCTGAGTGGTTTTGTCAGGCATCGAGTCAAAGGGAACTAAAAGACAGACTGCGTGTAGAAACCCCTCAGTTCCTTTGGTGGTTAGAGTTTTGAATGAATACACTGATTTCCACGTACAAAGATTATGTTAACTACCCAACAGAATATTTGCACTGAGTTTTTCCTATAATATTAGTAATTATTTTCCACTGGAAAAAATCTGATGGCCTTTTGTCTGACCCTGTTCTGACTAGTGATGAACTTGCTAGGCAGCTGGATTTAGAATGCATAGAATCAATCAGTCAACAAAGGCAAACCCACATGGAGCTGAGCCCATGGGGCTGGATCTAGCCCAGGAGAAGTGGCACAGGACAGGGAGTCAAAAAGCCCAAGTTTAAATCCCACTGATGCCATTTACTAGATGTGTGACCTTCCCCAAATGTTAATCTTGCTGAGCCTCTATTTCTTCATTTGTAAAATGGGCATGGTAGGACTTCACCTACCCACCTCAGGCAAGGGTTGTTGAGAAGTACAAATAAGGACGTGTGTAGAGTACTTTGTGACCCATGACCCACTTAGACTCTGTGGGTCTAAGCTACCAATGGCAAATCTGTTTCCTCTGCCCCAAGGAGTAAATAGTACTCTGCTAGCCTCCAGAGAATAATTGAGTGTCTGAAGATTGTGTCCTTTCCCATTTCTGTTTCTGTAAAACCGAGTTGTAGTATTCTTACAAAGTTTGACACTCTGCACTTTTGTCTGTCCATTTGTAGGTAAGGACAACTAGTGCTTAATTATTCTTTCTTACATAAATTCCATTCATATTCTGATTCTAAAATAAAGAAGGTTTAATCAGATGTCTCCTGGGCAAGGGGTATGATTGTCTTAGTAAGTTAAGGAATTCTTTCTGCTATGCATTTTCAGTTATCAATAATAATGGTATTCCAGGAGAATATTTATTGCTCTTTTGAGAGCTTGGTCATTTTTTTTCCGGCTCATCAGCTACCATCTCATCTGCAAATGAAGCCCTTTTTTGTGTGTACAGTTAGTTAGATTTACTTACATAAGGATGTTGATTTGTAATGATGCAAAGGCCATGCTGCCAGGCCTTCTGGGAACTTGTATTGTCCTGTTAAGAGGCCAAGCTTTCAGGAAGGAGGCAGCCTGGCTTCCATTCTTCATTCTACCCCTCACTAGTTGGGTGAGTTTTGGGGCAAGTTGAGGAACACCTCTGAACCCCAGGCTGTTCATGTTTCTTTTTCTTTTTTTCCCCATCTTTGAGATGGCCTGGCCCTGTCGTTTCAGCAGCAGAGAGAGCTACTCCTGGTAACAATTTCCTGTACCAAAATCAGTGAGCACCTTCTCTGCAGCTTAGGAGTCTCCTGGGACTCTTGGAGGGTTCTGGGACTTGTCCAGGGTTCCACTGCCTGGGAGAGGTGGGAATTGAACCTTGATTTTCCTGACTCCAAGGTCAGCTCTATCTGCTTCACCATATAGTCTCTAAACTCATCTATAGAATGGGGAACATACTCCCTGGCCTACCAACCTACAGGGCTGTTGTGATGATTAAATGAGAGCATATATGTAGGCAAAAGTGCTTTGGAAACCATAAGGTGCTACAGGAACACAGGGAGCATGCTGGTGTTGCCAGGACTTCGTGATTACCAGGACTCTGTTGTCTGAGCTGACTTTGATAGATTTACATAGAAATCTTCCTATTCCAGAGCTTGTAGAAAAACTTTTTGAGCAAGCCAAGTACCAATGCATGAACACTGTGTCTCCATTGTTTTATTTTCATTTTTTTAAAATCCAGTTTTTTCCAAATGGAGGTAGGAGGTCAGAGGAGGATATAGAAACCCCTAGGGAAAATTGGCAGGGATTGGAGAGGCTTATTTTGTTTGTTTTATGTCTTTTTCCCCCCTAGGAAAGTCTAAAAGGACATTAGTAATCTTTACAAATCCAGCTGATGCCTGAAAAACACTTTATTTTGAGTAAGGGTCCTTTCCTCACCCCTGATGCCACTGTATAGTGAATTGCCCACTTTCCTGTGTATAAAGCTTGCCCTGGAAATTGGCTGAAAATAGAGGCCTAGAACTTGGATGAGAAGAACAGTTTGGAGATGAGGAAGCAGTACTTTTAGAACTGGAAGGGCCATTTACAACCATCTAGTCTGTCTCATTTGTTTTCTTTTTGAGGAAACTGAGCCTTGGAGGATGGCCTTCAGTCTTTCTTATTTCCTCTGACTCCCTACATCCCTAACTTTTAGACACATCAATCAGGGTTCTCTCCATCTAATCAGGAAGCATTTTGAAGGGCAAATCAATAACAAAAGTAGAAGAGTAAGAAGGTAAGTTCATTTGCAGTATTGAGGATTGAGTATCTCATGGGTGGAATGAGATTGCCTCCTGTGCATAATTCACGTACTCCAGTGGCCAGGCAGAAGATTTGCTGGCTTTCTTTAAAGTATATGGATAAAATGAGATTATTCAGCTGGACAGTTCATTTTGTTCATCTGATTTTACATTTTTGCTCATCCCACTAGTTTGATTAGTCAGCAGGTCTGATCCAGTTCAGAGGAGTAATCAGTCACATGTATAGTCCTACATGCTAAGCAGTAATTTTTACATTTATCATTATCATTTACGTTAATCTCAACTGATGAATAAACTCTTTATCTTCACCTGTGAAACTTGACTGATTCTTGCTCATGGAGCCTTGTACCTGGCTGTCCCTGTCTTCTCTCCACCACCTTTTCTGGCTTTCATGTCCTTGCACAAAGAAAGTTAGGCTGCAGCAACCAACCTTGCCATATGTTCTTGCCCATGTTACCTCTGCTTTCCATTTCTAAACCATAAAGCAGGAGGCCATGGGTCTGTTCTTGCCTCCAATTCAAGTCCTCAAAACCAAAATTTCCTGAGTAGAACATAGACCAGGTATATCTCTATATAGAAATATAGATAGAGAATGTGATAGAGAATCCAACATAGGCTGATGAGGTCTCCAAGTAAGTATGTGGAGGGGGAAGAACGTGACTTTCTGGGTAGAATCTTCACTATCCCTTCTGAAAATCCTTGTGCTATGTGATTGTTGTTTATGGTTTCCAGGGAGGTAGGAATGTGATTATCTGTAGACCCCAGACCAGTACTTGAATATATTACATGCATATCCTCTCCCAGGAGATTTTCTTTTCTGCTGGCATGGGTGAGCCATAGTTAGGCCCTACATTGTTGTTAGTGCTTCCTTTTTCAGAGTTATACATCAGAAGTGAGTCCTAGAAGATCTCTGCTTCAGAGTTGCTTGTCCAGATCTCCTATTCTGAATTTTATCAAGCCCATTGCTGGCCTTGGGACCACAAATCAATAAATCCTGACTCTGCGTCTGAGTTGTTTCTCTAATTTCTTTCTGTTCTTGAGCCTTATCTTCCTTCCTAGAGGAGTCTCATAAAAGATTATTGTTTCCTCATATCTCTATTTCCCCTCTGAGACTTTTTTTTTTTTGGTTCAAACCTCTGATTTTATTGGTGTAGGGAAACTCCTGGTGAGGAACGTCCTCTACCAATGCAGATCGACACCTGTTTTGCAACTTCTAGTCTTAGAGAGTTGCCTGGGACCTCGAGAGGGTAAGTGACTTGTCCAGGGTCACACAACCCATTCATGTCAGAGATGGAAATTGAGCCTACCTCTTCCTGACTAAGTAAGGGTGGTTCTGTCCACTATTCCACACCATTTCTCTTAGAACAAGAGATTTCCTCATCATCATGGTGTTCCTCAGTTGACTGGGTGGTCCAGTCAGAGGGTTTGGATTGAGACAATTCTAGAACAAATAGGAGATCTAGAATAAGTGCTAAAAATGCATGATAATGAGAGCAGAGTAGGGTAATGGCTTAAAGTTGTAGCAGCAGAGAATGAGGATCCTTTCTGCCTACATTCCCAGGACACATTAAGGTTTGCATGCTATTTCACATATATTGTCTCATATGATCCCCATGACAGCATGTGAGGTGATCCATTGCACAGCTGAGGAAACCAAAGTTTGGAGTTTGGAGAGGCTGAGGGACAGCTGCTGTCACACAGCTGGGAAGCCCCAGGGCTACCATGGGAGCCCAGGTCTCTCCTGGGGACGGAGAGTCCAGCCCTCTTTGCACCACCCAGTGCCGCCTTTCAAGCATTCCAGGAGGTCTGTGTGGCCAGGGTTCTCTATCTAAATGAGCCCTTGTTTCATATTCTTAATTTACTTTCTTCTCGGGCTTCCAGCCCCCATTTCTCATTTATATGACATATGGGATTTCAGGTCTACACATGTGACCTTAGAGGCTCTTTAGTCTCACCCATGCTGAACCAGGATGGGTTTCTGTGCATCTACTGTGATACTGAATCCCATAACTAAGTGGATGTTGCTTTAAGCAATTGGAGATTATAAAAATTATAAAAAGCACACCACCAGCTGAGTATCCAAAGTTAGGATATGAAAGGATAATAGTAAATACCTCTTTGGTGTTTTAAAACTTTGTGATCCCTTTAATGTAGGCACACCATCTATGCAGATTACAGCCTGTCCCTGTTTTAGTCATCATCATTTAGTGGTTAGCCTTGTGGTGAGGAGCTTCTGGACCGAGCCCTGTTAGTCCTTAAACAACAATCATACCGACCATTGTCATGTCCGTCCTCACACGAGACAGATAAAAATGGTCTTGTGTAGCCTTCTCAGTGTTACTGGACTCTGAGAAACAGATTGCAAAATCTGCAAGTAGACTCTTTCGAGCAGCAGACTCCATCTTTTCTCCTCTGGGATGAGCTGTAGTTGTTTGTGTTTTTGTTTTTGTTTTTTTTAAGTTTTGATGCAAACTTTCCATGTATGGCAGACAGCCCCAAATTTACATTTTCATGACATTCGTATAATCCCTTGGAAAGTGCGAATTTTTACATTCAGACTACTTGTAGTATCTCAAATCTAAGGGTGATGTCTCAGTTTCTAAGTTGCCAATAGTAAGACATTCCCTGTAAGCATAATTGTATTCTAGGTGCAGGCGGCCACACTATGTGCACAGATTAAATACCTTACATCTCTTCTAACATGTATTGTGAAGCTCCTGACACCCTCATGAGGAGTGTTATATGACAGACATATCTCCATTTCTATTCATAGTGGCAAGACAGTATCTGTTAATAGTCACCCAGTTTGTTAGTTAAGTTATAAATTATATCATTGATTATATCACGTAAATGAATTTCAGAATATTAGAATGCTTCCTTTTGGAATTACTTTTCTGTCATTCAGACTTTTCAAGCGTGTGTATCTGCTTGAATTGTACAGATAAGCAATTCAAATTAGCATCATAGATTTAAAAGTAGAAGGGATATTAGAGATCATTTGATTCAACCCCTCATTTTACAAATGAGAAAACTGAGACCCATAAGAAGTTAAGTGACTTGTCTGAGGTCACACATGTGGTCAGTATCAGAGCCAGGTTTTGAATGCAGGTGTTCAGACTCCAAATTCTGTGCATTATGCTGCTTCTAATAGACTCTCTATTTAGAAAGTAGCTAGCCATGTTTCTATGGACTAGTCCCAGAAAAAGCCCCTAGCTAAATCCACCACCTTGAAAAGGCCCAAATATGTGATATCCTCATATCTCTGCCTCCTCATGGTATTAGGAGGGGAATCCAATAGATTTTATTTTGATCAGGTCATCTAGAGTTTTACAAATTTAATTCACTGCTTAATCAAATGAGAACTTGTACCATATTCCTTTTTGATAAAGTCTTCCTTCTCCACTGCCCCACAGTTGCTGTTTGTTAACAATAACAGTTTGCAGATAAAAGGAAAAGGAGAGAAATGCATTAACTTCTGCTTTGGTAACCCATTGTTAAATATATACACATTTGCTTGGGATCCCAAGGTTCACATCTCTATTGTGCGACCAGCCATTTGACCAGATTTGACAGGTTCAGTTTCCTCATCTTTGAAGCAGGAATCACAATACTGTCGTTGCCTACTTCACAAGATTGTTTTGAGAAAAGCACTTTGTTAAACTGCTATGTAAATATGAGCTAAACTGTACACATATTGAAAAAATCAGCATCTTTGTCTTAGAATTTCCAGTACCTGTACATGCTAATTCTTGTTTGGATTAAGCAACAGTTGAATTCCACCAATACATTAAGTGCCTACCAAGTGTTCAAGGCATTGTGTTGTGGGACTGGGCATTCAAAGGTCAGAAATAGATCTGCCTCCAAGGAGTTTACAATCTTATAAATACTTAGTGTTACTAATTAGTACACTTGCATAGATAGTTGGATATTGCCAAACTTTCAAAAACTGCTATGTATACATTCTACATAGTCATATTTAAGGAATTACTGAATTCCTAAGAAAACATTTATTTTTAAATTGTGCAGGTTAAGGTTAAACAAAATCTTTCCAAAAGGCAAAAGACACAGTCTTACAATGAAGAATAACCTATTCTATAAAGCTAAATATAATCCTACAGAGGGGAAATAGATTTTTAATGGAATAGAGAGAATTTCCAAGTATTTCTGATGAAAACACCGCAGACTTAAGAAGAGTAAAGAGAAATCTAGAAAAATAAATGTATTTGAATAGTCAGAAGGGGCGGTAGGATAATATGGCGTTAACATTCTGAAGAAAAAAGAAACAAGCATCCCTTTGGGACCTTAATGTCTTCAGAGGGTGTTGAGGGGGACAGAAGAGACTTAGGAGTGTGTTGATTCTGTTTTGAGGATTTGAAGATGGGAAATAGAATGGAAGGTGAAAGAAGGAAGAAGCAAGTGGAGCTTGCTATTTCTCAATTTCTCGTCGTTGGAGCTCATGAAAAGAAGACCATGAAAACATTAAGAAGGGGTGGGAAGAATAGGCTTCAGTTAAACCTCTTTCTCATTGGAAATGGACAAAGGAGAGTTGGGCACACACGTATGCACACACAGAATTTGGTGTAGAAACGCGTTGAAATCAACAAGAAAACAGTGGGGATGGTGGGGAGAGAAAGGTTTAAAAAAGGATGATACCAGATGGGGCCTAGTTATGAGGAAGATAAATTTCCTGATCTTGAAAGGGGAATTGTCAGAGTAGCGGTCAGGGAGGGGCGGTGGGCCAAGGCACAACTAGAATCCAACTGAGGAGGTGCCTTGGATTGCCTTTTATACAGTTGGAAAAATGACTGAACAAATTGTGGTATGGAGGTATAATAGAATATTAGTGGTCTGGAAGAAATGACAAAAGATATACTTTAATAGAATCTCGAGCAGTAAGAATTTACACAATGAGCAGAACCTAGAGAACAATTATAAAAGTACAGAAACATTGTGAAAAAAACAGCTTTGAAAAATTTAAGAACTCTGATTAGAGCAATGACTTTTCCATGTGTCCAGAGAACATAATGAAACATGTTCCCCACTTCTTGATAGGCACCAACTTACGTTTTTGGACATTATATCAATTTGTTGTGTTTGATTATGCTAATTTGTTACTAGGTTTTGGTTTTTTCCCCCCTTTTAAGTAATATCTAATGGGGTGGGAGTGGGGAGTTCGTGGTAGTGATGTCCAAAAGAATTCTGTTGAAACATTTTTTTTTAATACTCAATGCAGACAGGCAGGACAGTTTTTGAAAGTGTATGGAATTTATAATTTGCTTTTAAATAACAAGTAGTATGAAATAGATTCACTAATTCATTTGCAATTCTCTTTTAGTGTTTTGCTATATAAAATTTTTTTGTGTTTTAAGTTCAAAATAAAAAACTAAATTAGATTAAACTCATCAGAAAACCTGCCTCTTATTCAAGACTCAGGATGCTAGAATAGCCGATAGCTAGTAGTCAGGGCCTTGCAAAATTCTCAAACACTGGCATCACTCAGACTCACTTGCTATGGTTGTGACCCTTATTTTTCAATCTCCTCGACATTATTTCTGTGTCATGTAGGGCATGGGCATTACAGTGCACATCTCCAAAGCTCACTTTTGGTTTTATATATTTAATTGCCTGTGTGTCTTGAATATTGATTCCTCATCAGAGCTGTTTGATACAAAGATTTTTTTCCTCGTTAGAATATTAGTCTTCTATTATTCCTATAGGTCGGTTAATTCTGGAGCGCAAAAGCTATCATACAAATAAAATAAATTTTATATAATGGAAGTTGTTTTATCTTTTCTAATAGCGTCTCTCTCTTGTTTGATAAGAATTTATTGCCATACTCTTAGCCATGAAATGCAAATGGTTTCCTATTCTGAGTTCTTAAATGGCATGATCTTTAATATTCAGTCACTTAGCTATTTCAAATTTTTGTGGAATATGGTGTTAGATGTTGCTCTGAGTCTAATTGCTGCCAGACTGCTTTATAGTTTTTTTGGCATTTCTTGTTAAATAGGGGGTTATTTCCCAGGTAATTTATGTTTTCAGGTTTATCATATGCTGGGTAATTGAGTTAAAATATTTTTGATTTGAACTGCATCTTAGATCAAGGAAGAGGTTCTGTAAAGAAGAGCTAAGGAGCAACTCTGTTTCAGGGATATGGGACAGCCAGTGCAAAGGACTTGTGAGGAGAGCGGGCCAGTTTCACTGAATCATGGAATACAAGAGGGGAAGTATTTTCATTTGAGGTTTGTAAAGATAGTTTGGGGTTAGGTTTTTCAGGCTTTAAATGCTAAGCAGAGGAGCTTATATTTGTCCTAGAGGCAACTGAAAGCCAGTGGAGTTGATCAAGGGAGTCACATGATCAAATTTGCACTTAAGGAAAAGGACCAGTTTCAGTAAGATGAGACAGCTGCTTTGTTTGATGGGTCATTGGGAAACAACACCAGAAAAGTAGGTCAGAGTCAAATAATGGAGGGCTGCCAATGCTGTCCAAGGGAGTTTAAACTATCATATGAGCACTAGGGATCCATTGAAGGTATTTGAGCAGCACAGTGGATACTGTGTGCAGAGCGATGTTTCAGGAAGAGTAATGAGCTAATGAGGTACCCTAAGAGTTCTTAGGCTTTAGTCTGATGAAATCATAGGATTTCCAGCTGAAAGGGATCTTAGCATCCATTCCAACCAGCTCATTTTACATTTGAGGAAACAGACCCAGAGAATAGAAGAGGGGCAGAATCTTGTAAGATTCCCAACTAGTAAATCACAAGATTGGGATTTGAAACCGGGACCTCCTGCAAATCCTGTGCTCTTTCCATAATACCACAGTGTGCCTTCGTCTTTGAAATATTTCAGGTACAGAGGTAGGGTATGAAAGCCACATCTCTGACCTCTGGTGGGAAGGTCAAAAACGTTTGATCCGTTGAATTGAGAGGGGTGCTGTATTTGACATCATGTAATCAGAATGTTCTCCTTTGACTCTATTTACCTGCCCCTTAGCAGTTTGCTATAATTTAAACCAACATCCTTTGAGCAGTAGGGCTCTCTGTGATGTAATAAATCTGAAACATTAAAGATTATAAATGTGACCCAGAAGTCTTCTTTCCTCTGGATTAATCCCAAAGATTCATAAAATGTTAAGAGTGAAAAGGAGGGGACCTTAAGAGGTAAAGTGACTTACCCAAAGTCACTATGTGCATAACCAGACTTCAACTCAAATCCACACCTTCTGACTCCTGGTCTGTGCTGTAAGATTCTCTGAGACCTTCTCCAGGTTCTCCACACTCACAGAATATGGAATCAGCTCACTCCCTGCCATTTCATCTTTTAGTTAAGTACAGCAGGTGGTGCAGTGGATTGAGCAGTCAGCTTGGAATCAGGAAGACTCATCCTCATGAGTTCAAATCTGGCCTCAGACAGTTATTACTTGTGTGACCCTGGACAAGTCACTTAACTCAGTTCTGTATCTGTAAAATGAGCTGGAGAAGGAACTGGCAAACCGCCCCACTCAGGAAGAGCCAGGCTCAACTGAAATGACTAAAACAGCTGAACGGCAAAAACAGACAGCAGTGATGTTGGGCAGGGGCCGGCGCGGGCAGCTCGCCTTTCTGGGGGTCCATTTTATGGGTATCTGGGAAATGGAGCCACGTCAGAGGGATACGTATTTGAGGCCAGATTGGTTTGACCCAACAAGCCCCATGTGTTGGTAGAGTTGTATCCTTCTCTCCTTTCATAGAAATACCTCCTTTCTTTCCCCTTCCCTTCATGCTAGCTGCCAAGGTCTCTTTCCCAATCACCATCCTTCCCAAATACCTTGTGTATCTGGAGTAGGGCTTTGTTCTCATTGATGTAGGGGTTTCTTGGGGGGGAAAGTCTTTCAACAGTACAAGTTGGCACTTTTTCTGCGTCTTCTCACATTAGAGAGCTGCCTGGATCAGTGAGAGATGAAGGGGCATGCCTGGAGTCACACAGCCAGGATGTGTCAGAGGCAGGTTGAACACCTAGGCTTTCCTGACTTCAGGGCCAGCTCTCAATCCTGTAGGCCACACTGCCTCTCTGCTACCTTGGAGAGAGAGAAAAAGAGAGAGAGAACGTGTGTATGTGTTGGGTGTATGTTGGCTCCCCCAAGGAAGATCATCTTCTTGGGGGCAGGGATTGTTTCATTTTTGTCATATGCTCAGTGCCTAACAAGGTACCTGGTATGCTGTAGGTACCTAATAAATGCTTGATGCATTTGATGTGGATCCTCAGGAGCACTAGGGAGTTGAGGGTCTATGAGCAGCCATTGTTTTAATTACATTGTGCTGTAATTATACTTGAGCCCTTAAACTGGAAGAATTTTGCAGTGGGAGTAAGTTGCATTGTTAATTGAACATCTGGATTCTGTCATTTCAGCTTTGGGATATCCGGAAGAAAGCAGCTGTCCAGACATTTCAGAATACCTACCAGGTATTGACTGTAACCTTCAATGACACCAGTGATCAGATTATCTCTGGTGGCATCGACAATGACATCAAGGTGTGTCTCCTGTTGAATAGTTCTCCTTTTCATACAAGTTGATCTTTTTAAACCTGTAAGTTTTTGATATATCTGCACATGATACCAGCAAAGCCTTTTGTGACTTTTAATGGAAGTCAAGCATTTTCTGAAATGATTTCTTCAATTCCTCTTTTGTAAGTTATCTGTTTATCTTAGTAGTGATCATTAGTGCTGCCATTCACATGGTGCATTCAGATTTTACAGAGTTGATCTAATGTAGCAGTTCTTTGTAGATACTACCCTGCACTTAATAACATTTTTCAGATGAGGGAATTGAGGCTCAGAGGTTTAAGGACCTGCTTGGGCTATGAAGTTAGTGAGTGTCTGAGGCACTCAGGTTGAGGTCTGCCTCGAATCCAAGCTCAGATTTTTCTTGTATACCACAGCAGGGTATTTTATTTGGTTACTTTTATTATATCTCCCTGTGAAATTGGTTTATTTAAGGTATTAATTTCCCATTTTGTCATTTTGGGTCATTTATATTTTAGTGTGTAATCATCCATTTTGCTTAGATTCTCTTAATTTGTTAGAATATTTTGGCACAGTATTCCCTAATGAGATTCTTAATTTTTGTGTGTGTTTATTGTGGTCTTTTCTTTTTCCTTTGTAATTTTGTTGATTTGTGTTTCTCTCCTTTTTTTGTGTGTGCTAATGGCTTATCCATTTTTATTAGCCCTTTCAAAAAAACCAGCTTAGTGAGATTTATTAATTAAATTGTTCTCTCATGTTCTATTTATTTCTGCTCTTTTCATTATCTCCCTGGACTATTTGTTCCTTTTCTAATGTCTCAGTGTGGATTTTTGTTTTCTCCAGTTCTTTCTTATTAATGTTGGCACTCAGTACTATAAATTTACTTCTAACAACTATTTTGCCTGTATACTATAGATTTTGTTATATGGTGTTAGTGTAATCATTGTTTTATAAGCATTCTCTTATCATTTTTGTGATTTTTGTCAGTCCTATGGGAGTTTAGTAGATTAATTTTCATTGTTGCTCTATAGCTTTTAGTCATGCTATTATTTAATTTTATTGCATTGTCATCTTGAAAATACAACATACAAGTTTTCTGCTTTTTTGGATTTGGCAAACATAGCTTTCTAAAACCAAGCCAGGGATCAATTTTTCTGAGAGTTTTATATGTACTTGAAAAGAACATACAAGCATTGTTTATTTCAGCCACTTAATTTTCTCTCTTATTTTCTACTCGTTCAGTAACAAGTTTGTGATTTCTTTTTCCTGTCTTAATCTGATATTGAAATTTTGAAGTCCCTTATTATTATGATTTTATTTTTTCTTGTGAGACCATATTCCTTTAATAAATGCAACTGCTAAATGTTTGTTGTATAACAGTGTAAAGTTAAGTATCTTATTCATCATTTCTTCCATTGTCATAATGCCCATAGTTACGTTTCTTAGTTTGCATTTAGCTGTCTGACATCATTGTTGCTGCGTGTGCTTCTGTTGAGCTTGCAGTTGCCTGATGTAATTAGACCACCTCTTAATTTTGGCCCGTGTGTCTTTTTGTATCATACACATTACCTGTAAACAAAACATTTACAGATTTTGTCTCTTGGTCCACTCTTGGGTTTTAATCCACATTGAAAGAGATTGACATTTATTGTTATAAATGTTAAATTTTATTTGTCTTCTCATATTTCCAATCTTCTCCTCCCATCTTATTGTTCTTGAAGTGTCTAGTGGGAGTAAAATCTATTTTAATTTTCTATAACTATTTCTACTGTTAAAAACCAATTAGTGAACCAAATTAAATTTTCTAATTTAAATTATGGAAACGAATTTCTTACTATTCCCTGAGGCTTGGCCCCTTTTTGTTATAGATAGCTTTTAGAAGTGTCAGTTCACCTTTATCTTCATTTTTTGTGATTTCTTACTGTTTTAATTGTCTTTATGAGTAATTGTGGATATATTTTAGCCCTTCCTTTTTGTGCTAGTCTTAATATGCACTTTTTTGTGTTCAGACTCCAGCTTAAATATTTCTCTTACAGTTGCAAAAGCTTTTTGAAAAAATTATTGACTATATCTAATAACATTTAAAGTGTATCATTGTTTCTCTTAATTCAGTTTGAAATTTCTATAATGATTATAGGTATTTTACTTTGAAATGCTAATTGCTTGTAATTATATCATCTTCATTCTGTACTTTAACATTTAATTCCATGCTTTTAAAGCTTTCATGTAGTCTTGTCTAGCTTCATTGTCTCCTTACTTTTGAAAAGTTAGATGATAGTCTAATTGGCATTTTTATATCTTTTTCTTGACATTTGGAGGTCTTTGTAGTTCTGGAACTTTAACAATTACTTACTTTGGAGATTTGTAATTGGGATTTTTTCATGCTGAAGTCTAGTGTCTTCACTCTACTTGCAGAGTATCACCTTTTCTTGTATGTTCTGGAAACTTCTCCATAATCCCCAAACACGGTGCCAAGTGAATTTTTTTCATTTTTCCTACTAATTGTCCTTCATGTGGCTTTATTCTGCTATTTACTGCTGCCATTTCTTCAGTGTTCCTGTGCATTTTTATTAATTGTGCCTTTGTCCCTTTCTATGTTTCTTTTCTTCCCCCCCCAAAAAAAAATCGGAGTCTTCCTTTAGTGTATTTATTGTACAGTTTAATTCCAAAGGAATTTTATCATCTGGTTCTCTCATATTTTGGAAATTCTACATTGTACTAGAATTTGTCTTTGGTTTTTCTTATCTCTGTTAAGGGGTGGCATTAGCGACAGGGGTGGGCCTCAAAAAGGTGTTCTGGGTAAAAAATTGAATTTCAGGGTCTTTATATTGTCAGTAAGGGAGATGGATGAAAATGTTGGCTTCCCTGTAGCCTATAGACTACATGTGATATTGAAGATGGAGCTCGGGGTGACAGTTTTGGTCTCCACGCTCGAGGTGGTGCTAGGGTGTGGCAATGGGAGGGCAGCAGAGGGCAGTGACCAGGGTGGTAGCAGGAGCCCCAGCCGGGAGCAGCATCTGAGTGAGGGTTTCCTCGTCCCCTTTCCTCTTGATTTGGATGTCAAAAAAGACACCTTTTCCCCTTTGGGGAGGGCTGGAGAGGGGAAGAAGTAGCTTTTGTGCTCCCGAATTGTTCACAACTGGTTTCTCCAGTGCCTTTTTATTTGCCATAAATTAATTTTGTGGGGTAGTCTTTTACCCTCCCTCCCGTAATCCTAATCATACACAAACTCTCTAGGCTACTTTTAATGTGGGGAAGGGAGTTTTAAGGGCGGTGGACTAGGAAGAGGCAGACTTGTGAGGTAGAGAGGAAGGAGGACTTGCTGCTTCAGGACTCTCCCTCATCTGTTTCCCTCCATGATTCTTCTCTTCTCATCTCCACAGCTGCAGTGAGTGCCCCATGGCCTGGCTACTCAGGGAGGTAGATAGATGTTCACACTGTGTTGCCTTCCAGGAGATAGGCATCGAGATCCTTGGCGACACATCTGGCCTCTGCCTGACTCAGCTCCGTGAGCACCCTTAGGTTTAAGAAGAGTGAGTAGAATGAGCCAGCTCCAGCCTGGCCCTGCTAGTGGTCCCTCTGCTTCCTGCAGCCTGCCTCGGGTCCTGCCAGTGCTGCCAATGACGCCAAGCAATGCTTGGGAGAAGGGAATGAATCTATACTCTTATTTTTATAGTTATATATTTCAGCCTAGAGTGTCTATTGTTGTTTTTAGTAACAATACTATTACATGCCCCCTGGAGTCCCTCTCCTAGTGTTGATAAATTGCCCCTCAATATTGGACCCATGCCATCATCCCCTCAATCAGTTTTAAATTTAATCAGTCTTTCTGTCTAACCCATATGCCATTTCATAAACACGTCTTTGTTCATCCTGTATGTCACAAATTTTTTATCAAATTTGAACCCAGTTTCTCTGACTCCAGAGGACAGCCTAGAAGACATAGCTTTGAGTCCTGACTTTGACATTGATGGGCAAGTTATTTAACATCTCTGGGACTAGGTTTTCTCGTTTGTCAGATGATTTTTAAACATAATACCTACCACCAAAAAAACCCAACAAATTTTGATCACATATTCCTTCTTAAAAAGTATTCTTTTTTCTAGATTGAAGAGACTTCATTTTTTCGTCTCGCACTAGCTCTCCATGCTCATTTTCTGTTCCTCTTCTCTGGACCCTTTTTAGACTAATGTTTTCCTTTTCATGAGAGGTAGAAACTAGAACTGGATATAATGTTCCAAGCACAGAAGTTTCCATTTTTATAGCTACCTTCTGTTCCAGCTTTGGACACTCTTATTATCTGGTTTCGTTTTCCTCTTTCAGGACCTCATTATAATCCCTGCTTTCTCCCCTATCTTAAACACACTTAGGGGAGAATAACCGAGCTGATCAAAGGGAAGCTGGCCATCATTTTTAACGATCTCTTCACAACACCATTGAGCTGTTCTTTAAAAACCCTCCACCAAAGGAAGAAATGAAAATCCCTGTTCATTGGCAGATCATACAAAATTAACCTTAGAGATCATTTAGTCCAGGGATTCTTAAGCTTTTTTGTGTCATAGACCTAATCTTTTTTTTTTCATTTCATAATTGAAAGAAATGCTAACTTTCAGGCAGAGGTTAGTGAAAATAAAAACTGGTTTTTCCCCTGTCCAAGTTTATGGATCCCCTGAAAAACTGAGACCAGAGAACTTTCCTAAATCACACATATAGTGAAAGAGTCAGGATTGCAAAGCATGTCTTGTAAGGCTCAGTGTAGCGCTCTCTCTGCTCTACCACCCTGCCCCCGGGGAGTCACTGAGTATTAATTGAGTACTAAGGAAATACAGAAAGCATCAGCAGGGGCTTTTGCAGAGACCTGCTGCTCTGTGGGTCACATCTCCTCAGAGAATGGTCAAATCAAGCCAGCATTGTCTTTGCTTCTATGCAGGGCGTGACAGTCTACCTTGCAGGCAGGGACTCTGCTGTTTTGATCATCACATGTCCCATGCCTACACACACTAGGTGCTCTGTCAGTGTTTGCTGGGTTGAATTGAACCTCAATTCAATTGAGGGAGTGGTGGCTGTGGATAGGCAGAATTTGGAACTGGAGTCAGGAAACTCTAGGTTAGGATCTCATCTCTGGAACTATTCAGTGTGTAACTTCTCTGAGCCTCAGTTTCCTTACCTGTAAAATGAGAATAAAGTGTCTCAGGGTTATTGTGAGGCTCAAGTGGGATAATGTTGGTACATCACTTTTTAAACCTTAAAGCGCTATAGAAATGTCAGTTATTAGGAAAGCAAAGGGGATATAAAATTCAAGAGCCTACAAATTCTCTACACAATACTTAAATAAAGTACAATCTTACTGATTTGTTATAGTTTCTTTGTTCCAAAAGCCTAGGATTAAGGGCAAACCAGTTCCCTCTGAAGCCCATTGGGGCTCTGTTCTGCCAGGCAACATGAGGAAAGAGACTAAGGGCAGAGAAAGCTGAGAAAAGAAGAGATTTGGCCTGCTGGGTGACTGGCCAAGCAGAACTCTGCCTTTTCTGTAGTCCTGTCCTGAGCAGCAGTTGTGTTAGGAAATTGATTTGGGGTGAGAAGCAACAGAATGGAGTTTTTGCAGGAATTTGGCAGAAATAAGTGCCTGGCTCTTTTTGGTGAGATCCCAGAAGTGGTTTTGACTCTAACAAAAGCATCTTTCAACCTTTATAAATCCCTTAGTTCTTAAGGAGGGAAAATTGGAAATGTGGAAATGGAGAAGCACCCATGGTTTGGGTCCTGGTGAATTTAATTCTTTCCACATTGCTACTGAACAGGTTTCAATGAAACCGCTAGTGAAGAGCAGCAATGACAGTTTTAACAAATCGTTTACCATTCTCAGCACTCCAGAGTCCTGAGGCAGCAAACAGCCTGACAGATAAATTCTTAATAAAGTGTATTGGGCTCTGCAGAGGAAGATGGGGAAAGGGGAGTTGTTTTGCCTTCCGGATGGGCTTGATTGCTGGCACCTGACTCAGTCCCTGGGCCAGTGAAACTGCTGCTCTGCTTTTCCTACTCAGTAGACGAGCAATGTTTCAATCTTTTATTTAAGATAAATGTTAGCCCTAACTCCAAATTAAAAAACGGTGCTATCTAGCCACCAAGAGAGCATTTCAAAGAAACTGATTCTCAAGGAGAGTGTGCATCTGTCTCTGCATTTCTGTCTTTCAGCTTGAGTTCTGGACAATAGAAGTAATTTAATTAAATTAGAAGTAATTTAATATTGTTGATAGTATTGAATAAACAAATAAAATTGGGCTAAAATTCCAAATAAAAACAAAATTCAAACTCTTTACTTTTGAGCAAAGGAAAAAGTAAAAAAACTAGTGTTAGCAGTCATTCAGTACTTTGATAGATCTGTGATCTCTTCCATGTGCTGCTCTGTCGGCCTCTGCTGCCATTGTCTGTGGCCTCCTGTCTTTCCTCCACAGCAGGTCCACCCATTGCGGTGGGGCTTGCTAGATCTCTTGATGTTGCACAGTAAACAGTGGAGTGTGAGGGCAATCCCTCAGTAATTCTTCCCTCTTGCCACATGACAGGTTTACTCCCCCTTTCCTGTCATCAGTCTCCCTGGTGATGTACCTACTTGTGCACAATATTGTACACACGTACACCTACCTATAGATATATGCATATTTAGTAAAAGTCCGTTCACACCTACCATGTCACCTCTCCATTTCCCTTTGGAAATAATCACAACTTACTTTTCTGTGACCCTTTGTGAACCCTTTTTCTTCTATTTGCTAGTGAAGTTTTGTTGCCTTTTTTAGATAGTCATGTTTAATGTGTATGTTTTAATTCAGTTTTCTTTGTGGCATTTCATATGAATATTTGAAAGTATGTCTATATATTATTGTTTCTTAATATTTTTTGTATTTGTAATTTTGGGACCTCATTGTAATCTGTTCAATCAGTATACCACAGTTTTATCTGGCCATTCTCTCACTGCTGGCCCTACAGGCTGATTTCTCATGTTACAAAGCATTGTAAGTACACTTTGGTAATACTTTTGTCTCTACCCAGGTCTGGGACTTGCGCCAGAACAAGCTGACATACACCATGAGGGGCCATGCGGATTCTGTGACAGGCTTGAGTCTAAGTTCTGAAGGATCTTACCTGCTCTCCAATGCAATGGACAACACAGGTACCCCTGGGGATGAGGACACACTGCCATTTTTGCCATCCTAGAAGTACCATTGAGGAGTAATCTAATGGCAGTTAGGTCATAGAAACATCATCAGAAAGACCCCATACTAGGGTATGGTCAGAGACAGCCTTCTGAAATCTCTTTAGAGAGTCATTTTCAAATGATGAAGAATGTACTAAATTTCTCAAGTTGTATGTTCAGTTTCCTGGGTTTTATTACTCCCCTTAACCAGCCTCTTACTTGGGAGGGTAGAAATGTGATTATCATGTTAGAGGAGGGAGGTGGGAGCCAGGGACAGGCCCAGGGCACAGGTTTCCCCTTTTGATATACAGGATGTTCTGAGTTTTGGTGACTTGACATTGAACATTGTCATCCTAAATGTTAAATATTCCAAATTGGATTTGATTCTTAATCCTAGTCATCTTCATTTTATTTTATGCTGATTTTTCTTCTAGAATAAACTAGGATCGCCTTAGATGTTGGACTAGGTTGTCTGGAACTTTTGAGTTAGAGGATATAGTCATTTGGTTCCTGCCTTGGGTAGGTTTTCTACTAGCCAAATGCAGCATTGGCTTGAGTAAAGTGTACGCCCCAGTCATTTGTACAACTGGTATGGGACCATTCTATAACAAAACATCCCTTGCTTTTGTTTGTAAATTTTCAGAACACTTTCACAAAGGTTAGATTGTTTGATCCTCCTCAATTCCTGTCTCTTCTTTCTCCCCATCAGCTTGTAAGTGTGTTGAGGGCAGAGATGGTGTTGTTTTTCATCTTTGTAACCTCAGCACATGATATGCATTTAATAAATGTTTGTGGGATTGTGTGCCCTTGTCAGGGAAGTCTAGGGTGGGTGTTATTTTCCCCACCATACAGATATAGAAATTGAGTTAAAGGGAAATTAACCCTTGCTCAAGGTTTCACAGCTCATTCTTGACATCATCAGCACTAGGAACAAGGTCTGCTGGCTCTCCTCAGGGCAGTGACTTTTTTTGTATCTTTTGAGGGTTTTCTGGACCAGATGGCTAAAACCAATTTTCAGGTTGCCTAGGAATATTCATGGATTCTGCAGGGAAATAGAAAATTGCCTCCTTCGCTTTTGAGTCTTCAAGCCCTTTGGCCTTCCCCACTCTAGCATCCCTGCTGTGCAGATCTATACATGGTTTTCCCGAGAGTTTTCTTCTGAAGAGCAGGGGCACAGGAGCCTTACTTGTAGCTTTGTGCAGTTCAGTAAATGTGAGTGTTTGGGTGATGTCTTTTATCCCATGTATGAGTCCCCCATCTGTATGAAGAGCAGACCAATAGTGCTATTGGAAATCAATAGCTGAAGTCATGGAAACTACGCTACACATATGGACTAAAAAAAAAGTGAATTAGAACCAGATAGAAAAAAAAGGAGTGAGAAGCAAGGGAGGAAGCAGAGAATGGGAATAATTTGGAGATTGCATCTAATTTAGCCTGAACTGATGAGCTGTAATCATCCTTGTTTGAAGTGCAGTTCCAGGAGTCGCAGAGGGAGCTGGAGTTATTAGAAGGATAAGCAGATCCTTGTGGGTCTGCTTGTGGGAGCGAGGCCTGGCTGCAGATACTGCAGAGGGAGGCAGTGCCGTAACTG
The DNA here is from genome assembly GCA_028627135.1 of Pseudochirops cupreus. NCBI lineage: Eukaryota > Metazoa > Chordata > Mammalia > Diprotodontia > Pseudocheiridae > Pseudochirops > Pseudochirops cupreus. Next base: position 115,178,181 of record CM053582.1, on the reverse strand, counting down.
GAGATACCCAATAAGAGGGTGGTGTCAGTGCACAGGACACTAGCCCGGTCAGTGGGAGGCCTGGCCTCCAGTCCTGGTTCTGCCACTGACTGAGTCACGCTCATCGTAGGCCAGGCATCTTTTCTGAGCTTCAGTTTTCTCATCTGCAAAATAAAAAGGGTTAGACTTCATGACTTTTGTGGCCTCTTCTAACTCAAAGATATATACACATATAGATGCACATTTGTATTGTATGTAGACACACCCATACATGTCTGTATTACATAATATTTTTTCTTTAAATTTGGAGTCAGGGTATCTGAGTAGAAAGGGTAGAGAGAAAATAACAGGAATACCCAGACTCTTATGGAATAGGGCTCCAGTGGAGGGGACACTTGTGGGCACTCCGTGTAGAATGATCTGTTTGAATTTGTTCATTCTAGTACCCCTGGGCTATCTTAAATTACTTCAGAGAGAAGGGGGGAATAAGCTGAGTTAGGCATATAGATCTTGGGGAATATACATTAGGTGACTACTTTTGATCCTGAAATACTCAGGTGGGCTCTACCTGTTCAAAATGCCAGTGACTAGTGAATTGAGAAAGGTTGGTTTAGTTTGTGTTCTTCTTTTGGTCTTACTGAGGAAAAGCATTAAAGACTAAGATTTGACCCTGAATCTGAATTGTACGTGGCTCTCTTGGTCCATTTAATGAGAGCCAAACACATTCTTTCCCCTTTCAGATTGTCAGAAGAACCTAAGCAGGTGCTAGGAGATATTCTCTACTGCCCTGCTCTTCTGTTACTCAGAGAAGGCAGAGTCTGTTCCAGGGGCGGGAAAGTTGACTCTGATCTTCTGTCCACATGTGGTGTTTGACTGCTGTGTTTGTTTCTTTGCAGTTCGGATCTGGGATGTCCGGCCTTTTGCCCCCAAAGAGAGGTGTGTGAAGATCTTTCAGGGAAATGTACATAACTTTGAGAAGGTAAGTTTAGTATGACCATGAACTTATACTTCGTAATAATGCCTCTGTTAATGTTACTAGCCGTCCATTCCTATGTGATTATCAGAAACTTCATTGTCAGAGAAAAAGAAAGAGAGATCCTGTAGGAAGCATAGCAATGCATTCTGGGAAGCGGATTCTCTCCCTGCCATACCTCCATAGATGAAGGTCAGGATGAAGGAATCGGGGGTATTTGGCTTGGAAAAGTCTTGGGTAAGACTAATATATAACCAGCTTCATATATCTGAAGGGCTGTCAGGTGGAACAGAGATGAGACTCGTTCTGTTTCATCCCAGAGAACAAGGACCAATGAGTGGAAGTCTCAGAGAAGCAGCTTTGGGTTTGAAGCAAAGAAAAACTTTGCCATAAATAGAGCTGTCTAAAATGACACGGTCCACCTGGGGAGACAGCAGGGCAGAGTCGCCATTGAGGGATGTTGTCAAATGTAAGCTTCTCAAGGGCAGACATGGATTTGTATTTTGTCTTTGTAACCCTACCATTTAGCACATGGCAAGTGCTTTTAATAAAAGTTAATTAAATTAATTTATAGAAGGGATTCTTGTTCAGGTATCGATCAGAACTCAGTACCTCTGGATAGCACTTCCAGCTGAAATTCTTTGATCCTGTGACTTCTTCCTTTCTTCCTTTTAAGGAAAAATAATGGATGGGAGGCCCTTTATGGAGTCTCTCTTGCCTCTTCTAAGATGGCTCCCCAGCTGATGACCCAGTTCTGCTTGCATCCCAGAACCAGAATGCAGGGGGCCTGATGGCCAAGCCAGCTCTGCCTAGGACTGCAATGCTCTCTGTCCTCAGCAGAGATCTCAGCCTTAGCCCATTTAAGCCTTCCTTTCCCCAGCTTCTGTTACCATGTACTTAATGAGAGGGAAGCAAGAAGAGCCCTTAAACTTTTCAGTTCCCAGGGAGAATTAGTTCAGACGAGTCAGGTTCCTAGAGTCTTCAAGAATAATGTACTTGCTCTGGGAGTTCACTGGGACTCAGGTTTGTTTTGTAAATCAGCTCACAGATTTTTGTTTTTTAAAGAGAAAGAAAAAGAGTTTTAATAAGGACCAAGATGAATAGAGCAAAAGGAGTTTCTATTTGCAAGCCCAGTAACGCTATTTCTCTGTCAGATAGAACTCTAATTAGTTAAGTGTGAATTAGGCATTTTTTATATTTTATTATATATGAGTTATGAAATAGTAACACATTGGTGTTTTAGGTCATAAAATACAAGTCATAATTGCTGATCATCTTCCTCAGGAAAACAATTAAAATGTAACTTGTGATATTTAAAGTTTCTCAGTGATCTCATTTTCAAGCCAAGAATGCTTATATGCTGTGAGGTAGTTATTTTTTTAGCTGTATACGTTTTACTTCTTCCTCTACTAGACTATGAACCCTCTAAATACAAGGATCTTGTTTTACTTTTTCTTGTCCGAACATCCTTGAGTTGCTTAGGAAATATGGGTTGTTTAATTGATGAAGGCCTTGGGCACAGGAGGAGGCAGAGAAAGAAAGGAAGTGATGCCAAAGAAATCATGATGTGCCTGGGGTTGGGCCTGCCTGCCAAACCCAGCTCTCCACACCAGGCTGGGGCTCACCGCTGGCAGAGGGTACAGCTGCCGAGGAGCCACCATCAGTGACTGCCCTGCCAGGCCTTAGTGTGGGGAGCCAGGGAAGGTCTGATTTACTTAGAGCCTGCCAGGGAAGAGGAAGCATGGTATGGGAAGAAGAACATGGAATCCAAAGTCAGAAGACTTGGCTTTGAGGTTAGGGTCTGCATCCTGGGCCCATCCCCTTGTCTTCTGGATCTCAGCTTCTTCCTCTGTAAAATGAGGGGCTTGGATTAGATAACCCCTAAGGCCCCTTCCAGCTGTGCCATCCTTTGCTTGGTGAGCATTTGAAAATGCTGCTCTTTTCAACAGACACTCTTTGCTCATTGTTGTAGAATCTCCTGAGGTGTTCCTGGTCACCTGACGGAAGCAAAATTGCAGCCGGATCAGCCGACAGGTAAGAATTATTGAGATGTAAGATAAAAGGAATGATGCAGCTGGGCAGGGGTTGTCTCATGTTTAATACAGTTAGCTTGGGGACAGAGCCAGAGTGGACATGGAATGATCACAGTGGTCAGAAAGTGAGATTCTACACAGCTTGGAAGCTTTAAGTATGATTCACAGAAACACCTTTTCTTTACGCTTGGGGTGGAATTATGAGCTGGTGGATGCCAGGCTTCATCAAGGTCCCTTCTGACCAGGCCTCCTCCAAATGGGCTGAGGGCTAGGGGTTGAGAAGGCAGTTGGAAGCTTTCCTTGGTGGGTGAATAAACCTTGGCATGAGTGCCCTCAGATGTTTCACTGGAGTAAGAGTCCAGGTAAAACAGGTCAAGTTTACTCTTCTGTGAGAAAGGAAGGTGAGTCTATGTTAGATGTACTTTTAGTCTTTCACAATGATCTGCATCTGGAATGGAGGTTGGAAGTTAAATAAAGATTCCATTATGCTGTGGACTGATGAGGCAGCCAAGCTCCAAGTAGGGGAGAGAAAGGAATAGGACAGCCCGCAGTGACCTGTGCTGCTGGTGCCCTTTCGAAGTGGGGCAGCAGGTCAAGTGTGAGCTGAGACAGGTGGTCTTGGCCTCCTTTTAAGGCTCTTGTCCTATAGTTGCTCCAACAAAGGTGTTGTCCTGTCCTGTTAGACCTTGATGAAGCACGCGCCCCTGCCCCCCCCAATTCTGTCCTCCTGGCTGCAGGAGAGGAGGAGGTAGCTCAGGCCCCCAACCCTGTATCTCCTGCACTGCTCTCAGAGACCCCAAGAGGCATTAAATTAAGCCAATGCTGCAAGGAAGCCGGAATGCCTGCTGGCCTCGCATGCTATAGATCCTTGGGCAGTCGACCTCCTGGGAAGTACGGGGCTCTCTTCTAGCTTCAACAGTGTACGTACTTGAAATTACGAAAGTTTGTTTTCCTTCCTTGACGACTCCCCTGAGATGTAGAGGACAAGTGTCTCAGAATCTTAGTGCTGGCAGGGACTCCAGTAGCCATCTGTCTAATCCAGCCTGGGCCGGGCTGAGAATACCCTCCTTGGGGTCCCTACAGTGGGCTTATCTGGCCTTCGCTTGGAGTCCTCTTGTGGGTAGGTGGCCCCGGAGCAGCGGTTCTACGTGTTTTCTTACACGAGCTCCATCTCCAGCGCACTGCTCCTGGCTCTGCCTCTTGGGCTCTGACCTCTTTTCCGCATGACAGCGCTTCAGATGTTTGACAGCTGCCAGCCTAAACGCCCTCTTGTCCTTCGCCTGGTCCTCATGACGGGGTCTGCGTGCCCTTCCTCCCCTCCCTTGTCTGTCCTCGTCCATCCGAAATGCTGGACCCAGGACTAAACACAGTTCCTCAGACATCGCCTCCCTTGATCCTGGACGCCCATTTCCTTAATGTCTATTCCCCCTGACCCCCCAAGCCCTCTCTTACTGAATAAAAATGGCTGTGATGGTGACGTCCCAAACTCTCACTCAGCAGATTACCAGCCTTGTTACTGAGCTAGACAGCACTTGTATTTGGATACGCTTTCCTTCAAATCACAGGTTCCTCTGAGCTCCCGTTTTTTTTCCCTCCCTCAGCTGCTTTGAATTGTTCTGTTATTGCCAAGCAGTGGTCTTAGGATAGCCCCACCTCTGACCCGCTGGTCGCTAGCGGGGATTTTCCTGGACGCTGTGACAGCACCAAATGCACTTTGGTACTTTGTCACAAAAACTGAAGGATGACAGAAGGAGCACTGTTCCTGCCACAGGTTTCCACGCCAAAGCAAGGAACTGACAAGGAAGCCGTCTAAATTTAGCACCTAATTGACAGCCACCTTTAGAGAATCCTTCATGTAAATCCTACAAGGGCTGAAGTTCCTGTTGGCTTTCATGTGCTGTAAAGATGGAGCCCTTGCAGAAAGCAACATGATGGGCCCTAGCTTATATTTGGTCTTTCATTTAGGAAATCTCTCTTCCCCAAATGATTCCTCTCGTTTTCTTAGAGTTGCTCACAGGATTTACAACCAGAAAGCACCTTCGAGACCGTCTCCTCCAAACAACTCATTTTACAGAGGCCCAGAAGGGAAGTGAAATCACAGGGGCTTATGAGCTAAGAGCAGAGAAAAGGTGCCACCCCAGGGCCCTGCTCCTCTTCCATCCTGGTCAGGGCTCTCCATGTAGCATAAGTACGTAACACAGTATCTTATACAGTATACCCACCCATCCCCACCCAGTCAGTGGTGTGGAGGCTGGACTGGAGCTTGGATTTTTTTTTTTAAGCAAAATGGACATATTGAGGCAGCTAGGCAGCACCATAGTGCCCTGAGTACTAGGCCTGGAGTCAGGAAGATCTGAGTTCAGATTTGGCCTTAGAAACTTACTAGCTGTGAGATCTTAGGAAAGTCACTTGACTTCTGCCTCAGTTTCTCAACTAAAATGGGAATAATAATAGCACCTACCTTCCAGGATCAAGTGAGATAATATTTATAAAAGCACTTAGCACGGTGTAGCCTGTAGTAGGTGCTATATAAAAGCTAATTTATTGTTCTTTTGTCAAGTGTTAACTAGATGTCTAGTCCATTTTGTTGGGTTTTTGCAGGGGAGGGGTGCTAATAATACACATCTGTATATTGTAATTAAAATCTAATTTATTAGCCTTGCCTTTGGGTTATTTTTGCACTGCCCCATGAATATGATGCCTCTTTATTCTTTCCTTCATGTAACATGAGTTCTTTGAGGGGAGGAGGGAGGAGACCTGGAATACTTGAAGGAAAGGACTTTTAGAAGGTGATGGCATCCCTCAGGATGCAGCCAGGTACTGGGAAGTCTGCTCTGGGGAGGTGCAGACGTCCTGTCACTGGTCAACTCTGGCATAAAGAGATACCACTGAGTTCTGCTGTGTTAGCTCCGATAGGAAGTTGCCTTCTAGAGTGGTCTGGGATCCTTGGCACCTACAAGTAGCTCCAGAATCACTCCCAGAAAAGGTGGGCAGAACGGTGTCAGCTGCCCCTGCTCAGCTCCATGGGCCACTTTCACCCTTCCTATCCCTGAGTATTCTCTTCATTCAGCACACAGGCAGCATTTAGAAATCAGAACTCCTTTGAGGTAGTTAAGGCAAAGGCATCTGGAGCGCTCGGTGACCCTCTATACCAGGGAGGTAA
>CM053582.1:115114168-115162303 GCA_028627135.1 Pseudochirops cupreus | reverse complement strand
TAAATGGAGACTGAAGCAATACATGCTATCGTTCTTTTCCATGTTTGGTTCTCTTTCTTTTTTTCTCATTGTTCACTGGTGGGTTACAACCCTTCTGTACAACCAGACTACTGTACAATGTGAAAGTATTTGCAGATCCTATACATGATTGCACACCACTATGGGGGGGGGGGGGAGGAGAGGGAGGGGAGAAAATCTGAAACTCAAGGGATTGTGGAACTGAATCTTGTAAACTAAAAGTAAATTAAAAAGTCAATGGGAGAAAAAAAAAAGGTTGCACCTGAGGACCTAGAAGGCCACAAGTTCCCCAATCCTGGTTCTGACACCCCAAGTCTAGCCTAATAACCTTGTCAAAAAAAGGAGATAAGGTTAGCTTGTGTAATTTGCTCTTAACTAACCAATTAACCTCAAGCCTACCCTTGGTTATCATTATCTTCCTTCCTAAGTGTTGATTGCCCATTTGTCCTTTCTATAATTTATTTTAGAATTTTACCAGGCATTGATATGAAAGCACAATATGCTATATTCACTTTTTCCTTTTCCTGAAAATCAGGGCAATATTTGCCCACCTCTAGTCCCATAGCCCCTCTCCTATTTGCTAGAATTTCTTACAGATCATCAACAGTGGTTCAACATTCACCTGTGCAAGCTCAATAGTACCCTGGGAGGTGATTTGTCCAAGTCAGCTGACTCGGATGCATTGAGCAGAGTCCGACACAATCTTCCTGCCCTTGGGTTTCAATTCCCTGTTAACCATTTTTGTTCTCTTCTTTCCAGTCTAAAGATCATCATCCTTGATACAAAACAAGACAAATGAAGACAAAAGCAATCTGGGCTTTAGACTGAGGTTTGCCTTATCTCCATTATCTCATCTTCCATCCAAGCCAAGCAGGCTTCCCCTTTCTTTGGTCTAGTCCTTGGCCCTTCCATTCCTTTTATAAAGCCCTTTTCATTGCCTTTTTACAGCTTTCCTCTCCCAGGCATGATTCTTCCAGGGCCTCAACATTTTTGTTTTTGTCCTTAACTACTTGCCTTTGCTCTTATCTCTTCTTCTTTTTCTTTTTTGGATGTTTCCATTCAAAATCTGGGTTAGTTACTGGACTCCCGGTCCAGCCACATGGATCTCTTAGTCTTTCTTAGTAGGATCAATTGTGACTCTCCCCAGAATTCTTTTCTTAAGGACCTCCCATAGCTTTTCATCTGACTTCCCTCTTAATCATTTCAATTCAATTCAACATAGTTGTTGTTCAGTCCTTTCAGTCACTTCTGACTCTCCTTGACCTCATTTGAGGTTTTCTTGGCAAAGATATTGGAGTTATTTGTCATTGCCTTCTCCAGCTCATTTTACAGATGAGGAAACTGAGGGTTAAGTGATTTGCCCAGGATCACATGACTAGTAAGTGTCTGAGGCCAGATTTGAACTCAGGAAGATGAGTCTTCTTAACTTCAGCTCTGGAGTGCTCTCCACTGTGCCACTTAGCTGCCACTTAGCTGCCTGAATTCAACATTAATTAGGTACTTTTTAATATGCAATGCTAGAGGCAAAGGAGAGCACAAAATAAAGTCCTTACTCTCAAATAGAACATTATAACATGCATTATTATATATAACACACACATACGTATACACACGCACATACACACATTACAACAGATGCAGAAATATCTAAAATACAATAGAAGAAAAACGTTTTGGTTAAGGAAGCAAGGAAGGCTTCAGAGAGGAAAGGATACCTATAGAAGTCTAGTGGCAAGACAGAGATCCAGATGACTGGTGATGCCAGTCCAGGATGCAATGAGTGATGATAATTGTTTATTGAATGAATGAATGAGGGCCATCTTATCCTACAAGACAGAAGGAAAAGAAGAGAGTATAGGTAAAGACACAGATCCTTTTTGGAGTGTGGAAGAGCTCTGTTGGATGGTCTTAATCTTTTCATTGAAGTAGAGAGTAAGCCTCCTTTTCTCAGACCTTTGCCCCTCTCCCACTGGCTTCTGAAGGTGGAGGATGGAGTGGCACTTAGCAATCTGAGGGAGGCTAAAACTTGAGGTAGTCACACAGTCTCAGAGTCAGAAGGGCCTCCAGAGGACATCTAGTCTAACCAGTACCCAAACTTGAATCCCCTCTACATCATATCCAAATGAGCTTTTCCAGCCTTTGTTTGAAAACTTCCAATGAAGGAAGAATCCACTGCCTCCCAAGACAGACCGTTTCACTTTAAGAAGACTCTAACGGTCAGGAAACGTTTCCCTAGAGCCTAGACCAACCTTAAATTAGCCTCCACCTATGGTCCCTAATCCTTCGTTCTTCCTTCTTTGGCCAAAAGTGGTGACCATGATAGGGAGTCAAGAGGAAATGAATCCAAAGCTCACTGGGCAGTAGGGTGTACCTAATTTGTGTCAGAAATCATCAATTTGTGGTTGACCTTGTCTAATTATTTAGTGTCTAAGGTCACAGGAACCTACCTATCCTGTCTTTGAATTCTTAACCATCTTCCCTTCTAAAATCCAGTCACCTGCACATTGGGCTTGGTCCAGGATCACCCTCTTTCTCAGCATCTCTTCCTCACCAATCAGTTCTTTCTCAGTGACAGGATCAAGTCCAGAATAGTAATGCTTCTTGTTGCTACCTTTACCTGCTGACAGATGAAATTATCTTCAAGATAAGGTAAGAATTTATCAGCTGCTGTGCTCTTAGCAGAAAGATTCCCCAGCCTATGTCTGAATATTTCCATATTTCAACTATATGCTGCCTTCGAATCATTTTTGTGATCTGCCTCAGGAACCCATTATCCATGATCTCTATCTGGCTTGTTCTCCATGACCTGATATCTTCCCTCCTATCGCTATGCCTTTGCCCAGGCTGTACCCCCTGCCTGGAATGCTTGCTCTCTCTTCACCTCTGCCTCAGTTCTTGCCTACCTTCAAAGCTTAAATTACCTCCTGCTTGATGCCTTCCTGGGACAACCTAGTTGTTAGTTATTCTTTCCCCCTTTACTTAATTTTGTATGTATTTCATGCTGTCTTACCTAGTACATGTTATTTACTGATCTAGTCCATATAATTTTCCCCTCATAGAATGTAAGCTCCCTGAGGGCAAGAATTGTTTCATCTTTGTCTTTTATCCCTAGCTTCTCACATAGCAGATGCTTAATAACTTTTGTAAAGGAGGTCTCTAATACAACTCCAACTACTTTATGTCCTCAACTTCTCCATTCTTTGATCCACCCCTCCATGCTCCCCCCTGTACTTCCCACCTCAGGCTTGCAGGAATGTCACATAACAAAGCCTGGGGCACACCACTATCTCCTTACCAATTTCTTCCTCTTGAATGACTGGATGAATGGAAAAAGAATTATTTATTAAGCACGATGTGCTAAGCACTAGAGGAGATATAAATAGAAAAGCAAGAAAGAAACAAGGAAAAAGAAAGAAAAAGAGAAAAGAAAGAAAGAGAGAAAGAATGAGAAAAAGAGAAAGAAAGAATGAGAGAAAGAAAGAAAGGAAAGAAAGAAGAAAAGGAAGGAAGGAAGGAAGGAAAGAAGGAAGGAAGGAAGGAGGGAGGGAAAGAAGGAAGGAAGGAAGCAGGCGGGTGGAAGGGGGGAAGGAAGGAACAGAAGAAAGAAAGAAAAACAAAAGAAAACAAGGAAAGGAGAGAGACAACGCAGTCCCTGTTCCCGAAGAGCTCCCATTCTGATAGAGTGAGGCACCACAAAAGAGATTTCAGCTACAAGTCAGAAGAAAGGCCCGTGGTCCTTAGGGCACAGGAAGGGATGCCTCCTCTTTCATGTCAGTGATATAACCAATATCCGTGTTTTACAATGAACCATTAGGTAGCACCAAGGATTTGGATGGTGAGCCCATTTTTTCTGAGGTCTTCAGTAGCTGTGGTGGCTGAGGAGGCACATCCCAGGTCCAGGGTCCATGAGGGTTGCTCCCATTTTAGACAACCTATGGGAGTTGGGTTGGCAGCAAGTCCAGATGCTTGGAGCCACTCTTCTTGGGGTTCCTGGGCCCAGAGTCCCCCTGAGTCTGAGGGGAGGTGGTGGTAGAAGTGACTTGACAACACCTTGCACTGCTACTTTTCCCCACTCTCCCTCTGGCTACCTTGCTGCTTTGGCTGAGATGGCTTGTTTGCCCATCCTGTGGGTGGTAATTGGGTGGATCAAAGAATAGTGGGCCCCTTCTCCACAAGGATTGCCCTTCCTTGATGATGACTGTGGGGGTCAGGCTGGAAGGAGGGCTGGTGGTCAAGGCTTATGTGCCTTCCCATTGAAATATTCCAGCCACGAGTCATATCCCACATCCCAGTGATGCCCATAAAGGCATATTTACCTTCCTGAGTGAAAAACTCTAATTCACTGTTTATTACACAGACTGACAGACATCAGAGGCATGAATATTATTTCTTCCCTTTTTTCTTATCACTTTCTCCTGTGCATTTCTGAACACCTCTGCTCACACCTACTGTCCTCAATGGTGTCTGGCTTAGCAGCTGATCTGAGCATTTTCTCTCTCCCCTTCCCTTTTAATCAGGTCACCCAGTCTCCAGGCAAATCCATTCTTCCTGGTCCTCATTAGATGCTTGCTATCTCTAGCCAAGATCCTGTCATTCATCTTTCTTACTCCATAATCCAGAAATCCAAATCCTATTCTCTAATATCATCTCCTTACCTTACAATCATCTTGCATTTTTTACATTTTAAATATTTTCTTAGCATCTTCCTAGGGGGACATCCTGTTTCAGATTCTTATCACAGGTTCATGAGGTTGCCTAGGCAGGGACCATTATCTCCATTTTACAGGTGAGGGGAAAAGAGGTTCACTTAAGTGACTTGCCCAAGGCCTTTTCAATAGCTCATAAATGATGAAGCTGGGACAAGAACTCACGTTCCCTGAATCCTAGTCCAGCATTCCTTCTGTAAAACCTGGCATACAGTTAGGTGATGCAGTACGTAGAGTGCTGGATCTGGAGTCAGGAAGGTCTGAGTTCAAATTCAGCCTCGGATCCTAGTTATGCGACCCTGGGAAAGTGACTTCACCTCTGTCTGCCTCAGTTTCCTCAACTGTAAATTGGGGGTAATAATAGCACCCACCTAACTCCTAAGGGTGTTTGAAGTGAGATATTTGTAAAGCTTCTAGCACAGTGTCTGGCCCATGGTAGACACTTAATAAATGCTTGTTTCCTTTCCCTTCCCTAAAACCAGAGCTGACCTATTCCAAAATTATGAAGTCGGCCATACATCCCATGTTATTTAGGTATATAGTGTAGCTTGGGGGGAAAGAGAAACAGGGAAGAGAAATGGTGGAATTGGAGAGAGGATGGACCCCAAGCCTTGGATGCTATTGGGAAAGCATGGTCTGCTAGGGAATTGTAAAGGGACCCTAGAGCAGGGGTGTAGGACAGTGGCCTACTTGAGCCTGGATTTGTTTTTCAGTCCTCTCTGTGACCCCATTTGGGATTTTCTTAGCAAAGATACTGGAGTGGTTAGCCATGTCCTTCTCCAGTTTATTTTACAGATGAGGAAACTGAGATAAACAGAATGAAGAGACTTGCCCAGGGTCACACATTTAGCAAGTGTCTGAAGCCAGATTTAAACTTATGTCTTCCTGACTCTAGACCCAGTACTCTATCTTACTGCACCAGCTGGGCAGAAAGCCAAAATCTAGCCTAACCTAGCCTATGGATAGAGAGCAAGAAAGAGAGTACTGTTCTCAGAGGCAGAAAGACCTGGGGTGGAAACCGGCCATGGGCGCTTACTAGCTATGGCTTCACCTCTCAGCCTCAGCCATCCCATCTGTGAAGTGGGAGTAGCAGTAACCTCCCAGAGTTGTTGAGGCTCCAGTGAGATACTGTATGTACTTTGTAGAACTTGCAGTGTTTTACCACAGTGTAAGGTAAGTTACTGATGGTGGTGATTATAGTAATGCCTTCCCACCTACCCCCACCCCAGCCTAGTACTGAGAGATATGGCCCCAGGCTAAGCCATTAGTCTCTGGAGCCCCCTGCTTAATCCCTCACTGGAGGACAGAGCTGATGGTACAAGCCTGGGTGAGTTATGGGGCTATTTGGAGCTAGGCGCTCACCTATCCCTCACCATAGACCCTGTCTTTTCCTTTTGACTGAAAGCTCATGAGGGCTTCCTTGCCTGACAAGGGAACAGATGGGAAGGGGAAATCTGTTTTGGCTGGTCAGGGGGTCAGTGGAGACTGCAATCTGACTCCTGGGTAAGGAGAAAGAATTTCTGAAAGGAGGCATGAAACATTGCCACGAATTGTTTTCCTATCAGGTTCTCTCCAAATGTGCCGCCTTTCCTAGGGCAGGACAGCAATCTAACAAAAGGGTCGGTGTGGGACCCCAGGAAGAGGGGAGGGGGAGGTCATAATGCCTTTACTTTCTCCTGTGCTTTCCCTTGCCCACTCTGCCCCTTTGTCTTTACTCAGAGATGTCTCATCTTCTCTTTCTTCTCTTCCCCAGGACTTCTTTGTTGCCCAGGTCTTGGCTTTGTGATAAGACGGTTAAGACCGGGAATTAGTGGCCTCTCCCAGGTAAGAAACCAGCAGCCCCTAACTTAGGAGGTGGCTCCCCCTGCCTGAGCCCCTGCTCCTCTCCAGCATCACCCACCATCTGCTGCCTCTGCTCCCCACTCTTGACCCTAAATACTCACATCAGCGTTTGCCCGGTCCCACAGCCAGCTGACCCTCTCAGGAGGAGGCGCCTGCCTACCTATGGCTGGGACATGAGGGGCACTAGAAAGGGACTTTCCTTCCCAGAAATACTCCCTCCAGAAGCAAGCCCTGGACCTGGAAATGCCTACCATCAGTCACTTTTTTCCTGAAGGCCTCACTAAAATTCATTCATTTCTGCAACAAGCATTTATTAAATGCCTTTGTGCCAAGTGCTGTGTTAGGTCATAATCTGTCTCTGCAAGCAGAAGACCTGGGTTTATATACCAGCTCTGTTACTGGTTTTAGACAAATCACTTCTCTCTGGGTCTCAGTTTTGGGTTTTTTTGTTTTTTGTTTTTTTGGAGGGGGGAAAGCAAGACAATTGGGTTAAGTGACTTGCCCAAGGTCACACAGCTAGTGTTAAGTGTCTGAGGCTGGATTTGAACCCAGGTCCTTCTGACTCCAGGTCTGGTGCTCTATTCACTATGCCACCTAGCTTCCCCCCTGGGTCTCAGTTTTCTAACCTGTAAAATGGAGAATTCTCTATGACTCCTAAGGTTCACTCCATCTATAAATCCTACGATCCTATGAGTCATAACATTTCTCTTGGAATAAGTCAAGGAGAAGTCATTGCTTTGGTTTAGAGCAGACTGAGGCAAGAATCAGATCCCTGGGAAAGAGTCTTCTTTATTCAAGTTTAACTAGGTTTCAGGCAGTGATCCTTACTTAGGAAGAGACAGCTAAGGTTTTTCACACCTTGACTGGATGGTTGATAGTCAACAAGAATTTAGGGGTAGTTAGGTGGCAAAATGGATAGAGCACTGACCCTGGAGTCAGGAGAACTTGAGTTCAAATCTGTCTTAGACAATTAGTAGCTGTGTGACCCTGAGCAAGTCACTTAACCTTGAATGCCTAAAACAAAAACAAAAAACCCAGAATTTATTAAGCCAACTACTATGTGCCAGGCATTGTGCTAAACTGCTGATAAAAAAAAAAGGCAAAAACAGTCCTTACCAGCAAGGATCTCAGTCTAGCAATTATCTATAAGATACTGATGGAGTAGGTAGAAAGTAATTCCAGAGAGGAGAGATGCTAGCAGTGAGGAGAGATGAACAAAGGCCTCTTGAGGAAGATGGCCTCTGATCTGAGTCCTGAAGAAAGGCAAGGGAGTTATTAGATGATGGGGAAAAGGAAGCATTGTAGGCATTGAGGACAGTCAGTGCAGAGGGTCAGAGATGGAGTGTCCTATTCTTGGGGATGGCAAGAAAGCCAGTGTGTCTGGATCTCAGAGTTTGTGGAGGGGAGTAAAATATAAGAAGCCTGGAAAATAAGAAGGAGCAAGGCTGTGAAGGGCTTCAAATACCAAAAAGAGGATTTTCTATTTGATCCTGGAAGTAATAGGGAACCGCTGCATCCGTGATTTTCAGGAAGGGCTGAGAAAAGGCCCTAATTATCTCTGTTGATTCACCAGTGCCTTTACTAGAAACGGTCTTTGAAGTAGGAGATTGTTTTTTGTGTTTAGCTGCCCAGTCATTAGTCCCCAAATGCTTGGGGGAACAAAGTTTCATCAACTATACATTCCTTTTCCCTTTGTCCAACTCCTATCTACAATGAACTTTTCCAGGCCAATTTGGCCAGTATCCAAATCAACCCACAAAATTACCAGCAGATCCTAGTTGCCTACTGGTCACCCTGCCTTGGATAAAAACACAAGCTGCATGTGTACAAAGTATTCAGATTACATAAAGCTGGGAAGAATAACTCACATCAAGATTCCTCCCCCCACACCACCCCACAAAATCTCACCAGGCCAAATCTAATAAAATTAAATGTAATAGGGATAAATGTATATACCTACACTTAGGTTCCAAAAAATGCTGAAAGAAGTACACAATGGGAGAAGCTGGATAACATTTTATGTGGCAAAGATGTGGCAGTTCTAGTGCACTCCAGACTATGTCAACGGGGAGCCCACAGTGGCCAAAGGCTTAAGTGACACTAGGCTACCTCAAGAGAGGCCAAAAAGAGGAAAATCACATTCATTCTGTGTGAACTTTGCCTTTGTTAGACTGTATCTGAAATATTGTGCGCAGTTCTGTGCCACACATTTTAGGAAGGACATTGAAAAGCTAGATTACATCCAAAGGAGGATGAACAGGGGTGAGGGGACTAGAATTCAGAGGATGAGCAATTAAAGGACCTGTTGATGCAGAGCCTAAAGAAGTAGCTGGGTGCAACAGCTGTCTTCAGATATTTGAAGGGCAGTCAAAGAAGTGTTCTTGTGTGTCTTATGTTTTCCCAAAGAGGACCATGACATCAGGAAGATGATGCCATGACTTGCAAGTGAATTGGATTTAAGTGAGGGAAGGCTGTGCAAGGTCACCAGCCTCACTTTCTCCTCTGGAGCCACATGGGTCCAGTGACCAGATATGGATCAGGATGACTGGAGATGGTCCCCCAAAGAGATGTTAACCTAAGTGGAAAGATATATCTATAACCTATTATCCCCTCAAGAAGTGCGAGGGGGGGGGGGAGGGTAGGGGAAGTAAGTCATTGAATTGGACCAAATTGACTGGAAGGAAATCTTAGCTATTATCTAGGCAAAATATTGGCCATGACCCAAGTGATCCTTAAAAGACAATCAAATGGTGAGAGAGAGTTTGAGGAAGAGGCATCCAGCCAGCATCAGATACACACGCTCTCTATGGGGAGACAGTCCTAAGAAAGGAGCAGCATCCCAGGCAAGAAGTAGTTTCCAGGAGTAAGACTTCAGGCTACAGAGAAGGTAGCTGACTATGGATTCACAAGAGGACATGGTGGCCAAAGTACAGAGAAGAACAAATTGGGAAATCCTAGCTGAGCAACTTGCCCAGAAGAGACATTGAGCCCAGTGTGTGGGAGCAGCATGAGGACCTTAGGAGAAGAGAAAGGACATTGCGATCCTGTAGTTACCAGAGGTGTGTTACCTTGAGTATGTGTGATCCCCACAAAATAGTGACCCATCACAAGCTGCTCATCAGTTTGTACCTACTCTTTGCACGGGTGCTGTATGTATTTGCGGAAAAATATGCCCTAGGCTTATAGGAGGAGAATTTGGAGTCTACTGTCCTTACCATGTCATCTTAATAAATGCCTTTGTTGGTGTTGGTGCTCAGTCATTCCTGACTCTTTGTGACCCCATTTGGGCATCTTGGCAAAGATGATTCTACATTTCCTTCTCCAGTTCATTTTACATTTAAGGAACTAAGGCAAGCAGAGTTAAGCGACTTGCCCAAGGTGATACAGCTAAGAAGTGTCTGAGACTGGATTGGAACTCGTGATTCTAAGTCCAGAGCTCTATACTTTAGGCTACATAGCTTGAGAAAGGTCACCCAATAAATGCCGTTATATTGAGCTAATTGTGTCTATTGGCTGATTATTAAAGGTAAATTCACCAAAGGGGGCTAATGAGCTATAGTTGTAGGAATGTGAACCCACAGAATATACCCTTGAACCTGAGGGTAAATGCTGTCATCTGGAAGGTGACTCAGAAGGTGCACTACATAGAGAAAAACTTCCTCACAATTAAAGCCAACCAACACCAGAACAGACTACCTTGGGAAATAGTGAGTTTCCTATTACTAGAATATTTTAATGCTATATGACCACTTGTAGATGTTAAGTGGGTCTGTGTATTCAATGTTGGACTTGGATTCAGGAAGAATTGAATTCAAATCTCCTTCACAGTTGCTAGCTGTGTGACCCTGGGCAAGTCACTTTATTTCTACCTGCCTCAGTTTCCCCATCTGTAAAATGGAGATAATATAGCTCCACCTCCAAGGGTTGTTGTAAGGATTGAACACGATATTTATGAAGAGCTCTGTAAACCTTAAAGGGCTATATAAATGATATTATTTCTATTTCAAATAAATAACTAGATCTAGTATAATGCAAATTCCCTGAAGTCAGAGACTACTTCTGTTTTGTCTTTGCATGCTGCTTAGCACAGGGCTAGGCGTGTAAGTGCTTAATAAATGTTTGTTGAATGATGTTAAATTCTGATTTTTATTTTGTGAAAAGGAATTGATGTACACAGTGCCTAGTAGCATCTATATACCCCCAGCTACTCAGGTTAGTTCTTAACCTGAATTGCAAAGCCATCACTTATACTTTTGGCTTTGAGGACTTGGTTTAATATGTAGTTGGGGAGGAAGGAAAATGAAGGAGAAAGAAAAGGAAGGGATTAGTGGGAAAAGAGGA
Organism: Pseudochirops cupreus; assembly: GCA_028627135.1. NCBI lineage: Eukaryota > Metazoa > Chordata > Mammalia > Diprotodontia > Pseudocheiridae > Pseudochirops > Pseudochirops cupreus. Next base: position 115,151,396 of record CM053582.1, on the reverse strand, counting down.
AAGGAGGAAGAACTAGGGGGAAAGTGGGATTGCCAGTCCCACAGTGAAGAGAACCATTGAAAAGGAAGATGGTTAACAGGGCAAAGGGGGAAGTTAAAGGAAAGGGAGAGAGGAAGAAAAGGGACAACTTACTAGCTAGCAGTGGTAGAAAGAGAAGAAAGGAATACATGAATGAATGAATGAATGAATGAATGAATGAATAGAAAAGCATTTATTAAGGACTTACCATGTGGCAGGCACAGTGTTAAGCCCTAGGGATACAAATACAAAACTGGCACATGGTCCACCCTCAAGAAACATTCATTCAAAACAGGGGAGACAATACATAGAGTGTCGTGGAAGCTGGGGAAGAGGGTTTCATTCCAGAGCCACAGCAGTCAACCAACATACCCTTTCCAGAAGTACTGACTGCTGTGCCCAGAGCAAGAATGAAAGCTGATAAGATGGTGGCCAGGGTAGACAGCTGACCAGGAGGAGAAGCATGGTCAAACTTGAGCTTGGCTAACCCCTCACTGACACATCAAGACAGCTCATCTCTATGATGAGGATCCCAAGGTGAGTCCCCAGAAACTGGGGTTTGAGCAGGACAGGGCATCAACAGGGCACACACAAAGAAGCACATCAGAGTCTTGTGGTAGATTAGTGGCCTCAGGTGTTCAGTGGTTCTGGTTCCTCTGTTTACACCCAGAGACATCCCTGCCTTCACATTCATTATCTGTATCATTTCAATTTAGGTAGCATAGCATTGCTTATCCTTCCTGTTCCCAACAAGACTCTGAGGTGCTTCTTTGTATCACCCCAAAGTGCCTAGCACACACACACACACACACACACACACACACACAGAGAAAGAGAGAGAGAGAGAAAGAGAGAGAGAGAGAGAGAGAGAGAGAGAGAGAGAGAGAGAGAGAGAGAGAGGGAGAGTCAGTCTTAATGATCATGATGAGTGGCATCAGCAATGAAGATTGCTCAATAAAGAAGACCTATCTTTCTTGGCTAATTGTTCATGATTGCCCCTCACCCACTCTAAGAACCAGCCCAGCTGGCCTGTTTGCTCCTCCTCTGTAATGACATACCATCTCCCAACTCTGCCCTTTTGCAGCAGCTATCCCTCGTGCCTGGAATACTGCTCCCCCACAAATCACCTCTTGGAATCTCTATTTTTTTTCTTTTAAGGCTTAGCTCAAGAGTTTCCTCCTATTGAGATCTTTGCTTCAATACACAGTTCTTAAACGTTGTCCTCCCCTCCCCTCCCCTCTTCCTCTCCTCTTCCTTGCCCTCCCTGTATTACCTTATACTTACTTTGAATGTATTTTCATATCATAATCATAGAGACCCTGACCTGGGTTCATGTCCCACCTCTGATACCTGTCGGTTGTGTGACCCTGGACAAGTCACTTAAACTCTTATCAATCACAAGCAAAACTCATAGTCTTATGAGGCTGCTGGCTTGTATTGGAGTTCCCCAAACCAGTAAAATGTATTTTGCATTGACATCTGGTCACCTCTTGATTTTCTCCAGTAGAATCTAAATCCCTTAAGAAAAGGGGTAGAGAGTTGCGCTCAAAGCAAGGAAGAAGAGCTGGGTTCAAGTTCTGCCTTTGGCAGGTGACCCTGGGCAAAGTCACTTAACCTCTCAAAGTTCTAGATCTAGGGTACTTATTCTCCAAGCCCTTAAGATACTTAGAAGGCACCTGAGATTGTCTGAGTTCCCTCACCAGGAAGTTACTTCCCCAAACCAATGAGATCACAAGTCCAGTCTCTGTTCCTTGGTGTATAAAATTATATGTGCAAATGCTCCATAGAGTGTAAACTTCTCAAGGGTAGGGAGTTTCACTTTTAACTTTGTATTCCCAGGGCCTAGCACATTGTAAGAGCTTAACAAATGTCCCTGGATCAAAGGCAGAGGTTTAGGCTCCAAGGAGCAGGATAGGTCAAGAAAAGATATTTCTTTCCCTTACGGTCTCTGAGAGTCTGCTGTGTGTTCATTCATTCCTGAGAATTTGGATGGGGGTCAGTCACAACCTTTGAGTTGTAAATCAACTATTCCGAGAGGGCTCTGACTCCTTAGCCTTAGGGACCTTTACTGAGACAGATCTATTGTTCCCTATTACCCATTAAGGAGTCTGGAAGAGGAGAAGAAATGAAAAAAAATACTTTTAGTGGCTTGAAGAGGGGAGGTGAAGGAGGGGGGACCTAGTCGGGTCAGACTAGGGTTTTGACAATGACAACTAGAAGCCTTTTGTCACATTGACCTAAGCTTTGAAGTTAATGTTTTCTCTTTCTTCCTTTCTCTAGTAAAGGCATATATACATATGTGTGTGTGTGTGTGTGTGTGTGTGTGTGTATAATTTTTTTGGAGGGGGGAAGGCAGGGCAGTTGGGGTTAAGTGACTTGCCCAAGGTCACATGGCCAGTAAGTGTTAAGTGTCTGAGGCCGCATTTGAACTCAGGTCCTCCTAACTCCAGGGCTGGTGCTCTATTCACTGCAGCCACCTAGCCGCGGTATTTTTCAATTCTGTATTTTCTACATTTGACTAGACCAGGTTCTCAACCTGGGATTCATGAATTTAAAAAATATATATATTTTAATAAATATTTCAACAGGTTTCCTTTTTAATTTTATGTATTTTAAAACATTATTCTGAGATGGGGTCTATAGGCTTCACCACACCGCCCAAGAGGTCCAAGACTCCCCCAAGAGATTTAAGAACCCTTGGACTAGAGGATGAAAGGGACATTCATGCCTGACCAGGCCAGGATAGCTTAGGAGAATTTCAGACCAGGTTGGAAGGAGGAAGACTGGAAGTTTCAACTCAAAAGAGGAAAGGGTTTAGGAATGTGACCCCAGGTACTCAGGAAAGTGCCTTGGAGGGTGGTTTGTGCTGTCTTCTTGCTATCCCAAAGGTGTGGCAATTCCATAACCTGGAGAAAGCAAAGATGAGTTTCAATTCACCAAGCACCGATCAAGCACCTACTGCTACCCGGTCGTAGTATTGTTGGATGCAGGGTATACAAAGACATAAACAGAACCTCACTTCTGGAGCTTGTATTCTGCTCTCTGGACTCAAAGCAGAAAGTTCAGGAAACGGCAATCGGACAGTGGAGGAGAGTGTTTTGGGGAAAACCTCCCAGGCCTTTTCGTGACAGGTGCTATTGGGATAAAAGATGTTGACGAACTGACTCCAGGGAGACTTTTGGTTCTTTCCCAAAGGTAGGAGTCGTCCGTTCGCTACCACCCACTCCCACCTTTCTGGGTCCTGGGAGCTTTGAGGGGGGGCCGAGTTTGGAGAGGTTTTCACCTCCGACCCCTATTCTTTGGCCCTGCCTAGGATTCGTAGATACAGCTTCTGCCCTGGGTTCACCCGACCACCTGGAGGGAGGTGTGGTGTCAGTGTGTGTTCGGAAGGAGGGAGAGCATAGCGGAGGTGCCATACTCTGGAGTCCTCTTCAACCTTGCTCCCAGGTCCAGTTAACGCAGAGAGAGAAAGTTCAGCCCCTCCCTCCTTCCCTCCCCTCTTTCTCTCCCTTGTTCTTCCCAGTCTTCCCCACTCGGCAAGTTTTCTTCTTTGTTTGCCTCACTCTTGCCCTCGTCTTTTCCGGTTTTCCTCTCTCAAATGAAATAGGTTCCTGGCATTTAGCACTGGAAAGGAACGGAGGCATCATCTGGTCCGACCGTCTCATTTTTACGGCTGAGGAAACTGAGGCTTATCGCCTGCTGTTTCTGTTGGTCCTCTTCCCCCCTCCCTCCTCTTGCCCCTTTCGCTCGGGTCTCCCAGGCTCTGCCACCATCCTTGCCTGCAGCCAACCTCCCAAGTCCATTCTCTCTTCTTCCTCTGTCCCCTCTCACGTCCTCCTAGTGTCTCCCCCTCCCCACTATCCCTCGCCTGTCCCCGGGCCCCGCCCCTCTCCGGGCCGCGAAGCCACGTGGTCGGGCCAGGGCGGCTGCAGACTGCTCGGGATCCTGCCCCAGCTGGGCTGGGCTCCGCTCCGCTCCACTCCACTCTGCTCGGCTCTGGTCCGCTCGGCTCCCAGCTCTCCGCTCCCGCTGCCCGTCTGCCCGCCTCTGGGGGCATGAGTAGCTGCTGGCGGACAGCGGGTCAAACAAAAGAGCCCCGGCTCGGGCTGTACGCCCCGGTGCCCAGCGCCCCCAGCGCGGGGCATGGAGACTGAGCGGAGCCGCCCGAGCCCGAGCCCGCGCCGCGCCCGGGGAATGCCGCGGCCCCAGCCCTAGTGGAGCCCCGGCCGCCCTGCTGGAAGCTCGAGGCGCGGGCGCGGGGAGGACGCAGAGGAGGAGGAGGAGGAGGAAGAGGAGGAGAAGGAATTGGAGGAAGACTCTTTCTGGCTCCCTGTTTCTCTCCTTCCAGCCAGCCCTGTGGTGCGGAGCCGAGCCAGGGCGCAGCGCACTCACAGCCCGACCCGGAGCCGGAGCCGGAGCCCGAGCCCGAGCCAGGGCGGCAGCAACAGCCAAGGGGGCAGCGTCGCGGCGGCCGGTCCCACTGAAGCCATGAGCAAGTGTAACGGGAGGTGCACGCTGGTTGGGTTCTGCTGCCTGCAGCTGGTAAGAAGGGGTCCCTCCGGGGACCGGAGCAGGGAGGGTGGGGGCGGGGGCGGGGACTAACTGGGACCCTGGGACTCTCGGACCGTGACGCGGGACGGTGACCAGCGCCGGGCCAGCTGGCGAGCGAGCCAGCGATCCCCGCCCAGCCTCCAGCCCGGTGTTATCTTCCTGCGTGTGTGTGTGTGTGTGTGTGTGTGTGTGTGTGTGTGTGTGTGTGTGTGTGTACGTACGCGCGCCTCTGTGCGGGGCTCCATGTGCCTGTGTCTCTCCTGAGTGTCACAAACCCCCTAGCCCTCCTTTGTGCGGATGCCTGTCTTACAGGGCCACCCTGCCTGAGCGACTGGAAGGCAGAATCGACTTCCTGGGGATGGGGAGGGAAGATGGGGAGTGGGAACCCCGCCCCCTCCTCACCCTGCCTGCAGGGCTAGGTGGACAATGGGCCAGCCGAGGAGGGAGGAAGGGGCCTGGACATTGGGAGCTGAGTTAGGCTTTGGTTGCATTGACATTCTAGATTACAACTCCTGCCTTTGGGCCCTGGTGGGCAGTGAGGGAACAGGACGCTGGGACCGTGGAGTTTCTACCAAGCTTAAAGGCCAGAGGGCCAGGGTAGGGTGGGAGTAATTCCACTCCCAGCCCCTAAAGTGTAGGCATTTCCTTGAGCAGGTCCTTATTCTCGTGGCTCAAATTGGGAAAAGGGCTGGTCTGAGGTAAGCGGCTACTCAGGACTTCAGACTGGGGCGGGGGGGTGGGGGTGGAAGGGAGGGTGCCGCGGATAGTCGATTTTAGAAGCATACAGGAGGGGAGCTTTCAGAAACATAGTGTCCTAGGACAGGTGGACAGCGGACTGGGCTAGTTAGACTCTCAGTATATTTATTGTCTGTCTTCCAAACTAGTACTTTAGGGGCCCGGAACCGCAAGACCCAGCGGTGAGTCAGGTTTGAGGTGGCAATGACAAAGGTTCACTTATGCCTGCCGACCCCCAGAAGGAGGAACCCAGGAGGAAGGGGTCAATCTCAATAAAAATCACACTTAAGACCACAGTTTAACCACTTAGAGCTCCAACAACCTACTAGCCTTCAGGAACCAGTTAGGTATGTTAAGGCTCTAGATGCTATAGAGGCAGAGACCTGTTAGGAGGTAGACACTGGAGGAGCTCAGAATGGATGTTAGGGCTGCCCTGGTCCACTTGTACCTTCTGAGCAGCAAGTTTGGGTTTGAGGAGCTGACGGTAGCAGTCATGTTATAGTGGGTGGAAAGCTGACTAATTCATCTCCTAGAAAGCGGTGCTGGCAGTGGTGGGAGGAAAGCTGCCTAGGTCACTTTTGCCTGCCTCAGTTTCCTCCCACCCTATTTAAGTCTCTGACGCAGGAGGATGCAGGCAGCAGCTGTGGGAGTCTGTGCTGAGTTATAGAGAGGAGGAGTGGAGGAGGGTGGTTTTGGGTAACCAACAGGCAGTTCACATTAGGCCATTGTAAGAATCACCCAATTTACCCAGGGCTCTTGCCTAACTTGGAGTGAACAGATCTGTATTTAGAACCTCTGACAAACCATCTAAACCTCCCTATGCCTTGGTTTCCTTCAGTTTAAAACGGGTATGTGTTTGTTGTGGGGAGGGAGATTTTTCTAGATGGGCTCGGCAGGTCCTTGCAGCAATAAAATTTCATGATTCTATAAAAAATATCTGCTTTGTTATCGGACTCTCTTGTTGCCTCTTACAGTACTTTTAAAAAATATTCTTAATTTTATCCATATGATCTAATATTAATTTCCTTATCAATTAATGTTTGGTGCTTGACCTTGGCACATAATTAACCCCTTTTCATCCTGACTGTTTAGAAATGCCCTCCCTCTCTTCCCATTCTCACCAGAACAGCCCTTCTGAGCCCTGAGAGCTTTGATTGGTAGGAGAAAGCTTGGTGAAAATTTCCCCTCCAACTCCTACACTTTCTCCCTCCCTATGATTTGCAGAATCACCATTTCTATCAAGGTGAGACCTTGAATCACCTAGGTCCCACCTCTTCAAGAAAGCCTTCTGTGGTTGCCCATGATCTGTACAAACTGTTGAGGGATCTGAGGTTATTCATCTGGGAGAAAAGCAAACAAAGGAAGAAGACAATGCCTGCCTTCAAATATTTGAAGGTCCTCTTCTAGAAGAGGAAATTAGATGTTATTCTGGCTGCCTTGAGGGCAGAACTAGTACCGGGGAGAATTTCGAGGGAAGTACATTCCAGCTCACTTTGTGTGGGGAAGGCCTGGATAATGATCGGAGCTGTCCAGTACTGGAATGGTTGCCTTAAAAGGGGGGAGGGGGGAGAAAACTTGTCTATTGCTCCAGGCTACTACAAGTTTTCCACCAGAAGCTAGATAACTCTGTCACCTACGACATAAAGGAGTGGGAGAATGGACTTGAGGAGTGGGTGGACTAGGTGATCTGAGGTCCCCTCTAAATTTGCAATTCTCAGTTTCTCCCTCCTCTGAATTCCTAAGAGGCTGAACCACCCACTCTCTAGTCCCTGATTCTGTCCTGCCTGGCTTTCTTCCGTAGCAGTTCATATGATTTCCTAGTTTGGGCTCCCTAGCTAGGCTGTGAGTTCCTGGATAGCCAGAACTACATCTTCATTGTTCAGTTGCTGGATTTGGAGTCAGGAAGACTACCTACCTCACTCTCCTCTCCTTTTGATGACTACCAGCTGTGTGGCTATGGGCAAGTAAGTCCCTAAACCCCTCTGAGCCTCAGTCTTCCTCATCTGCAAGATGGGGATAAGGACAGATGTGGGTGATTGTGAGGTTCAAATGAGATCATGTGTGTCAAGCATTTTGCAAAGCCTAAAGCCCAATATTAGACTGAGCTCCTGGAAGGTAAGGATGGACTCTTTTTGCCTTTCTTTGTATCCATAGTTGAGCATAAAGCTTGGCACATAGAAGGTTTTCCATAAATGCCTGTTGACTGACTGATTCTCTAACATACTATATGACTTTTTAGCTGTTCTTATTAGCATTGCAACAATGGGTTCATACCCAAGAAAGATAAGTACTAGACCTGTGATTTCATTTGTCTAGGGCAGGGGAGGGGAACCTGTGATCTTAAGGCCACATGTGGCCCTCTAGATCCTCAAGTGCAGCTTTTTGATTGAATCCAAACTTCACTGAACAGATCTCCTTAATAAAAGGATTTATTCTGTAAAACTTGGACTCAAAGGGCCATACTTGAGGACCTAGGGGGCTACATGTGGCCTCAAGGCTGCAGGTTCCCTGGAACTCCCAGGTGAGGAAGCATCCTCTACTAGTGTAGGTCTGGACCTTCTCTGTATTATACATATTCCTTTTGTGTGTTGTCTTCCACTTTAGATTTTAAGATCCTTGAAGGCAAGGATTATCTTTCTTTTTCACAATGGTTAGCATTGTACAGAGTATATAGGAGGTGCCTAACAGATGGCTATTGCATTGAGTTGAACATGCAGCCTTAGAGAGTAGCCGAGAGCACTGAGAGCGATTTGCTCAAAACCAGTGTGTATTAGAGATGGGACTTGAACTGTTTCTGAAACCAGCTTTCTGTACACTCTTCCACTCTGCTCCATGAAAGTAGAAAACAATACAAGGCAGATGTGGATCATGTCATCATACCATGCCAGAGCTGCATGGAACCTTAAACCTAATCAAACCCAAACCCCTTGTTTTACATTGGGGAAACTGAGGCACAGGGACAAAAGCAAGGGCACACACAGATGGATGCTGGCAGTCAGCAGGTTGATGGCAGCTGCAAAATATTGCTAGCAGAAATCACTAGGGGCGATTTCTCTGATTTGCTGTATCCAGAGACCCCATGGACTGACTCCGTCGTCCTAAGTTAGAGATGGGTGCCTGACTCGGGCCTTGCACACAATAGGCACTTAATAAATGCTTCTGAATTGCATTGAAATGGTATTGTTGACTTGGGTTTGACTGTCACTCTCCTCCTGCTGGACCTTCAACAGCTCCCAGATGTTATAGTTAACAATCTGGCTTCCACCTACTTTCCCAGCCTCACTCATTTCTCTCTTCTTCACACTGTCTCTGATCCAGAGAGACTTGCCTGCCAGCTGTTCCCTTACACAGCACTCTGCTTGAATCCTCTCTTTGATTCTTTGCATAGGTGATTGCCCAGGTCTGGACTGGTACAGAGAAAAGAGCAATGCCTCTAGGGTCAGAGGTGAGTGTGACCTTGGATAAGTCACTTAACTTTAGTGGGCCTCGGTTTCCTCGTCTGTCAAATAAGGAGTTTGGACAAGGTGGCCTCTGAGATCCCTTGTAGCTGCCAATTTAGGATTCTCTGCGCATCCTCCTGCCTCATCTCAGTTTTTGCTTCTTCATATCTCAGGTGCCTCCTCCTACATAATCTCTTCTTATTCCCTCCTGTCTTCAGTCCTCTCTTCCTCTTAAAGTTACTTAATTTTGAATCATTTAATTTACATGTGTCCCTCAACCTAGTAAGATGTAGGCTCTTAGGAGACAAAGACTGTTTTTGTTTTCTGTCTTTGCCTCCTAGTGCCTTACACATAGTAGGCACTTAACCTGTGTCTGTTTAATTGTGTCTTGAAGGCTTTGGCCAAATTGAGAGAGGTAGGCCCTGGGAAACTAGCTCTCCTCATTTCCACTCAGTAAATTCCTTTTGGGGATATGTATTTGTGTGTTTATGTGGGTTTCCTGCTGGGTTGCATAGCTTGCTGTCTCTAGGTTTGATGGTCTGAAACAATGTCCAGGTTGAATTATTGTATTATTAACAGTAGTGATGATGGCAAGCTTGGGGAACAGAGACAGGGTCTCCGAAATGCCTTGGCATCAATTCCAAAGATAGCGCCTCTGGATGCTGTCCATGGAGTGTCCCCATGGCAGGTTATTATGATGTATTTGACCAGAGGGGCTTGTATTGTTATAATGATTTCACACCAGGTTCTTCTGGTGATGAAAATAAAATAATATCCTGCGTTGTTTCTGCAGTGAGCTTTTCACTTTCCCCAAGGCATCCTGGTATGGTGGGGAGAGGACTGGTATGAGAATCAAGAGACCTGGGTTCTGCTGCCAGCTCTGCCACTAATGCTTCCTAGCTTTGGGCAAATCTTTGATCCTCAGCTTCCTCACTTGTGAAATGAAGGAATGTGTTTAGCCTGGAGAAGAAAAGACTTAGGGGGAACAGGATAATATCTTTAAGTATCTGAAGGGTTTTCTTGAGGAAAGGGAGTTAGCCTTTTTCTGCCTGGCTCCAGAGGGCAGAGCTATTAGCATTGGGTGGAGATTGTAGAGAGGCAGCTTCCACATCCACGTATGAGAAAACTTCCCAGTAACCAGAGTTGTCCAGGAGTGGAAGAGTTGCCTTAAGAGGCAGTGAATTCTTGATCAGTGGTCAGGGGGGTTTCAAGCACAGGTTAGATGACTGACTATTTGTTGGAAAGTCAGAGAAGACATTCTTTTTCAGATACAGTTGGACTAGCTGGCCTCCAAGGTCCCTTCAGATGCTGAGGTTCTGTGATAATGAGTAGATAATTTTTATACTCATTTCCAGTTTTAAATTGCTGTGATTCTAAACTCCATCTTTCTGATCCTCCTATCTTGAGGAAAAGATGGGGCTGTAATCCCATGGGAAATCACAAAAGCACAGAAACGGGTGAGCTGGAGCCAGCTCAGCCTAAAGCCCATTGTTAAAATTTCTGTGTGAGCATTTACACCTCAGAAATTGGCAGACCCACAAATCATGGCTTGATTTATTGTTTTATTGATTTCTAGGCTTAAGAAAGTGATGGATAAAATGTTACTAATACATATTCAGTTTAAAAGTGTGTCATGGATATATCCCTCCCCCTCCCACCCAGCTGGTTGTTAAACATTCACCAGCACATCCTGCACAGAAATGCACTGATGAAGGAATTTCTCCTCAACCCCAGTCTGTGGTCTTTTCTACATGTAGGTGTGGTGTTTGGTTACTTTTTAAAGTTTTATTATTGTCCCCTTAATCTCCCTTACCCTCACCATTGAACCTTTCCTTCTTAGAAAAACATTCAAGCCAAGCCAACTGACTGAGCTTCTGACAGTATAAACTCCTTTCTACCTCCATAGTCCCCCACGTCTCTGCTGAAAGGAGGAAGTTATATTTCATTAGCAGTTCTCCAACACTGAGATTATTCTATTATATTTCATCAGAATTCAACCTCCTTTTAGTTACCAAGCATTTGATGGTCAATGAAAGGAAATAGGGATGTTTAGTCAATTACTAGGGAAGAAGAGACAATTGACAGGAAAACAAGCTGAGATCAGGGATTTCTTGGGAAGGGGGGGGGGGCAAGGATAGAAACTCCTAAGGACTATCTCAGGCACAGTTAGTATCTAGCCCAATATCTTCCTCCTTTCTCTTATTCATGGACTCAGATCAGTGAATTCCATTTGGACCCCCAGGGCAGAACTAGGAACAATAAATGAAAGCAGTACCTATTAGGCAAGCTTAGATTTGATATCAAGAAAAATAATTCCCTATCACTGGAGCTGTCCAAAAAGTGGAATGGCCTGCCTCTGGAGGTAGTGGGGGGCCCTCTCATTAGAGATCTTTAAGCAAAGGTTGGATGCCCATTTATCAGGACTGTTGTAGAGGGGAACATGGGTGGAACCAGATGGCCCTGAGGTCCATTCCAGTTCCCAAATCCCTTAATTTTGTGGTTGTCAAAGGACAGCTCAGAAGCCTTGGTCTTCAGGGAACATCATTAACTCTACCCACTAAAGAAAGTGGGTGCTGAAATTTTAGAAGGATTCCCAGCAACAAGGGGATGGCACCCTGGTGTAGTAAAAAAAAAAAACCAGATAAACAAAAAAACAAACAAACTCAAAAACAAAAAAAAAGAAAAACCAGTCTGGGAGTCAAGAAACTTGGATTAGAGTTCTAGCTCTGATATTTCCTGACTGAATGGCCATGGGTAAGTGGCCTCTCTCTGTGCTTATTTCCTCCTGCCTGTTAAGACAAACAATTAAATTAGAATGGCATGGAGGGCTCCTTCCAGTTCTAAGTCTCTGAGAAACTTTTTAGGCTGTGGTACATAATGGGTTAGTAGATTACCCTTCACAGTTGATCAGAATCTCTCCATTCTCTGAGCATAGCTAGTGGAGAGTTTTCTGAACAAAGCAAAAGGTATAATAATATTAATAATAACTGACATTTATCTAGTGTTTGAAGGTTTGCAAAGAGCATTATATATATTATCAGTTGTAAAGTAATGCAATGAATTTTAAATTTCTGCTAATTCAGACTTATGGGGTAGAGCTGGGGAGGAGGGGAATTGATCTGGAGAAAAGTTCAAACTGTGATATTGGATCACTCTTCCATATAATTTATATTTTAAGATATAGAAAAGTAACATATTTAAGAACACTCTTCTGTTGTTCTGATCTCATCTGATATCTCATGGAAGTGACCACAACTTCTTAAAGGCTGAGCTGTTGAAGTATAAATTCTGAGAGACCCTACCAAGCTGGAAAGGCTTTGGGTACAGGGTCTGTTGTTCAAGGACCAGCTTAGTAATATTTTTTTGTTTGATTTGGTTTGGGGTTTTTTGAGATAGGGTCTCTCTTTCTGACCCACACTGGAAGTACAGTGGTCACTCATGACCCTTTCACCTGCTCTCTTTCCAACCTGGGTGGGTTCATTTCTCTTTAGGCAGTATATGTGCTCCTGGGTGGTGCTTACCATATGGGTGCCAGACAATGAAAACATCCTATTGGCTTTAGCCCTGTTTACCCCACTTCAGAACTCCAGAACTCAAGCAATCCACTGGTCTCAATCTCCCCTAGGGGCAAGGAATCACAGGCATTGTGCCAACCTTGCCCTGGCCAGGTCCTTAAATTGAAAGAGGTTCATTACCTAGTTGGTTTCAGGGTAATAAATGTTTCAGACAGACAGCAACTCTTGAATACCAAGTCATAGACTATGCGTTGGTCTATATTGGTAGAAAGAGGAAACAAAGGAACCTTGGAAAAATTGAGTTACATAGGAAAAACGATCCTTTACATTTGCATAAAACTCTCACAACTCTTTTGTGGTATCTCCTCTAGTGCCTAGCTCAGCACAATGCATGGAATAAATGTTTAACAATTTTTTTGTATGTTTATCGAGTGAACAAAGTCTTAATTGGGGACTTAGAAGGATAGAAGGGGAAACAGATTATAACTCCCCTGGAGATGTAGGAGATTTGTACCCCTTTGTATCTGAGCACCAATAATGGTTTTGTTGTTGTTGTTTTGATCTTTGTTGCTTCACTTTAAATTAAACACTTAAAATTTGGATTCATATGTTTCCCTTTATGTCTGCCAAGAGCATGCCACAGGGAATGGGGGCTCGAGTCAGGGTTGGATTATATGTGTAAGGGATAAGAGGGGTGAACATTTGCTCCTTGCCACAGCTCTGATAAAATAATACCTGGTGGGGCAGGTATTATTATTCCCACTTTGCAGATTGGGAAATTAAGATTCAGAAGGTCTGTAACTTGTTTGGGATCTTCCAGCTAGTAATTAGCAGAAAAGGAAATAATAAAAAATTAACAAACATGCAAGCCAGGCTTTCTCCACTTTCCACTCTATTATGTTGCTACAGTAGAGTGCGTGTTGGGAATAGGGGGAAGTGAAGGAGAGGGGAGGGAGAGGGTAGAAGGAAAGCCTAGAGCATTTGCCTCCCTTCCCACCGAGAGGCGAGAGTGGCAGCGGCTACCTGCGCTTGATTACGTGACTGACCAAGCAAAATCCTGACCTGGCTCACGGTTCAAGCGGAAAAAAAACACCCCATGGGGTTGGATGATAAATTTTTACAGTTGTAGACTTAACCAGCAATGAAAACAAAAACAATTTAACCTAGAACAAGAAGTGAAAAAAACCTTCCTTCAAACCTTAGCATTTAACGAATAGATCTAAAGGAACTTAAAAAATAACCGAGGAGAGTGACACAGTCAAACCGATGTCAGTAATACCCTTTCAGTCTAATTCAAAAGCATTTATTGGGGCCGCTAGGTGGCGCAGTGAGTAGAGCACCAGCCCTGCAGTCAGGAGGACCTGAGTTCAAATCCAGCCTCAGACACTTAAAACTTACTAGCCGTGTGACCTTGGGCAAGTCACTTAACCCCAACTGCCTTGCAAAAAAATAAAAATCAAAATAACCAAGGATCCGAAATGATTTTACTCTGCATTCCTTTCCAGACCTGCTCACTCTCCCCACTTGTTCTTGATGTCTTTTCTTTTATATATGTATATTTTGTATCTTTAAAATACATTCTATATGACATTCAGTACATATATACAGTCAACGTGTAATCAGTTGTTTCTGATGGTCTTACTTTGTCTCTTCATCCAGGCCCATCTCGCAAGCATTTATTAACCTCCTACTATATGTTAGGTTCTGGTCTAATTAATGAGGATATAAAAAGGTAGCAACAAAATGAAAACAAACAAACGAAAACCCTCCTCATATTAGTCGACATTTATTAAGTGTTCACTACGTGCTGGACACTGTGCTAAACCCTGGAGATACAAAGAAAGGCAGAAACAATCTCTGCCCTCAGGGAGCTTACAGTCTAATGGGAAAGACAACAGATAAATAACTGTGGACCTAAGACAATATGGTTCTTGTCTGTCTACCACAGGTCAGTTACAAATAGTCCATGTGAACATTTGGGGTAGATTCTCTAAATTTTTGCATCTGGTGTTTCTTTTGAGCTACTTAATTCTGCTTTGCTCATAGAGCACAGCACCTTCTCTGATGAAGGCACATCATGATGGAAGGTCTTCTCAGGGAGGAAGACTCTAGCAGTTGGGAGAACCTTGAAGTTGGCATTGGAGTTAAATACTTATCTTTAAGGAGCTCACATTCTTTTGGTGGAGGAATACAACATAGCCTCATAGTAGAAGGGAAACACCATTGGTTCTGGGGTCAGAGTATCGTCATAGTATGAGAGAAAGAGCATCGGTTCTGCGACCAGACCATATTTTCCTCTCTTTACACCCCTTCCCCACCCTCCACCCCCAACTTTCTGACTCCTTTTTTATTTTCTTCTACTAAAATGTAAACATTCCTACAGTATTTACTTGCTTGTATGTGTAGCCCTGGAGTTATAAATACTCTATCTCACTAATGTGGTTAAAAAGTGAAATGAGAAAATTAAATACTGAGAACTAGGGTCAACAGGAAAGAGACTTTGACCTTGACTCTGCTACTGACCTTGGTCTGTGAATTTGCTGCTCTATGTCTTGGTTTCCCCATGTGTAAAGTGGGAGGAGAACTTGGGCTAGACTAGGTGTCTATGGAAAGTTTGACCACCAGCTCCCCTTCCTCTGAAGATTTAGTAGTGATGAACTCACCTAGCATTTATTAAGCACCTGCTGTGTGCCAGGCACTGGGGATATGAAGGTAAAGGACAATCCTTGCTCTCAAGGAGCTCATGGTCTAATGGGGGAGACAACGTACAAATAACTATGTATGAGTAAGATATAGACGTGGTAAACTGAAAATCTCCTCAGGGGGAAGGCCCTAAGATTAAGGATGGGGAAAGGCTTCCTGTAGAAGATGGGATTTTACTTGACACTGGAAGGAAACTAGGGAAGCCAGGAGGACATTTGGGGGGTGCCATAGTGCACAGCATGCTGGGCCTGGAGTTAGGAAGATGCATCCATCTTTGTGGGTTCAAATCTGGTCTCAGATACTTACTAGCTGTGTGACCCTGTTTGCCTCAGTTTCCTCATATGTAAAATAAACTGGAGAAAGAACTAGTAAACCTGTCCAGTATCTTTGCCAAGAAAACCCCAAAATGGGGTCATGGAGAGTTGGACATGCCTGAAATGCCTCAGCAACAAGGAAAGCCAGAAGGCAGGGATGAGAGGAGACAGCATTCCAGGCATGGGGGAACAGCTAATATTTATTGGTAGTATAAACATTTGAAATGAAATACTCAAAACAGTTTGAGAGCACTGAACTAAATAATCTCTTAGGTGTTTTCTGTCTCAGGCTGGAGCAGAGTTGATCAGGAAGGTCCCTTGGAGGAACTGATAGACATGTATTGGTGGGCAAAAGCTATGTAAGCAGGAATTAAGTTATCCGAGCATGGAGATGGTAACCATGGGTATAATTGTAGCTAAGTCACACTATCTGTTGTTATAGAGAATTGAGACGAGCCTAGATAGATGCATGGGAGGGAAGGAAGGGATGAACTAGAGTGCCAGAAGGCTAGACTGAGGAGTTGAGATTTATTCACATTAAGTCAAGGGGATTTGTGTTATTATTATATGTCAGACAATAGAGAGTCCTCGTTAGGTCCTGAGCATGGTAGGCGATGACTGACACTGGTACAGGATGGATCTGATGGGGGCTCATATTGGAATGCTGTATGTGATAGTTATCTCAGTAGTCATCTAGCCCAGTCAGCTAGGCTTCCTGAAAGTCCCTCGAGGACATGATCACATCTTATGATGAGTTCGTCTCTCAACTCCTGGCCCAAAGATTTGTCACAGTAGTCCCAGTCACTCAATGAATATTGGTTGTGTTCCTTTGTGTTGTGGTGAGATGATGAGGGCCTACGCTAGAATAGAGAGGGAAGGCAGGGAACATCAAGGGTCTAAGACAGGCATAGTAAAGCTAGGGCCTCTACTAGTGCCCTCCCTCTGAAATTATCTCGCATTTGTCCTGTCTCTATCTTGTGCATACACAGTTGTTTGAATATTAGACTGTAAGCTCCTTGGGGGCAGGGACAGGGACTGTGTTTTCACCTTTCTTTGTCTCCCCAGAGTTTAGTACAATGCCTGGCACATAGTAGGTACTTAATGAGGGCTTTTGGTTGTTGTTATTGTTGGAATTGGAGTCAGCAGGACCTGGGTTTGAATTCTGCCCTCAACACTCATTACTAGTGTGACCATAAGCAAGTCACTTCCACACTCTTGATTGGCCCCTTCCTCATTTCTAAAAGGAGGCTAATAAAACCCAGAGTACTTAATCCACAGGATTGTTTTGAAGGAGATTATATATGTGGAGAGGGCTTTGCAAAATTTAAAGACCCATATAAATGTTGCTTAGTATGCGTGTGAAGGATCTTGTGTTTGCATGGGGCTAAGGGAGGGAGGGGAGCTCCTAATGATGGTAAGAGGGGATGGATATCACAGGAGGAGGGATAACAGGTGGGAAAATTGAGATGGTGAACAGATTTAGAGAAGAAAGGGATGTATTTCTTTATCAAGGGAAAGACTGTGTGACTGGGGCCTCAGCAGTGGGGCAGGGGGATAAAGAGAGAGTGAGAGAGACAGAGAGAGACAGAGAAGAGAGAGAGAGACAGAGAGACAGAGAGAAGAGAGAGAGAAAGAGAGAGAGAGAGAGACAGAGACAGAGAGAGAGACAGAGACAGAGACAGAGAGAGACAGAGAAGAGAGAGAGACAGAGAGAGAGAGAATGTTTGAAGATGTCAATCAGTGAATAAGCTGATATTTCCTGACTCTTTCACCTTGTGAAGGAGATCATCAGGAATGTTTCTTGAAAGGGGTATACAGCCTTGTTGGGGAGGCCGTCTGGCACATGAGAGAGGAAAGGAAAATGAGACGAGTCTTTGTAGCCTTGAAGCGAAGCCAGAAGGTGTGTTTTCACACAGCTGGGGCTCTGGATTTGTTGGCAAGGTTTCTTAGGAGACTCAAGTCTGGTTTCTTACATCCTGACCAAGCTTGTGAGAGGGGAGCTCCAATACAGCTTGAATGAGTTGGGTGCTGAGGTTCCTTCTCACTTGAACATCTTATACTTTCACAGGCACAATGTGGTGAAATGGAAACAGTGTTGGGACTTGGAGTCTGGTTGTTCTGGGTTCAAATCCTCCTGCTGATAATAGGTGACCCTGGGAAAATCTCTTAGCTTCTTGAACCTCTGTCTCTTAGGTGCTATGTAAATGCTAATTATTATTATTATTATTTCCTTATCTATTAATAATAATCAGAGATGAATGACATGGTAGCTTAGTTGTCAATCCAACCTGGGACTCAGGTCTCCCCACTGAGCTCTTCTGGCCATGTGGGCAAACCTCTTAGTGACCCAGACAATTGTCGAAGTTTCAGAGATGGCCTAGTTTGCATTAAAAGAAAATAACGATAGCTAACATTTACAGAGCACCCATTTTGTGCCAAAGGGCAGCCAGGTGGTACATTAGATAGAGCGCCAGTCCTGGTGTCAGAAAAGCTCATCTTCCTGAGTTCAAATCCAGCCTCAGACACTTATTAGCTGTGAGGTCCTGGGAAAGTCACTTAACCCTGTTTGCCTCAGTTTCCTCATCTGTAAAATGAGCTGGAGAAAGAAATGGCAAACCACTCCAGCATCTTTGCCAAGAAAATGCCAAATTCAGCCATGAAGAGTGAGACAGGACAGAAACAACTGAACAACAATTATGTGCCAGGCACTGTGCTAAGTACTTTATAAATATTATTTCACTTGATCCTCACAACTCTGTGGGGGTAGGTACTGTTATTATTTCCACTTTACAGATGAGGAAACTGAGGCAAACAGGTAAGTGACTTGCCCAGGGCCACACAGCTTAGGTTAGATTGTGGTCCTTTGTGCTCAAAGAGGACCAAAATGAAATCACTCTCTCAGGGTCACATGCCTAAGTAAGTGTCTAAGGCCACTCTTGAACTCGAGTCTTCTTAACTCTAGGCCCAGAGCTCTAACTCTTACACTACCTAATGAGTTTGCTCCCCAGGAGTTTCCTACACTGATGAAATCAGAAGTCAGCTTTACTTGGTTTTTTGATGGAGATGAGCCTATAACACCTATAGTACCCATGTCCCAAGGTAGTTCTAAGAATCAAATGAGAGAATGGACTTATTTGTAAATCTCAAAAGTGCTCTAAGACACCAGCCATTATTATTAGAATGGAATGCCTGGAGGACAGCCACTGTCTCACTTATATATTTTTATCCCCAGAGCCTGGCAAATAGTAGTCACTTAGTAAATTCTTTTTTGTTCATTTACTCATTATTCACTCCCATCTCTCTCCTCTTCACCCTTTCTTCTCCTTCTCCTTCTCTTCTCCGCTCTCTTGTTCTCTATTTCTCTTCCTCTTCTTTCCCTGTCTCCTCTCTTTTCTTTTCTCTCTCTCTCTGCCCTCTCTCTCTCTCTCTCTCCATCTCTTCTTTTGGTCTCTGTCTCTCTGTCTCTGTTTCTTCCCCCACCCCCACCCCACCTTCTCTCTTTTGTCTTTTCCTCCCTGATTTCCACCCCCTTCTCCCATGGTCCCCTCTGCTTTCCTCCTGGAGCCCCTTATTCTATGAGCAAGACAAGGACATTCAGATGCCCCATCATAGAGAGAGCCATTGTCTTTGGAGGTGAAAGGATAGGTTTCTGCATCCAAAAGCCCATTGTCTAACAACAGAGAGTTTTCCTCTCAATCAGCTCTGCATTTGGTTCAACAAACCATTTTTTTCAGGTTTCCCTCCATCCCGCCCAGCTGGGTTCCTGCGTGATGACACATCCCTGAAGTGACATGCTGCTCATTCTTCACAGCACAGCAGGGACCAGCAATGAGTCGTGCTGGCTCACGAATTAGACTTGTTCAGCCTGGCCCCAGAGGGCAGGACTGGGAGAAATGGAGGGAAGAGTGCAGGGCAGAGTTCAGCTCAGCGTAAAGAGAGTCGGCATTTGGAGCAATCCAGGCTCACAGTGTCCAGGAGCAGGGAGCAATGGTTTTAGAAATGGAGATTATTTATCTATCCATCTGTCTATCTGTCTGTCTGTCTGTCTGTCTGTCTCTGTCTCTGTCTCTGTCTCCATCTCTCTCTCTCCCTACCTATCTATCTACATATCTACCCATCTATCCATTTACTTATCTATCCATCTATCTGTATATGAATATGTATACATATGTATATTTATGTGTGCACATAAATATATATATATATATATAAATGTATAAATAATATACATTAAAAGCCCAACTATCCACAAGTGGATGAAGGTCTCTAAAGGGGGAGGCTTAACGCCTACTTTGGGGAGCTCTTGTAGAGGGGCTGACTGTTCATCTTGCTCTGGTTCAGGCCATCATCCTTTCTCTCTTGGATTATCACAGCTCCCTTCTAGTTGCGCTTCCTGCCTCAAACCCAGCCCCATTAAAATCCCTTTTCCTAAGGCACAGATCTGACGAAGTCACTCCTCCACTCAACAAATTCCATTAGCTCCCTATTACCTCTGGGATGACATCCATACTCTGCACCTAAAGCCTTTCTAACCTAGCCCTAATCTACTTTCCTTACCTTATTACACGTTGTTCAGTTGTTCAGTCATGTTTAATTCTTTGTGACTCCATTTGGGGTTTTCTTGGCAAAGATATTAGAGCAGTTTTCCATTTCCTTCTCAAGTTCATTTTACAGATGAGGAACTGAGGTAAACAGGGTGGGATGACTTGCCCAGGGTCACACAGCTAGTGACTGTCAGAGGCCAGATTTGACCTCACCTCTTCCTGATTCCAGGACCATCATTCTATCCACCGAACCACCCAGATGCCTCCTATTACACATTACTCCAGTCAATTGAACCTTCTTATTTCTCATCAACAGAAGTCCATTTGCTATCAGAGCTGACTTTCTTTGTGCAGGTTGTTCAGAAAATACTCCTTTCTTCTACCTCTTAGAACCCTTATTTTCTTTCAGGACTCAGTCTACATGTCACCTTCAATATCACTGGTTCCCAACATTTTTGGTTCTGCAAACCCCTTTCGACAAAAATAAATGTGTTGCGCCCCCCCCAAGTAATTTAAGGTGCTACTTGGGATATTCTGTAATTATTGATTGCTCAGGATGCCGTTAAATAATTTTTAGTAAACCTCTTGGACCATTGTGCTGAACCACCAAATGGGGATTTCTTCTCCATGAAGTCTTTCCTGATCCCTCCCTCCCAGATACCAGGATCCTTCTCAGCAAAACCACTTCGTGTCTGTCTTGTAGACAGATGTATGTGTGTATTTTGTCTTTCCAATAGAATGTAAGCTCTCCAGTAGAATGGCATGGATTATTTCATTTATATATTCATATCCCCAGTGTCTGGCACATAGTAAGCACTTAATAAATGCATGTTGAACATAGTAGGCACTTAATAAATGCATGTTGAACATAGCAGGCACTTAATATATTCATGTTGAACATAGTAGGCACTTAATAAATGCAAATTGATTCACATGGGTTAGACTAGGTGGTCTATGAGTTCGCTTACAACTCTTAAGTTTCTGTGGTTGGCATGGACAAACTGCTGTGACCTCTTGTCCTGTGACTCCTGCTGCATGCAGGCCCTAGTTTTGAGCATGTAATTCAAAGGAGGAGACATGGTTCCCCTCAGGGAGCTTACAGTCTTTTTTTTTTTGCTTTTTTTTTTGGAGGGACAATTGGGGTTAAATGACTTGCCCAAGGTCACACGACTGGTTAAGTGTTAAGCATCTGAGACCAGATTTGAATTCAGGTCCTCCTGACTCCAGGGCTGGTGCTCTATTCACTGTACCACCTAGCCACCCCTACAGTCTATTTTTTAAGAGATCGTTTCTGATTCTTATCATCCAGAATCCCTTACAGAAGGACCTACACTATATGAGTCCACTAGGTGGATAGAGGGTATGGAGTCAGGGAAGTCTGAGTTCAAATCCTCCCTCCAATTCTCACTAGCTGTGTGACCCCAGACAAAATCACTTAACCTCTCTCTGCCTCAGTCTCCTCATCTGTAAAGTGAAGATAATAATCAGACCTAGCTCAGAATTGTTGTGAGAGTCAAAAGAGGTGATAATAGATATAGAGCACTTTGCAAACCTTAAGCGTTATGTACATGAGCAACTCTTAGTAATCTATTTCTTCTTTAATTTGGTGTCAGGAAGCAGAGTGTCTCTGAAGAACTTGTTTGTTTCTTCTTTAAAAAATTAGACATCAAGAATCAACCCAACTCTGCAGCTTAACACTCTGTGTGACTTTGGACAAGTCACCTACATTTTTTTATTCCTGACCACAATTTCCTTATCTGGAAAATGAGGAAATTGGATTAGAGAACCAGTCCTAGACCTATGATCCTATCCTGCCCATTGGGCAAATCACTTCTTTGGACCTCAGTTTCCCTATCTGTAAAATGAGGGAACTGGACTAGATGACCCCTCAGGTTTCTTCCTGCTTTAGACCTGTGATCCTGGCTGTGTCCCTGCTGAAGCCCTCCTTGGATGCCTCATCAGAGAGTGTGTCCCTGAGACAGTGCCAGTGGCCTTAGCAGACACGACTGAGCAAGGAAGCCTTTGAGTTGGTCCAGGGGACCAGCTTGCCTCTGAGAACAAGCCTAAGTGGGGAGAGGCAGTGCCCTAGCAGGGTGGCCACCAGGCAGTAACGTTTTATTGTCTAAACACCCACATGCATGCACGAATGTACTTGCGCATGTGCACACACACACACACACACACACACACACACACATACCTGCCCTGGTAAATTTTATTTTTAGTTCCATTGATAAATACCAGTATTCAAATATGTGAACAGGAGCGTAAGGAAAGAAAATGAGAAGCCAGTGTACAAGCCGAACCAGCCAACCAACCAAAAACAACAAGAGATGGTAAACGATTCTACATGTGTCTGCAACTTCTTCTGTTTGCTGATCATTAGCTCCACCTTAAGAGAGGCAGAATCCTGGGAAAGACCGCCTTCGGTGTCTTGTTTTCTGAACTCTAACTACCTGGTCCATTCGTTTTCTTCCCTCTGCATCACCTTCTCCGGGTCTTCCCATATTTCCTCAAATTCTTCTTTGCCATCGTGTCTTATGGCTCAATAACATACGCCGTTACATCCATAATTGAATGATTTGTTCAGTTGTTCTCTAGTTGACACTCGTTTGGTTTGTTTTCCAGTATTTTACTATTACAGATAGTGCTGCCAGGAATACTTTTGCACCGATAGGTATTTTTTTTCCTGTTGATAACTTCCTTGGGGGTAGAGTCCCAGTAGTGGAACCACTGGGTCAAAGGGTATATGGAGTTTGATGACTCTTAACCATCAAATTCCATCTTACTCTCCAAAGAGATTGGACCAACTCATAACTCCCCTAGCAGCTCACGCTCCTGGCCTGTGGGGGCTAAGAACAACTCTAATTTCTCCTCCTCTTCACATACTTAAAGATGGTGACCATGCTGTACTCCCCCTCCATCCTCCCAAACCACTGCTCCCTATTTTCTTCTCCAGGCTAAGGCTTCTCCTTTGATTGATCTTCACATGACAAATCCCTTTACCAGCCTGGTTGCCAGCTGGATCCTCCAGCTTCTCAGTGTCTTTCCAATACTATGACACTTGGAATTGACACAATATTTATTCCAGATGTCTCATCCTACACACTACGACCAAAATTATCTTTCCAAGTCACAGATCTAACCATGTCGCTCTCCTCTCCAAAATTGTCACTGATTTCCTATTGCCTGTAGGAGAAAATCCAAATTCCTCTGGTTAGTATTTCAGGCCTTCCACAGACTCCCTTTTTCCAAGTTACCTTTTTACACCGATGCCACACTATTTTCTATCACAATCTTCAACTCCTCCAGGCATTTCCTTGTGCCTGGAATTCACCCCTGACTCATCTCAGCTCTGTGGAAGTCTCGGCTTCTTTCAGGGTTTGGCTCAAATGGTACATCTTCCCTTAAGCCTTCCTTGACCCTCTCCTACTTCTTAGTACCCTCCACCTTCTTAGTTTTCCTTATGCTGGACTTCTGTAAGAAGCAGTGTGGTTTAGCAAATAGAGAGCTGGTCTGAGACTCAGGAGCACCTGGGTTCAACCTCTGACACATTCTGTCTGGGCAACCCTGGGTCATTCACTTAAATTCCTAGTGTCCTGGGCTCTTCTCCAAGAGTGAAAGTCACAGACCAGATGCCAGTCTGTGTTAGTAGGGGGAGCACCCTCATCAAGAGTTGTCCTGGTTCAATGAAATTTTAGATCTGGTTTTAAAAAAATATCTCATCTTGATTATTTAATATTTGTGGGACTCATCAAGCGGCTTTCCATCTCTGGGCCTCTTCTGGAAAATCAAGAAGATCATTGCACCTCTTCTCTCATAGAGTTACAGGAAGGAAAATGCTCCAGAAACTTTAAAAGACTGGAGAGATTTCAGTTATTCTCATTGTTATCAACTTTCCCATCACCTAGAAATGGAAACTGACACCAATTCTATAGTAGAGATATAATGAGTTGGGATAACACCTGATAACCAAGCAGCCATAATGTTTTTACCATTCTGAAGAAGAGGAAAAAGAAAAGGTACTTTCTTCCCTCCTAGAAACCTAATACTAAATACATCTACTTCCTGCATGTAGAGGGAGCTTCCTCCTGGGTTATGCCCTATACCAATGAAATTGCCAGGTCCGGAAATTTAAAAAAAAATATATAACTATTTGGTATAGTAAAATGTAAGCTCCTTGAGGGCAGGCACTGTTTTATTTTTGTCTTTTATCCTAAGCTCCTAGAACAGAGTCTGGAACATGATAGTTGTTTAATAAATACTTGTTGAATTGTCAGTTCTGAGCATCTGCTGGATCTCTCTGCTAAAGACAGAGCAGCTGAGTTCTTGGCCTGCTTCTATGCTCATTCTGTTCAGGTTAAGGAGGGGAACTGTTCTTCTGGACCTGTTTCTGATCACCCAGGGGGCACTCTCTACAAATGTGGAAATGTTGGGAAGATTAGCAAGAGACAACCATATGATCTTAGCTATATTCACTATGGGTGCCAAGGAGCAATGGAAAACCTGGTCCTTGAGAAGAAATACAAAAGATTGGCCTACCATCTTGTTCAAATGTGCGGAAGGATAAAGTTTAGAAAGAGCTAAGGTAGACCAGGAAGGACAACATTTTTTGGCTATGTTGGGAGCAAGAGGAAGATCTTAAAAGTGAATACATCCCAGATTAAGAACCCTTGAGCTTGGTGTGGCTAGATGGTGCAGTGAATAGAGCACCAGCCCTGGAGTCAGGAGTACCTGAGTTCAAATCTGACCTCAGACACTTAACACTTACTAGCTGTGTGACCTTGGGCAAATCACTTAACCCCAATTGCCCAGTCTTCCCTTCTCTAAAAAAAAAAAGCAAAAAAAAAAAAGAACCCTTGATCTAGAAACATAACTGCTAGCAAGGGTAAAATTGGAGGTAGTAGCAGGTCCTAGGTTTGAATTCAAAGAATGGCTTACCTTCCCATCCCAAAGTTTTTTGAATATTAGTTCCTGGAGAGCCAGATAGAAAGGAAGGAAGGAAGCCTCTATTAAGTGTCTACCATTGTGCTAAATACTTTACAAATGTTATCTTGTTTGATCCTTACAACAACCCTGGGAAGTTATTATCCCTACTTTATAGGTGAGGAAACTGAGGCAGATAGAGGTAAAATGACTTCCTAAGAATCACAGTTTAGTAAGTTCCTGGGGTTGGATTTGAACTCAGGTCTTCCTATCTCGCTGTTCTATGCCATCTGGCTGCCTCTCTTCTGTGGAGAATAGGAAATACCAAATTTTGAAAAACAAAGTTTAATGGGAAATTAAAACCCAAGAGAAACAAGGCAGTATAGTAAGAAAACACCCCCCTGTCCTTAAGTAGTTCTAATCCATCAAATTCGAAGGGATTACATCTGAATAAGTAATCTGGATTGAAATGACTTCAGGGTGTTACAGTCTCTGAGAAATGCTGCCAAATGATAGCAGGGCTGAGCACCTGTAAATGGGGGAGCACTGTCCCAGTTTTCAGAAGGGGAAGGGAGGTGGATGCTCCAGATTGTCGATCAGTGAATTAAGCTTCAATTCCTGGCAGATTCTAGAACACATTTTTAAAGGGATAGTATTTTGAGCCCTTTGCGAGGGAGAGGTTGATCACTCCAAAGCCCCGTGGGCTCATTGTGAACAAGCCATACCAAACTAACCTCATTTCCCCTTTTGTGACAGAGGAGCACTGAGAGACTCTGTCTATCTGGTTTTCAGGAAGGCATATGAACATATTCTCTCTGTAATAGTATAACTCACATGTGAATGGTGTTTTAAGATTAAAAAGCCCTTTTATCCCAAACCTTTGAGTTAAGACAGACTGAGTGTCATGATACTCATTTTATAGGTGAGGAAAATGCAGGCCCAAGGGTTTATATAACTTCTATGGAGTCACAGAGCTAGTAATTGTCACAGCTAGAATTTAACGCCAACATTTCTGAGTTTAAGACCGGTATCCTTTCCAAGCACTCCACTGGCTCTCCACAATTACGTGTAGTAAGAACTAGTTAATGGGGCGGCTAAGTGGCACAGTGAATAGAGCACCGACCCTGGAGTCAGGAGGACCTGAGTTAAAATATGACCTCAGACACTTGACACACTAGCTGTGTGACCTTGGGCAAGTCACTTAACCCCAACTGCCCTGCCTCCGAAAACAAAACAAAACAAAACCAAAAACAAACAAAAAAAGGACTAGTTAATTATCATGAAGAACAGCTGGGTGGCAGAGTAGATAGAAGTCAGGAAGAACTGAGTTCAAATTTGTCCTTGGACACTTACTTAGCCTTGTGACCCTGGGCAAGTCACTGTTTGCCTCAGTTTCCTCATCTGTAAAAAGAACTGGAGAAAGAAATGGCAAACCATGCCAGTATCTTTGCCCCCATAATTACTCACCTAAACAATTGCCTGCAAAACAAGTATTGGGTTTGATCTTGACCCCAGAGGGCAGAGGAGAAGGGCTTGGCCTGGGTGGACTTCTGGTTCCTTTCAAGTCCTCCAATGATGCTCCCATGAAACTGAAGTTGGATGGATTTTTACTCTTTGGTGAGAAAAATGTTCTCCCCAATTAGAGGGGTCCCAACATGGAATAGGCCCATGAGGCCTTGGGCTTCTCATCACCGGAGACAGTCTAGGTGACCGTTTGTCACAGGCGTAGCTGGGGATATCCCACTAAGGCACAGGTGGGCCCAAATAACTTCCTGGTGGCCCCTTCCAAAACTGCCATCTTGTGCTTCTGTGCTGAGTTATTGAACAGAGAGACTTCACCTAACGAGATCTTCTTTTTGTTGTCAAAAAACCCCCCAGTCGTTTACTCTGGCCAAGCACTGAGTCTCTCTCATCAGAGCCCCCATTGTTGTCTATTTGTCTGCTTCTTGTGAATGCTCTTCGTTCTTTCTTCCTTGTTTCAATCCTCTTTCATATTGTGCTTAATTGCACAGAGTTGAGAAGGAAAGGGAAGAGAAGAGTCTAGAGATTCCATTCAAGAGGCAGAGCAGACACTTAGTAGATGTGCCAAGAGCCGTGTTGGCTGCTGAGGATGCAAATTGCTTCTTGGAAGAGGGTAGAACATTAATAAATTTAAAATAAATTTTAAATAAATTCTACTTAGGAAACCACCACCTAGACCAATCCCCAGGGGCTTTGACATTCTTTCGTGGGAGAGAGTATGTACCTCTGTAATGGCTACAGAATAAATAGAAATACAGGGTCATTGGGAGGGAGGGCACCAGGAGCTGGGGAGATTGGCAAAGGTCTCCTATAGAAGGTAGGACTTGAGCAGCTCCATGTCTCAAAGAAAAGAGATTCTCTGAGGTGGAAGTGAGAAGGGAGGATATAGTCCAGGCCTGGGGTCAGCCAGTGCAAAGCTGCAGAGGTGGGAGATTGGAGTGTTCTGGGATGGGAGGGATGGCCAGAGAGGCCAGATCGTAGGGTGCCAAGAGGGAAAGCATCGTCCAAAGAGCCTGGAAGGAGAGGGCCCTCTGGCTTGTAAACAGCTTTAAAAGCCAGTTTAGATCTGATTCCAGAGGCAATGAGGAGTTCCTGGAGTTTGATGATTATGGGGATGACTAAGGAAATGGGACAATGGGGAGCTCTTGGAATTTACTGAGTATGAGGGTGCCTGCAGAAGAGTGGAGGCTGAAAGGAGTGAGGGGAGGACTGAGGCTGGGAGCCCCAGTTAGGAGGCCTCTGCATAGTCTAGGTGAGAGATAAAGAAGCTGTGAACGCAGGTAGTGACTATGTGAGGAGAGACTGACACCCCAGAGCCAGGGCTGGGGTGTCTGTAGCATTCCACACCTTTCACCGCCTTTCTCTCCAGCCAGGAACAGTTGTTTTGCTATTGAGAGGCAGCATGGTATATGATGAAAATAGCACAGGACTTGGAAGCAGATGTAGAATTTTTATATTTTTTGGCTCATATTTGGTGGTTTCTAGTTCAAAGATGCTGGTTAAAAAAGTGACCCAGGTTCAAACTGCAGATCTGTGAGCTGCCACCCATGTGACTTTGGACATGTCACTTAACCTGGTCTGTAAAATCATAGGGTGTGATAGGACCAATATCTCCTAAGATTTTCCCCTCTTCTACATTGGTTATGAAGAGGTTATAAAGCCAAGACACGATGAGGAGAGGGGGAGAGGAGAGGGCATGTGACCAGGCTCATGCTGCATCTCCCTTGATGTAGCTTCTGGGGTGCCTCTGGTTGGCTTCCTGGTCACTCCGAGGAGTTGTGGTGGGTGTCAGTGGGTCAGCCAACTAGTGTCAGGCACTATGTCATACTTGGGATGCAAAGACAGACAAAAGACAGTCCCTGCTCCCCAGGAATTCAGATTCATGCTCACTGGATGTCAGGTGAGTGACCCCACCCTCCCCTGCTGATCCGCACATTGCCACTGGTCTATAAAAGGCAAATACCACTGCATCTCCTACCCTCAACGCATGAAGACTAAACAGACTTCTTTTTATTAACTGTTGGATGACTTAGAGGTGACTCATTTCAGCCTGGCACCAAACTTGTACCAGCTGGGTGACAGGGGGTTGAGCTAGATGGTGTCTTAGGCTCTGACCAGCTCCAAAGCTCTTCTTCCCTGATCGGTCCTGGCAGGAGAGATGAGTTATTTACATGAATTTGGATTCTTATGTCCTTCAGAATGATTTTCTTCTATGGTATTGGGTTCCTGGTGCATCTAGGTCCCTTCCATTTCCAAACTGATGATCCTTGAGGCTCAGGTCCCTTCCTGGTCTTTCTCCTTTATTCCTCTCTCCCTTCCCACTCTCTCCTTTCATCTACTTCCTTTCCTTGGATAGGCCAAGTGGCAACTTTCTTGGGCCCTGACATCATGACAGTTCAAAGAGTATTCTCTCTTTGAAACTTGGGAGACCCAGGCCCTGAATTTGAATCCTGCCTCTGTCACTCACCACCTCTGTGACTTTGGGCAATTCACTTTACTCAGTTTCCTCATGTGAAATGGGGGGAGGAGAATTGCCTAGATGACCCCTAAGGTTCCTTCTAACTCAGAGTTACTGTACAGGTAGATCAGGGATGCCACAGACATGCCTTAGCTAAAAGCCAAAGTGCCTGCTCTCTCCTCCCCAGCATCATTAGCGCTGGGATGCAAGCCCAGGGCAGGTGCCCCTGTCTGGGGAAGAGCCGGTTGCCCTCTGCCTGTTGTCCCTGCAGGTGGGCTCTAGGGCCTGGACTGGGCTCAGGAGAGGGGTGGTGGTCCTGCCAAAATATTTTCCGTTCTGGGGGTGGAGGGGCCTTGACTGCCTCACCTCCCTGTTTGGGGGGAGAGAATAGCCCCAGCTGAACTAGATGCGGGTTTTCAATTACACAATTAAATGCACAATTAGGCATAATTACCAATGCTCAAAATCCGAGACTGCTGATAATAGGCATGTAATCGAGTGCAGTTACTGTTTATGCTGCTCAACTCGTTTCCCTAATGATTATAGAATGCCTTCACTCTGCACCGTTGCCATGGTGATGGGCTTTAGCATCAGGGGCCCCAAGATTGTGGCTGAAAGATGTTCCAGCTCCCCGGTGGCCTCCGAGGGAGGCAGCTGGGGCCAGAGGGAAGAGCCTGCCCTAGGCAATTCCTAGAACAGATGCTTCCTGGCTCAGGCAGGGTCCCTGGTGGCCAGCCTTCCCCAGGCCAGGGGGCCCTTGCTCCCATGCTCACCCCAGAGAAGTCATTTGTCCTCTACACTGAACAATTTAACTGTCCCTATCTGAGGGCAGGCATACCTCTGCATACCTAAAAGAGAAGGCTGAGGTATCACCCACACTGGAAAGGACTGAGAGATCTTCAGTTCCAATTCTTTCCTTTTACAAAGGGGGAAACTGAAGTCTGGGGGGGGAAGTGATTTTTCCAAGGTCATAGAGGTAATAAACAGAGTTGTCCTTCAATTCCCTGGTCAGGGCCCTTTTTCCTTATTCCTGTAGAGTTTCTTCAATCCATCCTTCATTCAGCTACTAGGTGATTTTCCCAAAGCTGAGGTCTAGTGTCCAAACTCTCCCCTTCATTAATAAACTCCAGTGGCCCAGCTGAGATTATGTTTGCTTGTTTATTGTGAGGCAAATTGGGTTAAGTGACTTGTCCAAGGTCATGCAGTGTCAAGTGTCTGAGACTGGATTTGAACTCAGGTCCTCTTGACTCCAGGGTCAGTGCTCTATCCGCTGCTCCACCTAGTTGCATCTTCAGCTGAAATTACATAATACACATTTGTAGCGTTCCAAGCAAGCATAACTTTTGATTACCTCCAAGATCAAACACAAAGTCCTCCATCTGGCTTTCAACATTCTTCCTAACCTGACCCCTTCCTAGGGCTCTGGTCTTTTCACACATTACACTCCTCCACTCTGTGAAGCTGGCAATACTGGCCTTCTGGCTGTTCCTTGAAAAGGACCCTCCCCCTCTCCGATGTGTGCCTTTATTTACAATGTTGGTCCCTGTACCTGGAAGGCTTTCCCTTCTCACCTCTGCCTCCTGGCTTCCTGCAAGACTTAACTGAAACCCCACTCTGTGCAGAAGGCCTCTCCTCCTCCCACTCCCCCAGCGGGGCCTTCCTTCTGAGGCAGACTCCCACTTACCCTACCCAGGTCTCCTGTGCACATAACTGTTTGCATCTTGTCTCCCCTTAGAATGTGAAGGCAGAATCTGGGGGTTTGCCTTTCTTTATAAGCCCAGTGCCTGGCACATAGGCATTTATTAAATGTTGGCCTCTCTCCGGGAAATAGCATGCCCGGTCTTGGAATCAGAGGACCTGGGTGTGAATTCTGATATCAGATAGGTGGCCAGGAACAAGCCATGTTTACAATCTGCCCTGTCTCTTCATCTGTAAAGGGAAGGTATCACTTATACTCCCCACCCAGCATTATCAATTTAGAGCTGGAAGGCTGTCAGATCCAACACCCTCATTTTATAGATGAGGAACAGGGACCGGGAGGGGCTATGACCAATTTGCCCAGGCTTACACAACCAGAAAATATCCAAGGCAGGATTTGAGCACAGGGAGGTGAGGCAGTCAAGGCCCCTCCACCCCCAGAATGGAATATATTTTGGCAGGGCCACTACCCCTCTCCTGACTCTAGACCCAGCCCTTTCTCCACTGCCTAACCTCATGAGATTGTCGTGAAGAAAAATGCTTTGTAAACTTTGACGTTTTGTGTAAATGTGAGCTGTTACTACAGAGAGACAGTGGGATACATTAGCTGGTGAGATGAGTCAAACTCTGCTTCTGATACGTATTATGTATGTATTATGTATGACCATGGATGAATTGTTTAACCTCAGCTTTCTCATCTGTAAAATGGGACTCTTAGGTTTTTAAAAAATCCCAAATCCCTTACAGGGTTATTTCAAAGTTTAAACAAGACAACATCTGTAAATCACTTTGTAGACTTTAAGATCAAATGTCATCCATTATCTTTATTTTTGAGAAGGCAAGTGAGTCTGTCAGATGACATGGTATTGGGGGAGCCAGGCCTGGAACCCAGGGACCTTGACTTCCAGTATTGTAACACGGAACTTTCTATTACTTCCAGACATTCTATGTTAGTTTGATTTTGTCTAAAAACAGGGAAGAGGTGAAAATATTTCATTCAGCAAGATCTTCCTGAATGCTTCTGTCCATCAGCCCCCTCCCCCAGCTTGGGCTTATGGACAGACTAGAGGTGAAGACTTGAGGGGAGCAGCAGGTGGAGCCCATTACCTGATTTTGAACCAGGTTCCAAAGAGCAAGTCTCCTTCTCTGGGCCTCAGTAGGCCTATCTGTACATTGAGGGGGCTGGATGAAGTGGCTTTTTAGGGTTCTTCAAGTTCTGACATCTTGTTATCCTAAATTTAGGACAGACAGCATGAGTGACCCTTGGACAAGTACCTCCATGAGTGGAGAGTCAGCGCTGGAGTCTGGAAGACCTGTGTTCAAATCCTACAACTCTGAGTGACACTTGGCAAATCACTGGCCCTTCCTGAGTCTCAGTTTCTTGTCTATAAACTGAAAATAATAATTATTTACATCTATTATCTTACAGGATTGTTGTGATGGTCCAATAAGATGATAGATGCGAATTGCTTTGTAAGCCTTAAAATTCTACATAAAAGCTAGCTGTAATAGTGTGATGCTGCTTATGTTGATGGTGGAAAGAACATGGCTGGGAAACTGAGCCTGGGATTCCATGCCAGCTACCTCCCCTGAGCTGCAGGGTCTTTCACAACCTGGCCCCTTCCTCCCTTTCTAGGTTTCCTAGACTTTATTCCCCTGCGTGACCTCTATGAATCGGCCATACTGGCACACTGGCTGCTCCTTGCACGGAACCCTTCATCTCTTGGCTCTCTGTCCTTGCCTTGACTGTTTCCTGGAATGCACTGCCTCCTCACCTCTCCCCCTGAGAATCCTGAGCATCCTTCAAAGCTCCCTCAAGTGCTACCTTCTACAGAAGGGCCCCCACCCCACTTGCTAGAGCCTTGCCCTCTGCGGTCCCTCTCCATTTAGTCTCTAGGTTTCGTGCGTGTCCCCACGGATTTACACATTATCTCCCTCACTGGAATGTGAACTCCTGTGCACTATGTGCCTGGCATGCAGCAGGTGCTTAATTCATGCATGTTGACTGATGAATTCAGAACACTTTTGTCTTATATTCTGAGATAAGCCAAAGATTCAGAGGAGCTGATGAGAAGACATAGGGCCCTCTCAAGAAGGAGCGATGCCTCCGTGGTCAGCATCTTGATGGGATCCACTCAGCCTGGATATCCGTTTCCCTGCAATATGGTTTTCTGATGAGGGTTGGGGGTGCCAAGCTAAAACATAGAGACTCGTGGGTCAATAAACAGCCTGCCTCACTTCCTTCCTCTTTATTTATGCATGAACTCTGAACTCCTTGGCTCCAGATAAATTTCCTGGAAGAAAACGTTCATCCTTTAATTAGAACCTTTGCCAGCTGGGGAGGGGAGGAGTACAGCCATTGGGGGGACATCAGACTCTGTGGCTGTGAACTGTGACATGGATAGAAGATAAACTAAGGGGTGGTGGGAGGGGAAGAGAGCATGGACTATGGAAATAAGAGAGGGAGTGTATACTTGACAGGAAGTGGGGAGCCCTGGATTCTAGTCCCCCTTTTGCCACTGACTAGCTATGTGGCCATGTATTCCCCTTTCTAAGCCTCAGTTTCTTCATCTATAAAATAAAGAGATTGTGGTAAGAAAGTAAAAGAATAAATTAGGGAAGGAGTAGAAAGATTGCCTTACTGCAGTGAGGGCCCAGTTGAGATTATATGTGACATAAATTTCTAGGAGGTCTACTACAATAAGCGAAGAATCAGGAATGATTTCATCTAGCTCTGGACAGTGGCACATGACTAAGAGTGAAGAAGGCAGATAGATAATAGAAATAATTCAAGGTTGGGGCCTGACCAAGCATGATCAACAATAAGTCAAGGGCTCAAGGATTTTGAGAGCAAAGGATAGTATAGAGTTGCACTGGTCCATCATATTAGTAAAGGAAAAGAGTCTTGTCACACAGAGCAGGGATCACGACCTGAGAAAGTACTGAGGGATGGAGGGATTGGAGATTGTGGTGAAGATGAAGAGTTGGTTTAAGAGGAGTAAGGTATAAAGAAAATAGAAAGATAAAAGACTGTAATCAAATACAGGAATTTTGATGTTCTTAAACATGGAAGTATAACACTTGCGGGTGATGGCATGATCAAGGGTATGACCATCTTTGTGTGTAGCTGAGATGGAACAAAGAAGTAGGTCAGGGGGGTTGAGCAGACCAAGGAACTGAGAAGTTGGGTTATTTGAAGGAATATCAACATGTATGTTGAAGTTCACTCGTAGGAGGGTGGGAGTTGGGGTGGAGTTATAGACTTCGAGCCAGGCACTGAATTCATTAAGGAGAGAGAATGTCTTAGGGATCAATAGATAATAGCTGCTGAAGCTAAGTGACACAGTGGATAGAGTGACTCATTTTCCTGAATTCAGATCCAACCTCAGACACGTACTAGCTGCATGACCTTGGGCAAGTCACTTAACCCTGTTTGCCTCAGTTTCCTCATCTGTAAAATGAACTGGAGAAGGAAATGGCAAACCACTCCATTACCTTTGCCAAGAAAGCCCCAAATGGGGTCACAGAGAGTGGGGCACACTGAAATGACTCAACAATAGCCACCCTCCACCACAGTTCTGCCATTCAAATCAGATGATTTTTCCTGGCATGTCTCAAGCTGACATCCAAAGGCCCAAATCCCCTTTATTCTAAGATCCAATAGATTTCATAGCAAATCCATAAACCTTCAATGAACCCCTGAGGCCTGCTGAGCCTAAAAAGGGATAGAGATTAGCCTTGTGATTTCATTTGCATAGGGAACTTCCTCTGACAAAGCAGGCTGACTTCCTCTACTAAACACATGATCTTTGAGATTTACCAGAAACAGCGAAAGTCTCAATGACTTGGCCAGGGTAATGCAGCCAACCAGAGGCAGTGCTTGCACTTAGCTCTTCCTGGTTCTGAGGCTGACTGTCTGTCTCCCTGCTACCTCTTGGTGGTCCCTCCTTTCGTCTAAGATCCAAGGTTTGGGGCTATCAGAGACACAAAAAAGAATGAGACCCAGGAGCTTCTCATAATCAGACTTAAGCCTGTAGAATCTAGCAGCACAACGCTGAGATGATAGTTCAAGATGACAATAGCAGGGCTGTCTCTGATTAATTGTTAATTGAATGGTGTGAACTGCCTGGGTTAGAATTCAGACAAAGGAGAAAGCAGGCAGCCTGGTGGAGAGGTGGGCAAGTGAGGGGAGAAGATCTCACCGTGGGAAGCAGCGTGGTACCATGGAAGGAGCCCAGGCTTTGGAGTCAGAGGATGTGGGGTCGAATTCTATCTCTGGCATACTGGCTATTACCTCCATGGGCAAAAAGCGTAATCTCCCTAGGCCTCGATTTCCCCATCTGTAAAATGGACCAGCTGATATCTGAGCTCTAAGATCCTGTAACTGATTGGAAGGGACCTCAGCAGTCATCTTGTCCAACCAGCGCCTGAAAAGGAAACCTCACTTGAGCTAACCCCAGAGGTGCTGGTCTTGTCTTTGCTTGAAGCCTTTCAGGGAAAAGAAGCCCGCCACCTACTTTTAAATTTTTGTGTTTCTGAACTCGACAAACACTATCATTTCCATATACAAAGAAGATCAGGAAAAAAATGGATTATTTATCACACCAAGACTCTCTAGTATAGATAGCTTTAAAAAAAAGTATATTCTGCTGACCTTAGCTTCTAGAAGCAAATTCACATCAATTCCAAAGCTTTCCTATTCACCTGTGTGTCCCTCTGAACTTTCATTTATTTTCCTCTGTGCACTTTTAAAAATATTTCACTGAGACCTTTTTCTTTCCTTTTTTTGGGGGGGGACGGGGTGAGGGGGTGAGTGGAGTGGGAGAGGGGGTGCAGAGTCTCCCTGGCCCCTTTATCCCTCCCTCCCCACCCCCAGTGAACTCCTTCCCTTAATTACAAATAGGTGGAGCCAAGCAAAGCAAAGCCATCTCTGAAAATGTTTGTCTAATGAACTTCTTGATACAGCCCCCGTTTCACTTCTGAACAGCTGGGATGCTTAGGAATTCTTTCCTGACATCAAGCCGAAACTGACCTCCCTTCACCTCCTCCCGGTGGTTCCTCATCCTGCCTCGTGAGGCCGGACAGAATGGGGCTGGTCCCTCTTCTCTGTGATAGTCTCGGAGGTAGCGATCACATCCCACCTGGGCCATCAGCGCAGGATTCCCGGAGGGGGTGGGCCTTGAAGGATGGATAAGAACTGACTAGGGTAGTAAGAAGAAGGAGAGAGGCAATCAATTCCAATCAGTCTGAATGCTTAGGGAGCTCCTATTGTGTGCCCCGCACTTGGCTCAGTGGGATGGGAAATAGAAAAGCCATGGGTGACACAAGCCAACGCCTTCTCTCATCCCAGGGCCAATACTTTGTCAGTGGTTATCTGGGGTCGAATCTCCCTCCCCCCAAGAGGGATCACAGTCTTTCCATGTCTAAGCATTGTAGGATTAGAATTGGAAGGATTGTCACAGGCCATCTGTCCAGTCCAACCTTATTTAACAGATGAGGAACCTGATGCCCAGAGTGGCTGTGACTTGCCTAAGGTCACTCGGGTCATTAGAGCTGCCATCCAGAGTTTTTCCCTCTTTCCCTGGTCCTCTAATGAGGATTCTCTCATCTGTCAATCAATTCCCCAACAAGCATTTCTTAAGTGTCTGCTATTTGCTGGGCACAGTGCTTGCTGGCGGGGATAGCAGTCTACCTTAGGAAGCTCCTCTCATTATTTTCGTCTCCCTTCATTACCAATATCACCACTTGGCCAGCCGCTTTTGCTGTCATTCTCCCTGCTCCACTGGGCTGCCTCTTTTTTCAGAAGCATTTCTTTGGTCATTCGTGTGCAGTTTTTTTCTGCCTCTTTGGTGGTTTGTTTGCTTTACCATATGGCAGCCTACTTCCATAGCCATCCTTTGGGGATTTTGTACTTTTTTGAGCCTTCTGAGAGCACAGTTTTCCATGTTTCGCAGCCGTGGAAATTATCGGGAGAATGCATTAGCGAGAAAATATTGACGCTATAGAAGTGGTCTTTGTGGCAGCAAGTAGGATCATTGGAAAGAATCGCTTTCTCAGAATCTGCCCAGGTGCATTTCTTCTTCCTGCTCAGGGTGTGGATCCTCTTCTTCCCTAGATCCTTTATTAAAAAAAAAAAATTCACAGCCATCCTCCCCCACACCCAGTCTGTAAAATGAGAAAGTTAGACTAGCTGGCCTCTGCGATCCCCTCCAGTGCTAAATCTGGTAACCAAGTCAGTCAGTCAACAAGCGTTTATGAAGAACTTACTAAGATCAGAAACCGTGCTAAGTCCTGGAGATACAGAAGAAAGGCCAAAACTATCCCTGACCTCACGGGGCTTTCATTCTCATATAGGAAACAATGAGAGGCCTACAAGATTCATGCAGAGTAGTTGTCTTTTGCCTTTCTTTTTTATTTCTAGCATTTAGCACACTGCTAGACACATAGCAAGGGCCTAACAAATATTCATTGACTGAGAACAGAGGGAAAGTAATGCTACAGGGTAAAGCTCTAGGTACAGTTGAACAAAAACTGACCAACACAACAACCCTTTCTCACGGTGTATACAACATTCTGCCCTCCTTTCAGTCCATCACCTTTCCAGAAAAGGGATGTTTATGTTAGAACCTGTTTTCAGGGAACAAGAGTATGGATTGCAAATTGAGTTCAGCTGCTATCTAGTGTTATTTTGTGAACATCATTGTTGTCACTGTGCATGTTTACCTTGGTTCTATTCTCTTTGCTGTAAATCACTGTTATGGGAATCTGAAGATCTTCCCTGCCCCTACGCCCTTTGCTAAAGTGG